>CM041536.1:15510288-16243797 GCA_023238725.1 Scortum barcoo
GTGTTATGCAAAGCTTTTGCTTTATCCATATGAGGCCCATCTGCTGTGTGTTTTTGTGCGAGTAACCAAATGCATCCAGCAGAAACAGCAGCTCTCACCTGCCACCACTCATATGCTAAATGTTATATTATACTAACAGGGCACTTTATTTAAAATAACATCAATTTTCCAATATCCCATAAAGGTCTGAAAAGAGCCCTGAGTGGGCGACTGTGGCTGGGTCACATAAAAAAAATCAGGAAAGTGTACTACTGTGACCCTTGGGAGAAGTGAAAATGAGGTTAGTTAAACAATATTCAGTCACACAGAATGTCTGTTGGCTATTTGTCGTTCACTTCAGGGGACATTTGTTTGCTCAGTCTGACTGGATCGCTCCATCATCCAAAAACAATTAAAATAAAGTACAAAATGGCATTACTGACTTTTGACACAGAAGAAAAAATATTTACATTCACATTTGATTTAATACTGGATGTGTTTTTGTCTCAGTAAAGGGGATTTTGGTGACACTTTGCTGTTTTTCGCTCTTGATTTATTCACCTTTTGATTTACAAAGTCCAGCGTCTGGTTGGTGTGCATCAGCTTGTATGTGTTGAAAACACGTTCAATTAGACTTCCACTCTGAAACACACACACATGCAGATTTACAGAACATCAGGTTCATAAAAGGTTCATAAAATTTTATGAAAATTGTCTTTGGCAGAAGCTTATGTTTTGCAATGACCTCTATACTTTAAAGTCTACAATTCCTCACTCGCCTGATTATAACCTCCTTTGACTGTAGCCTGTGTTACAGTACTTGAACTAGATTTTTCATTCTGGTTGTATTTACACTGACCCAAACAAAAAATTAAGCCCATGTTTGTAATGCTGTTTAATTTGTCATTTTCAACAGTATATCCCTCAAAGCTTCATGATAAAAGGTAATTAGACTGTGACTAATCAAGGGAAGAATTCAGTGATCACTTTGTGTTGTTTAGAAGAAGCTTCTTTTTGTGCTACATTCACTTGTAAGTCAGATTGCGTGCTCCATAGCAGAAAACACACAGTTATGTTGCCCTCTCAGTCTGCAGTCCAGAGATCAGATACATCAACAGTCAACTAATCTGAATAAAATTATATCCTTTTAAAAACACTTAAATTAGTTTTTAGTGTCTTTTTACATACTTGGCTAACTGAATTACTGTATAATTATAACACTCCCATGACTGTAATAACGGTGTGTTTATTCACCTCGACTTTAATGTATGCAGCATTATTTAAGTGTCTTGAGCTAAAGAGGGGCGTTGAATGCTTACCTCGAAATTTCTGTAGTCTCCTTTCTCCTTGGTGTCATTCTTCAAATTTGGCCGATATGCCAGAGATGGGTCTGGACCCTGAAAATACCAGCACAGAAAACATTTTCAGGCTCCGCAATGAGGAAATAATCTAAGTATGAGTTAGAACAGATACGGGAATAAACACTGAAGCCACACATACGATGCTGACAACCCTCATGGCTGACGGGTGAAGTCTTGATGTTGTGGTGTGCTGGTCCTCCGGAGATGACGGCCCCTATATATCCCGCCAGTTTAACTTCAAACTGAACACCAATGTCCAGTCACACTTTAACCAAAACCACACCTAATGGGGTACCCTGTGCTGAACCTTGACCTCGTGTACATGTATGTGTCATTCCCGGGAAGAGTTTTTCAGTGATCAGCAGGTTACTTGTTTGGACTAATGCAGAATGACTCAGTAGTTCTTTGCTCCACAGTTCATATTATTATTCATATTATTATTATTTGTTATTGAAAAAAGTACTTTGTACGACAGATTTGCAGAGTTTATTCAGAACACCTGTCATCTATATCTGTGCCTACATACACGCACAAAAAAAAAAAAAAAAAAAAAAAACATACTTTCATTCATACATTTTATCTCTGGGTATTGACCCCATTACATAACACATACAAGAAGATCAGACTGGTCATTTCTCGGTATCAAATGTCCTGGTTCACTGACACACACACAGATTCACACTGACTGAAATCTTTTATTTTTGTTGGACCAGGGGTAAAGCTGACAGAGGTGTTCAAACAAGCCTCAGCTGATGACCAAGTATTCAGAATTTACTGATTCCCACCAGCCACCATGTTTGTCACCCAGCAGGCCACCAGGTGTCCCTCTCACACACTCTGGACTGAATGTGTGAACGGGAGGAAATTCTTCATAATATCTAAAGTAAAAGATGCACATTGGCTTTTGATGTCTTGTGATATTTCATGGGTTGGTGTTGGATTCGAGAGAGCTTTACCTTTGGCTTACAGCCCCACTTTTGCCTTCTCCAAAAGAGGTCAGTGCCTGAATACACACAAGCACACACGTACGCACACATGTGCACACACGTACACACACACACCAACACGTATCTGAATGGGTCAAGTGTTTTGTAATCGGTTGGGAAAACTCTCAGACAAATAGAAGAAAACTAATTTTACTTTCGTTTAACTCAGGGGAGTGTCTAGGGGTGGTGGAGGCTCAGACCAACCATGAAATCTGATTGGCCACTTGAGAAACTGCCCATGAACTCTTGTAGATATAGCTGCATTGTGGCAAATGAGGGCACCGGGTTTTGTCAAGGAAGACACATTTGTGCAAAAAATGACTTTTCCAGTTCTGCTTCACAGATTTCAGTGATGAAGTTGCATCGTGATATATGTAGTTATCCTATCCTAAGGACTAAAATACTGCATACTTCAGCCTCTACTGCTTCAATTCTTTTTCAATTTTATCTTCACTGTGATGTCATCAACCTGACTCTGATCGTGTGTGTTCCTCATCACTTTGAACAGTCCAGCTGCTCTTAAATTCTTAGATCTAAAAATGCCCCGCGCAGTTTGGACTTCTTGGTTCAATGCTTGTCAGTTGGTCACATTTACTACATGAACCACTCTGAAATAATTCCTCAAAGTTTATTTTGGATTATTTGCCTCATGTAACAACATTTTTTAATATTATTATTGTATAAGTTGGATTCATCAAACTCTGCTGTAAAGAGTTGCTGCTGTAAAGCCTCCTGTTAGTGAGGAGGGGCACCTGATACAAGGCTACCTCTTCAGCTCTGTTTGTGGGCAAATTTATTTAATTTACAGGTTCTTCTTAATTCATTGCTGTATTATTACAAGACGAAAATGTTTATGTTTGCCTTCTTGTTATGGAGAGAGGAGAAAGAGAAGTGCCTTTAGCCTGTTGGGAGGGAGCACTATTCCTTTTTAAAAAAAAAAAAAAACCTGAAGGAGACGGTGTGTTTAGGTTGAAGGATGTGTGCTTTTGAAATGTTGTCAATAAAAGTGGCAAAAATGGAGATACGCTTGTCCATGCGCTCACACACATACAGTGTCACAATGAACTTTTCAATGATATTAGTTTGGACTTTTCACTTTCCACATCCTTTACTCTCCTGGGTCTTTTTGTGTGTGCGTGTGTGTGCACAGTAGCCCAGATTAATAATTGCTGTTACCAAAATGATGTGGGACAAATTTTCCAATCATAAACTTTGCAGGCATTAACACCTCAGACAGACACATGAAGGTTTGAGTGGAGTTTTATTACACAATGCCGCTATTAACAACAAAGTATCAGATAAAAGCAACAGAGATGGTTTGCAAGAAAGACACTTGTACACACATACACAGGATTTAGTAAAGTGTTACAATTACAGCACAACGGTCTCATTAATTTTAAGTTAAATAACGTTAAATTCAAGTCATACTGAAGGTAAAGAATTATAAAGTGCTTTCATGCATTCATATCGACATTGGATCTGTAAGGAAACCTACTGAAGCTGGAGTTGCGCTGAACTGGCACACGCACAGAAAAGCAGAAGACTAAAGCTTCCAATAACACTTTAATAGTTAACATTTACTTTGAGGCTTCATTCAGCTATGTGAAAGGCAGAACATTATAAGGCCTTACATATAAAACCAATTAAGGCTCAAGTTTATAGCGACAAATGTCAAAATGGTACATCGAAGATTTACAGTCTGCAGGTAAAAAGAGGTCTACGGTATCAGTGTCTTCTCTCTGGTTCACTTGTTAAGAGAGTAAAGACGAGCTATCTGTTAAGAAGGGTGTTCAGACAGTTCATGGATTAGGGTTAGTGGTTATTTTGGCTAATTGTGTGCACTGTGGGGTTTTGGGTTAAGGGTGAACTGGGCTTGATTGGAGGTTATTTTTGGTTTCTGTCCACTCCGAGGTAAAGCTTCTTGTTTGCATTGGGAGATGAAGGTGCTTTTGAGGAACAGGGTGGATTAGCTCTGAGCTCACGTAAATTCAGATCAGCAGGATCACCATTGATGACGATAGTAGACGTTAGTCAGGCAGCCCAGTGTGACGGAGGCTTCGCTGGTTCACAGTTTTCCTTGTTAACATACATAGTGTCTAAATCTGTTATTGTGTCCATGCCAGAACACCTAGGACTCTAGTTTCAAGCTGGCAGTAATGGACGATAACACTGTGGTCTTAAACGAACCTCCCATTTCCACCGCCATGAAACTGGAGGTCGTAATGTTAAAGAATATAGAAATTCCATGGACCATCACATCCATAGGCTGTTGTAACATTGCACTCTCAAAATCATTAGTGTACTGAGTCAAATGGTTATATGAGCCAAAACTTTTAGTCAGATTATCCAAACCAAAAACGAGCATACATGAAATGTTGGTTCAACCAGGAAACTGGCAAATGTAAATGTAACAATCGCTTTTGGTCTCCATCAACTCTTGAAGAGCGACTCAGTGCTCCACTATTCTCACCACTCATTTGTTAATGTTGTCTGTTGTTCGATGCTTAGCAGGTCGGTTTTCAGAGCTTTTCCACTGAAAATAATTACTTCTATTTCTTCCCCTGTGTTTGATTGATAATTCATCTATCCCCCTGGGATATTGTTTACAACCTAACTGCAGTTTTTTTGATGAGTACAATGTTGTTATTACCAGTGAGAATGACAGTCAGTACCACAAACATAAGAAACAAGATGGACTAAACCATAACTAACCTTCAACTACTAAGCAACTGAGATCAGATGATACATCAAGAAGAACCAACCCTGTCTCCTAGAAATGACCTGTATATACTACTAATTTGGGATAACAAATGTGTTTTAAAAGAAGAGTAATGCCGCTAAGATAACATATTCTATGAACATAATGAGAAAATGTCTCTCTAGTTTTAAAAAAGAAAAGTTCACTAAACTCAATGCAGTTTATCTGTTTTCTGCCAAAGTATCCAGCAAATATTGTGCGCCTGTCTGCAGCAACTTGAGACACAACATATTTACTGACATTTAATGAACCACAATCTTTCCATAGCCTCACCACAGACAGGAGTCTGAATATAAACACAGACTCTGGTATCAAAGTCCTGTGCTTTGTACGCCTGCCCTCCACACTGACTACCTGGTACGGTACTTGAGTGTAATTCACATTCTGAATATTATCCAGCCAGTGATTATGTTTTTCATCACAACATGACTAGAAAAATAAGTTAGTAGCATAAATGCAATTTCTAGAAGACAGGGGCATCAAAGGCTTATTCTCAACCCTACTTATGTCACAGGTGTGACTTGCCAGTGTTTGTCGATAAAGGCGCCTGGTTAGATTTGAGTTGTGGGCTTATCCGTAGCTGTGAGGACTTCGAGGGTTAATGGGAGAAGAGTCTTCCCTCCCGCTCTGTCCAATCAGCTGATAGAGACGGTGGCTGAGGTTCTGAACCTGACAGGTCCCGAGCACACACCCCACCCTCATCAGATGTCCGTGGCCCCTCCCGGCTCCACTGTTGGCGTGGCGACGACCTCGTGACCCGCGGTGCCAGACCGGCGCTTCCTGTAGCACACCGTCGCTTTGGTCATGCAATGGGTCGGACAACCTTGGCAGGGGCTCTTTGTGCAGCAGGGCCCTCCAGATGATATGCCTGTCTCCCTGGGGGATGTGGTTGTTGATGGCAACGGAGTGATCAGATGCAGTAGGCATGATGGCGTTGTAAGAAGACTTTGGGTACTTAGGAGTTCTGGGTAAACTCAACCTGAGACACAGGGAAACAGAGAGGGAGATATTAAATGTATAGATGCACTGAAAAAGCAGGAAAACACACACACAAACACACACAGCCCGGGTCACATATGATGCTGGGCAGTCATGCACATGTCTGCTTGGGTTTCGGAGCCTCACAGGAAGTCAGGCTTCACTGAGCTCAACCTGTGGTCTCTTCTTTTTTTTTTCAGGGAATGAGACAAAGAATGAATGAATTGAAAGAGGAAATGAGAAGGAAAGATAGAAGGAGAGATAGACAGTGTTTGGTGAAGAGGTGGGAGCCATATTATCTCTGTATTTAATCGTATATATGTCTGTGTGTCATTCATTACTGTATGATCTTATTGCCTATGTGTGATCTTTCAGTCTATACTTAATCATGGATGAACACATTTAAAACACTTCAAAATGAATAAATAAAAGCAGTTGGAAAACATAAAGAACTAAAACTAAGTATTTTAAGTATCTGATCATATCATGTGAATCAGGCAAAATTTGTTCATTTTTAGGTCAACTTGATACTTTACAAAGTGGGAACCATCATCTTCATCAACAAACATAAGTGTGTCGTATTAAAGCTGAAACCACACTTTTTTTTATCTTTAGCATGTTTATTTTAAAGTTTTAAGGGATGGGTTCACAATTACTTTTTAAAGTCTGTCAAAAAAACAATATTGAACATTGCATTCATTGATGATTTGTCAATGTTTGGCTCACAACCTGTTTCTGCTGCCCCTAAGTAGCCGAAATCAGTTATTGCAGGTTTAACATTTTTAACTCAAACCTGAATCAGTAGTTTCTACATCCTTTTTAACACAAACTGCACATTTGCACAGCTGGTGAAGTTATGCATCACAATCGAGGGATTTGATTATCGATTAGCACCAATGTTGCTAAAACATATTTTCCGTTCAGGTCACCTGCTGGATCAGTGACATTTCACTCTGATACCAACAGCAACCAGATGAGACCTCATAATAAGTAATCGTTACAACATCTTCTCGTCTCATTTAACATGAGACATCATGAACTGCCCCAATGCAGAATCAGGCTGCTGATTCTGTTGTCACCTCGGTTGGCACAGAAAGTGCCACCAAAGGTTGAGACTTTGTGACCATCAACCAGCTCAGCGCTTACAGCTTACTCATCTTCACGTGGACCTGCAAAACACAGTTAAAGAGTGATGAGCTGTTTCTTAGACACGTCTCTTGGTCAATAATTGAAATTTTAGACCAACAGTCTAAAATGTCCACGATAGCGCCCCCTAAAGGTTGCTCTGCTTCGTGCACCGATCCGGACCAAAGTGGTTTTAACCGACTTACTCCACAACCAACTGACACTGCCATTCTTTCCATCGCTCACACAGCTAATAAATAATATTTCTAGTTAATTAACAACAGTATCTGAGCTGTCTCGTAACATGGGGTGAGACATACAGAGGAAGAGAACAAGACAGTGACAACAACAGAGCACCATGTCGATGGTCGTAAGAGGCTCCTCCTCCAGCACTCCTCCTGAGTGTGTTTTAAGTGCTTTTCTTTCTTGCCTCCCTGCGGGCCAGCCTCACTTTTTTTTTTCTCACTTCGTCACAATACCAGTTTTGTTTTTCATTCATCACCACTCTTTCTCAGACGTTCAAGAGTTCACCCGCTAGAGAGAGCCTCGTCTGTTTGGCCACGTGACCAGATTTAAGAAATTATGCAATACTTATATATAGATTGTGTAAAGCAGCAAGGGACATATTTCACCCAGTGTAAATTGTTTGAATTTCAATTTAAATACATCTCGACTTGGTCTGTCTGTCTGTCTAGACAGATATAATTTGCTCTATCTATATGATCTGTAATCTTCCTGCATGTACATTTGTGTGCGCACAAACACGCACACCTCCGTATTCACGTGTCGGCTATTCATGAGGTGAGAAACAAAAAATAAAAGCTGAGGGACGGATGGCGCGAGATAATGTTTGTGCTTGTTTGCTGTGAAAAGTGGGCCAGAATACCATATGATCTTTATCCTGTAACTAATCCTGACTGGTATTCTGATCACTCTGGACACCTTGGACTCTCACTGCCAACACACAAACACACACACATTCATTCACTCACCCACCCACTGCCTGATCAACTCACTATTGTGTGTTATAGCAGTGACTGGAAGCTTGTGAGGCTGCCTGACTGTATTAGCTTTGAACTGTTTTTTAATGGGTGCTGAATTCTGGCAGTTCTGGATAAAAGTCACACTCTCACACGCACAAACACACACACCCCCAGGCATAATGTTGGTTGGTGGGGCATTAGTGGGTACACACATGCAAGGGACATGTGACTGGCAACAAACAAGATTTACCAAGACAAAAACATACACACGTATATGCAAACACTACCCCACGATGCGCGCTTTACACGCACACTCTGACGCACTTTTTCCACCGTCTTTATCTCCCCCTACAAACAAAAACACACTCACACACATATACATGGTTCAAAGGCCCCCCGTGGTGAGGTTTAAAACACAGTGGTCTCTGGAGGGGGAAGGCACTTGGCGCCGAGTTGCCTCTCAGTACAAGGAAATGTAGGCCACCAAACTGCTTGCCAGTGTAACACAGCCGATACAGGTAGAAGTATCTGCACCAACACACAGCAGTGAAGTAATAAAAGTGTATGTTTTAAATAACACGACTGAAGCCACAAGAATGTGAGGTGCTTGTGCCAAATGCTCACAGTGACAATCCTTACACGCTCATTAAGGAGCAGGTGTAATGTTTGCCACGTTTACCATCTTAGTTTAGCGAGTTAAAGTTGAAGTTGAGTTGAAGTTTTTCTTTTAGGGACCTTGAATAATTTACTCGAAAGCAAAAATGTCAACCTCACAGTGGCGCTCGAGGAGAGGACACCAAAGTCATCGAGATTCATGGTCTAGGAAAGATTAATGTCTGTACAAAATGCTGTGCCAAGAGGGAAAAGAGGAAAAGTCAGGATCACCTGAGTCATTAGGTTTCATCCAGGAAGTGTGTGGAAGAAATTTCATGACAATCCATCCAATTTTTAAAGAGAGAGAGATTTCAGACCAACCAAAGTGGTCGACCAACTAAACGACTGACCAGAAGTCATCATAGCTGCGATGGTAAGAACACGGCGTGATAGCAGCATGAGTTGAGGTGAACACATTCGTTTTTATCTGAACTTTCAGTTGGGACCTCTCACACACTTTCTTTCTCTCTCTCGTGTGTGTGTGTGTGTGTGTGTGAACCTGTGGAGAGTCCGAGAGAAAAAAGTAGCTTCTCCAACATTCCTCCCAAGTTAGAGCACAGCATGGGGTTCTTCACAGAGGAACTAAACACACACTTTCCTGGTGTAACTCCTCAAAACTACTTTGCGCAAAGAAAACTTTTTGTCCCTATCAGATCCCCACTGTTTCGCTAACAGTTATTGTGACTGCCTGTTCATTATTTTCTCCTCCTCTTTTCCTCTCTGTCTTCTCCAAATTACAGCAGGATCCTGTAATTTTTCTTCCCCTCCTCTTTTATTTCTTTACAGCCATTTTGTTAAGTGCCAACGGCAGTATTATGTTACATCCATCAGTGCTGAATCCCACTGAGATCTTCTCTCCTCTGTGTCGTTAGCCAGGGATTTTTCGTTGACACCTCCTGCGCTCTGACCTTTTTCTCATGTAAAAAATAAACTTAAACCTTTCCATTAGATAGCCAACTTGAGAAAAAAAATCATAATGCAGAAATAAATAGTTAAAACAAAAATAATACTGTATAGCACATATTCAGAGACAAAAGAATAACGCAATAAATTATTGTTCCAAAACTTTATCAATATATTAAAGATGCTTCTGATGCTTCTTTACTTTGAGCTAGTATCCTTGTGTTTGGTACTTAAGTGTGTTAGTGTTATAAGAACTATGAATTATAGAGAAATCCTTGTTATATAAGACCCCAAAACTGATGCTGCATGGGTCTGCATGTGTTTTTTTTTCATTTCTGCTCTGTCTGCAGTGCTCGATCACAAGATCCACTCACGTTTGACAATTATCATAACCTACAAACCGCTGTTTGTTTTTACCTCACTCAGACTGTGGCTTGCTTGCTGCTTGGCCCCTCGGCATGTATGTGTATCCCTGTATCCCAAATCCCACTAAATCGGCCTCACCTCTATCTGACCCCTTAAGAAATTACATCATTCTGTCGTTGATCTTTTTCCTCACATAAATGACTGCCAGGAGGAAAGATGCAGACGTTTAATGTTCTCTATTCACCGCTGTTAGGGCTGTAACTGATGGGTATTTTCTTTATTGATGATTCATTAGTTTCTTTGCTTAACTGATTGATAATCGAGTCTAAAGATAGTGACAAATGCCCCCAGTCCAAGGTGACATCTTCAAACATCTTGGTCACGTCACATAAGAAAAGCTGGAACCAGAAACTGTTTTGTGTTTTTTCTTGATAAATGCCTTGAATGATTATTGATATCAAAATAGTTTGTTTTCTGTTTAGTTTCAGTTGACTTATTGATTAATCAGCTAGTTGTTTCCGCAACTTAGTACTATATAAGCAACTTAGAACTAAACAAAGGGGAAAAAAGGCCGTATGATTTGTTTGTTCCTTCTCTGAATCCAGGATTTAAGAGTTCAGATTGTAAAACCAGACAAATATGTGATTTTGATATGAACTACCTGGAAATAAAATTCATATGATATGATTTTGTACTATTTTAACTATTTTAACGCACTGTTTATTTAATAACAAAACACATATACATTAAGAATAAGATATGAATGTATTACCACTGAAGATCAATGAAGTTCTGATAGTAGGCTTACTTACCAACTATTAATTGGGTGACATAGATTGACTAGAAATACTTAATGGGTTAAAATATCAACATCTTGATTGGGGATAGTTTTATAAATTTAACAATAACAGTAACATAAATTTACCCCGTGTTTCGCTGCAGAAATGAATCCCTGAATCACACAAGTTAAAAACTTCGTCAGAAAGTAAATAAATTCTCATTTTCATCCACGTGCAGGTGTAGAGAGGCAGCGGTACCTGTGTCTGTGACTGAGGCTCTGCAGAGTCAAAGCCCGGGACTGGATCTCCAGAGGCAGGAGGCCGAGCAGCAGGCACAGCCACGCCGGCGGCAGCGCGCACATGGCGGCGCGGTGGAGACGCGCTGTCCGGGGAGGGGTGGTGGTGGTGGTGTGTGAGGCGGATGTCACAAGATCAAAATATTATAAATATATATATATACTTTAAATCTTTTTTAATGCGTACAAATCCAATGAAAGTCTTTCGGAGTTTCTAAGATCGTCCCGTGTACATGAGTGACCTTGACAGCGTGATCGGTGTCTTCTGCTGCATCCTCTCTGCGCGCTGAGCTTCTCCCTTTTTAATAAGAAAAAAAAATACGCGAAGAAGAAATAAAAACGCTTAAAGTCTGAGGCTCATTGGGGCTCACGTCGGGAGCAACTGGACTCCAGAGTTCTCATTTATAAAGCCTGATTGAGGGAGGAGGAGGAGGAGGAAGGCTTATTGTCTGTCCTCCTCAACAGCCTTACCTCTGATGAACCCCACAGCCTAATTAAACCTCAACAGCTCCAGTCCTCTCCTATAATCTCGGTTATAGAGGGAGCACAGTTAGTCATGTTTGTTGTTTTGGGTGTGTATTAACAAAAAAAAAACAAAAAAAACAAAAGTGAGGTTGTGGTGACCTTCTTGAAGTCCTCATGGATTTTATTATTTGATTTAGTTTCTTTTTACACAGTGAACTTCGATTTGTGGCCAGAGCGAGTTTGACCCGCTTAGAAATGAACTGCTGAACCCATCATTAACGCAGCAAGGTCATAATCTGGAGTCTATTCATCCACTGAGCGCGGTTTCTTCATGGCTGCGGGCCATCAAATGTTTTTTGGAAGGACTTTAAAAACTGAATTCTTAGTATTTCCACTTCCCACTGTATAATGACAGTGTTTCTTACATTTCTCTGCTGTATCTATGTTTAGAGACAATGAAGCAATCTTTTTTTATGGTGTAGAACTTTTCTGCCAGGTTATTTTTCTGGCCTTAAATCAGACTTATAGCTGAGTTTGTGCTAAAAATAAATGACACCATGCGTGTGAACCAAAATCCATCTGGAATCCAATAAGAAAGCTATTGTAAGAGTGGCAGTAGTCCTTGAGCTATACAAGTTTAAAATGAACGCCTGCAGGTGTGAGACCTTGAAGTGTGAGTGACAGTTGATTGGAAACTGATAAATACCATTATCCATCAATAATTAGCTCACAGTAAAACCTTTTTTTGATAAGAGATGAAAGAGGGGCCTTATCAAAAGGGCTCCTGGTTCTGGCTTGAAAGACTTTGGCTCAGCAGAAGACTCACATGTTGCGTCTGAACTGCACATACAGTAAAAGCTCTCAGTGTGGATTTACGTCCACTTGCCCTTTTTAAACGCCTCTGGTGCGGCACCGGTTCTTGTGACAAGCTTACTGCAAAAACTGACATTTCTCTTTACGACCCAGCACAAGACTCAATCTCAATAAACACAACAAATAAGGGATCACTGTTGTGCACCGTGTTGACTCACGTGGATTCATACGTAAAAGATTTTCTCAGACAGCATTTGGTTAGATTTAGACCACACTGTCCAAACCTCGAAGTCCACATCATCCAATTAGTTAAGGGGATACGGCTCTTATCTTTGCTTTTTTCTTACTGAATATTTCTTAAATCTGCAAATGAATTAATTAGTTGATTAATTCAAATAAAATGCTCTCAGCCCATTGAAACTTGTGACCTATGACGAAGGGTTGTGAATTGACTTTGCTGCTGTCATGGCATACTTTTTGATTTGGAAAGCGTGCGTGTGCAGAGAAATGAATCTACAACTAATTGTATAACCTGATTCAGTTCAGCCAGCCTGCCTACTCATGTCACGGTGTCCCTTGACTTAAAAAAGTCCAAAGAAGTAAAGGAAAAGACACGGAGTGTAATCTCTTACCACGTGATCCTGGTCTCCTCATCCACTTTGTATAATAACAAGTATTCTTTTTTGTGAAGGGGGAAGCAGATGAGAAGCTCAGAGTCTGAACCTGATTAAAAAGAATGCTCTGTGTTTGGAGGTGACTTCAGGCTTTAATTAAAGGGCTGAGTGTGTGTGTGTGTGTGACTCAGCAGTTTGCAGTATTACCCTCTAAGCTCAGTTTCCAACATTGTGAACATTGTGAGCCTCAACTCAGTCCAGCATGTGCATTAACACATCTCCTATCTATCCGGAGAACAAATCTGCGTGTGTGTTAGTTTAAGTCTGTGTGTGTGTGTTTGTGTGTGTGTTTGTGTGTGTTTGTGTGTGTGTGTGTGTGTGTGTGTGTGTGTGTGTGTGTGTGTGTGTGTGTGTGTGTGTCTGCACTATCCAGACTCATAGCCGCTCCCTCTGATCTCTTTGCAGGCAGAGATGCTTTGGCTCTCAGTGGAAAGGCTGAGTTTCAATCTCAGTCTTAACTTTGACGGCCCGCCGGACACCCCAGCCTGAAATCAGAGATGAAATCAGACATTTGGCCACATTCACGATCTGTAAGTATAATCTGAACGAATCCCAGGCTCACTTGTTCGTGCATATGTTTCACCTTTCCATTTTGAACTGATTAAGCACTCAGAAGTCCCACTGAAGCTAGGAACAAAAAGAAGATCAAAATCTGATGTTAATTCTTAACGGTCCTGTTCTTGGATGAGGGCTTGATGTTTTACTTGATGGAGTAAAAATGGGGGTGTCACTGTGTTGAAAGTAGGAGATTTCCTCACTGGTTCCTCGGGTTCAGTGAGTGTAGCAGGGAGGTTGAGAGAGGCGGTGGTGAGCTGCAGAGAAGAAAGAGATTTGCTTTCAATGGAACATACTTTGCAGGGCATTTGCAGTTTTTCTGTGAAGAGCATTGGTTCATACAGGTTCCTTAAAATCATGCTTGATTATGCTGTTCTGACAAAAACATCATATTAGATAGCATGTTAGTAGCAATATAATTGTATTACTTTTGGCAATTTTAAATTACTCTCCCTCTTAATTCTACAGATATCGATAGTTCACACTTAAGAAAATATATTTAATTCTAATTTTCTAGTCTTTTTTTTTATCTTTTAGGTTGGTAGTACATGCTTGCAAGTCTAATAATACAATACTTTTTGATTTAAAAAAAAGTTTTCGCTATTCGCCTGATTTTTATTTGTGGTGAAGTTTTGATGCCACCGTGTGGTGAAATATGGGACTACATGCTCAAAACTACTGTCATTATTAATTTTTTGATCATATCTTCCCTTTTATCCTGTTCAGTGCTTCAGGGTGAGCTGGTGGGGAGACTAAACCCTCTCCTGGCATACCTTAATATCAATAATGTTATTATGAATGAATGAATAATGATATATTATAATATTATTTATATTTGAACAAATAGCAACAAACAATTGTTGCTGCAAAGTTTTCATATCCACAAATGCACTCATTGCTGTACATGGGCAAATAATGTGTGTACATGCTGCTCTTGTGACAGTGAAACTGGTTGACTGAGAGTGACTCAGTTTATCAGTTTGTTTTCTGTTTTTTGTCTTGTATCTCTTGTCAAATTTCCCACAGTGTTGTCTACTCATACAGAGCTGTCCTCTGGTAGCTCCAGGATTTGTCTCTTGATTACGTCAGTAAAACAGGCTTACTCTCAAACTCCTCCCTTATTACTATATATAATATATATAGTATATTTATATATATTTTATATATATATATATATATATATATATATATATATATATATATATATATATATATATATATATATATATATATATATATATATATATCTTAATACACTTATTATTTCAAAGTCTGATACAGTGTTCTGAGTTTCAGCTACCTTAATTTGGGGATGTAAACAGGTAGTATGTTGACATGGAGTCAGTGTTTTTTAAAGCCTATATTGTTTACATTTTGGCAAATTGGCACAATAAGTATACCAGATTTGCTAATAACAATCCTCGATTCCAATGTACCACTGAATGTACAGACAACTGTACTGAGGAAGAAAACTTAAAAATGTGAATATTCTTGACATTTTTTTTTCTAATGGACATTGGATAAAATGGTAACCACTGAAAGCGTAAGTCACACGGAATCTAAAAGACACTAGTATTATGTCTCTGTGTTCAGATGTGAGAGTTCTGACTCCCAAAAGTATGATGTTTCCACAAAGAATGTTACAGTATTTCCCTCCAGCTGGTTTTGAGAAGGCCAAATCTTGTGAAATGAAATGTGTTTAAAATGTGACCCATGCTGGGTTCCCGTGCTGACAGCAGGTGGTGCTGCTCTCAGGGAGACATTTTGAAATTACTTTACCAGTACATGATTCAGGATCAAGGCAATTACACATGAGGTGGTTGCAGGATACTGAACAGATCGCCCGAATGTAAAGCAAGACTGATGCAATGACTTAAATAAAATGTCACCTTAAATTTTCTCACATGATCATTTCTAGAATAACTGAGGCTGCAAGAAATATTTTTCTCAAATCTACAACATACAGCAAAGTGTCTGTCATAAATGTTTATTACAGAGTACAGAGTCACACAAATGTCAAGATAAACTCCATGCAGCTGATGTCACATCAGAACACCACCTCTATGTGTTTTTGCAAATTTTCTAAATATAACATGGCACATTTTGTTTATATGATCTGTGGACTGTCAAGAGTCAGCTGATGTCTTAAAGAAAAAGATGCCAGATTTTTTTTATTTCTGTGAGGAAGACTTAAATGACCTTGAAGATCTTGACCATATCAAAATATAGTAATTCACCAATTATGTTAAAATACACTAACATGCAATATTACAGTGCCATGCAGTGTCACAATTACTGATAACAACTATATACAACAGGAGTCAGATACTCCTGCTCTGGCCTGATTTACTGCTTTTTAAAGCTTAACAGACTCATTCATTCTCCCACAAACTGTTCATAAACAGTATTTTTAAATCTACTTTTCTTAAATTTCAAGATCATTTAAAAAAAAATACAAACTGGGAAGTAAGTTTGGCCCGGAGTTTTGAGAGACACTATCCAGTCTCATAACCAGATATAAGACGTAAATAAGCATGCGATGGAAATGTGAGTGTACAACATGTGTTTGCTCTTCAGGTTCAGCCATGCTGTCCCAGAGCTCTGATGAGGTCCTGCAGCGGCTCAGTGTCCTCCGGCTCCAGCAGGGCGTGCTGCCGGCAGAAGAGTGTGAGGTGCGTGAAGAGTGTGTTGAGGTGTGGATGCAGGCCCAGTGCGAGCGTCTCTCTGTAGTGAGACCAGTAAATATGAGCCAGAGTCCTGAAAAACAGCAAAAACACCTTCTGGACCAGAAAGACGAAGCCTGTTGGAAACGCTGAACCTGGAAAGAAAGGGAGAGATTGTGGCATTGGGAACAGGGCATGTGATGCAGAGCGATGCAACGGAAATAAAAATGGCCTTTTACCTGCTTTTGTGGGGAACACATCTTCGTCAGTCAGTAGATCCTGAATGTATGACATGGCATAGTCAAAGTAAAGTGGGGCGGAGCACTTCAGCTTCCTGCCGTGGTCATCAGTCCAAATATAAACCCTGACAAGACCAACAGACAGACGCAACACGCTGTGTAATCAGTGTAACATTTTTGTGTTATTTCTCCAAAGATACCTCATGGTAAGTGAGTACTCTCATCTGCTGATAAAGACGATCAGATACAGTAGAAAGCCCTGTTTACAAGTTTCACTACCACTAAGACTCAAGTTTGGCACAGGTAAAAAAAAAAACAAAAAAAACCCATTAAACATAAACATAAAAAACATATTCTTTATAATAGTTCATCAGACCAGGAGATAACTAATGATGATGAATTTATTCATTGTAAACCTGGCCTCTAAATTACCCACGATCCAACTTGACGATCAACAGTTCAGTCAGTGGGTTGGATTTGTTATGTTACAGAGGTCTGGCAGGCTCACTTCTTAGTATCTCCACATCCCAAATATATATAGAGATATTTTTCATTTTCAAACTTGTAGTCTTCAGCTCCTACCAACTGACTCAAGTGACATCACTTGAGGACATTTATCAGATATTATGCATCTCACACAAAAGGCTTTATATGACTTATACTCAAATAAAGTACCAGTACCTTAGAACTGTACTTAAGTGAGTAAATTTACTTAGTTAATTTACACCACCACTAGTTATCCTCATGCAGACTACGATGTGTAAAACTGGTGGCATTCTTCTCTTACCAGTGGAGGTGAATACTGTAGAATGTAACTTGTGCAGTACAAACCAAATCGAATATTGGAGATATTCATCGGCCATTTGTTTTTCCAGAAACAACCTCCCCATCTCACTCAGAGTAAATCCACAAACTGCTCTGTCAACAGTTCTCAAGCTTCTGGGTCTATTTCTTTGGTAGAAAGTAGTTCATATGACAAAGATTCACTGCCACACCACAGCCTCTGCAAATACAAATTAAAGTATCTGCATGACAAAACACACCTAGGACAAAGTGAGAACCCTTTTTTTTTTTTCTTGTGGTTTGGGTGGACTTATTCTTTTAAATACAGGCAGTATAATGTTCAGTAACTTACGTGTTGCCCGGTCCACAGGCAGTCGGGCAGGTGCTGGGAGTGCAGAACTCGGACAGCGCACTAGAGAACAGGTTTATATGCTTGAAAAATGCCACCGCTGGAAGAAATCAATGAGAAGAAAATTACATCTTGTACATATTCCTGTCAGGGTTTTTTTTTTTTTTTGCAGTGTGTGGGGGAGGATAGGGGGCAGGAAGAAAAGGGCTAAAAACAGTCATAAATCTGCTGTGTTTAATGGGGTCTACTCACTGTTGCTGGCGAGCCACTCTGTCTTGTCGACACCAGGCGGCAGCGCTGTGAGGGCACACATGTCTGTGTGTGTGATCCGCTGGCACACATGCTGTTGCTGCAGATATGGACGCTCCCCCAGAATATTGTTATTAATTCCCCTTGGGATGACAGGGCAGGGTTAATGAAGCAGAGGCGGAAAGAGGGAGACGGAAAATATCACTGTGTAAAACAACCGATGGGCCGGCGGATTAATTACTCCTGCTGCAGCCAGTAGATAACACGTTTTACTCTCCCTGATACTCTCTCATCTGTCTTGCCCTCTGTGGCTGGCGCATGCAAACAAACACACACACACAACCGGTGCTGTAACAGCAGACCTGAAAGTCCAATAAACCAGCAGCTGATGTAATGAAGGCAGTCAATTCAGAGCCGGAGTAATTACTGTTAATGAAGCTCGCTGCTGTAGTGGTCAGTGCTACATAGTGAAGCGCTGAAAGGACTAACGTGGGCCTGCTCACTCTCCCAAACCTCTCTTTCCTTCATCAGTTCATATACCCACTGATAAGCTACAGGTAGTGCTTTATAATCAGCAAGGCAGGACTGGTAGCTGGGAAACCTGTGATAACTGTGGAGCGCGGGTTCAGGAAACGAATGATGTTTGCCCACACCAAGTGTGTACTGGAAAGTCAAACCTGGCCGCATGATTTAACTGTATGCAAACAAGGAGGCCTCTTTGAGGCAGGCAGTGTGCTGTGATGATGGCGAGCGCTCTCCTCCGTCTCTCTGATAGCTGGGATGTTTGGTTTTCTTTTGTTTTTTTTTTTTAAGATGGCGCTTCGGATTAGAGTGAATGTATCAAAGAGGAATGAGGCAGCTGCTACACTCAGTTTTTTTTTGGATGTGCGCACACACAGCAGCTGAGAGTTTACTCAGCATGACCTTGCCTACTGCGATAAGGGCGACACAGTGCTCTCTATGGGGTTTCACCCCCCCCCCACACTGGGGGAGAGTGGAGTAAGAGAGAGGGCTGTGTATGGAAAAACAGTTTAATGGTCTAAACAGCAGGTCTTTGTCCACAGTAAAGGTCAGAGGAGGCAGAGAGGGAGGAATAGTGACAGAGAGGAATGTAAACATTAGCCGTACAAAGGTACAGTAGTGACAAACTTCTCTAATGTCCACAGGAACTTATTTTGTTAACATCCTGTTCTGTTCCAGCTCCATGGTGTTAGTGCAATTACCGCCTCTTGGCTACCAGTTGTCAGCACACAAACACAATGAGCCCGGAGCTACTTGTACTGTGGTGTTTCTGTGTAAACACACTCCTGTGACCCTGCTCTCCTGCCATCTGTTTACCTCTTGCCTCTGTCGTGTGGGTGAAACAAACAGACCTCTTCAGCGCAGCCAGCTGGCTCTAAAAAAGATTCATCCTGGAGCAAACATCTGAATAATAACTGTGCTAAAACTCATGTAAGTGTGCAGTCTTTCTTGCCTCTGGTTTTAACTGCTCCTCAACATGTGTTCCCGCTGTTAGAGGAATCCACCTTCACTGATGCCATCAGACAAATATGTACACACACACACACACACACACACACACACACACACTTACTTATCTGGAGAACATTCCTCAGTAAACCATGTGCTGCCAGCTTCTCAGTCATGTTTCTTCCACACTATCCTCTGCTATAATCACATTTCATCATGCGCTGTTCATGCATTTGTTCTTCCAGAATACAAGAGGCGACTGTGGGACAGATGGGACAGCAAATGCAGAGACTAAAACACGAGTGGAAGAAGAAACAACTTACAGTTTCTCGCTGCTGATGTCAGAGGGCTGGAGGGTCTTGCTGTCTGCCTCCGTGGCCGAGGGGTAACTCTGGCAACCCCCCATGGCGCGAAGCTAAGAGCAGAGCTGTTGGTCGTGCCAGCCCCACTTTTCCATCCCAAACATACTAACCCACACACTTGTGCCCACTCCAGGCAGCATATGGTAACAACTGCTCCAACACAAACATCTCTCAGCTCACAAGTGGATCCATAAACCCTCCTTTCCTTTCTTGACAAAGTTTCTTACAAACACACAAAAAAATAAAAAGTAGTAGTCCAGGAGCTGAGGATCGTCTCCTGCGTGGAAAAGTGAACTTCTCCAGCTGTCTGCCTCTCCTTTCGCCCCACTGATCCAGTGTCAGTGTGTATATGTCTCCTTTGTCTGGAGTCCCACACCCCACAGGCTCCTCCTCTCTCAGCTCCAAGCGGACAGGCAGGTTTCTCCACAACCCTGTTAAAGTACAAAAACACAACTCCGCCTTCTTCCCTTTTTTTTTTTTTTTCTTCCTCAGCATACACACTCTCCCCTCCGCATGTATGCCCTCTCTACAGAGAGAGTGGGCAGGTGCAGATGACAAAGTAAAGGTGTTTTTTTTTGTGTGTGTGCTGTAGATGTAGAAAGAGATGGAGGAGGAGAGGAAGGCAGGGGAGAAGAGTTGAAAGAGAGGCAGGTGTGTTCGATATCTCCTCTCCACTCCTAAACTGCAGAGGAATGCGATGACATACGTGACGCATCTGAGCCAAGGAATGAAAAACACCACAGCAAAAGGGACAGTGATGTGTAGAAAGAAAGAAGAAAAAAAGTGTTGTGAATATGAGAAGGGTCTTCAGCTAATCCCCCATTGTTACATGAAGTCATCTCACCTCTGCCTGCAGCACAGTAAAGATCTATGTGCAGCATTAACTGTTAGGGAGGCGGACATGTGAAGGAGATGTACGGCGGGGCCCGGGAAGCAACATAATCCACTGGCTCACCTGCCCCTAAGGTAAACATATTCCTGCTGACAAAGACCAAGTCCTGCTCTCCCCCTCTCCAACTCTGTGTTTGTACTGTGTGTGTGTGTGTGTGTGTTACAGCAGGCTGTAAATGTGAGATAAAACACAGGCTCGTGAGTCTTCTTGGTCTGACATATTTATTAGGGTCATATCTGAATGTACAAGCTAAATTAAATTGACGACAGGTAACAGACACATTACTCTCTAAATGGGGAAAAAAAAGGGAGAACAAAAACCAAAACACCAGCATCAGTCCACTTTACAAAAAAAAAAAGAGAAAAAAAAAACTTCTTATAACACGGCTGTCTTTCACTCCACCGAAACCCCCGCCCCCTACATCTCCCAACACACACACACACACACACACACTCGTGTAATAAGCTATAATGCGAGAGAGATTTAAACTTTGAAATGGCCTCAGTTTCAGTAACAGACGGTGGGATGAAGTAACAACTGAACACCCACTGTCTCTCGATTAAAGTTTCGGGAATACACTGAAGGATACAGCGTAGTCCCAAATGAGGTGAATGAGGCTAATTTGCAAACTTAATGGCACTTAAAAGATGACTGTATTGTACCTCATGCCATTACGCATAACATCACACCGTACCCGTAGCACGCCCTCATGGTGAACGAGACAAACACACCAAAAACACAAAGGTAAGGGTCAGACGCAGTGCTTAGGTTTGGTGACGTATTCTGACCCTGTACACATCCTGACAAAACAAAACAAAACAAACAAACAAACAAACAAAAACAGCCCTGTTTTTCTCCTCTAACCCTGACTTAAACTAACACTTGCTCTCTGTGCAGTCCACTTCAAACAGCTCAAAGCGCCAAATGGATAAAAGCAAAATGGCTGTGATCTAAGATGAATCCTCAAAGTCTTTCTTTGATGTGTGGCATCCTCGCCTACTGCTGATAACTCCCATCACATGACTTAAAAAAAAAAAAAAAAAAAGAAATAAAAGAAAACATGGAGGGAGGGATCACACAAAGACTGCTTTAGATAAATAGATAAATCTAGACCTGTAAGACCATTGCAAGAAAAAGGAGGCTACTTCACAGATATGAAACCCAGTTGTACACTGGTGGGAAGACACACTTTGGCAGAAAGCATTGAAGAAAAAAGTACTCTAAAAGTATCTACATGATTCACTTATTCAAGTCAAACATTCCCACCTCTCCGAGTGGGGAATTATGTGGCGGCACTCGACAGCCACCAAATACAAACCAAAAAAGTGCTTCTTGAAAAAGTGCTTCTAAAATAAATACAACAATCTATGTAAATCGATCCATAGGCATATATGCAATTAAAGTCAACTCCTGCCCTGAGAAAGAGAGAGACGAGGAGAAAGATTAAAGTAAAGCATGACCGTCTGCCACACACACACTTAAAGGATACTTCTGGTTCATTACTACTCATGTCTTGTTTTTATTGTCTTCACTGTGATCAGATTTGTTAAAGCAGAAGTAGGTAACTTATTTAAAAATTACGTTTAATGAAATTTGCTAAAACGGTAACTATGCACTGACAACAGTACATTTGACAGGTAATGTGTGATAAAAATCAGACTCGTCTAAACAGAAGGAGAGCAATGAAGAAAAGCGAGTTAAAGAATTATCAAATGACGCTGCGGGGTGGAGCTTTGGAGTTGACCTGGAGCTGTTCGGCCCTCGTTGACAATAAGGATTATTTCATTACAAGGAAAAACTATGTGCACACAAAAGAGTTGGAGCAGGTCTACGATGGAAGAGTTTTAGTATTATTTTAATGCTCGCAGTTGGTTTCAATTCCCAACAAGATTCTTTAAAACCAGACATTTAGTCTAAAACTGACGAATGAAAATAATAACCCAAGTCCTAATGAGCCTGAATGAGCCTGAATGATCCTTTAAATAAATAATACCAACGACATACAGCAGACTACCGTTACCAGACTCAGATTCGCACACATGCGCACTCCCAAACCTCCATGTAGGAAGCATGTAGCAGAGGAACAGGAACTGATGCTGGGGTATTAACCGAAACACAGACATCATTATTGCCTCATTTCAACGGTACAACACACACATACAATACACACGTTGCAACCTGCAAAACAACCGCCTTCCCATACGTTGGATTTATTCCAAAAATAGATATAATGTTTATATATACTGTTTACATTTATATTACGTTTACATATTACCAAGAATAGTCACAACCTAATACAGGTTCAAATTTCACAATATTACATTTAAACAGCTCCGGGGGTGATATGAGTCGGTATGTGCACATCACTGTGTCTTGTAGGGTTTTCTTTTTTTTCTCTTTTTTTTTCTGTATGTGTCTATAGATTTGGGGGTGTATATGTGTGTATGGCACTGTGTGTGTGTGTGTGTGTGTGTGTGTGTATATGTGTGTATAGTGTGTGTGTGTGTGTGTTACACAGGTGTGCTTTCTTTGCATCTGCAAACCTCTCCTTTGACCTGAGAATACACTCTGTACCTCAGACAGAGCTCAACACACACACACACAAACACAGATACAACAGCACACACACACACACACACACACACACACACCTCTAAACTATATGAGTCTCTCAGAGGTTTGAGGAAGAAGCGACACATGATGCTCCAAATGACCAGAAAGAGTGTTCATCTTCCACGCGATTGTAGCAAAGAAATCTTACTTGAGAAATTATTTTAGTTAGCATGTATGAAAAAAGCCAAATTTTTATCACTCACACAGTTGCACTAATAAGATTTCGGTCTGGCATGTACACTAAAATGCTGAAGAGAAAATGGCAGCTAGCTTTGCAAGCATCTTGGCTTTTGTAATCTTGGCTGATTATTTGAATACAGTTTTCTTTACTAAAGTGTAAACAGTCAAATGCAGATAGAAAAAAATCTGTGTGGCTGTGATTTAATGCCCAGAGGGCAGACATGCTCAATCTGAAATTCTGAGGCTGAATTTAATAACAGGTCAAATTTCAGACTTTTTGTTTTCTTACGATTAAAGTGCCACAGCTTGCACTCAAAAACAGGTACGAGTGTTTTCACCTTCCCCGAGTTCGACAGGAAAATCACATTTTCAAATAGTTCATATGTAACAGAGTTTGGCTTTAAGGGGTCTGGTACACCAAAATGTTCTTTAAAAACACACATTCCTTTTTTAAGCGCTTCACTTGTACTAATATCATGAAGGTGCAGGAGAGATCAGTAGTACCCTTGTGCAGATTTGTGTTATCCAGCATACATACTGTTAAGGGCTGTTTGACCTCGACACTGAGGAACTCCCATCATTCGGACACAAAAAAGGGCATTGGAGGGCTGCTAACAGGAAGCAAGGGTGGCATGGCTGTGTGTTGAATGGAAAGGTATGAAGCTTGTTTGTTTGTGTGTGTGTGTGTGTGCGCCTGTGCTGCCTGTGCTGCGTCGTTAGGCCGGTCCATTAGCAGAGGGATGCGTCTCTCTGTAAGTTAAAAATAATAATAATAAAACATTACAAAATAATACAAAAGGAAAATTCAGACATGTTTGGAGATGAAGAGAATGTGGTTTGTGACCTCCACAGTACAGTTAACAACATCAGTAACATCCTTTGCAGTCAATTTTAATACTGTAGGGAAGAGATCAGATATGGCAGTAATTTTTGAAAGGGGGCAGGTCATTATTCTTTAGTGGTATGCAAACATACACATACATACTTACTGCGTGGCAGGAGCCGATTGGTTCGTTGGACTGGTGGTAGTTGCGCTGGGACAGTCTCCATGTTTCTTTCCTTTCTTGCTTTCTTTCTCACTGCCTTTTCCTTTGTCTTTGATGGAGAGACCCTCCACTGGCACCTTATCTGCTTCACTGCAAAAAAAGCAAAAAACAAAACAAAAAACATGGTGAAGCTCAAACATACTACAGAGATAGAGAGGGATTGTCACCTGAACTCACATCATAAAGGCATAAACTGCAGATACAAGTTCTTGCTAATGGCTAAATGTCACCGCAATTGTCACGTAGAGCAAACCGTGCATCCACTCTGCCAACATACTGCTGGCTGCGACTGACCAAACTCAACCAAAATCAATCAAAGTGAGTTGGGGCCACAGTTGCTAAGGTAGTTACTCTCAATTCCAATTCTTTAATTGTAGCATGCTTTAAGTTGTGGGTGGGTGCACTGTTTGTTAGTAAGGTGTATGTGTTGATTTGTTAGAATGTAGATGTAGGATTGGTAGCTGTTCATAGCATGCTATCTGACATACTGTTAGTAGTGTGGGCGCTCTGAAAGAAAACAAATCAAGTTGAGTCTTAACAGTGTTATGACGCAACCTATCTGCATCATAATCACCCTGAGTGGTCATACTGCTCACATCTTTTAGTGTAGCTGAATGAGATAACAGACCACCATTTGATTTCTAAAATGCTGAGTGGTCTGATTCATGCCAAGGGGCGTCATTGAGGCCAGAGATTTTTGAGACTTCACTTTGAGACTTCTTGATAAGCCTAGCATAGGGACAGAGGATCCTCTACAAGTCACAAGTTGTGGGTTAGTATATTTTTATGATGAATTAGGCTCGCCCTGAATTATGACACAAGGAACATTACATCGCATCCTCTTAAATGCAACAAGCAAATGAAAACATGTGGCACATCTGTTCTCATGATGGCCCTTTAAACCCTGCAAACACATTCCACACTCCAGAGCGGAGGACCTCGAGCACAACATACCGTCTGACTGCTGGTCTGAATACTCTGAAGTCAAGGGGAGATGAAAGAGGAGGGGACAAACAGGAGGAGGGCGATATCAGAAGAAAAACAGAGAAGGTGGAGGTAAAATTGTGTGGGGAAAAAGTTTGGAGGGGAGAGGGGACAGAAGGGCTCCATAAAAGCACTTGAAAGAGTAACAGGAGAGGGAACACGCAAACTGCACAAATCAGCACAGAGCTGAACGTCATCTAAGTGTGTCTACCTGCTGAAGACTGCCCTCTCATTTTTGGCGTCCACTGTGAGCCGAATGGTCTCCTTTCCAGCCCCCGTGGTTATTGTCTCCGTGGTGACTGTGTCACTGGTCACAGACTCGGTCTTGCCGTCCTCGTCGTCGCTGTCCGAGCTGCTGGAAGAGGAGCTGTCTGATGCCACCAGTGGAGCTTTTCTCGCCACGCACACACTCCACACGCATGCTGGGAGGAAATCATGTGGCATTAACATGGACGTATGCTCATTTCACTGGAGAAGTCAACTCGATCTTTTGTATATTGTATAAATGAACATTATTGAATATGTTGAATAGCCATGCTGCACCAACTTACGGTTCTGATTTGGTTTGGTGTTGTCTGATCCGCTGAGCTCCGAGTCCACAGGAGAGCTGCATCTGGGCCCTGTTTCAGAGCTGGAAACATAAGTCACATAGATATAACAAAACGGCCAAGAAACCACAGACACACAGCCAATGATATTTAATGGAGAATGTGTCTGTTCCTGTCCCTACAAAAAATATTATACTTGAATACAAATAAATTGTTGGTGGAATATACTGTATATTATCATAGTAGTTTTATGACAACAGGCAGTTTCTCAAATTAAGACCACACCCAGACTCACCAACAGAAAGGCTGGAAGTCGGTGAACTTGGCCCAGCCTTTATCCTCTGCCTCTGTGGCAGCTGGTTGGGAGTCCGGAGTATCCCAGGCTGAAAAACCCACTCCAGCAGCAGGAGCTGTTGAGTTCACCGCCCCAAAGTCTGCTATCCAGCCAGTGCCTGAGTATGAAATACACCACACGCTCTCCATGAGCATATGACATAGCGCCAAGCAACTATGCATTACAATACAATATAATATTTTTACCACTCTTTGTTGCCTCGGCCTGATCCTGGCTTGAGAATGGATCCAGGTCATCTCTGGGATCCTCTCCCTCCTCGGAGTCTGAGTCGTCTGCTCTGTTGGAGGTCTCCGTGCCCGAAGTTGCTGTCCTGTCACAAGCTTTAGTGGCTGCTTGACTCTTGGACGATTGTGAGCCACCAAACCTCAAATAAAACAAAACATTTCAGTGTTAGATTGCGCAAGGTCAATGAAGTCACATGCATTATGCAACTGGAATAAATCATTCCAAAACCTCATGTTGAGAGTATCGGTATTTACTGTTGTGTGTCTACCTGTTACGGGACTTGGTTTGTGTTGCAAAGTTGATCTCTTTCTCTTCCCAAATGTCTTCTTCATCATCATCAAAGGGCTGAATCCTCTCCTTGGAACAGGCCTCAAATACAGCTGTGTTAGCCTGCAAAGGACAGGTGGACAAATTCAATTTGTTCAGTTTGTTTGTTTAGTTTAGTCAATAGTCAATAGTCAGAGTGCTGAATAACAAATGCTAAGATGTGGGCTGAACCTTAACCTTGAATTTGCCAATATTTTCCATGTTGACATTAAATCAAATGACTGATGTAAAAGGAGAGTATGTTAGTGTGTTTGCCTGGTAACTTAGATATTTTGTCTAGTGGCCATAAAATTCATCATCATTATTCATCATGTATTTTTTTTTAGAATTCAAAATAACCATTTATAGCACCAAACTGTTACAGAAATACAACTTCACAGAAGATATATGTGAATACATTTGTATGAAGAATCTTAAAACTCACACTGTCCTGGCCTGCATCAATGTTGATACTGATCTCTGCAATCCGGTCAAACGTTGCCCTGCAATAAACCGCAGAAATAACTTGATAGACACACAGTAGTTCACTGTCACACAGAGATAAATGTCAGTTTATTTACCCAATGCTGTCGTCGTGATCAGTAAACTCCTCATCATTGAAGCCAAACTGATCTACAAAGTTAGCCGTCATCTGCTGGATCTGGTAGTCTGAAAAGGCCTAAAATGCCAATCACAACTTGAATTAGTTTACAATATCTCATTACAGCAGTGTTTGATGTTTTTGTCAATGTTTGTGTAAGTGTACCTGCTGTAGTGTCAGTTCTTTGGGGAAAGGGCTCTCCATGTCATCCTCTGAAGAAGGACGTGGGTTTCCAGTGCCAACCTGAACACCAAAAATGCCCATTTGTTTGTAATTTGTTTGTAATTAAAACAGTTATTATACACTATGGATAAGCATGTGTGTGTGTGTTTACCAGGTCTATGGTGTTCTTCCTATTGGTTTCTGACAAGGT
Organism: Scortum barcoo; assembly: GCA_023238725.1. Lineage (NCBI taxonomy): Eukaryota > Metazoa > Chordata > Actinopteri > Centrarchiformes > Terapontidae > Scortum > Scortum barcoo. The sequence continues at coordinate 15,538,202 of CM041536.1, forward strand.
CTGGTCCACAAAGGTTTCCCAGCGCCCCCTGTAGTCCTCTGGCAGCTCTACATCAAAACATACAAGAGCACAGGCATTAATAAATCAATATTCAAGCAGAGCTGTGATTGTATGAATTCCACCCCTTATAGTCACTTTTTTCCACGTATGAATGCACACACCTGTGATGAGGCTGCTAATCTGTGCGTGAACCGGGCCCTTCTCTAGGTTGTGGACTACAGTATTGGCAATCCTGGTCAGATGTCCCATATAGCCTCTTCTCATGCCACCCTCTGACCTGAACACAGAAGTAGGGACTTAGAGAACCCCATTTGCTACTGCATGTTTGCAAAAACAACATTGTGCTTTAGTTCAAATGTCCTTACTGTATTTTGTCATTCTCTTCCCAAGACTCTAGAATCCTCTGGACAAGGTGGCAGTGCTGAAACAACTGAAGAGGGACAAAGATGCAGTCAATTAAAGCTTTGAATTCAAAAAGAGCCTGTAGATCAAATGTAATGTAAGCCTCTTGCCTCAAATTCAAGCAGAGACACCTACATGAGTCACCATTAGATTATGTGCAGAGTTTTCGGAGGTGACCGGAGGTTCTGAAGGGGTTTCAGTCAAAGCCTGCTCTTGTGAAGCATCCTGATGAGGCTTGAATTTTTCCTGGGACCCCAAAGCAGGCTGGAGTCTCATTTCATGGGCACAGGGACGGAGGATGGCGGCAACACAAAGTTCCACCTGGAGGTGAAGGAAGTTGTTCCATGTATACTTGAAGAACAAGTCCTGAGAAAAAAAAAGGGACATTTAACATCTGCTACTTTCTCAACACTGTACTGTGAATGTGCAGTACATTCGCTCATCTCACCAGAAGCAGGTCCATTGTGTTGAGTCGACAGAGTTCCTGTGCTACGACTGCATGACTAGCAGAGCTGGTGTACAGCAGAGAGGCCACCAGCCTGGCTACGTGCAGACGTGTGTTCCCTAATGGCTCCTCCAGCACACCCAGGGTAGTCAGCATGGGATTTCTCTAGAAGTTCACATTTAGAAGGCAACTATGAATTATATTGCTGTGCTTTCTATTAATTAATGACCATTACATATATATTGTGTGTAGCAAGTTAACTCATGCTACAACAGCTAACATTAAGTTGTACAGGAGATTATTTCTTTGTTTATGTACCTTGGGTGGTGCCAGAAGCAGCTGATGGAAGTGTTTCAGGTGTGGCTCGACGGCCAACAAAATGCTGCTGTTAACAGTGTAACTTCTCTCAAATCCCTGAGCATCCATCACACCATCCACCCTAATGGTAATAAATACAGGCCAAAAACATGCCAAAAATAGGAAACAGATGAATAAAATGTTTAATACACACAATATCACACAAGAGAGACATGGCCAGCTTCACCCAGAGACTATGGTAGACAAAGGATAGAGGCCAAGGGTCAAATGTAAATGTAAATCATCGATCCTTATAGAGATAGTAATAATTATACACAGTTTAAAGTAGCTTAGAAGTCTCACACTCACACAGGCCTCCTGATTTCCAGTAATGTGAGAAGGACTTGAATCCCATTGACAATACAGCTCTCAGTACTCTCCCCTGAAAACATATTCTGCAGCAACTGCTCCACACACTCCTGCCTGCAGAAACACAATGGAGTATGTCATCGCCTCCACATCCTGTAAAGAGAGCGTGTGTGTGTGTTTTTGTCAGACTTACGACTCCAGCACAGTCAGCAAAGGGTCAGGCTGTGAAATCTCTTGGAGCTGATTGGCCTGGTCTCTGCTCAGACGAATGATGTCGCACAAAGTCTGAGATGCGTTGGACTGCCTCTGTGAGAGAAAAAACACAAATCACACACACACACATGAACCTTCAGTCCTCTAAATAGTCTTATTTAAGAGTCTGTGGGTACTGTTGGGGGTATGTTTTATCACAGAAAATACCTCTTCATCTCTCTCAGGGTGAATGAGCTCTATGAGTCTCTGAGCCAGCTTCTCTTCATTCAGCCACTGTTGAGGAAAACATCACGTCCATAACTGCATAAAAATATCTGTGTGTGATATGCAAAAGTGCAAATGTGTGTCCATTAGTCTCATACAGTAAGTGTCTCAAGCCGAAGAGGGGGTGGCTCCACGCAGCTGATAAGTCTCAGGAGTACATCCATCATGGCGGATGTATCAATATGCTTCAGGACCAAGGAAAGGAATCCCTCCTTCTGCCGCAGGAAACTAATCACCTGAAAAAAGCAGAGTAGAGTAAACACCATGACACAAAATACAAATACTTGTCGTCAAGCATTGCCATAGAGATTATTTGTTAGATTGAAAAAAGATTAGCTTGAGCAAGTGGGGTACTGTTTTTGGAACGACATGGTTCTTAAATGTAATTTTACAATGAGTTGAGCAGTGCTAACTCATTGTAACGATGATATTTCAAAACATCGTCACATGTAAGCTCTGTCAGTTTTCATGTGCAGCACAAATGTTTCAGCCACACCTCACTTAGTGTACTCATTCAGCTTCAGGGTTGTGCATTTTAAACCTGTTGCCAACATTAAGCGTCAATCAACTCATTACAAGTAGGCGTATCAGGTGGCTGCCTCTGGTAAGATAGGTGTTCTCAGAGTTGCCTGGCTGAAAGTCTCATAGGGACACTATGCAACATTAAATCTGAAAAGTGCATTAACTAAACCCATGTATGCACAGAATTACAAACTACTACATAAACACAGATTATGCAAATATTGTGTCCCTATTACAGTTGTCTCATACAGTAAGTGCCTTGAGCCTAAGTGGAGGCAGCTTCACACACAATTACAAACTGACATTGTGGACAGCTTTGAAAACCAGCTCAAGACAACAGTTGCCTCTGTGTAATTTTTCTACCTAACTCTCTTTTATAGTGTTTTGTGGCTGTATTTAGGTTGACTGCCTTATTTCTTTTGTTAAACACATTCCTGCTCTTGAAAACTGTACTAGATAAATTAGGTTTCTTGCTTATTATACAACTACTATCCACATACAAGCATGGAAACATAATTATATTAATGTGAGCTGTGTAGACAATTCTGGACAATTACATCAAAGCCCTTTGCACAGAAAAATAAAACGTGGCAAGACATCCACAGAATTTTTTATTAAGTCCAGCAAATAGCTTTTGAGTGACAGAACAAAGTGAAGGTCAAGGTCATGTTGGGTCACCAGAATAATTTTAAATCATCCTCCAAAAAAAGGACAGCCCTTCTGAATTTAACATTCTCAGGCCCCACCACTGATGGGTAAAACCTGAACAATATGCGCTGATTTGCCTGTTGGCATTTCAAAAGAAATAAAACTTTACAGCCATCTTGGGTCCAGGATAATTCCCAGCATGAGCAGTTTCCATTATATTGCTGTAAGCACCCCTGAGACTTTATTAATTAAATCATGACAACACAAAATCCATAGCTGTCACATTCTCTGAGTATGCCTTTTGATTTAGCTGCGTGAGTGTGTATTTATGTGTGTGCGTGTGTGTGTTACCTGCTCAGTCTTCCGCGTGATGAGGTTCCCAATTGTCTTACTAAAGAAAGATGCCAGGAGGGGGTTAAGTGGGGATGGCTGCTCCAGGAAGGCATACAGAGTTTCCAGCAGAGGCTCCTCATTACCCAGTTTATCATTGATCACTCCCACATCACATGTCAACAGCTCACATGCTATATTTGGATACCTGTGATAAACAAAGAGAACACACCTGGCAGTGAAAATTCAATCCTCAATGTGCAAAATTAAACTGGAAAATGTATATATATTATGGAATAGGATTACGCAGGCAATTAGGCCGATTTACACTTCAAATGCATTATCTTTGATTTAGTTAAATAGTTGGATCAAGAACATTTTTTAAATAAATCTGAGCCCGCTCAAACTCTCATCTTTACTACAAAATGGCAGATAAGAGATATGATGTAGTGCAGCACCAGCAAAACACATTTTTTCTCCTGGATACAGTACACTGCATCAGCACTTTCTCCAAAACCACCTACTTGAAGCGCTTGGTCTCCTCTACACCAGCAGGGGGCTCTGTGGTTATCATACGCACCAGCTCCCGCATGCACTGGTCCTGGCACAAGAACAGCAACAGTCTACAAATCCAGAACGATGAGACAAGAAGCACCAGTGAGCACCAGCAGAAATGCAGCAATTCGAATGTGCTGCTCTCACACGAAAGCTATACAGCAAACAGACCTCCTGTTCTGTGCCTTGCACTCCTGCAGCACGTCCTCCTCATCCATGAGCTCGATGAGCGTGACATCCTCCTTGTCCAGCAAAGCCTCCAGGTGAGAAGATGTGTGCAGGTCAAACTTCCAAAACATGGCTGATATCACCGGCAAGTACACTTAGCTGTTGACCAAAAGAGGATGTGGCAACAGTGATAAGTATCGTGACCATGCAGCCTGCATGTACAAGCTGAACTATTTATGTTTTATATACTGTTTTTATATATTATATATACTATGTTTTTTCTAAGAATTATAAGAAAGTCAACTGGACATGCTTTAAGTTCTTAAACACAGTGTCACCTCTCATCTGAGAGGCTTCTTTAGTTCTCAAGCAAAGCAAACCTAGTTGACTTTCTTCCAACTTGGAAATTTTCAAAACCTGGATGACTGACAATGTTCACAGATGTATAGATGTGTGCTCTCACGTTTGGACAAGGAGCAGTATCCTCAGTCAGAGCTTCCTAGACAGCCATTTGCCTTATTGACACGGGGTGGCCTGGACATCAATCAGCATTAGCAAATTCACAGGATAAAGACACAAACATGCCTACTTCACTCATGCCAACGCCAGACACACAAACCCGGGAGAGATTGGCTTCGACCTGGCAAGGAGAAAACACAAAACAACAAATGTTACAGAATCATCTCCAGGAAGACTTTGCTCCGTCTTCCATTGAAGAGTTTAAGTGGACGTGAGTGCGGGGACCAGCCTTGAACTACTCTCTGGGAAGAACAGGAAGCAATTTAACTGAATTAGTGTTGCACATCTGTGTATTGACATCACCCGACTTCGCTTTGAGAACAGCCTGATACACAAAGTTACACCAACAGTAACAATTGGATCAGGAATAATACTGTAAAAAAACATAAATAAATAATCAACCACAGAGAAACAGTTAGCCTTATTGTGTGATTTGAATGTTTTTATTTAAAGAAAACAACAAAAAAAAATCAAAAAATCTGATTTATTTATTTAGAGCCCAAAATCACAAACATCGTTTGCCTCGGAGGGCTTTACAATCTGTACAGTTGTGACACCCCTGATGATGATGAGAACATCATCATCAGTCATATATGGAGTTATACATGGGTCGTAATAAGCTGTAGATAAACTGAGTTCATGGGTTTCAAAATGTGCCAACCAGTGAGTTTTGGGGAAAGACCACTGAGTCTTGCTGCCATCTGTTGCTTGAAAGTGCAAACTTCAGAAAACCTGTGGTGATGATGACAGTTTAACACTATGCAAGACTTTAACAGGGTAGGATTTCACCTTACATCCCCCTAAAACATGAACTCTCTCTCACACACACAGTAAAGGGTCCACCTTTATATATATATATACTTTGATACAGTCCATTATCCATCTGATTAAGCAGCTTATTCCCATGCTGAACATGCAGCTGGTCCTGACTGTGTTTATGTCTAAATTGTGGGTTAGGTCCCGCATGAAAATGGACACGGTCTGACACCGCAAAGTCAGCAGTCACACACTCAAACACGTGGGAAATATATCCTTTTACAGTGTTTAAAAAACATAAAAATGAAACATGAACTCAAGTTGCTTATAGCTAAACACCGTTACAACTGATTGCATAACATTAACGATCTCTCCTGCCCTGCCGTGCCCATCTCTTCAATAAACACGCTGCGGGCTAAACGAACAGGTGTCTTAAAGCTCAGACTATAAACTTGAGGAATTCATCTCTCCCTCGTAGATAGCTTGATGTTAAATTTCACAGAGCAGCAGCAGAGAGTCGGATTCACAGAGACGGGCCTCTCCTGCGTCCTTAGATGAGCCGGTAACGGTTACTGCTAGCTTAGTAACGTCCGTCAGTTATTACAGGCTAACGGTTACACGAGCCGTTAATTACCGTTAACCAGTTAGCTGGTAGTTATGGTAACTTAACGCTAACTTAGCTTATTTCCAGTGACCTACCTCCGTCGGTAACGTTTCCAGCGCTTACCGGCGGTGCCTTTCCCCTAACCCCGCACACGGAAGCTCAACCACACCGCTAGAAATGTCTCAATAATGTCGCCAAAGTATTTCAACACTGTACCGGCGGCTAACGGTGTTAATTAAAAAAAGGCAGGTTTGTTGTTTATCGCGGCTGTTTGGCTAGCGACGGTGTCCTCCAGAGTCAGAGATAGTTAGCGTTCACGTCTTCTGACAGCGAGGCAGGTTTCATGTTTAGTTAAGGTGCATAAATATATTTTTACTCCCCAAAAGACAAGCGACAACTGTTACCTTTTATCCGTCATTTTTTTATCAGTCATCATCTGCAAGCTGAACGGCGACTTTGGCTGTCAGGTCACCCAGAGGCCCATAGCTGGCTGTTCACGACTGCGTTGTTAGCTCACGGTGCTACCCCCCTCTCTTCCTCTCTCCCCGGCTGCAATGTCATTTACTCCGCCGCTCACACGGAGCTCGGCCTGCCGGGCGGCGGTGCTGACACTGTCCGGGCTGCACTTCAGCCAAAGGCGGGCGGCAGGCAAAGAAAAAAAAATCTGTCAGATTTGGAAATCAAAATGGCGGATACCTAAAACGTAATCAAAAGTTCAGCTGTCCGTCAAGTGTGTAAACACGAGAGCGGCTCAGTGTTTTATCCGCTGTCAGGAGCTGGGTGATACAGCGCCGAGTGCTGCAGTGAGATGTGATGTTCAGATGTGTTCCTCTCTAACAAAACAGTCTCTTGCCTGAAAAAGTAAACTATCTTTCCATGTTCAGATTGTGGTAAATAATAGGCAAGGAGGTAAAATTGTGATATAGACCAAATTATGTCACTATTATAAGAAATTGCTTTGCTCTGCCGACAGTGCGTCAAGTGTTAGGGACTGTCCCTGAATTTCTGACCTAAGGTTTTTGCGGAAAAAGCCCAGGGATCATCCGAGTGTTTTACAGTGATATATTTATTTGCTGCATGTACAGAGGCAGGCAAAGGCACAAAATTGGAAGATGAAACAAGCTCTAGTGAACCCAAGAAAAAGAATAACTAAAAAAATGCTGTATCTTATTCATCACCTGGTGTACGAGGACCCCCTGTGCAGTGACTCTGGCCACATGGCACCATGCTGACTTGTTGCCTCTGAATAGGACTTTGACTGTGTCAGGTTACAGGTCTGCACATTTATTATTTTACCATATGACATCTGCTGCTGCTCTGTGGTTCTGAATCACCTGGTAAAAACTGCTGAACAATAGAGCATATATTAGCTATGCTGATTTTAATCCCTGCCAGGCAAATGACAAAGCATGTCAACCATAGTTTCTGTAGGCCAGTGATGGACGAAGTATCCAGATCATATCCTAAAATACAAGAAAAGCAAATCCACAATGCTGAAATGAATTCACCTCAAGTAAAAGGCCTGGATTGAAAGAAAGTATTTAAGTAAAAAATCAGATGTATTGTAAAACAAAGTACACCTAAAGTGATATATATATATATATATATATATATATATATATATATATATATATATATATATATATATGATGCACACAATACTGAGTGTAGTTAACAGGCATCATCTTGTTGGCCAGCTATATCAGTTGCTGTTTATCTAGCTTTCACCAAGAAGCTCAGCAGTGTTAGAATAGCTACATTATCTAGATGAAAACACTAATAGTTATTTAAAAGCTTAAAATTGTTGAGTAAGAGGCAGACAAAAAGACACTGTAAGGTTGTAATGCACCTCAAGAGTCTGACTGACACCAGATAAAACCTAAATTAGGCCACAGATTCTACAGGAAAATCTCCAGTGATGCTGAAAATATCCCAAGACGCATTTTAGACCTTATTTCAGTGCTCCCTCTGGAGTGGCCTTTCACATTTACCTCCCTCAAACAAATGCTGCTCTTCCTTCAGACGGTGTAGCCTACTTTTAAGACGGTCCCTAACTCCCTCTCTCCCACATGTTACCAACATATAAACACAGTGTCTGTCAAACAATGTCAAACTTAAATACAAGTTTGTAGCTGCATACAGTGGAAAGTCTATACTTACAGCCATTTCAATTTTTTGCACTCTTACACTTGTGTGCATTTGACGATTAATATCAGTAATACACAATAAAACATGCCAACCTGGAAAACACTGTGTGTAACAGAATTAAAATCAGTTTTATTGAGGTCTAGTGTTTTAACCTCAGACTAAATATAAATATATTCATATAGTGGTAGGAATGGTGTGAACATGGAGAAGAAATTTGACTTCATTTATTTACAAGGCTCTCACTGTACGTACACAGACTTAGAAATACATGCAGTTTAAAACAAGGACAAGGTTAAAAAAAGATTAAACTGCTATATATACAAAGTATGAACGAGTACAAAACAAGTTCAAATATATATGTATACCTATATACATATATATGCATACGTATGTAGAAAAGGAAACAATAAAAACAACAACAACAACAGTAACATGTAGATAGACGCAACATTCTGTGCAATGAAGGAGGAAATAATTGCACCTTTAGTATAAATACACAAGCCCTGTAAGTGTTTGTGGAAAAATATAGTTTTTTTTTTCTTTTTTTTTTCTTCTTTTTGGGATCAGCTTCCGAGTGGGTGTTTGTGTCTCTGTCGTAGTATCTGGCAGCTCTGGACCTTCCCAGCCGGTGACTCTTGCAGCGGCTCCTCCTCGGCAGAAGCTCCGCAGCAGCTTTCTCTGTGCAGCCGGTTAGCATCATGGCGAACGTCGTGGACACCAAGCTGTACGACATCCTCGGAGTTTCGCCCTCTGCCTCTGAAAATGAGCTCAAAAAGGCAAGCAACCTCTGAAACTGTAGGGGGTATCTGTTAGAGCAAGAACGGATTTGTTTTTCTTTTAAAAAAAGGTCGCCGGTGAGATGTGGCCTAGAGAAGCCAGTCAACGTGAGCTAGTTTACTGGATGCTCAACGGCAGCTAGCCTAGCCTGTTAGCTAAGCTACCTATAGCAGTAGTTACTTCACGGAACTGAGCTTGTAAAAATAGTGAAAACTGCTTATTTGTATGGGTGAATCTGGTTGTCGTATATGGGTAATTCATTTTCTGTACTTAATATCACAAGAATGGGAGTTAGGCTTCTCAAAAAACCAAGAAATACCCCAGTGACCACGAGTGTGATCACGTTAGCTTGCCGGCTACCAGATTATAGCTAGCGATATTCCGGCAAATAGCCGCCGCCGCCGAATCCAGCAGAAACGGAGCGAGTAACGTTATCTTAACAGGTCACCCAGCTGATAATACAAACAAAATTAAATCTCCTGTGTGTCCACGGCGCTGATGTATCATTTAATAACGCCATGGTCCGGGTTGAATAGATGTTTAATAAACGTTTTTAGATAAACTAACGTGGTTACTAAGCCACCGTTAATGTGTATCATGTAGCTTCTGTTTACTCGACGTTAGCAAACATCGCTACAAACTCCATCAAAAAATCATCCAATGATCCACACATCTACTGCCCCTGCCAAACATACCCCCGGTCATTTTACCAAGTTTGTATTTTCCTTCATATTTTATACCATCAACTAGTCAGATAACTTAATACGTTTAGTCTGATCTTAAGCAGTTATGATATAAAGCTGCCTGCCTTTGCTGATATACACAATGTTTTTTTTCCTACCAAAATTTTAACGTGCTTTGTAATGGCAACTAGGACAATTTGATTCACTTTAACAACCTTATTTTTTATGTTAAAATGAAGTGCTTTTAGTTCTATACTCTGTGGATTTGCCAGGAGAAAAAGGTTTCGACATCCTGTATTGGTAAAGCTGGTAAATTGTAAATATCTTTTGGATTTAGTTTTGTTGACATCATCTTCACACCAGAGTGTATTTTAAGAGTGTCTAATATGTCAAAAGCAGAGATGCTCCTGCTGGTGGCCTGATGTTTTTGACAGCCGGCTCGCAGGTCAAGCCCTCGGCTGGACAGTGGGAACAGTTAATACACTTAGTCAGTAATTGCCATTTAACGCAGTTGGCAGCATAGCTCATTGCACCCACACGGCGTTGTTCACCTTGATATTTCTTTTGTTACAGGCCTACCGCAAGTTGGCCAAAGAGTACCATCCTGACAAGAACCCCGACGCTGGAGACAAGGTATGGATGCACCAAAGCATGCTGTGGTAATAACAGCGGCACCACCATAGTTAGTAACAGCTTCGACAGCAGCTCAGTTGCTCAACAGTTGCAACCAAGAAATTATGTCAACTTAGTTTGTCATGGTTACACAGCTCAACTCTTTGAGGATTAACACAAGGTACAGATCAGGGTACAGATCAGAGCACAGATGGCTTGTCCCTCGAGAAAGGCACATGACTTTTTGTTTTTAATTATTTGTACTGCTCTACAGATCTGTGCGAACATGACACAAGAGAGTAGACTGTCTTTTTAAATTCCTTTTCACTTTGTAAGAAGAGCACATCAAAAACAAAACCAGTTGGCCCTTTTTTGCTGTGATGTACTGGATTTCTTGTGTCTTCTGTTTCTGTGTCAAGCTGTCTGATTATTCCTTTTTTTGGTTTTTTTTTCATTTTCCAGTTTAAAGAGATCAGCTTTGCATATGAGGTACTGACGAACCCAGAGAAGAAGGAGCTTTATGATCGCTATGGAGAACAGGGGCTAAGGGAGGGAGGAGGCGGAGGGCCTGGCATGGACGATATCTTCTCTCACATTTTTGGCGGAGGACTATTTGGGTTCATGGGGGGACAGGGCAGAGGACGCAACGGAGGCAAGAGGAGAGGAGACGATATGGTGCATCCTCTGAAGTAAGTGTGTCACTCAAATGCAGTCTGGGTGGTTCAAACATAACGTGATTTTGCACATATCCCATAACTCTTTTCGTCACACAGAGTTTCTCTTGAAGACCTCTACAATGGCAAAACCACCAAACTGCAACTCAGTAAGAATGTGCTGTGTGGTGCCTGTAATGGGTGAGTCAGATGTTTCATTTTAATAAAAAACAACAGCATATTGATATGTCGTTTCAGAACTTTCATGAAAAGTGTAATGTCAGTAATTTTGTTAGACAGACAATCCCAGTAACAGTGCTGATGCTTTGCTGTTTGCTTTTTTAGTCAGGGGGGTAAGGCAGGAGCAGTGCAGAAGTGTGTGGCATGCAGAGGACGAGGAATGAGAATCATGATTAGACAGCTGGCCCCTGGGATGGTTCAACAGATGCAGTCTGTCTGCACAGACTGCAATGGAGAGGGTAATATGTCCAAAACACCCACACACTGACTGTCTCTTTTAGAGATGTATGGATAATGCACAGCAACTTAATTGTCCAATATCTTGTTTACATGCTCGTGCAGGTGAGGTAATAAATGAGAAGGACCGCTGCAGAAAGTGTGAGGGTCATAAGGTGTGTAAGGAGACTAAGCTTCTGGAGGTACATGTTGACAAAGGCATGAGACATGGACAGAAGATCACGTTCTCCGGGGAAGCTGACCAAGCACCGGGCGTGGAACCGGGAGATATAGTACTCGTGCTGCAAGAGAAAGAACATGAGGTAAAAAAAAAAAAAAAAAATTATTGGCTTCTGAGATCAATTGTTTATATGCATTTACTTTATCATGGCCAAGAAGATTATGATTGTTATTTATAATGAACCTAAGCAACACATGGGATTTCAATCTAAATCAGGAATTCCGCCGTGAAGGCAGTGACCTTCACATGGTCCAGCGTATCGGCCTGGTTGAGGCTCTGTGTGGCTTCCAGATGACAGTCACACATCTTGATGGACGTCAATTGCTTGTCAAATACCCGCCTGGCAAGGTCATTGAGCCAGGTAAACATGTCTTCATACCACATTAGTGGATTTTTTTTTTCTGGTGGACATTTTGGTGAACAAAAAAGATTACTATTACATTGTTTAATGCAGCTGTTAAGTGGTGCAGGCCTTTATTTTTGTGACAACAGATAATAAGTGTAAAAAAAAATACCCTGCTGTTTTCAAAAAAGCAATCTACACTGACACTAATGGAGTGACTAAGCACAGTGACAAATAAACACCAGTCATGAACAAAATTGTTGATAGGTTTACTTTATCTGCAATGAATAAGCCATCTTATTGCTTAGAAAAATATAATTTCCAAATGTGTCTCTAATGTTAACTAGTTTATACAGAGAAAACTGCATTTAATTTTAAGCATGACAGTTAACATTTGAGAAAATTTAATGTAATTCTAGTTTTTCTTATCTGTAACTATAAAACAAATGACAAGATTTTTCCAGGATTTAAAATTATTGAAACAGAATAGAAAAGCTAAGTTGTATATAAATGTAAAGCATAGTTTTTAATTGCATGATATTTTGTTAGCTCATGTCTCAATACATGTCTTGTACATTGCAAGTCATCGTGCGTGCAGAAGCCAGGGACTCATTGCGTCTGCATGCCTTTACACCTTTTTGTGGGCATGTGTTTGTGTTGCAGGCTGTATCCGAGTGGTGAAGGGAGAGGGAATGCCTCAGTACAGAAACCCATTTGAGAAGGGAGACCTTTACATCAAATTTGACGTCCAGTTTCCCGAAAACAACTGGATTAGCCCTGAAAAACTGAATGTGAGTGATAATTGTTAAACATCCTGATTTGCACAATTTTAACTCAAGTGAGCTTGGATGATTGTGGTAAAAAGATGTATTTTAAGAAAGAAGAAGAAAAAAAATCTATACTTTTCTTCCAGGAACTCGAGTGCTTGCTGCCTGCGCGCGCTGACAATCCTGTCATTGCAGCAGATGCAGAGGAAGTTGACCTGACAGATTTTGACAGGAGTCAAGGATCAGGAGGTGGAGCCAGGAGAGAGGCCTACAATGATAGCTCTGATGAGGAAGGAGGCCATCATGGCCCAGGGGTGCAGTGCGCCCACCAATAGAAAGACTCATACATAAAGACGCACACACATTAAACGCATAAATACATGAACATCCCTCGAGTCCCATTGCTAACACCGTTTATGACTTGACGCACATACATGCACATTTCTCTCCTTTCATGATCCCCATGAAAATGAGAAATACACAAATACATATACACATATATCCACCCCCCTCAGATCCATGGTGCCCATAAGTCAGAGATATGCTGGATGTGTGATGACCGTTTTGTGTTTACGGACAGTAGTGCTCATCAATGCCTCCAGCAAGAAGGTTGTCCCACTCTCTGAGGTTCACTGACTGAACTTGACTTGGACCTCCCTGTTTTCATCCTAGGCTTTTACCTTTCACTGTGGGAAACACCAGTCTAGTGTATAAAATGCAAATATTGTTGATTATCTTGTATAAGGTGTAGTTTAGTCTGTCACACACAAGCGCATGCTGCTTTCTTGCTGAAGATCTTGCACATTTAGATCCAGGGTCCGGTCACACCAGAGAAACCTGACACCACACCCGTTTAAGTTTCAGTGTGTCACTGCTATCGTAAGAGCTGACCTGAATACAGACCGAAAAGTGTGCCCTCTGCGCAGCCTGCTGAGAATCGCACCTTTTAACCCACCACAACCTCCAAAAGTGAGCCGTCATTTTGAAAATGGGGCTGGCTATGTTTGCCCCCACCCAGCTGTCACATTGCTATAATATCAAAGCCCTGAGTATAGCACCTGTCAAAGCAGGCGCCATATTTTCTTAGTTTGGAATTTAAGCTTTTTGTCTATGTTGGTTTGAATGTTATTGTGTTCAAGACCACAGAACTTGAACCTAAGTTGCGTTTGATTTGAGGACACAGTTGTGTACTTTGTATGTATGTGTGTGTGTGGCTCAGTGTGTGTGAGAGCTGCTGTGGAATGTTCTGGCTTATTAGGGTGATTATTCCTGCTTTGTGTTGGACTGCAGTGTGAGTGGACACTATATCGGGTCAATTAAAGAGGGGGAAAAACAGAATGTTTATTTGATGAGAATCTCTCCCATGTAGACATTTTCCCTCTACTCACCAGGACTGAGAAATCCTCTTTTGCAGGAAAACCACTTGGCCCCGCACCAACCCTCTGTATTATACATATCTCCCCCATTGTAGAGTTGTTAGCCAAACCTGCGTCCTTTGACATGTTACAATATTCTCATCCGCATAGACCTGTAAATAAATACAGCCCCAGTCCATAGGTGCATTCAAAGTCTACAGCAGTGTCCTTTTGTCTTGTCACATTTCTTACACAAGTGATGGCCGACGGTGCCAATATAAATGTTACGTTCATGTTAAGGGGAGCTGATGGAACCTCTGTAGACTGATAACATCCACCTCTGTGACTCATTGTGTATGTAATTTAGGCCACGGGGTTCATGTGTTCACAACTAAAGGGGGTCATTGATTAATGACGTTACTGTTGATGCTTATGTTTGTCAAGATGATAATTAAACTGTATAATAAACAGTCGATATAAGTTTGAGATTTGTGGTATTTCACATGTACAACTTGCATAGTTAAGATTTTTGTAATGTGTCCTTATATGACCACAAACAAAACATCAACCATCATTGATCTGCAGCATTACACTTGAACATATCAGAATATTATCTGAGAAGCAATGTGACTATTAGAAAACCTTGTGTTTAGTCATCAGGAGCCTATTGTACAGTGTTAACAGTCATGGAGAGTTTGGGACAAGTTAAAAATCCTTTCTTTAACAAGAAATGAATTTAAGCAGCTTTAATTTTTCAGTCTGCTCCATCATCTGTTTCTCTGCTGTGGAGGGCGACTGGACCCAGGAGTTCCTTAAATCCTGCAGTATTCCTAAAGGATAAAAAAATAAAGTAAGGCAGCTTAATTTATAAACAACATTTCAAACAGGTAAGGAGAGTGCGTTACATGGGCAAAGAAAACCTTTAGGGTGATAGTCACAAACAATAAGCAATAAAACCACAATAAAGTTAAATAAAATAATTTACAATAAATAAGAATTACAAAGTGAACAAGAGGGGTTTTTGGTTAAAATGAGTTTAGTATTTCCTGTTTAAAGTCTGTCTCATACCTGTCTCGTTTGGACTGCATGACACATGAGCGCTCTCTTCTCAGCTGCTCCAGTCGCTCTCTGACGACTGTCTTCTGCTGGTTCTTGTCCTCCTAAAACATCACAGTAAAGGTCATAATACAAAACTTGGCATCAAATAATGCAGACTGATTCCCTCAGTACGCAGCATTTCACCTGTGGTAGATCTTGTGTGAGGTGCCTCAGCCGGTCTGTGTGTTTCAGGCCCAGCAGGTCTTCCTCTGCCTTCCTGTTCTGGATGATCGACAGACGCTCCTGAACCTGAGAGACAAACAGAGTCACGGTGACATGTCGCTTTGGCCTCTAACTTGCTATCACATGAATACGCTTTTAGTTTAGTGGGTGAAGTTGTGCCAGAAATCTCTGCAAAACTCTGCGGCTCCCTCCTTTTTCTCACCCTCAGCAGCTGCCTCTCTCTGTCTCTCTGCTGCCTCTGTTCGACCTTTCGCTGCATGTCCACCAGGTTGCGCATTGTCCTTTCTCTCTCCATTGCTGAGACTGGTTCTCTTGCTCGCTCTCTCTCCATCAGTGTGGATTCTCTCATTGCCTCCCTCTCTGCAGGGCTGCAGTCAACCTGAACAGTGGGCAGTTGACATTTAAACGTTTTACACAGATCATGAGCGCCGGTTGCGTGGTTTGTGTGACGGCGGACTTACTGGGGGTGGTGAGCTGTATATCTGGTCCTCGGCGTGAGCGGGTTCAGGCCCTCTCAGGTGCCACACCTCTGATTCTGTTGCGGTGGGACGCGTTTCCTCCAGCTCGACCACTCCTCTCGCCACATCAGCTGTCTCGTCGGTCAGCCCAGAGCAGAGGTCACCAGCATGCCGCTTCATCTCAGGGGGGTCAACCAATACATGTGGCTGTACACTCTGCAGGCTCTCTGCTGCCAAAGCTTGTGTTTGCAAGTCACATTCAGGTGGAACTTCTCCTCCGTCTGGTTGATCAGCTATATCTCTCTCCTCACAGGTTAACTAATGAATATATACAAAGGGAAAAATCTAATCCATGACACAGTAATAGCATGTTTTATGGTCTGCTTTACACCTACTGTGCTGCTCTGCTGGTCAGGGTGATTGTGCTTCAGCAGAGTGGACTTCAGATCTTCTCTGTCTCTCTCTCCAGAGGTCTCCTCATGCTGTAGGTGTTCAGCTGTGCCGCCCACGTTGCTTTGCTGGACTTGGGTCTCCAAACTGCTCCCAGCTCCCTGGCTCTGTCCAGCCTCTTCCTCATAGTCAGTGTCCTCCTCTGGTGGTTTGCCCCAAGCGAGGGTGATCAGCGAGCCCTGTTTCTCGTAGATTGTTGCGCTGTCCTCTTCTTCTTCGTAGGCTCCTCCCTCAGGCTCGAGACTCTGATGAGCATTACTTGTTGCATCTGATACACACAGGATCTCCAAGTAGGGCAGGTCCTCCATGGCTGTTCCACAATCTGAAGGAGAGGAGGATACAAAGTATTGTAATGGCAGCTGTGCGTGCATGCTAATCTGTGTTCTCCTGTGTTTGCACTACCTGTACAGACGTCCTGTTTGTTAGCTTCCAGTCCGTTCAGTTCTCTGCTGGGCCTTCTCGTCGAATCAAGCGCCGGAGCTTCAGCCCGCCCACCACTGCTGTTCTGAGCATCCACTGGTACGCTGCAGCAGGACTGAGCTGTGATTTTCTCATTGCTGCTATTATCGGTCAGGTTTGGAGTGAGTATAGAGCCTGAGGTGAGAGGGGCATCTGAGACCAGGACCCAGAGTGGGCTTGTGTGGCCCTCTGCCTGAAGTTCAGATTCATACTTGTCTCGCAGAGCTTGGACATGCTGTGCACTCTAATAGAAATATAATTATATTTAAACAGAGAAAGTGTTATTGTAGGATTTTTGGATCGGATGCTGTGGTTGTCTTGGCTCACCTTGTCCATCAGTGTTGGCAGTAATGCAGAAGATTGGACCTCTTGGAGCTCCATCAGATGGGTCAACAGAAGCAGGGAACAATCCTCCAGCTGGTATTGGGACCACATCCAGTGTTCACTGTTTGTGTGAGCCTGCATCTGAGGCTGGGGTTGTTGGAGCTGTGGCTGAGGGTTTGTTTTCCATAAGGGGGTCTGAGTCTCATTGTGTGTCCACAGGCCATCATGGATTTGTCTCAGCCTTCTTATACAGCCATTTCTGAAAGCAGCTTGCTCATGACTGTCTGCAAGAAACAAGAGAAATACACAGAAAAGAGGGGAATACAAAAGAGGAAATAATTCTGAGAAACATGCAGCAGAAAAATAAGAAAATATTAATTTACCCTCTTTTGGAGGCCCTGTGCAACCTGGTTCTTGCAAATCCTCTGGGGAGACCCTGTGTACCAACTTGACCAGGTGCTGCCTCTCCTGCTCCTGAGTCAGCACCAGCAGCTGCAGCACTGCCTGCGGTGACAGGGCCAAAGTTTTTTGTTCTACTGCGGATAAAGGTACTGAAGCACATTTCCTTTTAGCATGCACCGCCTATGTCTCAATCTGTGGCCCATGAGCAGATTTACAATACCTGCTGCGGTGATACTGAGATAAAGTCTTTCTTTTGCTCTTCCTCTGCACCATGGAGCCACAGGGCCGCCTGCGCCTCTCTGCATGGACGCTTAACATGTGGCCTGATCAGATACATGAGGGACAGACAGCACACAGTGTATAAGAGGCATAAAGCTAGATCTGGTGATAGTGAGTGTATTTTCACTGTTTGTTGGCTCACCATGTCTCCCAGGACTGCCGAGCTGCCAGAAGTGCACTGTAGGACACTTTTTCTCTCTGAGCTCTGAGAGTTGCCAGCCTGATATTTAGACCCAACAGTATTAAGCTCTCTCTGTCTAGCCTGGAGGGCGAAACAGTAATGAATTAACTCCAGACCTCATTAGAGCCATATATAAGTCCATGTTTGTTAAATCTTGCATTAGTGTTAACCTGCTTTGGGTACAAGGTCAGCAAGCAAGGTGATTTTCTTAGACGTACCATTAGATGCGCCATAAATGTGGGGTGATGTTCACCTGATGTGTTTCAAAAGTACTTTACCTCTCTCCCAGGACTGTTAGTGCAACCTTTTCTTGCTGACGAAATGTGTGTACCTCACACAGGAGGGACACAGCAGACCAACACTGTTCCCTGGACTTTCCTAAAGAAGCTCCAAGGCAGACCCTGCAGGAGAATGATTTTTTATGATGGTGCTTTTGTGTCATGCCCCTTTAAGGAAAGATTGCAGGTGGTTTGTAATGCTATCTTGAATTTTGACGCAGTAGACTATCTGTTTTTTTTTCATAACTGAGGATGAATCTCCTAGTTTGATTCACAGAAAAATTTTAAGCTCTCTCACTCATTTTACTTCTGTTTAACTAGTTTAAGATTAAAAATATGTTGTTGAATTGTAGTTTGGTTGTTGTTTTCTTCTCAGTTAAAGATGTTTTAAGACGTAATTTTTTATCTCAAGTTAGATGTACAATGGTGCATGTGTGTTACCTGTACATCCTGAAGGCTCCTGGCAGCTCAGCCAAACGGAGCATGTCACCTGACTCCAAAGCCTCCTCTGCAAGATCCTCCAGCCCCTCCTCTTCCTTGTGTTGTTGCCATGTCAGCAGATTCTCCCAGATACTCAGAGCTGTGGTATCACAGAAATAAAGTGAAATGTGAAACATCCAGACAAGGCTCTCTGATTATGATAGTAAGTAATGAGTTATAAAATTGCTCTCTGGGTTGTAATTTAACAACAGTTCAGAGAAACCTTTCCTTACTGTAGTGCTCCTGGAGCATTTCTGTGTAGAGCAGGTGGGTCACCACATCATATTTCACCTCTAACAGGAGGAGGATGTCCGACAGGGAGACACAGCCCCAGGCCTGACCTCTGACCTCTTTGCTTTGTCCCTGCCACGGACAGGAAAATATACTTTGCACACCCTCAGACGCCAATCTAGGAATATAAACACAAACACATCTTAACATCATTATTACAGTAAATGAGTGTTTCAATATATATGTAGTGATTTGTAATATTACATTAAGGTGTAATTAAAAATTACAGTAAAAGGAGCAATACTACAACATGTAAATGCTCAGTTAAAGCGATTCCGTTGAGAGAAGAAATAACACATTCGTCCTCAACAAAATAAAAGTTGAATTACTTATCAATGAGTTCAAATAAAAATCAATACACTCAGGGCTGCTGTAGTCTTACTGCGTCTGCTATAACCACTATCTTTTTGTGTTGCATGTTAGCTGATGTTGCAGACTTAAGGTGGATTTATGCATGACAGGCTACTCCTTACTGAGTCAGTTCACTAACTTGTGCTCCTGTTATGCTAATGTTAAACATTCAATATTATTTTGTATTCCGTTGCAGAGACTCACTTTGATTAAGTGTCCTACATTTCAAAATGTACTTTCAGTTGTAGTCTGCATAGTCAAATCCAATACACTTCTTGTCAAATTCAGCTTATTTCTCCACATGCTCCATTGCTCTCACCTGGCCCAGCACTGCCTGGCTGCCTTCTTCAGCCTCCTCACACCCCTCACACTGCCACGCTGTTCTTTGTTCCCCACCAGTCTCTCCCTCTGAGTGTGGAAAGTAAATTCTGACTCTGGTTGGCTGCAAGCTTTTTTGAAAGCATTTGGGTCTGTGCTTTGGTGCAGGCAACTCAGCACAGGAGGGTCGATGATAACTGGCTTGTCCATCACATAGAGAGGGTTGAGATTTCCAACATTTAGCAGCTGGAGGTCCCAGTAGAGCTGGAGATTACAATATAGACTCTTAGTAGCGATAACAAAATTAGATTTTATTCACAGGGTTTCTCAGACACTGTCAATAATTAGATAATAATAAGAAATAAAAAAATGAACTGACTACCTTCTCCTTCTTTTCCCTCTCCCTCTCCATTTCGAGGAGAACATCCAACACATTTTCACCAACACAGGACCAGCCATTGTTGCCTCCTGCAATCTGAAACACACACACATAGGTACACAGGAGTACTTGATAGTGACGAGTGAAGATTTGATCTGAGCTGCTTTATAACTTCTGAGTTTTTACCTTCTTCATGGCCACGTGTGCTTCATCAGTGTCGGAGGGAACATGAAACACTTTACGGTAGAGGAGACTCACATCTTCAGAAGAGAACTCTTCTCCGACAGACATACCCAGGGACTGGTACAGACCGGCAACACAATCCTGAGGGAAGGTGCACATTAGCTGTAGTTTACGCATGGAAAACTAATGCATTTCTCACCCAGTATCAAAACACCTTACCTGCTCCATGTTTTCAAGCACTGTGGGCTGATAAATTATACAGGCTATAACCATGGTAACAGCAGTCCTCTGAAAAACAGCTGGATCAGGTTACCAAGCAACAAAAAAGACAGTGTATCTGTCAGAGGTAGAGACAGAGACGAGTGAAATGTGATACGTGACTGTGTGACACATTACACTCGTGTAAAAGTGTTCTTAAACATTGAACTACTAGTGAAAGTTGGTGGGTCCCTGCCAGTAAAATGCACGTTATATATTGCTTTACTATGTATTTTATGTTGCCTGTCTCACAGAGTATATGTCATCATGAATCTTATCTTATCTTAAAATATCCACTGCTTAAGATCATGGTCAACACTTTATTATATGGGTCAGTACTTTCTTAATAATTTCCAAGAAAGTCTCCTGGATCCATGTAATTGCCATGTAATTATATAAAAAATAGAGTTTCTCGAAGTTGGTATTAGTTGAATTTATAAGCAGCTGTTGTCTGACAGTGCTACATTAAATACCAAGTAAATATTCATCCATTATTAATTTATTATTATCATTAATGTTGAATTGTAAAATTATTTCACATCTTTACATAATCAGCTAAACTGTTGTGCACTCACTAAAATACTCTTTAGGACACACATGCAATAAATTGGGATTCATTCATTAAAAGCTAATTAGAAACTAATTAGAAACATACCCAACTGGACACTGACATTATTTTACCTTTTATTAGTGGCACATATTTCTTCCCAAGTAAAATGAGCAGCAAAAGAATTAGCACAAATACTGGTGATTCACCAATTGTTGTTTATTTGTACTATGGACAACGAAAAAAGAAAGAGTACCTGAGATTATGAGGCTTACTGTATATACAGTCAGACATCACACAGTGCTGAAATAACAGTACAGTAAAAAAAAAACAAAAAAAACACTCCTTTAATAGTAAATAATATTGTTAAAATAAACTAAAGGCTGTGGGCAATATGTCATAAATGTGTAAAACAAAACGTGAAATTGAAAAAAACACTTGTGTGGTATAAATATTCAGTGCTACACAATGTCTATAAAAAAACACTAAAATGCAGTATTTCACTTCAGTCAGTATGTTAAATCCATGGAGGGTCATATGTTAGGACATTTCAAACTCGGGTGTACAGTAAAAGGAGGCTTGTGCAGTCCTTGAGTGGATTGAGGGTGATCTGAGGTGGCAGTGCATGTGTGTCCAACTTAAAGTGAGCAGCTCGAGCCTCACGAGGGCTTTCCATGTATGATCTTGGGGCACTTTTCTGGCTGTATGCAGTAGTTGTTGTGTAGAACCAGACCAGCAGGACACTGGCAGCCTGGCACACAGGGCTTGAAGCAGTGGTTCTCTATCACCCCCAGTGGCACATCAACATTAAAACAGGTTACAGGACATGGTGGTCCGCACTCGTCAAACACAAAGCCCCTCTCCACAGGACAGCCCACAGCTGTGGAAGACACACACAGAGAAAAAAAACAATGACAATCTGGGAGCACTGTGACCAGTGTGCCTTCAAGGGTATATGACTTATGTTGACCTTTACTGGTGACCAGGATGTATTAACAGATATCTATCTCAATAAGTATTATCAATCAGCCAAACAGGATAATGATAATAGACTTTGCACATCTGTGATTTTTTTGTGTAACCAAAGACACCAGTCTGTATCTTTACCAACTGTGACCGACTCCCACACTGAAAGTCCGAACACGTCATCTGATCACCTAAGCATTGATAATAGAGCCTGACAGATGTTAGCAATAGGAGGAAAAGACCCAAAACAGACTCACAGCATGAGCTGTTTTATCATAAAACAGGTGTTTCTTCCTGCAGTGTTAGTGTGAAAGGATCCACCGTCTCATTAAAAATTGGTGGCAGTAGCTCAGTCTGTAGAGACTTGGCTTGGTTGCCTGTTCAAGTCTTGCTTGGACCACAAAACTGGAGAGATGATAGTTAGAAGGCACCAACCCCTCAAAGTGTGCAGTGGTGAGTGACAGCTCCTTTGTATTTCAGGCCTACTAGTATAATTAATATTGTTAAAATTCAGTCCTGATAGGCTAATAGCCAGATATTATTAGCTAACCATGCACTCTGAGATGACTGTGAAGTTCCCTTCTTGGGTTATTAAATATTTTTACTTACCACACAGCGATGGGCTCCTCCACTGCAGGATGACTCCAGCCTCTCTGCACTGACTGGCGTAAGCCTCCAGTGTGTCACACAGACACTCGTCAGTGTTGGCCCCACAGGCGCAGAGGTCATACACACAGGCTCCGTACCACGGTTCAGGGGGCACCACATGCGATGGCAGGGCTTAAATACAGCAGACTTCAGGACCTTACAGCGAGCATTAGCCCCCTTTTTGGCCTGGTAGCCTGCGTCTTTACAGGGGTCGACGTCCTCACCAGGACGACAGGATGAGAGGGAGTGGCTACCGTTTTTGACCTAAAGTGACAGGCAGTGGTTTGACTAGTTTTTGTATGATAATTCAACTTAATTCCTTTTAATATTTCTTTGGTGTATTAAATTACCCTCCAGCTGTTGCCAAAGTCAGACTCTGATAGGCTGATTCGTCCACTGGGCATTCGGAGGTCATCCTGGTAATAGTTGTTGAAGTTTCCACAAAGGCCGCAGGTGTGGCCCTTATAGGAGCCTGGCACGCTCACTTCCAGATGTGAGCGCCCGCTCCACAGTACCTAAAGTTCAACCAGTGAGTGTACAAAATATTAGTGTTTTCACTCGTTACTCAAGACAATGACAGAGAAAAGAGACAAAGAGACAAAAGGCTGCACCTTGACTCCGATGTTAGTGTTCAGTAAGATGGTGTTGGTCTGTCGTTCTACGTAGATGTGTGGTTCTCTGAGGAACGGCAAAGTCACAACCTTGTCATTCACCTGAGGAATGCAAAAATAGCTGAGTGGATGCATAACACAAACATAAGCGCACAATACTGAATTTGCAGCATTTGTACACACAGACCTTCACGACCCAGTCCTGCAGTAGCTGAACTGTGACGTCTCCTATGAACACGGTCACCTCTTTAGTCCAGGACACTCCTTTACGCCCACGATCATCATTAGTGGCATGAATGCTGTAGACACAAAAAGGTCATTAAAAGTCATTAAGCAGGGCAACATTTTATAAAACTTATAAAAGGTCACATCACATGTCATGTTGTTTGTTGTCTATCTATTGGCATTTTCTTAATGTCAGGAAGGACTTGAATTTAAAAACATCATGAAAAACTATTGGAGAAGAAGGAATGAACCCGATAGAGATATTTTTCAGTGCTTATAAAAGGAAACTCGAGCAGAAAACTGATCTCCAGGATTTATTCAGCTTTACAGAAGGACAGAGGTCTCTCCACAATGTATATTAAATCAAGGTGGGAAAAAGAGGCTAACATACAGTTAACTGAATATGATTGGCTAAATATTTGTTGGACATTGTCCACTACCTCTAGCTCAGATCTGTGGAGGAAATTCACCTGGAAAAACACTCTAAGATTCTTTATAACTCCCAGAACCAAAAGTTTACAGACCAATAACCCAGCTCAAGGACGATGTTGGAGAGGATGTGGTAATATGTCAGCTGGCCACTTTCACATATTCTGGGAATGTCCCATAATTTCATCTTATTGGGAAGATGTTATAGCAGCAATTGAATCAATAATCAATTTGCAGCCTGATCTCAGTTTTGGTGTTGTATATTTAAGAAACATACCAATTGAAATAAATAAACAAGACAGATACCTACTACAGCTATTACTGGCAAGTAGCAAAAAGGCAATAACAAGGAAATGGCTGAGCAAGGAGTGTCCGACAATTTCAGACTGGATAGGAATAGTTGAAGAAATTCACAACATGGAAAGGTTAACATTTTCCCTGAGATACAATATTGAAAAAGGTGACCAATATTGGAAGAAATGGAGGGACTACACAGATGAGAGGTGACCTTATCACTGAATGTATACTCTGTGTGGAAATTTGTATTTTTTATTTTACACTGACACTTGACACTGACATTTTGCTCTGGGTCATGAGCTTTTCTCTCTCTGTATAAATATATATTTATTTCATTTCTATTTATTATGTTTTTTTTTTTGTTTTGTTTTTTTTTTACCGGTGACCTTGTGGACTGCATGGAGGAAGATATTTTGTATCATTGTGGACTTAAATGGAGAACTGTGGGTGCCTTAAAGCCCCTAGACCCGACCGGTCAACTTGATTTCTGCCAGCCCTTTGTCTCGAAAAAAGCCTGCTATTGTGTCTTGCTATAGATGATCCTGTCTGATGTACTTGTTCTGTGTGTATATTTATATGCTTGTGTTTTGTTTTGTTTTTCACTGGAAAAAATCAATAAAAAGAAAGTTTTAAAAAAAAAAACATCATGAAATGTAGATGTTCATTTGGCTGCTGGTAGTTACATTAAGGGCAAAGAGTGCAAAGAGGGCAAAGAGTTCCAACGTTTTTGGTCTTGTTACCTCTTAAAGCCCCAGAAAGTATTCTTCTCTGACATTAAATATGCATGACTAAATACAATTACAACACAATCATTTCTTTTCTTAAGGGTTTAAAACTCGAAAATTCAGCTAATTAAACTTTAGCTGAACTATTTTTGTTTTCATGTGAGACCCTATCACTCATGTTAAGAAGAGTGAGAAAACAGACTTGTTACAGGTTACAATCTTAATGTAGACATGAGCAGCAGGAAGAGGTGAAAGTATCCAATATGTATAAAAAGAATAAAGCAAATATTTGAAAAACATGTCTTCTACCATGCAACACTTGCTTGGGTAACCACAGTGACCCGCTCACCTGAAGTCTCCACTCTCGCAGTCCTGTGCCAGGACATATGTGCACGCTCCCTGGAAGTGCAGCATGCGGCCATCAAAGGTGCGATAATGTGGGTCGCCGAAGGCAATGCAAGTGGCTGGACGAGGCAGGCAATGAGGACAACACAATCCTGGGATGATGGCTGGCATCTCATCCTGAGAGCACACAATCACACACACACAGAGACTCAGCTGCACTGGCTGTTCAACTGTGAGGGACCCACGAGAGCCAAAACATTTCTGCAGTGTCAAAATGAGTGTACACAAGTGTACACACTGATCAGATATTTCTCTCAACAGACTGACAGTGAGGCATCATGGGAACGTTTCTTACTATGATGAAACAATGAGAAAGAGAGTGTGTGTTTCTTATACTGACTGTTGCACAGGTGAGGGGAGGACAGCGTTCACTGCGACAGTGCACGTCTCCAGACACACATGTACAGCTGGTGCACTCATCCACCTCCCACTGCTCATTAGAGTGATATACTGTTCCCTGGTACACACACGACACCTCTGAGTCTACAAAGCACACAGACACACGCACACACAAACCATGTTAAAAAGTATTTTGTACAAGCACTACATAGACGTTCACTGTACGGGCTGGCTGTGATACCATGGCATTCATAGCAGCATTTCCCAGGAACCTTCACTTGTTTCTGGCCGTTCAGACAAACTGCAGGTAAACACTCTTCAATGCTGCACTCAATGTGGCCCAACTAAGGATAAAACACACACAGAGAGGATGGATCATTTCAGTTTACTTCTATTTAAGGCAGAAATTTGTACTTGTTTACTCATTAATCCAATAGATATACTTGCCTATAGCTATAGTTACTTTTAAGCTTAAGATTTCCCATAAAGTACAAGATCAGTTTATAAAACATGACGCCTCATTATAGATTTAAGTATCCAGTTGTATATACAATACTTAAAATTAACTTTACCTTTGACTGATTACACCACCGATTACTGTTTACATATTAAGACATCAATAATAGTGATTAATAATAAAGACAGTGGCCATTTGGCATAATGAGTACTTTGATACTTGAAGTACATTTGATTGCTAATCTTTATATATTTTTACTTGAGAAAAAATTTGAATGCAGGGTTTGTACTTGTGAAGGAGTATTCTCATAGTTAGGTATTGCTCAGGTCTGATTTAGGACATCTTATTAGGTACAAAGTCTTTAATTAGATGTAATCACCCCTCCAAACTTCGTATCAAAGACATTTTACTTTACTACTTTTTTTTGTTTTACATTTTGTCACTTATTTTCATTCGTTCGACTCTTCTACCTGTCTTAATATTTGCTTACCATGACATGAAAAGTGGTGCCTAAATGTTATCATCATCAGTTGTAGCACTGCAGTGCAGCAGTGTAAGTGTTTCTGTAAGACTCACAATACAGGTACACGTGACGCAGTTGTCATCGCTGTCTGTCCAGCTGCTGCCATTGGCCACACGTCTGTTCTGGCCCTCAATCACACAGTCTGTATGAAACACAGTTATGGATGTTTTAATGCCAAAAAGACTTACTTAAAATTTACACACAGGGAACACAAGTGGCGTTGTCTCACCTTTACACACCGGGCAGCATGAGTCTGGAGGGGTGAACTGTTCATTAACAGGGCAAGTGAGCGGCAGGCAGATCTGGTGCAAGCAGGTCCATGTCAGATCCTAAATCACATGCACAGTATCACTGTATTGCACAGAATTATATGTGTGTCAGTGTCTTCCTTGCAGAAAAACTCTGAGATCACTTGATGCTTCTTATTCTTCATGTACTGTAGTCACAACAGAGCAAAAGAAAAGCATTGTACCTTGCACTGGCAGGTAAAACAAGGGTCATCTGTTGCCAAGACCTCGTTGCCGATCAGTGCGGCGGTGCAGTTACTGAGAGGCTCTACACATACATACATACATGCACACGTTACAGACGTCGATGGGAGAAGTAATACACAGTGTGTTACAGAATGCAGTTTGGTACTGACGTGCACAGACGGGACAGCAGGAGTCTGGTCCAGAGAACAAGATGTTGCTCTTAGGACAGTCGACCAGACTGGGGCACTGCTTTCGGTAACACCTCAGGTGTTGCTCTCCATCTGGCATCACCTGGGACACACACAGGTGGGATTACAACTACAGTACTACTATTACTACTAATGCTTCTATTTAACATTAAATGCACTACCACCATAACATTTGTATCATCTATATCTATATCTACTGATTTCACCTCTATTAGTAAGTGGAGTTGAAACAAAGAGTTGATTCTTCAATAAATAGATTGACAGAAGATTAATCAATGACAATTTCTTAATCATTTGAGTCACACCAAATGTGAGGAATTACTGCTTTTCTTGGATTCATGTATTTGGAAATGTTTTAATCTTTGGGTTGCAGACTGATAAACCCTGATTATCTGAAGTTTTATTGACTGACACATTAATCAAATTAAGTAGTTAAACTTGGAAATGTCACAGTCAGGTTTCCAGATGTTGTTGTGTACATGCCTTACCTCACAGGTACAGATCTGACAAGGGTCATCGGCTGGATGGAAACTGTCACCCGGACCGTAAACTCTGCCCTCAAATACACAGTCTGTTCAAAAACAATCACATAACACTATCAAACACCAGGAAGACTGTGGGAAAAAATCCTACTTTTAACCTTTCCGCTAATGCGTTTTAGATTTACTTACCAGCACAAACAGGGCAGCACTCCCCGGGCACGTTGATGAAGTTGAAGCAGGGGGACAGACAGCGTACCTCAGAGCAGGTGGTCACCCCGTCCACACACATGCAGGTCATACAGGGGGTGGAGTCTGCAAACCAGCTGCTGCCCTCAGTATGCTCCTCCCCTCCATACACACAACCTGGGAGGGAAATTCAGTCACTGGAAAAACAATCTCCTCCAATGATTGTAATGTTTGGAGACCTATTTACCTCTACAGCGAGGACAGCAGGCTCCTGGATCAGTCACCTGATGCATACAAGGCAGCTTGGGACAGTTGGGAGATGCACATTGTACCTCACCTGCCTGCAGGACTCAGAAGAGATTAGCACTCAGTTGCAAGGAAAAGTGCAAATATGCAGGGAAGAGAGAGAGATCTGAGAGGAGTCAGACCTGGCAAGTGCAGGTGGAGCAGTGGTTTGAGCTCAGGGTCCATGTCTGCCCGTCTCTGAACTCCTGTCCATCAAGCACGCACACTGAGAGGGACAAGAGACAGAGCTTATGAAAAAAAGTAGTTTTCTGCATGCATTTGTTGTTGTTTGCATCAAAATTGCTGTGTTTTTTTTTAAATTTATGGATATTTTTAGGTATATAAATTGCAAGAAAAATAAACAGTGGTGGCAAATTTTTTATGTTAAAGTTAGTTCTAGCTCAATAAGGCCACAAATTTGCTGGAAGAATCAGTACAAACATCTCATCGACATGAACAGTTCAGGGTGTACCTGTGCACTCAGGACAGCACTGGCCCGGCCTTGTGGTGGGTCGGGCACAGGGTGTCGGTAGGCAGACCAGGGGCACGCAGGTGACGGTGCCTCTGACACAAGTGCAGCGCTGGCAGGGGTTGGAGGAGGGTGTGAAGGTTTGACCGTGAGAGTGGACGACACCTTCGTACAGACAGGAGTCACAGACGGGACAGCATGTGTCTGAAGGGACCGGATGGGCGCACTGCACTGGGCAGGGCCTCCTCTGACAGTTCACCACCTCATTCTGATCGGGGGAAGGGCGAAGGGACAAAGTGGAATCAAACTATCAGAATTTGGATCATACAACAGTCAGATGACTTTCTACTTTGCATTCAGTGAGAATCGCCGACTGACCAGACAGGAGCAGGACGAGCAGGGATCAGAAGGTGAAGTGAATGAGGAGCCGGACTGATACTCTTTCCCCTGATGGAGACATATCCCTGTGCAGACGGGGCAGCACTCCCCGGGAAGCATCGCTGGGTGTGCACAGGCAACACTTGGACAAGACGCACGCGTACACACCACAGCACCGTTCTATATACAGAAACACACACGTAGGCACACACTGAGGATGAGAAAGGTCTCTTTACATAGTCCCCTATAGTTACAACTATAGATAATGGAGATAGATGATGGAGTGGTAGTTGGGTTTATACACTTCTTTCATGCTGTGCTAAGAACTCCTTGTAGCCAACAGACCTATAATGTTTCAGCAATTTATTGGGAAAGCAATGATTGTTTGTAGGATACTGGAAAAAACACTGGAAAAAAGTTGATTATCAAATTAAAACTGCAATCCTTCTGAAAAAGAGCCTACAAGGGGTATGCAATGGAGTGTTTGATCATTAAAACTGTAATATAATAATCTAATATTTTTCTTTAATCTGTTGATCATCTTTTTATGACTATGTAGCAATTTATTTATCAATTATCTCACAGTGACTTTGACATTTTCTGTTCCTCTGCTCCACCAGTGAGGTACTTAGTGGTAGGCCACCTTGCTTGTAAATAACTTATATTCCGATTTTCAAAGATTAAATGTAGAGGTAAAACGGACAGTGGACGCAGATTCAAATATGTGCCTGACAATACCAGACAGGAGCAGAGCTGGCAGCGGTCTGTCGGGTGTGGGAACCGCTCTCCGTTGAAACAGCCTCGCCCATTAAAGTTGCATCCATCGCACACTCCACATGCACAGCCATCCAGAGCTGGGTGTGGGCACGACACAGCAGGGCACCTCCGCTTTACACACACCACTTCACCTCTCTATGGGGAAAAAAAAGAAAAGATGTACTGTGAGGGTGCAGGGAATCAGCAGCCCAAAACTACATGCATCCCCTTTCCCTCTCACTGAGCACGTGCAGTCCTGGCAGCCTCCCTCTCCTCCTGGAAGGATCTGTCCGTCAGCGTAAGTCACACCTTGGTACTGACAACCTGCACAAAACATAAAACATAAATTATTTACTCACTCTATATAACATGAACTGTGACATCTTGTAAGCTGGTTACCTTCACAGATGGGGCAGCCGCATGGATTAGTGATCGGGTGAGGACAGACAGCTGCTGGACAAGCCTTCTTCATACACCGCACTGAACCGCTCTGTAGGAGAAACATTATCTGAAGAGATTAACCAGCAGGAGTGTGTATGTGAATGTGTGTGTGTGTGTGTGTGTGTGTCTGTGTGTTGATGATACCTGGCAGGTACATTCAGAGCAGAGGTTTCCTGGGTCTGGGATTGACTGTCCATTTGTGAGGACTGCAGTATTGTAGAGGCAGCCTATCAAAGAAATATTTATTTTGTCATTTAGTAATAAGGGGAATGATGAAGTTTTAAATCAGTTATCCAAAACCAGGAATGTGGGCAGCATTTGAATTTGGCTTTACGTACGTTCACACTCTCCACAGCATTGTCCAGGTGGTTTGTACGGGTGGCTGCAGTCTCCATAACACGGCATCTTGGTGCAGATGACCTCCCCTCCATAACAGTAACATACACTACAAGGGTCTTTGTTGTCAGCAAACTCAGTGCCATCAGCATATTCTCTACCATGAAACATACAGCCTGCGAGTAGAAAATTTTAGATATTTTTGAGATTAGGAAAATTATCCCTGGTGAAAACTACAATGACTGGTTTTTCTGTAAAGTTGCTGTTGCCATTTTTCAGTCACTCACCATCACAGGACATGCAGCACTGCCTCTGGACTGGGTGGTTACAGTTGGTGGGTGGACAGCGCTTCCTCTCACAGCGGACAGACCCCTCATGGCAAACGCATGCAGCACACGGGTCTGATGTGTCTTCCCACGTCTCCCCATTGGCTCGGTCTCGACCCTCATATAGGCAGCCTGCGAGGGAAATGAGACAAGAAAAGTCTCTTATGTGACTGAACAACTGCGTGAAACTTGCTGAAGTCTGTTCCAACGGATGACATATTTATAAAACAATATTTTTGGCAGAACTTGAGAGACTGTACCTTCGCAGGTCCGGCAGCACTCCTGTGTGATGGGGTGGGAACATGCAGCAAAGGGGCAGGGTTTGCGCTGGCAGCGAACGGACCCGTCGGTGCATGTACATGATTGACAGCTATCAGTTGGGTGGTAGAAACGCTCGGTGTGTCTGTAGGACTGTTGTTCATGCACACAGTCTGACGGAGGAGCTGAAGGAGTATCGTTGAAAAGAGTCAACTGTGTATATGTGTGTGAGTGTGCTAAGATCTGACTCAAAGAAAGAGTGCAATTTTGCAAAATGTGACACTAATGTTTTTTAAGTATCACTACTGCCTGCATGAGCTGTGTGTCACTGCAACTGCTGACTGTGTTGATAAACCAGCCAAACTAAGGTCCAGTTGCTTTTAGAGCACGAGCACACACCTGACATTTTCACCTCATACAGTAACTTTGCCTCTCTTCTCTTGAATACTACTGTCACAGACCTGTCGCACACCTGTGATATTTTCTCTCTTGCACAACCTTACCGGGACACTGGGGGCAGCAATCTCCAGGCAGCACATTTGGGTTGGAGCATGGCAGAGGTGGACACCTCTTCATCAGACACTGGACATTACCATTCTATAAGAAACAGACCGAAATGAAAACCTGCTTCAAGAAAACCACAGACGATCAGCACATGTCATACTTTGATACTTGTTATTCTTACTATGCAGCTGCATGTCCTGCATCTGTCAGTAGGATGGGGAAAATCCTGCCCGTTGGGATACTCTTTTCCAGCATAGCTGCAGCCTGATGAAAGAATGCTGTGAAAACTTAAACTGTTAAATTAACTTGTATTCCTGAAAGAAAATTCATATTTCCTCCTACCGTTGCAGTTGTTCTGACAGCACGTCCCAGGCAGAGGTGCGTTACAGTGAGGGTGAGGGCACTGTGCTTGGTGGCAGTCAATTGTGCCGCTCATACACCTACACTCCTCACACACACTCACAGGGTTAGGGAAAGCCTCTCCATCCACAAATATGCGGTTTTCAAAGGAGCAATCTGGGAAAGACGCAAACATGCAGACGTTAGGCTGAGCTGGCTGAGAAAGAACGCATTCATGGCCATAGCTGTTTATAAGTTTGAGTACCTGGACATTTACGGCAACACTCCCCAGGTGGTGTGTATGAGTTGGAGCAGTTGAGTGCAGGACATGGTCTTCTCTCGCACTCCACAGTGCCACGCTGAGGAGGGGAGGAAAAGCTGCATCAGTGGGCTTAAACGTGACTAGTACTGTGGAGTGAGGGTGTGAAGGGAGACATGCTCACCTGACACGTGCAGATGTGGCAGGGCTGGTCAGGGGTCGAAAACCTCTGGCCGTTGCCATAGATTCGGTGGTTATAGTTGCAGCTGTCACACGCTGCACAACAGGAGCCTGAGGAAAGGAAGGTGACGGTGTGTTGAGGTTACACAGTCGTCTGCATCTAAACAAAGCTCAGACACACATAAAGTCTTACCGCTGGTCTTGGTTGGATGCAGGCAGTCGGTGGGGGGACAACGCGTGTGGGTACATAAGGTCTCTCCGTTTACACAGGTGCAGCTGGAGCAGGGGCCCTCGGGTTGCCAGTTGGAGCCATCCTCATACTCCACCCCCTCCAACACACACGCTACAATAAGAAAAGAGGAGCTGTCATTTATTGATGAGCTGCACCTGTGTATGTGTGTGTGTTTGTTTGTGAGTCCATTATTACCTTTACAGATTGGACAGCAGAGATGTGGGTCTATAATTGGGTTGGAGCACTGGATAGGAGGGCACTTCTCTTGATGGCAAATTACATTCCCACCCTAAAACAGATCCACAGTATGAAAAAACCTTTGTGAATGAAGACTAGTGTATGAGTTGGCTGTTGAACATGTTTTGGACGAAAGTTTCCTCCACTTTCTCCTCCAATACACTGTACACACTTGCCTTACACCTGCACTGCAGGCAGGGTCCACTTCCAGCAGGGGTGAACACTTTTCCATCGGCATACACCCTCCTGTCATACTCACACTCTGCGGAAACAAAAAT
Source organism: Scortum barcoo (assembly GCA_023238725.1). Classification (NCBI taxonomy): domain Eukaryota; kingdom Metazoa; phylum Chordata; class Actinopteri; order Centrarchiformes; family Terapontidae; genus Scortum; species Scortum barcoo. The sequence goes on from CM041536.1 coordinate 15,571,501, forward strand.
ACGAACACTCACGATGTTTGCTCGGGTTTAAACAGTCAAAGTCACACTCGAAGACGGCATGTAATGGGTAAAACAAACTGGACAAAAACATGAGGATGCTGGATATTTTTTTTTACCAAATTTACAGGGAAACTGACCATCGCATGTGGGACAACACTCTCCTTTGCGCTTAGCTGGATGGCTGCAGTGTGGTGTGAGACATGATGAATCCATCCGTTCGCAGGACACTTCACCTGCCTGACAGATGCACACAGGAGGGGATTAAATGTGTCACACTGGTAGAGGATTTTAACATTCAGCTGCTGTCATATTCAAAGCGTAGACCTATAGCTAAAATGTGAAACTTGGTTTAGCCCATTTAGAGACAGTGACACTATTGCTTGGTTTGTCCACCAGAGAGTACTGACAAATTTATATTTTGATAAAAAAATGTCCCACTAAGTATCTATATTAGTTCTTTAATAAAACAAAATCTAAGGGACTGTATTATTTATTGTTGATATTATGTGTGTAATTTGAAAAGAGTATCAGATATATTGTTTTCCCACCAAATATTTATTTCAGCTACACTATAAACTACATTTTTAGGTGTTAAGAATTTCTCCTGCCTTTCTCCTGTTTTCAAACTTAATAAAATAAAATTCACCTCTGAAAATGCCAAAGGTGCCAAAGGTTTTCTTTAAACCCCTGAATCATGGAAATTTTCCAATGTATCACAAATCCAGTCACATTAACATCACAGAACCAAAAACACTTCGCCAGACTGAACTCACAGAGCAGCGGCATTGGAGGCAGGGATCTCTCCTGGAGGGGAACTTCTGCCCATCCATGTACACTTTGGACTCATATTCACACTGCTCACACCTACAGTACAGGTCACACACACAACATCAAAATTCAAAACTTTCAGTTCTTGTCTTGAAAACCTCTCAAGTCTCTGACTGGAATTACATTTTATACCCATAACACTACAAAGTCAGAGATGAATATGGTGGATTGATGCAGGCTCCGCAGTGATATGGATAAGGTTAAGCAGGTTTGTTACCGTGGGCAACAGTCTCCAGCACGATGCACAGGGTTTTGACAAGGCAAGGTCTGACAGGGATAGGGTGAACAAACCACATTTCCATTCTGGAGGAGAAATATACATTAAGAATAAACTTAAAAATAAAATGATTTCCAAATTATCTCTACACACAAAATACCATACCACACATTTACACTCTTGACAGCGGTCTCCAGTGGGGATCACAGCTCCATTAGGGAAGTCATGACCATTCACACCACAACCTAGAAAATACACACAAACACACACTGTGTCTCTGAAATTCACTGAACCCACCCACACACTGTTACAGTGAATGAAAGAAGCCCACCATGACAAACTGGACAACAGGTATTAGGCAGTGGAGCAGCTGGATTTTTACATGCAGTGTTGCACCGCTCCCTCTCACAGTGAACATGACCCTCCTGGTGAGATGAGAGAACAATATCATTGCGGATGAAGGAAACAGAAAAGAAAGAAAGTTAAATAATCATGTCAGTATCACACCCACCAAACAGTGGCAGATATCACAGGGATTTTCTGCTGGCCTCCATTTGGCCCTGTGTTCATACTGGACACCAAAATGGATACAGCCTGCAAACACATTTTGAGACTGCTAAGTTACCATTGTGATGTTACTGGCAGTTAAATGGTTAAATGTTAATTCAACAGTAGATTACATAGGAAACAAAAAAATGATCCTCTTTCTGTAAGATCAAATGTTCACCCACATTTCATACCCAAATCCATCTTATCTGTCATTGGATTAATATGCCCCCTCAACTGTGAAAGGGGATGGGGATATTAACTGCTTTCTGGGAGAGATTTTTCTGCTGACTAGATAGAGATAGATAGATGATAGATAGATAGATAGATAGATAGATAGATAGCTAGCTAGATAGATAGATAGATAGATAGATAGATAGATAGATAGATAGATAGATAGATAGATAGATAGATAGATAGATAGATAGATAGATAGATAGATAGATAGATAGATAGATAGATAGATAGATAGATAGATAGATAGATACTTTATTGATCTCCAAGAGAAATTCACACTAATAAATAATATATAGATCCTATAAAAGCAGCAGTTTCCAGACATAATTGGGGTTTTTTTCAGCCCGTTGAATGGTTGCCTATGGAACCCAATTTATTACAATATCCTTTTTTAAATCTGTGAGAGACAGACAAATTCAATTTTGGAGTTCAGTTCAGTCTTTGGATGTATTCCAAATGGAGAGGAATCTGTCTTTTGGGACACAGTATGGTTTTGTTGTTTTTTATTTAGAGGAGTGTCAAATAAGAAAGACTACTACATTTATTTGAACAAAAGAATGTCTATATGCAATTCATGTAATAAGACCTACTAAAACCTACCTATGCAATGGTAATACTGATTAATCAATGTGCTGGATTCAAGCTGGATAAAGTAATATTCTAAGGCAGATTTTGTTTAACATTTCTTTCTGTAACAAAACTGTACAGATTTTTCCCTTCCCCCTTACTGTCCTTACTATACCTCTGCATCGCTGGCAGCAATCCCCAACTACAGTCTCCTTCTGTGTGCAGTCCAGTGAAGGGCAGGGCAGGGGGTGACATTCCCTGTTACCCCCCTGTTGGCAACCGAGGGACACAGAGGTGAGAAGAAATGATGAATAGAGGACCACCACAGCAGTTGTTCAGGCTGTTTGTGTGAGTGTCGGAGCATGTCAAATACTCACCTTACAAATGCATGTCTGACAGCCATCCAGAGTGCTGTGGGACACATTATGAACTGTACCATCCAGCTCACACCCTGAAGACGAGACAAAAGTTTAAGTACGAACACAGTTTTGAGCTTGTGGGTAAGATAAAGTTGGAGTGTATACTGATGAGTGTATACACTCCAACAAAGTAATGTGAAAAAGAGTTTGAGTGCAGCCGGCCCCTCTCTGTCTATCGGTGCAGATTTTCTTCACCTTTTCTCTGCTCTAGGTCATTGGGGAACATCTGGCTCTGCTCTCTCAGCAGTAATAACAGAACAGCATGGTTCTAATGTAATATACATGTGCTTGTTCTCAGAACCAACTATGTTTTATGGGCCATAACTATAACTACAAGTGCCTGCAGCCTTCCAGCTGTTAAAGGCTACCACCAGCAAGTCTATTAATACTCAGAGAGATTTACTGTGGGATAAACAGTGACACATGGGATTGGGTAGCATTTTCCTGGAGGTTTCCCTAGAAAACAGATCAAATCAGCTTCCCTCACAACATAACCCTTAACTATTTAACCTATTTTGATGAAAGAAAAAGGTTTAGAGTATAGTGAAAATTGAACATGGAGAAGCAACATCATTTAGTTATTTTCATCAAAGGCTTTCAGGGTACTCATCAAATATTATTTTTGCTTAGCTCGGACACTTCAGCAGATAATTATTTTAATGATGACTCTTCAAAGGACAGAGACAATGTGTTTGTGTGTGAGAGAGGGCCGTAATCACAGAGTGGGAGAGAGGCTTGTGAGGCGGCCTACTGTGCCAACAGCCAAAAGGCATTTCCTCAAGCAAGCCAAGCATGCATGAGATCAAAGTGTGTGTGGGAGTGTGAGTCTGTGAGTGTGTATCAACTGGGTGCCATTGGAGTCTTCTGGCCTACATGCAGAAGCAATTAGGGGGAAGATGGATGAAAAGGCAGAGACAGTGACGGAGAGAGTAGTCAAGAGGGGTGGGAGAGGAGCCAGTGGGCAGTTTGGGCACATGTATTACATTGATGGGATGGAGAAAATGTTCATAATAAGCAGGACAGAACAAAGTTTACATAACTCTGTGGGAGTCCAACCTCAACCACAGTCCCACATGTTTGTTTCAGAGCACTATGACAGGCAGTTGTATACAGTTACCTCAAACATACCAACTAGGAAATTTCTCACAACTATATTACCTTACAACGAAAAAGTTCTCTGAAACATCCAGAATGCTTTGGCAGATGGGAGTAATACATAATACATTGGCAAACACATGTTTTAAATCTGCAAGAGATTTTTTTGGACACTTTGGAGCAGCGCAACAAGCTTTAAACAGCATTGTCAAATGATCCCCTTATGAAGTTGATATGGTGAACGCCTTAGTAAACATCTATTTACACATCCAGTGACACGCAGTCACAAGCAGCATTAGCATTCATTCAGAGCTGTGTTTCTGTCCACCTGAAGAATACCAATATTCACTCTCTTTTAGCTCTGTTTTCAATCTTTATCAGCTCCTGAGGAAAATATCGGCCTAATATCACTAGTAAGAGTGACCCAAAAAATGGGGACCGAAAAACCAAAACAACTAGTTGGAAGACATTGAAATGCTCCATAAAACTGAGTGGAACTACAGAGTTGGGTGAAATTTTTTTGTAGAGTCCTCACTATTACAATAGCAGTATCTTGTTTCAGAGACAATGTCTTTGATACTCATTAATCTACAGACCTCGCTGTCAACAGCATTCAGTGCACATTTTCAACCTGAAAATAGTCCAAATGAACTCCTATCAACACCTGACTAATGGAGACATTGTTACTGAAAAGTTGAATGTAAAAAAGGATCAAATTAAATTTGTTCACCACAAACAAAATTCCATTCACATTATTGTCGGAGGAAATTTTAGAATTCTTTTGATTATCTCCATCATGACCAAAGATGCTCTCCAGGGCTGAAGGTTAATCAGAACATATAAAATGTTTTTTCTGTTTGTAATTTAGATGAACAAGCACTTTAAAACTGCATACTGAGAGGATAAAATAGACCATTCAAAGTTCAAGTGAGAATATAAATGTGGTGGTATAAATGCATAATCTGTGAATGAGGTCACAACATTTCAAAGTAAAGAAGTCTTTGTCTTGTTTCATTCCAGTATCACTTCATTCAACAGTCACCCCCTTTTTCTCTGAGCTATGTAGGTACAATAGTACTGGTGGTCCAATCTCTTCTCACTCCTGTGAAGATGTGAAAAGTACTTTATTCTGCCATTTTTCCAGGAAACAATCTAGTGTTTACCAGCCATGGCATATTACATGGTTTCCAGTAGCCGGATCCCGCCACTCTGTGAAACATGAACCACAATTGCGCGTATGGCAAACAGCCTCTGGGTAAAGGTGGCAACGGGCCTGATGGCAGAGGTCAGGGCAGGTGATAGGTGCAGAGCCCAGGGGACAGCCGCTGAACCAGTGGAGCTTGAAACAAAACCTACAACAGTGTTTCGAGGAGAACATTATGTGAAATGCTAAAAAACAATTTAGAAAAGATTTAACTTACTATTAATATTGCTATAACTATAGCCACATTAGCCCCATAAAGCCAGGTGGTATATCCCATTTTCTGTTATCTGTTTTCAGTTTCAAAAACCTCTACTATTTATCTAACCTTGGTAGTTGAACGCTACAGCTTTAGGCGATGTTCATGTAACTCACTGACTTGGTATGAAATAAAGCATGGATACGTAAATGCATGAAAATGAGCATCAAACAACAAATTGAGGGCTGGCTTTGTGAGGCTACTGCCATTTTCTATTTGTAATGTTGATACCTGTGATCTGGTGTGACTGGAAGCCATATGCTGCTGGTATTTTGAGTGGCTGCCATAACAGTATCATCACTTTCTAGTTTGATTTTTCCCATCCATTTCTGCTCTAGTTGACCATTCAGAGCAGTCATCCAGTCCTGCCTTGCCCAGTGCTGGGGTAAGGAGGTGATGGGAGGGCAGATACGGGTGATGCGGTTTAAAGCTGGATCACCGGATGACATCAGTTGTTGCTGTGTGTGGAAGTAGAACCGCAGGTAGTACGGCCCATTGAAGAACCAGTTGCACCTGTCCTTGTCGTAACCATCTGTTTGAAAGCCAAATGCATCAAACCTACTGCGATCCAAACCAAATGGATCAAACCCATAAATATTGTAGCCTTTGTCACTGAATAGCTCAGACATGATCTTGTCTTTATGTGCCTTATTGTCACTCTCCTTTTTATCTGTCTCTTCATTCTCCTTCTTTTTCCTAAACACCCCATCCTTATGCATGCCAAACCAGGTGACATTAGAACGGTTGAACCCATAGCGGTTGAAACCAGACATGTCATATCCATCCCTATCAATGAAGTCCCGGTTAAAGCCATCTTTACCATAGCCCCACTTGTCCCAACCGCTCCGGTCAAAGCCATCACGATCATATCCACTTTTGTCAAAACCACTGCTGTCAAAGCCCCCAGTGACAAAACTATTGTGGTATGAGTTGTGTTTATCAAAGGTACTCTTTTGATATCCTTGTGGATGTGTGTGCAATGATGTAATATTACAGGGTGCCCCAATGGTTATGGGCACATATACAATACACATCTGCCGCTGGGAAGAAATCACATCATCTGGGGTAACATCAAAAGGCTTCATCTTCACATGCCTCTGTTTAGCAGGGTAAAGGATGCTGCTTTGATGGTCATCTCTAGATGTTTGTCTTTTTGATCCATGCTGATGTTTCTCTTGCCACTGTGCCCACAGCTTGTCCATGAATGCCATGTGTGACAAGTATAAAGGATCATAAGCAGCCAGAGGTGAAGCCATGTGACCTCCTACCCAAAGCCTAAAAAGGCCAGAAAAGGTCTGCAATGACTGGGAGAACACTTTGAAGTCAGCATGGTTTACAGTCCTCTGCATAGTCACTGCATCTGGCAGCCACACCTAAAGAGATCAGTGGAAATCAATTACATAAATCTGGTACCAGTAATAAATCTCAAAACACTGCAATCTATAGAAGGTACCATGATGTGGGTAATCAAATGAATACAAATGGTTTGACAAACCGAGGAGTTGAAGCTCCGTCTGAGACAGGGGGACCAGTGGAAACGAGATGTCAAGCCCTGGAAAGGATGATCTGGGACACAGCCAGAGCTGGGATCACTGTCTCCTCCAAATAATCCAGCCTGCCAGGCAGCTGAGAACTTCATTGCCCCAGAGTCCACTGTCCACTCAAAATATGGAAGTGCAAGTTTGCATGATGACACAGACTGCAGCTCTTGCTCCACCAATCGCAGGAAGTAACGGTGCCAGGGGAGGAAGAAGGCATGATCACCAACCAGAGGGGAGAACTCAGCTCTCAGTAGCGCAAAGCCCTTCCACAAAGCTAAAACCACATGCAAGCACACACAGACACAAATAAACCCACAACAATGATATGAAGGTATAGATGAATTATAAAAAGATAAGAAACCAAAGCCTTTAGACTTCCTGTCTCACCTGGCCTGGTGTAGAGTTTCCTGATAGCTCGTTGGTACAAGCTCAACTCTTTCAGGGTGAGGTCTCTAATCTCTTTACGCCGGGTCAGGTGTCTGCACAAACAGTCAACTCTGCCACTTCGTTTGCATATGCACTGTTCACAGCCTTGCCTGAACCTTTCTCCATATCTCCAGAGCTTGCGCTGAAGGAAGCATCCACAACCTGCATCACATCTCACATCAGAGCACTTCACCCCAGGAGAGAAGCTCATTACTTGTGCCTCTCCATCTTGGTCCTTCACCAAATCTTGGCACTGTGTTCGTGTGAGGTAATCACAGGTGAAAGTGAAATTTGGATCCTTGTGGCAGTCTACCCCTTTAAGATTTCCTTTCAGATCTTTCAGCTCAATATGGTTTAAGTCCACATTGCTGTGCCACATGTCATTATGCTGGTCATATCCCCTGATAGTCCTGTTCAAAGAGGAGATGTTGTATCCATGTTGAGTGCGATGCTGCTGGCCAGTGGGAGGACCATCTCTTGGTTTGCGGAGGCAGCACGCACCCAACATGCACTGATCCCTACAGGCATGAAAGGAAGGGAAGCTGTTGCTGCTGTTTCCAGTGCAGTAGAAGAAGTCCTCACAAAGGCCAGAGGTTGGATTAAAGGCCCAGCGGCGTTGAAATGGCCACACCCCTTCACAGTTGTTTTCTGGTTTGGATACCCAACATGCCTAGAAGTGGGGAGGGGTGACAGAGGGCCTCTTACCCAGCCTTAATCCCCATTGTAATGCCCACAGCCAGAACTGACAAAGAACTAAAGTAAAGCAAAGCACTGCTATTGGGATCAACCAATGCAGCAGGCCAAGCAATGCTCTACATCTAAACCATTAACAAACAACTAACAAAGACAACTAAAAGAATAATTCAGCATTTTGAGAAATACAGTCTTTCACTTTCTTGCTGAGGGTTAGATGAGAATGTTGATACCACTCTCATGTTTCCCCATTAAGAAGAGACATTACACCTAGCTTAGCACAAGACTGGAAAAAGACGGTTAAAAAATCTGCCTACCAGCACATGAGATTGGTATCAATCTTCTGATCTAACATGTGAAATATGTTTCCCAAAAAACACAGTAGCTGAAAAGGAAAATGCTAAAAGAAACTATAAGACATCTCTAGTAATGCAGCATTTAAAAGAAGGGGGGTTCAAACCTTCATTTTCATTTGTGATTGTGACCCACCTCAACCATTTGAAAAGTTCTGGAGACCTGCTGGGTAACCAAACATACAATAAGTCAAAGCTAAAACAATAAAACACTACTTTAACTGGAACTGGAAAAAGTACACAAGGACACCTCTACAGCCATGCCAGTGACTTTGCGAGGCTGCCATTTGGCGTGCTTTGATATAAGAGCACATTACAATAGCATCAGCATGCTAACATGCTCACAATGGCAATGCTAACACACTTATGTTTAGATATAATCTTCTCCATCTCAGTTTAGCATGTTACCATGCTAACATTTGCTGATTAGCCCTAAACGCGAACTATTGGTGCTATTTGTACAAAGTCCATTGGACTGAAAAACTGACTTTGAAATGCTTGGGAATTGCCAGGTACTATCCATCCATCCATTTTCCTAACCCGCATTACCTGCTTATCCTGAGAACACAGGGTCACGGGGTGCTGGAGCCTGTCCCAGTACCCTATCTTTTCTATCTTTGGGCGAGAGGCAGGGTACACCCTGGATTGGACGCCAGTCAATCGCAGGGCTCGCAGGGCTAACACAGATGACATACAACCATTCACACTCACATACACGCCAGGTACTATTTTTGGAGAAATTGTCTGTTGGAGCAATGGCAGTTTGTATTCAACATAATATGCTGTCAGACCAATGAGCCATTCTCCTGACTACTGGGCCATTGGAATGGGATGACGGATCAATAAGCAGCCCCCCATTGCTGCTAGCATGGCTAACAATGCCTAAAACTGATACATTTTCACAACATGAACAGAAAGGTTTGATACCAACATGGACATTTTTTTTGTTTTGTAAATTGTAATGAATCTAATCTACTCCACTCATCCTGGCACAAAATACCTGTCTCAGCTGTTTGTGACACACTGGTCCCTTGGTGTTGGGGGGACAGGAGCAATGAAACCCAGCAGGGTCAGAGGTCAAGACGAAACATACGCCTCCATTTTGACAAGGATTAGACAGACACGCGTCTGGAAGAGGGATGGCCATCTGCAAACTAGCTACTTAACACCAGTTGAATGTACGTTACTGTTAGGTTGTTGACCGTGCACCAAAATCACAAGCAGATTTATTTGTGTGTTTTTGTATATGTAGGATGTGTAACATGAATAAAGAAAGCTAATGAGGGTTAAATGAGAGAGAAAGACGATTTAGAGAAGCAGAGTCATTGTTACCCTTGACGGTCGCTTGGCATGTGACCTTCCCAGATGTGCATGTACACACGGTGTTGAGGTCAATCTGCCAGCTCTGGCCGTCCTCCACTTCGCGCCCCTCCCACACACATCGCTGCCTCACACACTCACATCCCTCCAGGTACTGTACGCGTGACTGTAGATCTGCATTCTGTACAAAAATCTAAATTACGTCTGCGTCTCATCTCTTTATATCATTTATTATGGAACGTCATTTTAAGTGCAATACCTACCTGAGTTTTGACCATGTCCAACATGCGAGCCAGTTCTTCCAGCTTCTTCTCTAGATCCTTCAGTCTGTCGTCTTTCTGTGCTTGAGAAACAGACTTGACCCCTTGAGGAGATCCCGGGGGCCCCAACACCACACCTCTCTGCAGCTGGTCACTCTGGACATCCTGGGGATAATGGTTGGTTTGATCGTTTGGCCTGTGGCTTGTCTGAGGTTTACTGGAGGATACATCCTGCTGGAACATTCGACTGCTGTCAGTCCAAGAATCTGAGTCACGGGTGTTTGTGTACTGAGACGGAAGCAGAACATCTGGAAGGAGATGGTGGGAAAAGAGATTCCTGAATCATTCTTAAAATGTTTCAAAGAACAAATTGGAGCCTAAACAAACATCCGGGAAAAAAATGCTGTCAAAATTAAGACCCACACTGAGGAATAATAAACAGACTGTTTGGAGGACTCTCTGCCTGAGGGCCAAATAGATATGATCTATGATAGACAGTGGTGGTCCCAGTACTGACTTTAAACTCATTCATAGTATCTAATTGTTTGGGATTCTAGACCGAGCTGCACAATAAAGTTTGGTCAGTTCTTGCCATGTACAAGATAAATTATACTATAATAAATGATCAGGGTCAGTAATGAAGAGAGAGAATGGAGTGAAAGGAAATGCGAGGACACTGCAGCCTCTGACACGTGGATGTACACATACAGAAGCCTGCATAGCTATATGGAACACTTACATCCTTTCATTTTACCCTTAAACAAAGCTTGAAGATGAAGGTTTACAGAGTTTTGAAAGAGATTCTTCCTTTACCTGTAATATTGTCACAGAGCCACGGGCGCTTTAGGTATGCTTTCACTGAAATCTCAGCCGTCTTCAGATATCCCTGCATTCATAAATAAACACAGACATGCTCACATGTTAAATTTCATTGTATATACACAATACGCATTGAATGGAGGCAGAAAATATGGAATGTAACTGTAAATTATGTGGAAAAATTGTATACATTTTTGAAGCACGGTGTTATGTCACTGTGTTCGTTGTTACAAGAGTATTTTAGGGTGGAGACAAACACTCACAAGATTTATGTAGCTATAGAGATATCGTTGTCAAATATAAGCAAAATAATTGCAATAATAAAAAAAAAAAACATATTGTCCTTTCAGTATGTGAGTATGTAAATGTAGTGGTTGGCCTATGTGCAAGAGACTCACGCTAAATTTGCTGTCTTTCTTTCCTGGTGTGCTGGCAAGTGTGAAAACAGCATCTTGAGGCAGTTCCAGGTTGATTCTCTCTTCACTTTTTATTGGCAGAACAACAGCTTCTTGACAGTCTACAAAGAATGCCAGTCGGTCAGTCTCCAGGCTCACGGCGAACTGCACCCACTCCTGCCTGGAGAAGGGGTTTCTGCCAGGAAAGTGGAAGCTGGCAAGGCCCTGAGCTCCTCCTTTAGCCCGGTAGTCCAAATTCAGGGTGTCATTGAGGCTGGAGGAGATGATCTGGAGAATGGGTGAGGATGCAGAGGAGAGAGACAAAAGAGTGGCACTGGTGCCCGCTGCCTGATGCCCCACCAAATGCAACCCCATGCTGCCCTGAAGGTTGGAGCGGAAGAAGTTTGAATACTCGCGAGGAAAAGTCAGGTACGGTGCTTTGGGACGTAGTCTATATACCACACTGCCAGGACTCTGCAGCCTGGTCACGCCGCTCGAGTACTGGGACATGTTTAGAGCTACGAGAAGGTCAATCACTGGGAAGGAGACAGAACAGAGAGTCAGGCTTACATGCATGCACACACATCCACACTGTGTGAGGGTCATGAGCTGTCTAATGGAGGATGACACTGTGGTTTCTGGGTTGTGATGGGGTGTGAGTCTGTGTGAGAGGGAGTCAAAATGAAACCATTCATCAGACGGTCACACATGGCTGCCTCGCTGACCTTAAACGAACACTAACGGGCCAGCGTGGTGCAATCAGTCTGATCTGTCTGCTTCTCAGTTAATGCAACAGGACATCTGATACGACTCTTTAAAACTAAAAATTACAAGAATGATTGTTTTGGTTTATAGGATAAGTTTATAGTGTGTCTCAGTGGTGCAATATAGCTCAGAACATTTACATATATTAAGTACTTAAACACAGTTAATGCTATGTACTTGTATTTCAATACTTTCCTCCACTAATCCGCTGAATTTCCAAAGAAAATATTAGTTTTTAAAGATTATCCATAAAGACATGATCAGCATATAAACTGACACATGTATTGTTGTAGATTGAACTACCTTACTATGTGTAAACTAGTTAAGATGATGTCAGTTGCTTGCACATAATTAATCAGCAATACAAATTTAATGCTTTAGTTTTACTTACTTACTTTACTTACTCTTAGGTATCCATTCACATTCTAGTATTACTACTCTTACCAAAGTAAAAGATCTTCTGCACACTTGGCAAACAACTGTACTCAGGTTAATGGTGTTTTTCCACAAGTATAAGTAAAATAAAAAAAGTGAAATAATAAATATATTTAAAAAAATGTAAACAACCATTGACTCAGGACCCAAACACACTTTGAACTCACCGTTTTCCTGAATTGGACCAGGGTGTCCGTGCGCACACAGCGCAAAGACCCAGAGCAAAAGTGTCTCCAGCAGCATGAGCGTCTTCAGCTTTCTGCTCTCCATTCTTTAGACGCAAAAAAAGAAAAATGGAAAGCCTGGATTCAAATCCAAACACCTTACACAAAAAACATCCTATCCATTGCTCCTTTTGAAACCCAAACTGGTTGCATGGACCTTTAGACTGTTCAAGACTTCCCCGTTCCTCCGCGAGCCGACCTCTCCAAAGAGCGCGCAGGGGGAACATGAAACATCTGGATGCGGGCAGGGCGTCGATCCTCTGCAGGCAGACGCTTACATCCCCCCCCCTGGGGCCACATCTACCACACACTTTCACTCCATGATCACAAAGGAGAGGTTGATGCTTATTACCACCCTCGCTCAAGATGCCTTGTTATTTCTGATGAGACAGAGAGAGACGTGCAGAACAGTTCAGGTGTGCAGTGTGCGTGAGCTCAGCAGCTCCTGCCTCTGTCTCTGTTCGCCTTCCAGTGCCACAGTGGAGTCTTTTCTTCCCCTGTTTTCCCTCATTTTGTCAGAGAGGGGAAAAAACTCTCTCCACCCCGGACTGCTGAGTGGTGTTGATTCCAAAAGACCCCCGTTTTGGTAATCAGTTAAACCTGGTCTGGAAACTGGAGAGGAGCCATGCTGAAGCTGCCAAAAATGTATGTGTGTGTACAAAGAGAAAGAGAGAGAGAGTGAGAGAGAAGGCGGGTGTAAACAAGTAGTCATATTTCACTGCTTTGGAGACCCAGTGTGCATCCCACTGTGCTCCCCCCTCCACATCTGTGTCCACAACTCTTGGCTTTTCCTCTCACGTTGTTGTCCTTCTCTCTTCTGTGTGTGTTATTTCAGAGCCTTTGTTTGAGCTCAGTCTCATGAGCAATAGCTCTGAGACTTGCTAAACGGAAAGTGTGTGTCTGCCTGTCTTGTCGAAGTATTTTAGGTGATGATAGGACACCCAGGTGTTGTCTAATAGATGCAGCAGATTTGAAGGTTCCTCGTCACTCTTGTTTTGGAGATTCTGTTTGCTGAAGGAGGCTTTAAGGAGAATGAGAAAAAATGATTTTAGCTGAGATCTTCCGGCCTTCTGTCTACATACTGAACTGAAGCTAATCCATGACTCATGGTAGTTAGTCTGTAATAATCACAATTAAAAAGTTTCCCCGAGGGGGTGGTTTTTCAGCATACACTCACTCTCTCTGGATGGCACTGTGCTTCCAGGCCTGGAGGACTGATTGAAAACTGTGATAAAGCAGCAGAAACTAGAGAAGAATGCAACATTTCTTCCCCAAGGTATTTCGTTTTTAATGCAGTATTAAGCTTTATGAAGGCAGCAATTTACTGTAGAAATTTCACAATTCAGACATGCCTCCCAGAAGAGCACTAATAGGAACAAAATGTTGCTCTTACACCCATTGTGTACCCAGTGGGCCTTTCTCTCATGTGGAAGGAGTAGATTAGTGTTACGCCCAGCCTATGTTGATGGTCGATGTGCAGGATAAGTTCAGCAACTTAAAACAAGCTGAAGAACTCTGCTGCCATGTAAGCAGCTCTGTGAGCAGGATATTGACAATGCCAACATGCTAACGTTGAGCAGATATAAAGTTTACCATGTTCAGCATCTTACTTTGTTGTGTTGGCATACTAATGTTTTCTAACATGCACTAAACACCAAGTACAGCACAATTCTTTCTGAGGGGGACTTGTTTGTACTAATTGCATGGTGATCCATCCAACTGTTGTCAAGACATTTCATTCAAAACCACAAATGTGAACCTCATGGTGATAAAAATTCAGCTCGGCTTGGAATGATTTCCATTTCTGGGGACACCATGACAAGGAAAAGCAGCATGCACAGACATTTTGGAAAAACAGATGTTCAGATGATGTAGTTGTCAAAGCCAACTGTTATCTATCAACCACCTCCCGTAACGTCATCTGTAGTAACCTCATCTCTGCTGACATCCAGTGGTCATATACAATCACAGCAGCACAAACGCAACAAGTGTGTCCTTTGTATGTTAATCAATCCAGCTATAGTTAAGTTTAGCTTATAATAGTGACACAATAACACGGAAAAGCAAACAGGGGTTGTCTTGCCCCCTCAGTCCACCACTATTAATGTTGCCTGAAATACCATCTCTGAATATAATCTGAGAAATGCTCGTCCTCTGCACTCACAGTGACACAGACTGTGCAGTGTTCAACCTTCCCCTGAGGCAAACCCTCAGCCCCCCCCCCCCCCACCACCCCATCTCTGCTTTGCACAGACAATGGAAACCACTCACAAGCCTGTGCTAACCAAAACATGTGTCTTGTGGAGCCAGACGATAGCTCTCATCACAGGAGCCCTAAAAATATGTGCAGACACACTCACGTAAGTGTGTCACTGTGTGTGTGTGTGCCTGTGCATGCTGGGACAAGTGTGTAAAAGGATGTGGGTTAATCTTCAGAAGGTGAAAAGCCGATGTTTGATAGCTAATCCCTTGTCAGGCCCCATCAGCTGTCACACGTCACTAATTGAACAAATCCAACAAGAACAAGCTGTGTAGCCAAAGTACCACAGACTGTTTTCAACCCCCAACCTATACAATACACTTACATATACATGTGCATGTAAAGTATGATACAAGCTGCCAAGATCTATTTTACTAAACAACATGACTTTTCCTATTAAACTCTGTGATACAGCATTTACAGCTGATTGGACACTCTGGCTGCTGAGCTTCGATTGCATGACAAACTGTTTATGAGTGTCTTTGCACCAGACAAATCTGATAAATTCACTTTTGACCCATATCTCTGACCTCACCATCAGGTTCTTGCCATATCTAATCAGGTTGGCTCAAGCCGTTGTCCCTGACCGGGCAAGCCCTGCCCCCAGGCTTTAGCCTCTGAGCTGACATTTATCCCAGGATATACACCATAAGCTGCTGTCTGCCTTTTAATGTATGTAGTGGGGGGGTCAGTGTGTGTGTTAGCGTGTGTTGTCTTTTGTCGTTGTTCCTGAAAGCCCCAGTCTGTCTTTCTGAGCTGCGTTTGGTGTCTTTTCTGGGTTTTTGGGAATCAGAGATGCTGATTTCATCACGAGTCAGGAGGATATGGAGCCAGACAGACAAACTGCAGGGGATTTGACAACAACAGGTCAGTCAGCTTAACAACAGTGTGATGGTGTGTGTTTATATCTAGGATTACTTAGTTGAGTGTGTAATGGAAAGCTCATATGTGTAAATTTACCATTTAGCATTTGCAGCAGAGTTGTTGTTTCAGTGGGCTGTGGTCCTGCTAAGCCTCCCTCCACACCCCCTACCCTATCTAAACACATGTACAAACAAACATGCCTCTGCACCCAGGGACTCACAAGACATTAAGTCACATGCATTTATTTAAAATACAGCTGAAGTTGAGTTTTGTGGTCTTCTAATCAGTTTCTAATCAGATGCTTGCATGGAAGATTTCCTGATATAAGGATTCATCGTTATTCTATACCTCTAATAAATATTAGGAAAATAGAGTTGTTGCTTGGTTGTCACACCTCTGACCTCATAAATGTTTGTGCTTTTAGAAACATGAAGAAGAAGACGGATAGTGGGGTTAATATTCCGCTGGTCTTCTGCTTTCTCATACTGGGGATACCCAGAGAGAAACATACACAGAGGGGATTTGGGGGAATTATAGGACAGAGCAGTGTGTGTGTGTGTGTGTTTGTTTGTGTGTATTATGTTTTCACATTAGGAGGTCTTAATGTAATAATGATTCTTAAGATATGCTGCCATCAAGGAAGGGAGAGAAAGCTCACTCATTCATACTGTAGAAAGGGAAAGGATGACTGTTATTTATTTCTCTCTCTTCACTCAGAGACTACTTGTTCCTGAGGCCTGACTGAGCCCGGGGATGGCACTCGTCAAACTGAAATGGAGTTTGTTTCAGGCCAAGGCTCTAGTGTGCTCACTGCTGGTCCTCCTCTGTCCTCACACAGCCACAGGTACAGTCACTGCATATCTGTCTGCATTAGAGTTGGTTGTTGGCCAGAATTAACTGGGTTTCTTTCACCCTTTTCACACAGGGATGTCAGGGTGGGGAGGATGTTTGGACGGTCAGGACATATTCGCAACAATCAGAGAGAACAGCCTTTCGGGAGAGGTTGTTATTGGACTCTTGGCTGAGACCACATTGGAGGGGGTTCATTGGACCCTGGATGGGAAGGATGCCGATTGGTTCTTCTTGGATGAGGGAAACATCCGGCTGAACACATCAGCTGACAAGGTCCTCGACCGAGAGGTAAACAAGTCAGTCGGGATATGCCCCTTTCAACACTCATCTGAGTGTTGGAGCTTTCTTATAATAAGGAAGTTGCGGCTAAGTTAAGAACAAACCTCACAACCTCATTCTTGGACTGAGCACAATCTGTCTTTCCGTCATCCTCTCCTCAGCCAGCTGTCTTACATCATGGCAGCTGTTAAAAGGTCAACCAGATTAGCAGTCTCTCTCCCTCTTTCAGTGACTCAGTCTCAACTATGTCTGCCACTCTATCTATCTATCTATCTATCTATCTATCTATCTGTCTGTCTGTCTGTCTGTCTGTCTGTCTGTCTGTCATCTGTCTATCTATCTATCTATCTATCTATCTATCTATCTATCTATCTATCTATCTATCTATCTATCTATCTATCTATCTATCTTACAATATATTTTATAAACTACTTAAGATAAATTTAGGTAAGAAATAAAACATTTCTTGAGTAAGTAAGTGTGAGAGTTCATAAAAAATAGAAAGGAAGTTCACGAAAGACTGAGTTTATTTTTCGAAAATATCTAAAATAAAGAGGTTTTCTGTCTTGGCAGTAACCTGTTCACAAAGTTACTTCAGTGATCATGATTTAGATAATGACTCAGTTTCAAGCAGCATTTCTAAAATGTTGTAATATTGAATCAAAGTCTTGTTTGTATCTGCATATCTGTTTTCATGTACCTCTCTGTTCTCTTGTCTTTCAGGTCCTGGGTCCTGTCCTGATGGCCAAGTTGTCATGTTACGAGGAGGGCACACCTATGGTAAATGTTATCCTGCCATTTTAACCATAACTCTTCAGTGTGTCATTCCACATTCAAACCTATGTCTGTCCTTTTTCTTTTACTATTATTGTAGAGTGTGTACAGGATCATGGTGGAGATTGTCAATGAGAACGATAATTTCCCTGTGTTTGCAGAGGACACTGTCCAGTCTCTGATTATGAGTGAGGTGTGACCCTTTCACAAACACGTGTACACAAATCTGTACGAAACATGCAAGATTAAAGGTCTAAAGTGTTTCTCTCCCTGATGGTCTACCTGTGTGTTTTCCAGCTGACTCCAGTGAATACTGTGGTCTTTACTGTCCAGGCTACAGACGCAGATAACGACAAGATCATTTACTCCATTGACCAGACATCAGTGAGTTCTACTTTTTTATACTCTGAAAAAAATATGGACTCAAAATCATTGCATCATTGATCATGTGTTTGTGTGTGTTCTGCAGCCGGATGCAGAGTACTTCAAGGTTGATCTTCCCAACAGCGGAGAGGTGATCCTGTCCAAGCCTCTGGACTACGAGACCAAAACCCTGCTCACTATTACCATCCATGCCTCAGTAAGCTATTCATTTTTGACGGTTTTAGAGCTCTTCATGTAAAAATATCTACATGTTCATCTAAATTAAATTAAAGTAAAAAATATAATTTCCCAAGGCTCCTGACAATTACTATACTATGCTATACTACGAACATGTTTGTCCAATGAATCATCGTTATCATAGGAAATGAGCACTGCTGAGCACTTCAACACCAGCACCAACATCACCATCACCATCCTAGATGGAGATGACCAGTACCCACAGTTCCTGCCCTGCATGCTGCTTTTCCAGGATGAGACCAGTCATGTCTGCACCAGCCCAGTGTATAGGGTCAACGTCACAGAGGGGGAAGAGGTCAGTCACTAAACCTTCCCTCGTCAGTCCCACCACACACATATTACCAGTGCTATATAGCAATGTCCATTAATAACATCCACTGACATAAGCTTAATAGGCTTAACATAGACACTTCCATACAGGTAGGGATACCAAAGAAAATCATTTTGTCTTTAACATTAATGTATCTAAAAATCTGGAAAACAGCATTGTAGGATTAGTGACAATGAATCACAGTTACCATATTGTCATTCAAGGAATCTTGCTACATGATGCTACAGTGGTACTATTCTTTGTCTTTGTATATACATATAATGTATTTCTTTATACTCTCATACATTTTATTTACTGTGACGTACTGTTGGCATTTTATGATTGCCTTGTCATGTTAAAATTCAGATTCCAAAAACAACAACAGTTTTGTAACATATCAAGGTCACTGATTTAGATTTCACAAGAATCTGATTTGTAGAGAAACAAATGTGTGTCGCGTTGCAGGACATTGTATTGGACTTCTCTCCTGGTCCCATTCATGCTGTGGATGGAGACAGAGAGCTCAGCTCCCCAATCAGCTATACCATTCTCTCAGGTACCAAATACACCAAAGCATATTAGTATCTAAAATGTGTTAGATATGTACATCTGTAACTGTGTTAATATGTTCATGTTAGGAGATGATGATGGGCGTTTCCTGATGGACAGAGAGACAGGGGAGATTAAACTGACTCGGGGGGTTAGTGACAGACTGACAACTTCACCACTGCATTTACAGGTCATGGTAAGACTCACATATTCAGTGTTAGCTGCGTAATTAAAAGATATCCACTTTCTTATTTCTAATATCAGTCTTACTGCTCTGTCTTTCTGTCCCTCTGTGTATTGCTCCCAGGCATATCAGGATGACGACCCCAGGAAGTATTCTGTTGCTACAGTTTTGGTCCGAGTTCTAGCAGTGAACAAGTTTTTCCCAGAGTTTGACAT
The DNA here is from genome assembly GCA_023238725.1 of Scortum barcoo. NCBI lineage: Eukaryota > Metazoa > Chordata > Actinopteri > Centrarchiformes > Terapontidae > Scortum > Scortum barcoo. The sequence continues at coordinate 15,591,009 of CM041536.1, forward strand.
GTCTGAATATCGAGGTTTTGTAACTGCAGGAAACAGTCCCGCCTCCCTGGTCGATACCTATGGCAGCAAAGCCCTGATGTTACATGTACAAGATCAAGACTTTAACGAAGTACGCGTTTCACTGCACTCCACACACATACACAGCACATACACCACAAGCAAATATACTCAAAGCAGTTCTGTATTTGATTTATATCACCTGCCTTTTCTGCACAAATCGACAGGGTTACAATCCCAAGATCCACTTTACCTTCAGTCCTACATCCAACCACACAGACATCTACCAAATCACTCAGGAGGGGCTTCTGATCGCCAGAGCTGATCAGCTCAAACCAAAACAGGAGCACATCCTAGAGGTGAGCCTCAGTGAAAACATAGTGTTATGGTATAACCTCCTTTGTCTTTCCCAAAAATCACATAACAAATAAAGACATATATAAGATGGAGATGGTATAATAAGTAAGTCAAAATGCTTTGCAGGTAATGGCCATAGACCAGGACTCGGGTGATGCCACCTTTGCTACTGTAGTGGTAGAGGTGTTATCTGAAGGACAACCAAGTAAGGACAGACAGTTACACACTCACACTCTCACTGATACATGATGATGAAACAAACTGTCTATATATATGTGTCTGTCTGCCTGTGTGCAATGCAGTCCCTCATGGTCCACTGGGAAGTGAACGTCTGACAGGCTGCACTGTGGGCAAAGCGTTGTTCCTCAGCATGGTGTTAATGACTGTGCTCGGCTGTATCCTGTCTGGTGTGATGTGGCTGAAGAGGAAACACAAGGGAAAGAGGGACCCACTGCAGAGAGGCTGTGTGGCCCAGGGCAAACACCCTAATGTGGTTAGCCCCTTAAACTTCATAATCTAGATTCATATATACTAAAATTCGTTGGTTGCTTAATTTGATTTTCTGAAATATTCTCTGCTGCATTTCCTCCAAACAGAGTTTACGGTGGTTCCAACTGGTGAGTTATTTATTTACTAATGAAGCTAATGTTCATGCTTGTCCTATATTTACTGTCCTTTTCCTTAATAAACTCCTCAGTGGACTCTTAAAATGGATTGTCCTACTACAGTAAATGTCAACTTTGTAAATGACAACAAAAGGTTCAAGTTTACTTGCTGTTTCCAAAGCTTTCGACCACAGGATTGACTTGCCAAGTTGTCATGGAGATGATTCACTGTCACGTGAACAAAAGTATGGAACATGACATAACAGCAACCAAACCATCTTCTGGACAACTGGGCAACTCTATCTGTTGATGAAGACCAAAAAATGTGGTTGAAAACTTTGAAATACAAGTGAGCGGTTTTCTTTTTTCAAATGTTGACCTGGTGACTGTGGTTGCTCTTCAGGTAAGTCACCGTAGCGCAGTGCCACACATGGAGGAAGCAGCCTACAACAATGAAGAGTATGGAACCTGCAATCCCTCCTTCAGCCTCCCAGACAAACCTGGCATCTACACCCACCAAGACCTCCCCCACTGCCGAGGTCTCGTTTCACCCAGGGCGGCAGCTGCACTTGACACCAGCATCATGCCCACCGAAACTCTGCCCAGCCCGATAAACTTCAACATTAATGTTTCCACGCCAACCAAATGCTCCTCTAGTTCGCCCACCTTTCACCCAACCGCTGTGGATGCGAGCCCCCCACAGATGGCTCAAGATGCTGCTCCCAAAGAAAACCCTGGTTCACCAAGTAATAAACTGATGGACCCAACTGAGGCTCTAGCTGAAATCAGTCCCAGCCCTGCAACCCATGATGCCGCTAGCACTCCACCGCTCACCTGTCCTGATCCACAAACAACCACCAACGATGACCCTTCTGACTCTGTCACCAGCCCCTCATCTCAGTCCAGTATTCCATGCAGTCATACCCGGATTGCCTCAGCAGAAATAGATAAGCCCTTCCGCAAACCTCGAGTGAAGACGCCCCCATATTCACCTTTACAGTCCTCACACCTCTCCAAGAAGGAGAGCACACCCCAAGTCACCCCAGAGCATACACCTCTAAAAGCCAAGCTGGTGCACATAGATACGTCTCCCCTCAATACACGCCCAGTAACACCGCAAGGAGCGCCAATGACTCGAAGCGCAGAGATGGACCAACCCTCTACATCACTGGACCATATAGACCAATTGGACCACCCTACTGGGGCTGCAGATGCCGGCGATCTGTCTCAGGACAGAAGGCCCTCGACGAACTCGGGAAACACACGGGACAGCCGCAAGTTGGGGGACGCGGATGATGATGGCTTTCTGGGAGATGAGGATGCGGGCAAGAACAGTGAGGGTGAGGATGAGTTAGAGCCCGATGAGGAAGAGCTGCTGAGAGTGTTGGCACGTTGTAATCCAATTTTTATCACATTTAGTAAGTGATGTCGCTACAATCCTGCAGGCACTGAGAGCGACGGGCCGGACGGCAGAGTGGAAGTGGGAAGATGAAGATGGGCGACACGGACGGCGGACACGTCCTTGAGCAAGAGAGAGACACTGCAGCTGTGCTGTAGGTACTGCTGAGACAAGTAAGAAGACAGAATACAGATGCACAGCACGAGGGCCATGTGAAAGAAGACCTGCATTATGTTCACACACTGTATACGTAAACATTTAATAACACACAATTATAATACATAATGCTGTTCCATTTACATATAGTTTGCATAGACAGCAGGAATGAGTGACTTTGAATGCACAGCAACTTGAAATCAAACGTATCAGTGTAAATTATGAATAGATTGTTCAAGACACAGCATTCATTGCATGATTAGTTCAAGTAGAATAACTAAATGTATCAAATTTGTTGTCTGTGAAGGTTTACGAATAAAAACGTGATTTTTTTAAAAAGGTAAATTCACATAAAATCACACAGTGTAGAAAACTGCTGGAACCATGACTGTTTAAACTCACGGAGAAGTGTCCTGAGCAGTTCAGTGTAAATTAGTAGTAACACAATGGTACTGTACCTTCAAAACTCTCAGCTAGTGTACGGCAGCATTCATTATTTTGCCTACTTTACAAGCTTCCTCAGGTTTTTTCTTTGAACATGAGTAAAGTTATTGACTGACTGAATCAATGAGCCAAGAGTAGTTATTAAGGCCAAATGATAAAACCCACGGATGTAATGGCCAGAGGCTGTGACTGGCCTACCAGAGCAGAGCGGTGGGTTACAGGTTTTGAGGTGGTACGTTTCAGGTATTAGAGATGGAGTTTTTGTAATAGTCAGCTAACATCTCTTCACAGTCTGCTAGCTATCTGTTGAGTGTGTGCTTCTGAAAGAGCATTGAAGGTAGGATGTTTGTTTGGCTGTTGAGTTCAAATATCAGCAGTCTTTCTCCTGAATCACTGACTCCAGCTTGAAGTAATGGTTCAGGGTTTGGTTAAAGATTGGTGTGATTAAGACTGGGTTAAGAACCCGGGTAGGAACTGCTTCTCTGTCCAAACAACTACGACAGGAACCATAAGACCAGGCACGACATTGGTGCAAGCAGAGCTGACAGCAATACAACCTAGCAGCACAGTTGTAAGGCACAGTGTTGCCCCAGTTTGTGTCTGGGGCAACAAATTGTGTTAGCATTACTGTTACTCAAGTCACAGGACTAAGCTGATTCCCAAGGATTAATACCTGGTCATGTTTTATAAACCCCAAAGGTTAAAAAATGTATCATGTAGCTTTCAACCAACTGCCTTTGTAGCTATTGCAGGCTGGGAAAATGATAAACCACTGGCCAAACTGACCTGATGATGGTGCTATATGAGAGGTTAAGGGACTGTCAATATGAATGCAGTTCATCCTGAAAGCTAGTAAGAGAACAGAAAAAGAAGAGCAAGTTGCATTAAGTATTTTGACAACAGACTACTATATACTCTGTATATGCAGCATTTCAGCGCATATCCACTTAGCTGAGATCTTATTTAAGTAGGTCTGTTAAGATTACTATACGTCGGCTTTTCACCTAAGTTCACATCTTCAAACACCTTCACACATGAAACGCAGACAGGACTATGTCTGTAAAATCTCTGATGCTAATATTCTTGTTTGTGCTCAGATGATTAAAAGTTCAAAGGTTCACAAGTAATATATATTTTGAGATGCATTATATGTCTGTAGATTAAAATAAGTAATATTTATTATTTATTATGGGGAGATTTATTATGGGGAGATTAGGGAGGAAATGCTTCTCCTGAAACAGCTGGCGAGGGGAAAAGGCTCCGAAACAACAATCCAGAGTTCAGTGGGTCAACAGCCAGAAGGAAACCAGGAAACGGAGTATTTCCTAAAAAGGAAGAGAACTGGAAAGGATCTGCCTGTCGCAGTCACAATTTTCAAATCCCACTTCATACTACATGAGATCATTTTAGCTAATAGTAATGTAAAGCTTTATTTATGTTCTGGTTTCCCCAGAGACAACGGAGAACAAAAGCTCAGCTGCAGAGTATGATTAACACTGTTGTAACAACAGCTACAAACAACAGCTGCCATGTGAAGAGCACCTGACAATTAGTGCTTTGATTTAAAAGAAAACGACAGAAAAGCTCCAATTGTGGTACTTTTTATTGAGACATTCTTCTCAATCACAAAAACTGGACCTGATTGTTAGGGTGCTCTTTTTGCAGACCAACAACTTATTTACAATAAAGTCACTAGTGAAAGGGTGGTCGCTGCAGTGAGCCTGTAAAAAACATTATCATATACATTATAGTATACCATAAAAATGATCAAAAGTGGTTATAAATGGTGGTAGTAATAATACAAGCATAACAAACATACTTAGGAGGGCAAATAGTTTCAAACTGCTTACAAAAAAGGATTTTTTGCTTGGCACACAAATGAGTTAGTTCAGCTGAATCAACCAAAACTCAAAACATAACATCAAAAATAATAAAACAACGTACAAGTGAGATATGTACACACACAGATTCACACGCACATGCACACACAATTGAGGTGATAATAAAGAAGAAGGGAGGCAGCTTAGAGGACAAAGCATCCATCAGTCTCTAAATTAATCTTAATTCCTTCAACTAACATGCAGCAAATCCCGCCCAAGACCCACAGCTTGTGTTAACATGGATGCTTTGGGGACCAGAATAGCAAACAGTGTGGTCCCACCGTTGATACTGTATTGCACTAGTTCAAATAGTCTTCACTGTCGCTGGAAGTTCAGATTTACTCCTCGTTTTAAACATTTTATACTCCAGCATTACCACATGATGATCAATAAAGAAATGAAAACAAAGTATGAATTATTCAGCAACTAGCGTTTTTCAGGTTGTGCCCTACTTACATGATTAGACAGAAGAGTAGAACAAATTCTAATGGGTAGAAATCAGCTTTACTCGTCACAGTCCAGTGCATTGCAAAAACAAAATGGTATGACAGACTATACTGTATACTGCAAGCCTGAACTTGTTCTATCAGGGTTTCAAAACAAAACATTGCTATTTTATAAAATCATCCTTTCAAAGACAAAAAACAAACAAAAAAAAATCATCTAACACTGTCTGTCCTTCCCTGACATGGAAAAAGGCAGGTGTAGCGTGTGGAAGCAGAGTGAAGGGTGGAGATATATTCCAAAGTCACGCACAACTGAGCATGAGGACACACTGGCCGAGCGCATTACTTAAAATGTTAGTGTGTGTGTACAATAGGACACATTCAAGAAATCAAATAAATTATTGTCCGTGGCGTTGGATTAGCTCATCTTCTCTGAATCACTCCGTCCACTGGTGGGGGACCCAGATGAGTACAGAGTCTTTGGAGGCAGGTGGATGTTTAGAACTCGTCGTGTCGAGTCAGAGCCTCCCCGAAGTCGGTTGCCTGGCTGCCCACGAACAAGTCATACTTCTCCACGATTTCTGCCTTAGTCAGACGGCCGTCCTGGTGGAGGGAGAGTAACAACCATCATAAGCCTTGGCTGCTATTAATGGTTACCATAGGCATTTAGTATATCCTATATGATCTGCTCTTGTTTTGCTGGGTGCACACAATAAATGCGATATCTTTTCTCATCTTAATTATCTTATCTTTATCTCATCATGCTTTATTGGGACTTTAAGACGAATCCTCTTTAAACAGAGTGGCTAACAAACTAGAGTGGGACTATCTCACCATTGGCCAATACTTTGTTTACATTATGTGGCTGGGGTAGCAAGCCAAGTCTTGTGTATTTATTCTACAAGCACAGTAATAAATCAATTCATGCTGTCACAAAAAATATTCAGTGAATGAGTCAGGAAGTCAAATTCACCAGAACAATCCATTTCTGTGGACATCACTTCAGTTTTACAGTACGTACTTTGTCTGCATCGGACTCATAGACCAGATGCTTGGCCTCGGCGTCGGCATGGTCGTAGTCACTGGGAAGGATCCAGTCTCTGGTCTCGTCCTTGTCCATCTTCCCATCTTTGTTTTTGTCCCTGAATTCAGTAAACTGTTCCCTCTCCGTCTTCACCCATTCAGGTTCTGTGGCGTCTCCTTCCTGGTTGTACATGTCACCTAGAGCACAGAAAGATAGACACCAATAATAGCCCCATAATAGTGAGGTACAAACTGATGATGCACATAATGACGATGGACTACAATAACTCACCTATGTACTCGTCTAAATCAATTAAACCATCTCCATTCTTGTCAATGTCTTCCATAGTTTCCTACAGGAAAAAAAAAAAAAAAACCCAGGGCAGTGAGAAGGCGTGTCAGAGACACAGAGTCAACATCTGTGTGAGTGTTTGTCACTCACCAGCACCACAATGTCTTTCATGTGGTCATACTCCTCAGGATGAAGGAAGGCTGTGAACTCTTCCTTGGTAGCTTTCATGTCATTGTTTTGGTCGGCCATTTTGAACCTCCTCTCGTCACGAGCCATCATCTGCCTGTAGCTGAAGCCATCATCGGGGTCGGGGTCGTCTACAATTCGGAGGTCACAAGTTTGTATAATGTGTGCAAGTGCATGTATCTGTCCATGCAATACGTGCATAATTCTTTAGGGAGGAATCAAATGCATAAAATCAAGATTATTTCCAGCCTTACCAAGAATGTATCCATATGTGGCATTCTTGTACTCCTCCCAGGACACCACTTCATCACCATTAAGGTCATGGCTCTTCCACTGTCGATCAACATCATCGTAGATCCACCTCTTCTGAGCGTGCTTGATCCACTTCTTCATCTCCTCGACCGTCACGTAGCCGTCCTTATCTTCATCTATGCGTTCCACCAACATGCTGTAGAGAAATTTGGCAAACATTCAGCTCATTCCCTCATCCTACACAGTGGTGTGTCACCTCAGATGATCTTCACTGCTCCCTAAGGTGAAACTAGGTCATTATCGCAGTTACACACAAACAGCAGTCCGCTACAGAAGTGTTTAAAATAATAATATCCCCAGTAATTTAAGAGCAGATTCAGACTGTCTCCATGAAATATATCCTTACCCGAGCCTCTCCTTGCTCTCCTCTGGTGTGAGCTGATCGAAGGTCTTGGCCTCCTCTTGTCCCAGAAAGGCTTCATGGTCATAGTCAAAGTTCTCTGCGTCATCGTGCTCTCTGTTACTGAGAGGTTCATCATGGTGAACGCGGTCCTTCTTCTCGGTGGGTTTGCTGGTGGCGTACACCACACAGAGGGCAAAGCACATGACAAGGGGCCGCAGCTCCATCCTGTGTAAGTACAAACACTGTCTGGAGACAAAAAGAGGGCACCAAAAAGCTGTGGTTATTAGAGAAAAAAAAAATTACCTGAAGTTTAAGTTTACAGTGCACTCACAGGTTTAACATTACTCAGCTCTGCGTATGAGTCACAGTGCAAGCAAATACTTTACGGTCATGAGAGGTTAACAGCTAGGCTAATCTGTTACAGCTGATGCAATCCCTTATTGTGCCACGTCTGATACTTTATAGAAGTTGACTTCTCAAATATTGTATTACCACCTCAACAATTCACAAAATACTACCATCATCATTCACATGAAACTATTTATAAACACCTGTGGAAGTGTGAATTTATCATAAAAGTTTCAAACTCTAAGCTATGCTCAGTTCTCAATTTATTAGGTTTACTGCAGTTAAATCTTACCTTCATAAAGGTTATGCTTAAGCAGTTTTAAAGAGGTGCTGATTCATATTTTTGGTCATTGTGGACACTTATATTGTTGAGTTGTGTTCAATTTTACTCAGCTGTGTTTCTAATATATAGTCTAGCCTCAGTGACATACATGATTAAGATAAACTTGTCAGTGTAACACAATACAGTTCAATTCAAAGCAAACTATAGCCTCCAAAATGACCAGAAAGTTGAATGAAAATCTCTTGCAATAAAAAAATATTCAGAAATCAAATACAAGCAACCTTTTAGCTTCTATGATGAGAAAGTAACGTTATAGATGTTAAAATAGAATGAAATATAACATTAGTTCAGTACTTGGAGAATAAAAAATGGATTATTTTAGTCTATTTAAATATCCTCTAAGAGACGTTCATGACCGCTTTACTGAGTCACATCGGAGTGTCTGTGCTTCACTGTTGCACGTCTACACACCTTAAATGTCATGTGTCATTTTCTCTGAATCGGTAGCAACAGCTTGTAGCTATTATTTACAGTTATTTACCGTCACCACCTAAACCAGACAAGCTTAGGGACAAACATCAGACTGGCTAATGGAGAGTACCGTTACTTTATCATGCTGAACTACAACTTCACACGTCCAATAGAGATAAATAAGCAGCTGAATAATCGCCCGCGTTACCTCTTTCTAAGCACTAGATATAGGAGAAATGTATTCGCATTATTTTTCGTATTTTAAAATACAGTCTTATAAAGATAAACTCACCGGTATCTTCAGGGAAGTTATTCGGTGCAGTGTTAGACCATCCCCTCGGAAACACACCCATGCACTTCCTGTGCTAAAAGGCCGAGCGACCAATCAGACTCCGGGAAGGCGAGTGCGATGTCGCTCGCTCATTGGTCCACTTCAAGGGAACATCGATGATTGGATTGGCCGAGAACCGCCACGTCCTCAAAGTCAACAAACCCTCGTTCATTCACAAAACCTGACACCGCGGTGTCTGGGGCAGGTGAGTTGCACAAGACAGCACCAAAACCAGTAGTTTTCGCTTATTAATGAAATAAAATCTCCATAACCCGCAGTGGAAAAGTTATTTATTTGATTCTTTCGAGATGCTTTGGCTGATCCACAGGTTTTTGTACGTAAAGAAATAAAAGATACATCTTCTGTGGTAGAAATTCAACCAACAAAACAAAACACCAACGAAATCAAGCACAATAAGACCCACACTTGCACTGACACAAGTTGTCAGTGAGCCTATTAACAAATACAAGCCTTAACTTTTTTGGCTTTAACACTGTAAATCAATAGTCACTGTAGTACTGATAAAACCAATTTGTCATTTATAAATGGCTCATTTTTCAGTGAGCACATCTCTAACTGAAACTTGCAACTCGTGCAGATTTATTTCATTCTGCTGGTTAAATATTCATCATTATCAGTGAAAACAGCACAATGACAGGACTTCCTGCTGCTATGCTGAGGGCACCCACCACATTTCTGTAACTGCCCTTCCTGAGACCCTTACTATGTGGCTCCTTAAGCACTTGATTTACATGAGGATTTGTACAAAGCCTGTTTGACTTTTAGGTGTCATTTAGCCAGACTCATAATGTGTATCAAATATTAATTTAACTGATTCTAATGCTCAGTGAGGGAAAGTCATGGTATGTTTCTGGATAACGATTGTGAAACTTTGTTTCAGTTCAACAGTAACACTGACACTTCTCCTTATTACTTCTGCAGAGTAAAAATCCAGCTGTCTTTGACCGGTCCGTTTCAGACACATTGTCACAGCTTCACAGCTCCTGATGTAGTGAGAAGTCATAACATAGCACAGCCTCCTTATCTCAGCCCTCAACAGAGTTTTCCAAATCTGTGTTGTCCATATTTCCCTCTCCCTGCTGGTTAACATTTTCTTCTTCATTGGCCTTTTCATCAATATCACCACTTCCTGCTGGGATGACACAAAAGGCCACATTCAGATTTGAAATAATACTGTAAAAAGTTGATTCTTTGTCAAACTGTACAATATAAAAAGGAAGCTCCTCCTTGAGGCAATGTTGTATAAAAATGTGTGTTAGAAAACACAAGTGACATTGACTGTATTAGAAGAAAGAAGCACAGCAGATTTTGCACTGTGGTGAGTTTAGCTGTTCTACCTGTGCTGCTTTCGCCGTCTTTCTTCTCAGTGAGGAAGATTCGTTGCATCATCAGTTTCTTCACGGTGTGGCACATGTACTTGAGCTCTGGACCACTGTCTGATTTTCCTGCATATGCATGTCAGAATGGACAGTGAGTGAAAAAATAACCACAACAGTAAACACTGAATACATAATTGGAGAACCTCACCTTTCTGTGGTCCCTCCTCGAACAGCACACAAGTTCCCATAGCGTCTTTGAAGAGGGAAGGACAGTGAATAAAATTTCTCTTTCATGATTAAAAGACATTATAGGAGTTCATGGAGGCTTTTTGATGCTGGTACAAATAGTATAGTCAGCAGCAGTATGACTACTCATGCTCATTAAAAATATTCCTCTATTTCAATACATTTAGTGCAAAAACATATTGGTAATGCTGATGATGCTTTGATTATCTGAGTTTTGAAGGATCGGTTTGGGGTCATTTGTTATTACAGAAACCACAAAAGTCAGTGATTGGCAGTTGTGCAGCGATTCAGGCTAGAAAAATTACTGTTTGGAGGTGGTATAAGGTAATACATTTGCAAGATAACAACTTCTTTTAAGAAGAAAGAAAGGATGTTAAAGTTAAGTAGTCAGTTCAACTTTACTGTGTGATCTCTCAATAATTTATTTAGTTAGTTAGTTAGTTAGTTAGTTTAAGTTCTTTCATACCTTCATATTCCCCTGCAAACACATACGGTCCAACTTGCATCATGGGCTTCTCGCTGTCGATGTCCTGGAATATATGGACAAAACTGATTCAGTGACAGAAGTGGAAGAAGTACTCAGATATTGTACGTAAATAAAAGCAGCAATACCGCAGTGTAAAATAGTCTGTTACAAGTAGAGTCCTGCAGTGAAAATATTTCTTAAAGAGTATAACAAGCAGGATTCTCCTAAAAAACATGAATAAATGTATTGACTCAAACAGAAACTTTTCCTTTCAATCATCACTTCTGACCCACTAGAAGTGTATGGCAGTGTCTGTATCTGCAGAGATCCTGCCCTGTGCCTGGATTTTCTAATTTGCCGTATTCGTACTCTGGGCATCAAACTTTGGGCGGTGGTGTGTAGCCACCAGCCAATAACAACAACAACCAACAAATATTACTTGTTATATCATTAAGTAAATGATGCAGAAAGGCTAATTTAAGAATAATGTATATTATATTATTAGTATTATTTGTGATGCATTCACTGGTTCATCAATTCAACACTGCAGGTGGTCAAGATGGAGCTAATTTCAGAAACTTTATCTGCTGGGTAGTCTGTGAATTTGTCCCCCAGAGACACCGTCAGCCTCAGAGACAGTTTCATTCCCCAGACCGTAAGACTTTTAAACTCTTCTTAATTACACCTTATCAATATTCTTTTTCACCTTATAATATTTGCACATTACCTCTCAACATTATCATCTTCTGCTAACATTATCTATACTCTATTTTATATTGTTCTTTTTAGTTATATATTTTATTTTAGTGCTTTAGTTTTAATTTTATTTAGTTTAGTTTTGTATTTTATTTTTTGCTTGTGAGGTTTTCATTCTAAATATTTATTCAGCATTGTGGGAGGTATAGCCTGTCAATTCCACTGTTCCATGCATCTGATCTTTACCACAAATCATTCTTATCTGAAACTCACCAGTATCTTGCATGTTCCCCGACATTTGGACAGAAAGTCATTGCTGATGATACCGGAGAGCTCCACCACAACAAGCTGCTCCTGAACACCAACAAACACAAAAATATTCATGTGTGTATATATATATATATATATATGTGTGTTATTAGACTGATAGAAATACGACTGCACTCAGTCAAACAGCATGGATAGATGATCCATGTTATTACAGTATAGTTAATTGCTCACACAGAGTTTTTACACAATATATCGATTGATTGAAAATTAATGATCTAAGTTCAATATTAAAGCTAAAACTAAAACCAATTTTTGATGGGAAGTTTGTCCCCGAGCCTCCCATTTGAAGCTAATACAATAAAGAATGCTTAAGTTAGACCAGTCTTCATTTGTTTTGTTTCTGTCATTTATTTTTATCCCTCCAGCAAACCCCAGGTTACATTAACTAGCGTGTTAGCCACATGAAGCTAATGATAGCATGCTGATGGTATTTCTTACCTCCTCTTCCCATTCATCTTCCATGTTGAAAGTCCTGGAATAAAGAGGGGCGACAGCAGTGAGGATCAATACTATTTCACTGCGATTTTATTACGAAGACTGTCACAACATTTTTCACGTTAAATTGTGTTTTGCCAACTTCCGCGAATGTACGGTGCCCGAGAAGCCCTTTGTGTTTTTGCTGCCTTGTGTTTACATTTACGAGTCCCGACCATTGAGGGGCGCTGTTGCTCAGTTTTACTAAAGCTGAGCGTTTTAATGTGAGCTGGAACTGGGACGAATAACAATTACAGCTCCATCCATCCATCTATCTGTTCATTCTGCTTATGATCCAGTATGATTGGATCTAAATATTGGCTACCTGTAGGCACACTCATCTACATCTAACATTAACGTTTTAAATGTTCTCCTCCAGGAGGCTGTGGCTGAGGTGATGAGACGAGATGAGATGAAATGAGACGAATGACACTTTATTGATCTTTAAGGAGAAATTCATCTGTCAGAGACAGAGGCAACAACAACAAAAAAAAAAGCAAGCAGACATCAAACATATCCAAAACAAACAACGAAAAGGAGCAGTCGCACTAACAGGAGGTGAAAGAGATGAAAAACACAACTTGATCATAATAAAAGTGCACAATAAGGGAAAAATACGAAGCTCAAAATCAAACCATGCAGCCTGGTGATGTGAACACACGTGTTTGTTTTGCCAGGACTGCTGATAATGTACAGAAGTCAATTTGGAGGTCTCCGTGACATGATATAGAGTCACACCTATTCTTGATAACACACACACATCAAAGGCAAAAATACACCTCAAAGTCTGTCAACACAAATTATATGTGTCCTCACGGTAGCAAGTAAATTGTAAAATAACCAAAAAATCTAATCAGGTACAATTAGTATTTATTTCATTTATGTTTTGCATTCATCAAATAGGTTTTTATTAGTTTTATTAAGAGATTGGGGAATTCTCCAGCATTTTCATTAGTCTAGTGAGGCATTAATTTTGTTTTATATAACAAATGTTACATCATATATAGTCCTTCATCAATAGAATCATGTAGCCTCTTAGATGAAAGATGAAATAATTAATTTATCATTCAGTTATCTTGATTTTGTTCTTATATTTTTGGCCTTAAAATACTTGACCGGATTTATAATTTAAGGTATTATATGTATATTTGATATCTATAAAATGTATATTTCAAATATAATATGTATTTAATTGTTCTTATTAATACTGGTAGATATTGATCTTTTTTGCTACCCTCTACACAGAGGTCAGAGATCAGGGTCAGCTGAGGGGCAGCACCTCTGAAGCTGGCTGAGATTCATCATCTTGCTTGCTCAGGATTTCTGCAGTGACGATGGTTCTTCTCACGAGTCCTCCGCTCAAAGGACCATCCATACTGACACATTATGGAAAACAGGATGGTTGTAATAAACAGAAGATACAAAAAATAAGAGACATGTATTTGTGCAACTATTGGCTGTTATCAGCTATTGCAGTGCCTTTTACACGTGACATTTTTGCATTTGGTTTAAGAAGGAGCCGTGAATCATTTTCCACACACAGCAAGTTTCATAGACTGACTGAGTGAATTGCAGTAATAATGAACCTGTTTAACTCGTGATATAACAAAGTAAATAAAATGGTGCAGGGACACTTACAATGCCGTCCTCGGATTTAGGAAATGGAGTCTTGTGATGACGGGGAGTTTAATATCTTTTTGCTCCTGGGCTTTCAAATATGTTTATTTCCTCCTAATGATCAATGGTAAATTATCAACCCTGGGTTTATTACAGGATTGTAAAAACATACATTATTTTTTTATATTGATTGGTTTTCAAAGAAAATTAGTACTGTTTTTCATGTCAGGTAAGGAAAATTGTGCAATAGGTAATAAAATCATATTTTTAATATTATATTTTTTTATTTTTAAATCATTGATGACACCGTAGAACAAGGTTGAGGAACATAAATTTCACCGTCGCCATTATTAATCCAGAAACCACAAAGAAAGGCAGCTAAGAGTTTCGCAGAGCCGCTCAGAGGCCGACAGTATCTGTAAATACCTGTATAAATGTAAAGCAGGTTGATGCTGAATGAGCCTCGCCCTTACAAGAAGAGAGAGGGAGAAGAAAAAAAAAACATTTTGAATCAGAATCAGGCAAACCAAATTAAAGGGGGTGCAAATCCCCCATGTGCCTTCTCCCTCCCCATTTCTGGCCTATCATCTATCTCTGGACCATGGTGGGGTTGTCATGTCGACCAGCCCACAAGTTACTATGACAACGGCTCAAGGGGAAGCACTTGCTAGGGAGGTTATTGCCTCCTTGGGGATGTAAGGAGGACAAGGGGAATGTGAGACAAAGATAGAGGGACTTATAGACGCCAAAAAAGGCTTAAATGAAGGGTGAGGTCAAGTTGGAGTATGCTGAAGTGTGTGTGTGTGTCTGTGTGTGTGTGTTTGGTTAACTATAAAGGCCAGTTTACACTCAAAACAACATAGAAGTGGACACAGTGTGTAAATCAGATCCACCCCGTTGATGCTTTGGATGCGGAGCACAAAGTTTTGTCCCGCCTGGACGCGGCCCGAGCCTCTCCTGTACATTATGTATTACACTTCCTGCTCAGTGCCATATCCTGGGGCAGAAAGGGGGCGGGGGCAAGGGAGGGAGTGACATTAAGGACCCTCCAAGGTGTCAGATGGGTCCCCAGCTTCCCCCACATTTTGTCATATAAATGTCATAAAGACAAGTTTGGAGTTGGGGAGCTTTTGGCTCTCCTTCTGCCTGGGGGGTATCACAGTGGTTAATTGCCCCATTAGCACTGACAGGGTAAATTGGTGGAAGGGCTAACTATATATTACAGTGAAAACAACAACCCCTGGCATACACCTGAGGGCATGAAAAGCATAGTGCCTTTTACAGTACGGCCTGCACATGTTTGAGTGTGTTTGCAAGGTTGTGTGTGTGTGTGTGTGTATGCGTGCTGTAAATGCACACACACAAGAGCTTCAATATTGGTAAAATATTAGAATTCTATCTTTATCACAACGGAAATTAACTGGCATTGTCAGTCAGGGAGTGCGTCTCCTCTCATATCTGTGCTCAACTTTCTCCAGCCGTTCACATTTAAACCAGGAGAATTATTTTGTTCTGTAAAAATGTGTGAGGATTGCTTCTGAAAAGACATTTATGCACTCATGTTTATATTAATTGTAAACCCACACAGTAAATGACGCATCCTTTGCACACAAATGTAGACACTTCACGTGTGTGTATGTTACCTGCTTTAATCAGGGCCAATAAAATGCAACTTTAATTTAAATAGAAATGTTATTTTTCAACAATAGCGAGCAATGTAAATAATATAGAGGATGATTTCAAAACATTTTATTATTATGTCACAGCACTTTAATGTTTGAACACCATTTTTTATGCAGAAATTCAAATTGGCCACATAAGTGTTTTAAAATCAAAACAAAAATGATCAGAGCCAAATCTTTTTAATGTTTTTTTTTTCTTTACATCCCATCTGTCAGGTGGGTTACAGGTTATTCTCTTACATGCATAAAAGAGGCACACATTTGATATATTATAAATACACTACAGCATTAAAATACAGGCACATGTAAAGATACACAGAGAAACATTCCCCATATTGCTTTAGCCTTCATTAACATTTTAATATTTTTCTATATACGGAAACCCATAAATGCACAGATGCACCAAGCAGACACACTCTTGTTTCACACACACACACACACACCCCACAATATGGACTAACGTTAAAATTATATCACCATTCACTGTCATTGTCTCTTGCTCATAAAACGACATCAAATTGTGACAGCATCCACAAAAACAAGAGAAAATCTGCATGAAGGCAGAAAGACAGCACAACAGTCAGTGATTTATGTTTGTGATAACCTGCAGTCTCTGCTTGGTGGCATGTGCCAGACGGGCGATCACTTTGGACGTTTTCATATCGTAAAATAATTATTGGATGTCGTACAAACGCGGGCGCCAAATCATTTGGCACTTAATTCACTGGCCAAAGCATCGATCCTTTCCATATTTATAATTGCACAGATACGAGAAAATAATCAAACCAAGCCAAGATAAACCAAAATCCAAATGTCAGTGCACTCAAAGGCAACATAACGAAATACCATTAATATTCATGTACTGCTCCGATATGGCCTTGTCGTGCGGTTGTTTCACGCAAGCAGTGAGCTGATAGTAACCTACTGCAGTTAATGCTAGAGTCAGGGATAATAACTTCATACTCCCTTTTTTCCAAAGGGATATTTAGCTGTAACACAGCCTTTCACACATTTCTAAATGTGTATATAGACAATTCTTCAATGAGGACGAGGTCAGCTGTGACAAGCAAAATAATCCCAATGAAGTAAGAAAAAAAAAAAAGATGCTGTTTGATCTTACAAATGAAGGCAGGTTTCACCTTCTAAAATACGGACGATCGACAGATTGCACATCCAGCGTGAAAATCACAATAGTATTATCATAACAATGGACGCGAGTGCGAGGATGGGACGGCTGGAGCAGAGAAAAACACACTTAAGGTCTTCTGTGGTGACAAACGGAGGAATGGACACATCAGTTTAGTCTTCAGTATTTTTAAAAGTTTTTTTCTTGTTGTTTACCAAACTGAAAAAAATCAAGCCGCAGGTTGATGCTCGAAAGAAGGACCTGCAGCCTCCACAAAAACAAAAAAAACTACCAGGGGTGCAAATCTCATTTCATATTCAAGCTTATTTATTAGAGACATGTTTTCTTTTTGTTTGGAGCACTATTTTTTTATTCTAAATGTATATGTTAAACGTGAATATTGGTCTAATAAAAAAAAAAGCTTTTTACAAGCTGCAACTTTTCCAAAGCAAGTGGGCTATCACAGAAATGTAAATATAGTAATGAAAATAAGGCAGTTTAAGACGCGATGCCTAGATGTGAGCACACATTCAGTGTTTTAATTCAAACACAGAGTCAATCTGATGTTCCTGAAATAATCCTCCGGGGCCTCGCAGTGTCCCTCGATGGTGAATCACGGTTAGAGTGTCGCATTTTGTGCCATTTTCTGGCACTTCACAGCATTTCTCTAAAAAAAAAAAAAAGCCTACTGGGATTAAATACGTCTGTTTCTTTAATCAGATTTGACTTTATTTCGACATTACTGCATTCTTGTTATTTTAATACGTCTTTTTTTGGGATTTGACTAAAGATTTTTAAACGATGTCGTTGTTGTCTCGATCCGTTTGCATTTGTCCTCAAACCCATTTAAAATGTATTATTAGAAATGTTCGGTCATGTTATTCTATTTCTAATCACATTTCCCCGTTTCAGCCGTATTTTCTCGCACTTTTGGATATTTTTTCCTCCCCTCCTTGTCTCCTCTCTGCGTCCCCTCTAGCCTCTCCCCATCCTCATCCTCCTCCTCCTCCCTCCCTCCCTCTCCCTCCCTCTCTCTCTCTCTCTCTCTCTCGCTCGGAATCCTATTGATCCAAACGGGCTAATTAGCGGTGTCTGCGCAATTACGCACATGCGCACTGGGCGTAATCTCAGCCATTTTTTGAAGGAAACTAATTAGCAGGAATAAAGAGCCAAGTGTTTTCCCCCTCACAGTGATCAGAACTCATTCTACCTCCGGAGCTCGCACAGACCCCTCCGTCCCCCCCATCTTCTGTTTACTACAGCCTATATGTAGCTTTAATTACACTGTTGTTTGGTAACAACTTGGACCCCGCTGCTCTCTCTCCCTCTCCTCGTTTTTTCTCTCTCTTCCTCTCTCTCTATCTCTCTCCTCCTGGCTCCGTAAAAAAACGCAGAGGATCATTCATAAGGAATGAGTGGGCTCTCTATACGATTGTTTTCTGGACTACTACACATTCAGCGCACGGAGCTTTGTACCAGGGCCGCTGCAGAAATGTAAGTCTGCCATTTGTTTACGATATTAAACGGGGGGAACTGGGGAGGAAGCAACCCGGCGGTGGGGAAGGAGAAGAGGAGGAGGAGGAAGGAGGAGGAGGTGGTGGTGGTGGTGGTGGGGGTTGTTTGGTCAGTGCAGGCTGTAATTCGCACGAATCGAGCTTTTGTTTAGTCGATCTCGAGTCACCTGTTACTGGATACTTGGACGCGATCGCTCCCAGGTTTCGGTGCTCGGTCGGAGCGTGGCACGGTGCGGTCCCACTGTAAACAAAAGGGCTCAAGTAGTCTGGAGGCTGGATGCTGGTCAGCGGCTTGACAACACGAGACGGGGACCGGGGGAGGGAGTGAACTTCCAAGTCCCGGTGTTTTCAAAAGCAGCCCCTCTCTCTGTGATCTCGGACTAAATGCGTAAAAATAACATCTGTCGGTGCTGGTTACCTGCAGGCTGGTGTCGAGGCTGCGCTCTGCTCGGGTTCCCGTGCGTTCAAAAACAAGTGTCCGTCTGTGTTTATCCACAGTCCTGAAATGTAACAAACAAAAATGCATTTTCCTAAAGTACGGCCACGCAACTCTTCTGTTTCTGTCTCGTTCTCTCTGTCTCTATCTATCTCTCTCCCTCTCTCTCTCACACACACCCCTGTCTCTCCTTTCTCTCTATTCTTAACACACACACCAGCCTATGACTGACATTAAGGGCACACACTTTTTGTTGGATATTTGCTCATATATATGTGTTGATAAATCTGCACTGATAACAAAGGCGTCCTGTGTATTCATATTTTTCAAAGAGTTTCTGATACGCATGTTAAATGTATTTTTTTGTGTGTGTGTGCTTTAATTGACATTATCAGACATTATCAGAATCACTTTGCAGCGCACAACAGGATGTACACGCATTAACGCACACACGTAGATGTACACACACACACACACACACACAGTTGTTAAATGATGGTTTCCCGTACTTGTGATCGATAGAGAGCCAGGAATGTTTGTATAAATAGTTACATTGCCGATAGACCCGGGTTATTGATTGCAGTGTAAATGAAAATCTTTATCAGATTAGAGAGTGTTCTCAGCTGCTGGCAGGCAGGCTCGGCCCCTCAGCGCTATCCGGCAGGACAGTGGACAGCTGCAGTGGGCAAGGGTCTGCGGCCTGTGACATAAACACAGTACATTAAAGCACTATCAGAGTGCCGATATGAGCCATATATCTTTAAGGTGCAGAGAGGGGAGAGGGGGTGGCTACAGGAGAGAGGGGGAGAGAGAGTGTTTAAGGAGGAGAAGGAGGAGGGGGTTGGTTGGAGGAGAAGGTGAAAGGGTACATTAAGGTCTCTCCTTGATTAAAAAAGGTCAGTAATGAGATTGTGGGACACACACAGAGTAAGGAAGATGTATCTGTCTCATCTTGCATCCATCTGTCATTCAGAAACGGAAGAGGAGGAGAGGCCCCAGTCATTTTCTCTGTAGTGATGCATGATTCAGAATCTTTGTGAAAACATCATTTCTCAATCTTGGACTAACTTGAATGTTTGTGGTGATCCATGTGTGATAAAATGTCTAGTTTTTTTTTGCTGGTTTCATTGAGACCAGATTATTTGAAAAACCAAGGAAATTCAGTCTTAAAATATTCAGAAAGAAAGAAACTTTGCTTTCAAGTGTTTCCCGTTAAACACTCCACCATTTTTGACTATAACTGCATGACACATAACGTTTCAGTTCATCACAAAAAGGGATTCATAATTTTATTGTACATCAATGCTTTAGTGTTTACATGTATGTGTTTAAAGTGTGCAAGCAATGGGACTTACGGGGATGGACACAATACAGCACACATACAATGAAGAGAGGTGAAAATATAACACAGCGGTATTGCAACACCACAAACGATTGTTTCAAAAATGGTGAGAGATTTTAATCAGAACCCGTCTAAAATCTCAACACAAATCGCAGAAGCTTCACACAAGCGTTTGTTGTATTTTGGACTGAATTTATATTATTTATGATATTATGTCTTCGGTTTGCACTGCTTGTTATAAAATAGCATGTGCTAAACAGAGAGCCTTCTTCTTTCACATAATATCTCTGTACGAATGCAGAGCAAAAGATGTTGAGACAGATACAGTAGCTTTAAAAACTGTTCTGTTATCCTCTTTTATCTAACTGTGGCAATTTAGTGGAAGCCCTTTAGCTCAGAAGCGTTCAGTTCTTTATTTAATCCTATCCCCTGAGGAATATTGTAGACCTCCTGCGTAGCCTTTACTCGCATTCCTCTACCTAGTTTAGCGCTCACGCTATTGATTTTCCCATTAAGGGCTAACGCTAACCCCTGAGTAACCAGCCTCTGAATTGCACACTGTGAAGACTGTATTGAACAGATGCTATCCAGGGACTGTAATCAATGGACTCTGCTGTTATGCAATATTATTTATATGACTCATGTATCTCATTTTCTCTTTTTTTTTTTTCTTTGCCCCCCCCCCTCCTGTCTGTGTCTATCTGTCCTGCACTCTTCCTCTTTTTTCTCTGTATCTGAAACACAGGTGGGGTAGTAATGCGTGGCAGCTGTAGCGTCTGGTATGGACAGCGGTGAGGGAGGAGGAGGGGATGGAGGGGGAGGAGAGGAGAGAGATGCTGACCTCAGTCCCCAGGCTTTATCTCTTCCTCTCCTGACCCTGGCGGTCATTCCTGAGCAGGGGTCATCCTCTCATACCTCAGCCATGGCCCCTGCCAAAGAGCCCCTGACCCTGCCTCAGCAGGAGGAGGAGGGCGCAGTGGGGTCCCAGGCTAGAGAAGAGACCCAGGAAGATGAGCGGAAAGAAGGAGGCCGACATCCACAGGAGAACGGAGCCCGTCAAAAGCAGGGGATGAAGGAAGACTTAGGGGAGGGGTATTTGTCAGGGCAAAAGAAGGAAGAAGGGGAGGTGCATGTAGGTGTGGAAGAGGCGTCAGTTACAGGGGGCCTCCCAGCAGCCCTTAGCAGCAGAGGCGGAGAGGAGGAGAAGGAAGAGGAGGAGGCCATCTCAAACCAAAGCCAAACCAAATCCAAATGTTCTTTATTACCTCAACAGAGCCAGCACAGCTCTTCTTCCAGCACTGCAAAGGCCAGTGGCACACTCGACAGCAAAACAGCCGCCTCTCCAAAGCCCTCCCCCATTCCTTCCACCTCTCCAAAGCCCTCCCTTTTTCTTTCCACCTCTCCAAAGCACTTCACTTGTCCGTCCTCCTCTTCTGCCCTGCTGAGCGAGACAGAGGTAAAAGACATTAAGGGAGATCAGGGCTGGATTTCTGAGTTTCCTCAGAGCTTTAAATCCCAGCAGTCTATTCTGGCTTTTCCGCTGGCAGGTACGGAGCCTGCCAGTACACCTGCTGAGGATGATGGGCCGGCAGGGGTTCCTCACTCTTCCATTTCCAATGGAGATGGTGCCAAAGCTCCAGAACCAAATGACAGCCAGCTAGACGCAGAGGTGGATGATGAGAGAGACAAAGAAGGAGAACAGAAAGATGCTGTCCTTAAAAACCTCAACCAAGACCTCTCTCCTAATTCACTTACCAGTCACATGACCATAATGCACTCGCGCAATTCCTGCAAGACGCTGAAATGCCCCAAGTGTAACTGGCACTATAAGTCTCAGCATACACTGCAAGTCCACATGAAGGAGAAACATCCAGAGACGGGAGGCCAGTGTGTGTGCGGCACCTCTGGGGGGAAATGTGTGTGTGGCGGTGCAGGAGGTGTGTGTGGATATTGCAGTTCGGGGAAACCCCACCCTCGTCTGGCCCGTGGAGAAACCTACGCCTGTGGCTACAAGCCGTACCGCTGTGAGGTGTGTGACTATGCTACCTCATCGAAAGGCAACCTGAGCATACATATGCAGTCAGATAAACACCTTAACAATGTTCAAAATGGGGGACACTCAAATGGTCACATGCACACCTCGCACAATAGCAACAATAACAGCTCCTCCAATGGCCACACAGTGGAGGAGCCCACGTACAAACTCCCACTCGCTATTCCCACGCCTACAGCCCAGCCTGCCAAGCTCACACCACCTGTGCACTCTCACACTCACGGTAAGCGGTGGCGGTGTGATGTGTGCGACTATGAGACCAGCATTGCCCGCAACTTGCGCATACACACCACCAGCGAGAAACACACACATAACATGCTGCTGCGGCTCCAGAGAGGTTACTACCTGTCTCACTGCAGGAGTCTTGCCCCGCAGCTTAAACACCTTCAGAACACAGGTGAGTAATGCATCGCCTCTCTCGCATATAATGCAACATAAAATTTTGAAAACGTTTAAATATTAACAGGATTTCTCTGTGTTTTAGGGGCCGAGCTCTCCTTGAACATGCGGCTGACCGGTCAACAAGTCGCAGAGCAGCCAGTCACCCTCGGGTCTACGCTGACTCCTTCTCCCTCCCCTTCCCCCTCTCCCCCTCCAGCCCCATCTCTGTCCCCGACCGGACCCCTCTCCCAGAGCGTGTTTCAATGCCTTGTCTGCTCCTGCTTTTCGTCCGACAGCTTAGAGTCTGTGGAGCAGCACCTGAACGCCCCTCGCTCTCTGCCCCAGTCTGAGTGGTGCTCCCTGGTCGCTGGTGGCTGCCACTGCAGGTTGTGCGGCTACACCACCCCACTGAGGGCTAATTTCTCCTTGCACTGCCAGACTGACAGACACCGCACACGCTACCAGCTTGCTGCTCATCTCCAGGAGGGTGGAGACAGGGGTCAGGAGGGGGCCGCCCTTATTGCTAAGGGCAACTCCGTCCAGCTGAGGTGCAACCTGTGTGACTACGTGACCAGCAGTTTGGAGAAGCTACGAGGACATTCCCTCAGTTCACACCATGAGGCCAGCGTCCGGGTTTACAGAGTTAGTACACTCTCAATGATAAACCTTTTGTCCTGTGAGCAGGATTTGAAAGAAAAATAGATTGAGCAAATTATGATTATCAGACCAGATTTATAAACTGTTGTTCAACCATAATAATTCTTGCTGTCTCTCCTCTCTGCCTCATTATTTTTAGTTCCTGCAGCAGTATGATGGTGAAGTTGACGGAGGTTCGTGGCTGTTCCATTGTCTCCTATGCAACCACTCCTCCTCCTCTAAACTTCAAGTACTGAAACACAGTCAGACGCCAACCCATCAGCAGAGGGAAGGACTACTACAGCTGCAGCCTATGGACGGAGAGGAGCTGGCAGCCATTTTTACCATTAGGAAAAGCCCTGACGGTGACACAGGTGAAAATAGAAGCTGTTCTGGTGTATGTGATTGCATGTTGCATGTGCTTGCTGACATGTGAGAGCAAACAGGGGATTAAGATGAAAAGAGTGAGAAAATGAGTAATGGCTGTTGCTGAGATATTGATTGAGTAAATTGATTAGTCGATACACATTTCCCCAATAACCCCTGACAACAGCTAACTAGCACCTGCTAATCAATGAACCAATACAAATCCTCTGGACAAGAAAGGCGGGGGTGGAGGCCAGACACGAGTCTGCAGCACTAATTTCATATTGTCTGGAGCGCTGGCACAACACCTAAAATAAGTAGTCCAACACTTCATTTGTAAATGAAGTATATCCTGTGATTTGTCTATGTGTGGATTAAGACTTGTCGAGGTGAACTGATGTGTTGTAAGTCCATATAACCACTACTCCACCTCTGAGGGGAATCTAATGGAGAATCAATACTTGATCAATAGTGAGTGGAGGCAAGCAAGAAGAATGAAGTGTGGTCCAAAGACATTGGTCTTTTTGAAGCATGCTATCAAGAGAATAATATAAACTACAATTAGCCTGATAGTTTGCAAGAACATATTATATGAAGCTGTGTTTGTGTAACACGATTATTTGCCTTGTCTCCTCCCAGGAGAGCTCAGTGAGGATATTGAAACTTCTAGTGAGACCACCACCGGTCCTTTGGACACAACCAAAGACACATGTTACTTAGGGGTGAAGCAGATTTCTGAGGAGACAGGTATGGCTGCATCTACATGCAAAACAGTTTCTACAACATATTACACTTCACTCATATTACACTTCACTTAAATGACAATATGATAATATCTAAATTGAATCTAATTACATGTTCATATACATTTTACTTGAAGAAGAAACCAGGGGGGAGGAAAGAGAAAAGAGGGAGTCGTTGCCCCCAGTTAAACGTCCATCCTCTGGATGCGAGGAAATGGAAAACTTCATCTCAACCAAACGCCGCAGAATACACCAGCAAAATGAGAACCAGCAGGTGAGCAGTTGACACACAATTTAATAATTTGAGTCTGTCCATGTAAATATAAAATGGAATAACAGACACAATAAATGCAAGTCTAGATTATAGGGACCTGGCAGTTGCTTGTGTAATCCTGCAAACCTCTGCATGTCTATGCTCTATTGCAACCTTCTAATTGAACACTTTATTAACCATTTTCACCTCCCTTGTTTTTTTTCTCTTCACTCTATTTTTTTTTCAGACTGTCCAGTGCCCTTTGTGCCAGGTTAAACTCTCATACATACACCTTCAACAGCATCTCACACATGTGCACAGCGTGGCACAGGACTGTGTAGATAAGCTCATCAGCACAGTAAGTGTACGCAACTGTGTATTTGTTGTATTTGTGTTCGTCAGGAAGCAAATGAAAATGAGAAGGCAAGGCGATGGGGGATGGGGGAAAGTGAAATGTAGGGAGACAATTCCATTAAGAAGGCACCAAAGAGAGAGGCAGCGCTTTTTTAATGCATGTTTAAGTAGCTCCCCGCTATCATCTTTGATGCAGCCGTGCATTCTGTGTGTATGTGTATGTGTGTCTTTTAGAGTGGAAGAGCGAGGGTTTGACTGAGTGAGTGAGGGAAAAGCCAGTCTTTCTATAATGCATGTTTAAGTATCCCTCTATTACCAGAAGTGCAGTCAAGCTAAAAAGGGGCCCCCATGCTTTTTACTGTGTCTCTCCAACTAACAAAGACTGGTCATCTATCCACATCACCATCCTCCATCTCCCTGGCCCGTATGCTAAGTGGCCTTTGTCTCTTGCGCTCTTCGCCTCCACTTGACTGACTGCTTTTCACCCTTTCTCCCCTCTGCTGTCCCTTTCTCCCCCCTCCAGCTACTCCTATCATTCCTATTCAGAAATCTCTGTCCCTGCCCCTCCCTTTCTCTCTCTCCCAAGCTCTCTCTCAATTTCTTATGCGTTACCCCACCCCTCTCTCTCTCTCTCTCTCTCTCTCTCTCTCTGAGGCAGTTTTTTTGTTCATTGCCCCATACTTCCTCCCTCCCTCTCCCTGCTCCTTCTCTTTTTCATATTCTACACCCCTTACCCCCCCACCATCGTCCTCTCTCCTTCCCCACCTACCCCTCCCTCAGTCTTTCTGATAGTAATTGAGGTTCATTAATTCAGACTGAGGTGATGATGGCCATTATGTACCTTGCTTTCCAATTACGCTCTCTAGATTAAGCCTGACCTTCAGTTTTCTCTGCAGTGTGTGTGTGTGTGTGTGTGTGTGTGTGTGCGTGTGGTTGTTCTTCTCTTTTTCTCTTATGAAGCTGTTACGCAGAGAAAACTCTTGTCATGTAAATCTCATCTTTAGCTGTCCGTCCTTTCCTTAGGGTAGCTAGCTGTTCGCAGAGATATAGTACTTGCTCTCAGTGCTTGAAGCTGTGGAGATGGAGGTTTTCTATATGAAGAATGATTTTAAATAAATTCATTATTCAGCTCGGTAAAGTTTTATTAAACCCTTGGGGCATGTTGGAGGGTGTCGTAGGAGCTGAAGGGCAGACCCACATATCTCGACCATATACACTTATTACCAAACTGATGTGCCTCGCTGTCTGTACTGCTGTGCAGGCAGGTGCAAGATGTAACAACACACTTAGAAATTCACACTTTTAATGTTTTATGATGTTAAGACAGGGTGTTCTGGCTCTCTTGCTTTATACATCTTGATATTTGCTTGCTATTATGCCGTACAATCAAACATGTTTTATTCATAATGTTGAATATGTATGGTAATATCCCATTTTTCTTGTAGTCAATTGGTAAAACAACAGAGAATGTAACTGGCAATAAAACCAAGAAAGACCAAAACTGACAGACCATCATATTTTTTTGTCTTCCAGGTCACACTATCCATGGGACAACTGCAGCCACAGCTACAGACAGACCCACAGATAGAGTCGTGCACAGATGATACTCAGAAAAACACTAAGAATAACAGTGTAAATTGTTCCCATACTGCTGATTCCATTGCCTCAGTTGATTCACAGAAAAACAAAGGTTGGTATAAAATACATGATAAAACTGTCCACAATTTAGATAAATATTAAATAATTATAAATAGTAAACCGTGTCATGGTAATTTTTTCAAAGCATTGTCTTGTTGCCTAATGTTATTGTCAAATCATTTTAAATTCTATTATAATTCTAATATTTTATGCATTTTTCAGGCATTTCAGTGGAGAATGCTGAAGGAGATATAGCCGCACCCAAAGATGTCACAGCTCTACTCACCCCACCCTTAGAGGACAACACTACTCACCCTTCCAATGGCAGACTGGCTCCTCAGTCTCCAACTCAGATCCCCCCCTCTTCCCCACCCACCTCCCCATCCAGTGACCCCCCTCCCCTCTCTGATCGCCATGGTTACCGGTTCCGTTGTAGCAGGTGCAGCCTGGCGTTCCCCACTCAGGAGAAACTCCAGCTGCACTGGCAGTACCATGCCATGCGGGCGGCGACAGAGTGCCCCCTCTGTTCTAGACAATGCCGCAGTCAAGAGGCCCTGCAGAGACACATGCAGAACACACACTCACAGCTGGAAAACACGCTGGGGCAGAATACACTCTTACCGCCTCATACCGCGCAATACATTGAGCACAGTAAGAGCTCAGTACAACAAGATTTTAGTTTATCACCTCAAGTAGGTCAAGAAGCAGGAGAAGGTGAGGATGAAGAGATAGAGGAAGAAGCACTTGGCATGGAGGGAAAGGAAGAACAAAAAGAAGAAGTAAAATTAAAAGAAACGGACATGATCTGTGAAATTGGTGGAGGTGAGGAGGATTTAACTGAGCCAGAGAAAGGGCCACATGATGAGATCATAACAGAACCTAGTTCCAGCTCTCTTGTCAAAAAGAGCTCTAACCCTACAATGGACCGTTATCTGGATCCAAGCAGGCCATATAAATGCACCATATGCTCTGAATCGTTTACACAGAAAACCATTCTTCTGGTCCACTATAACTCTGTGTCCCATCTGCACAGGGCCAGACGAGCCCTGCAGGACTCAGGTACAGGTGTTACTGCCCCTGAGGCTCCCCGTGGCCCAGATCCTAGGCCTTACCGCTGCAGATTGTGTGGAGTGGGCTATAGCCAGAGCTCCACACTGGACATACATCTTCGCTCTGTCCTTCATCAGACTAGAGCTCGTGCTGCCCAGAACTCAGCTCAGCAGACTGCATCATCTAGTGTAACTGCTCCAGTGTCAGTCCCCACTACTGCTACTCAGGCTGCTACCACCAGAGAAGAAACATCCAAGAGTTTGTCTTTAACCAAGAGGCCAGATGTAGTAAGCTCTTCAACGTCTTCACTATTAGGCTTGGGTTTAGCAACCGAAGCCCAGCCAACCCTCTCTAGTCGAACTGACAGCCAACAGGCTAAAAAGAGAGTGGTAGAGCTTCTAGCATCAAGAAACCAGCTAATGTTGATACAACAGCAGCAGTTAGCCCAGGCACAGGCACAGGCTCAAGCTCAGTTACAACACACAGCTCTGCTTCAGTCTCAAATGATGCAGCACCTTCCCTTGGGGCCAGAGAATCTCCTTAAACAACACTTTCCCTTGGCACCTGAAAACTTGCTCTCTCTGCAGCAGCAACTTCTTCTGCCCTTTTACTTGTCAGGAGACATGAAGCTAAACCCAGAGTTAGCTGTTGAGAGCCCAGATCTTGGTCAGTCAATATCTGCAAACTTCATCCAAAAAGAACAAGTTAAAGCAGAAGCTAAAAAGGAGTCTCAACCCCTAACGGAAGAAAAACAAACCCAGAGACAAAGTTCAAATTCAGCTGTTAGTCAACCTAAGGATCATGTGCACTGTGAGGCCAAGATTGAAGCAGGCTTCAGTAGATCCTCCATCGACCACACAAAAAGAGACAACAGCAGTTCTAATCTTGAAGAAAAAGAAGAAATGCCTGTCCCTGCTATTAAAAATGAGAACCAGAAGGAGGAAAGCGATTCCACCTCATTTAATCTTGGACTGCAGTGTCCTCCGCCCAGAGTGCCCTATGCTGCAGTGAATGGGGAGCCTCTGAGAGCCCTGTTGCAGAGTTATGGCTATGAGTTGGCACTGCAATATATACAAAGTAGACACAGACACCAGCAACAGATATCGACTCAAGTAATACAAGATAAACAAGAGTGCTCTGATATCAACAGGATGGTGTGCTCAGTGGAGAAAAGAAATGAGTTTAATGAACTACAGAATGAAGCGATTGGGGGTTGTAACAAGGATATCAAAGAAGTAGAGGGCAATGAAGAGATAGAAAGCTTGCCACTTGAGAAAAAACAGAACAAAGATGAGGAATTGGCAAACAAAGTGAAAAGCTGCTGTGGAGCAGGGGAAAAGTGTGGAGACTGTGGCAAGTTTTTTTCAGATGCCTTGATTCTAAAAAGCCACCGGGAGTACATTCACAGGAGGCTCTTTCCCACTGCTGCACTGGAGAAGTTTTCTAGAGAATACAGGCTGCAGTATGACCAGATATACCCACTCTCACAGCCTAAATCTGGGGAGAATTCAACTGCTTGCACCCATGCTGCAGCTCCATCTCCATCCCCATCCTCAGAATCAGAACCAGCACCAGAACCAGTTAAGGCTCAAGTTAAAACCCTTGCACCCTCACCTGTACCCTCTGTTTCAGACCCCATGACCAAAACATGCACTCCAGCTACAGACCTAACACCGGCCACCGCACCTCCTTCTTCTCCATTTCCTTCTCAACTTCAAGAATTTCCACAACAAGATGCAACCACCCAAAATGCATCTGCTACTTCTCAAACCATCTCCCCAGCTAAATCCATACCTCTGCCCTTGAATAAAATACCTATGCTTCCTCTTCCTTTGCCCCAGCTTCCTATACCCCCACTGCCTTTACCTAAGCTTTCCCTACCCCTTTCCCCTCTTCCTTTTCCCATGGAGCTGCCTCTCCTCCCTCCAGTTGTCATGCAGTCTGTGGCTCTCCAGTCCCAGCCTTGGTTAGACTCTAGTGTCAACCCTGAGTTGGCAAAACTCTACCAATCTCAACTCAACCCTGCATTGCTAGGGCAACAGCCACAGCTTAGTCCATCTTTGCTAACCCAGCAACCCCAGCTCAGCCCAGCTTTGCAAGGTCAGGCTCCACAGCTAAATCCTGCACTGCTGGGTCAACCGTCCCAACCCAGCCCCATCCAAACAGGACAGCAACCCCAAGTCAGCCCATCAATACTTGAGCAGGGTAAGAGAACTCGAACACGAATCTCTGAGGAGCAACTGGCTGTTCTGAGGAAACACTTTGATATCAACAGCCTCCCTAGTGATGAAGAGATCACCAAGATGTCTGCTCTGTCTGGTCTGCCTCATAAAGTCATCAAACACTGGTTCCGTAACACCCTATTTAAGGAGCGCCAGCGAGACAAGGATTCCCCTTATAATTTTAACAACCCCCCAACCACAGCCCTGGATGAGTCCAGAGAGGAAGTAGCACAAAACCAGCCTCTGACAATTTCCCCATGTTCACTGTCCCCAGGCCTTCCAGCAAACACTTCCCTACAGTCCCAGACAACAGATCTCCAGAGAGGTGATCACCATAGGGGCCGACGCTCTTCCCGAACTCGCTTCACAGAACAACAGCTGGAGACCCTGCAGGGGGTGTTTGAGGCTACTCCCTACCCTAGAGAGGAAGAATATGACAAGTTGTCCGCTCTGTTGTCCCTACCTAACAGAGTCATTGTTGTATGGTTCCAAAATGCTAGACAGAGAGCCCGCAAAAATCAAGACCGGGGGGGAGACGATGGGTTAGAGGGGAAGAACCAGCTTGACAACATTCACAAACAGAGAAATGGCTGCTACAAGAATGATGATGAAAATGAGGAAAACAGCTGTGGGGATGAAGGACAAGATGAATCTCAGAATGAAAACTCCATGGATCTGACTTATGAGTATTACACCCACCCTGATTCACCTGGCCTTGATTCTTCCTCTCATTGTACAGAAAGGGAACATCAAACAGCCAAAGGTGAACCAACACCTGTTACTAGGAAACAAGAGGATAAAACAATTTCTCCTCAGGCTGATGAGAACCCAGCTCGTGTTCAAAGTCGCAATGGAATTCCGGATGCAGACATCCAGCACAAGGAAAATGTTCCGGCCATGAAAACAGGGTCCTCCCCACAACCTGAGCTCAATCTGCAGACAGACAGTACTCCAGAAAGACCCCAGCCTCGCTCTTCCTCCTCCTCACAAAAAACAGTACCCACCACTCCCTCCTCGGCTCATTCCAGCCAGGGGCATTCACACAGTTCTCCTTCTGATCAAGCTGTTGAAAAGCCTGCTGATCCATCACCCAGCCTCCCTACTGCTTCAGAGTCTGAAACAAGCTACTCTCGGCTGCCTGATGCCACCTCCAGCCTATCAACTGACACTCAGCTGAAAAGTCAGCTCCAAACCCAAACCCAAACCCAGGCCCAGTTCCAATGCAGTCTCTGCCCAGTGTCTTTGCCTTCATTCCAGCTTTGGCAGGAGCATCAGACCAGGCACCTCCTGGCAGCTCAGTCCCAGGTCCAGTTTCTCCACTCTGGCTTCACAGACCGAACTATGCCTTACATGATGCTCCACCCCAACCACACCTTGATGGCAAGCCAAATGCTTTCTAGCGCTATGTCCCAAATGCACCCTAATCCCACACATCCCATGATTTCACACTTAAACAGCATACAAATTAAGAGCACTCTCTCTGATCACCCAAGTAACACTCTTACCAGCCTTAGTCAAAGTTCCCTGACACCAATGAAGCAGAGTTCAAAGCTTATGTCAGAGACCGGTTTTGAAAACCATAGGGGCGGTAGAGAGGTTGAGGAGGAGCACCGAAGAGATAAGCGTCAGAGAACCACCATCACCCCAGAACAGCTAGAAGTGTTGTATCAGCGATACAGCTTGGACTCAAACCCTACCAGAGGAGTCCTAGAGAGCATTGCACGCGATGTAGGCCTCTCAAGACGTGTGGTTCAGGTACTTTATGGATGTTGGTTGTGTTTTGAATATATGGAAATGTTTTTAGAGAGATGGACAGAAAGGGAACATGGAAAATTATTTTGTACTATTTTGTATCTCAAACTTTAAAACACACTGTTCTTTCCTTCACAGGTCTGGTTTCAAAATACACGAGCCAGAGAGAGAAAAGGACAGTTCCGATCAACAGGGCCAGGATCCACTTTCACCTTGGGTTTCAACCACCTGCGCTGCCCATTCTGCAGGGCTCTTTTCAAAGTAAAAAGTGCTCTGGATGCCCATATGAGGTCACGCCACTGGGCGGAGGCTGAAAGAGCAGGCTACAACTTATCAATGAATAATGGATCCAATGGACAGATTGGGATGGCTACATCATCTGCCATAGACAGACCAGGACCATCTATTTCCTCCAACCCTATCCTAAGCCACGGCTTTGTCATCAACAACAAAGAGTTAACTGTAAAACCACCTCTGACCTCTTTGTCTTCAACTACTGATTTAAACACAGAGGAGGATGATGATTATGAGGAAGATGATGAGGATTACCCATGTGAGGAAGGTTCCAGTATTGCTGACCAAGGGTCTCCTAGTCCTGAAGGATCTGGAGGTCCAAGCTCAGACTGGGGTGAGACACAAACTCTGCAGCACCACCATCAGCAGCAGCGCCAAAGGACACAGATGAGCCACTTCCAGGTACTCCAGCTTCGTGATTTCTACAGGACCCACCGTACCCCCAAACGGCATGAGTGTGAGGCACTGGGCCAGGAGTTGGGACTGCCTCACCGCGTGGTGCAGGTACATGTTTCAAATATTCATAAATAATAAAACTCAGTTTAATCTGCACGTTTTTAAGGTTAAACAAAAAACTTTCATCATTTGAGGATAATTATTAATATTTTTTTGACACATTTTTTTTTTTGCAGGTGTGGTTCCAGAATGCCAGAGCCAAGGAGAAGAGAGCCAGAAGCCTGAGCTCCGACTCTGCAGAGAGGGAACAGGCCGAGCTGACCGCAGGGGCAGGGGAGAGAGACAGAGCTTAGAGAGGCACACTATGGACCCCTTGCTTCCTTCTTCTACTGTCTCCCCAAAACATCTCCTGCGCCTGCTGTCAACCTCGAAACATATACCCTGTCCACTTTGCTGCCAAACCTGTAACCTGAACACCCCAAAGATGCAGAGCCACAGTGGCCCAAAGAGAAACTCTCTCAACTGAAATTAGGAGAGAGCCCAAACCAAGTCCTCTCTACCACAGCTTTCCTCTTTTCATATTGTTCTTAAACCCTTTCCTGGTCAGTTGTTGAAAAGAGCTCCTCTCCCTATTCCGTCAGACACCTTACTTCAACCAAACACCACCTTGATAAAAACCAACCAGATGCCACAGAGGCCAAAGAGCATTCTCCAAGTATGTGACCTCACTGCCCAGCTAGACCTGCAGTCTACCTCTCAGTCTGCATGACAGACTCACAGTGGGCCCTCCACCAGACAGTGCTAGATGACTAGCTGTGTAGCATGTAGTGCCAGTCTGTAAGAGACTGGAAAAGAAATTGTCAAAGAGATTTTAGTGTAAATAGAGAACTCCAAAAGATAAACTTGAAGAAAAACAAAGCAGTTAACAGTGGAAGAAGATGATGATGGGGGGAAAAAAAAGGAAAAATATCCTTGAAATAGACTGAGGTATTCGCATAGAGCTTTTGTAAAGACTGACTCAGATTCCAAAGCTCGTAACCAAAATTTTACATGTCTGTGGATTTCGTTTCAAAATGTTTGTTTTCAATAACAAACTGCAGAGCTGACGTCTGTACGGTGAATGGGTGAGATCTGCAGCTGGCATAGGTAAGCCGAGTACCAATAGACTGATACGGTGCTAGAGTGCAGCTTCACCCTCCACAAGCCAATGATGAGTCTTCTGTTGTACATGTACACCTTCTATGTTCCTTTAGTGGATAACAGCCCAAATAGCACAGAACGTAAAGGCCAGTTTGTCCTGAAAGGGGCAAACTATTTTTTATAGCACTCAACCATTATACTGTATATGAAAACTTTAACCAAACTCAAATTTACATTGTGTGTGTTTAGTAATAGTTTCTTAATATAAATCTTATGGATTGAGATAAACTGTCTTGCTTCAATATAATAGTGTCATGATTGTGAAAAGATTATGACAGCTTTGATATGTTCAGGCAAGGTGACTTACTGCCTTTCCATTCTATTTGAATATACCAATGGCTGACCAATGTTATGTGATTAATGTAAAGCTTTCTATGCTCAGGTCAACAGCTCAACATGGCTCTGCTTCAAATGTGATCTTAATACTGTACTTCTCTGTTTTTTTTAAAACAGAAGAGGCATGGTTTAACCTTGGACTAAGTATTAAAAGATATATACAAAAACATCTCTGTATTTCAAAGATCTGAGCTTTTCACCTCTGAGTAATAGATTGTTACTAAAACCTTATTGAAACTAAAGTGTTTAATAGCGTGAGGGGTAAATGTACAGTATTTAGCTTTTGTATGGTTGACTCAAGACTTCATTGGATGATTGAGACATAGCTCCCGTTTCCACTTACAGACAGGGAGCTACTGCGCAAAGCTGAGAAAAACTTCGGATGTTATTGATGTTATTTTTGTACACTTAATTTATTTTCCCTCTCTCTCCCTCCCTACCCACTTTGCTCTTTTTCTCTCTACCTTTCTTCCTGTGTTCATTTGCAACCAGTCCTTATTCTAACTGTAATAATGATAATATAACAATAATAGCTAAACAATAATTAATGCTTTAAGACAAAAATCCAAAGACGTGATAATACTTTAACCATATGACCTACAAAAATAAGCGCTACTGTTTACTTGACGATGTATTGCTGTTTTTAAAGAAGGAAGGAGTCCCTATATCTAAGCTACTGTTTTCTGCCTCTCATAAGCACACTGGAGACTGTAACCAAAACCCCAAACTAGAGCCATGGCAGTCTGTAATATAGCGGTTAAAGAGTTTTACTTCTCTTGAGAAATGTTGCAGTTTATTTTTCTTTCTTTTTTACCATAGTGTTGAACTTCAGCCCTTAAGGATGTCCAGTTTGCTGCTAATGTACTGTAGTTTCTAACGATACTGTAGAAAGATGCATGCTCTGATCGCTTTACTACTAGGCTTTAATGACTACAAACTGTAATGATACCTGTGATGCTGTTGATAAACTGCTCCCCCGTTATTCTGTTGAAAACAAATGGATATGTGGGGCTCAATTCCATCAGGTTTGTTTTTCAGTATCCCGTTAATTTCCCCTTCTCAAAAAAAATGGCTTTCATAATACCAGAAATATTTTTTCAAGCTTCCGGATTCAGAGAAACCTGCTTGGGGCATTAGCTTCTCAATTCTTACGGAGATACTGCATAGCTATTTGAAGGAGTTCAGCCCCAAACCTTCCACTGGTATGGTGTCAGTCTTTCCGTGTTGCAATGTCTCTACTTCATTTGTCCAGCTGAAACAGCTTTGCTGAACTCAGACTGACATCACAGCCGACTTTCCAAAGGACGTGGACTGACTAACTCTGTCTTGTTTTGTTCTTAAACTAACCAATGTTTACGACAATACCAATGAGCTTTCTTCTGTACAGAAATGTGCATTCCAAATACCACAAAGGCAGTTTTTTTGTATACTGATTATTTTAAATTTCATTTCTCTCGTATTCTCTTGATCTTAGTGACTGTAAGATGTACATATTGGGGTCCTCTATGGTGAAGGGACTCTGTTATCTTTACTGTAGGTAAAACTATTCTTTTAATTTTTTTCTGGATATGTTGTTGCCATAGTGATGACCAAAAAGATACCTGTGATGTGCACCTGTCCTTATGTCCTGCTCCAGTGGTTTAGTGTGTCTCTATACTCTCCCTTCCCTGGTTCTTCCTTACTGGTGTGTGTTTCTCTTCCTTTCCCTTCCCATACTCCACTGAGCTAAATAAAGTCTGCTTTGGTGCATGCTCTGGTCTCATCCCTTTGCTCTAACCGCGAGAAGCCATTTTGTGAATGTTGTGGTATGCAAGTAGTGTCTGGCTGTTATGTGGTTCATATTCCAGGTTGTATGCTCGATGGCGGTGTGCGTCTGGCTGTTTTTTGACATGCAACTGTGTGTGTGTATGTGTGTGTGTGTGGAACAAGGCACTGGGTGGAAAGCGTTTGGTGAATGGAGCCATGACCTCTGGGGTCACTTCATTAATTACATCTGTGACATTCAGCCAGATGAGTTTCCTTTGTGACTAAATGATATGATGAATATTAACGACCTTGGATGAATTACACTGCTGCTTCTGCTGCTGCTGCTGATGATAATGTGTTTTACGACTCTGGGAGAGAGGGGAGGAAAATTGCACACTACAGCACATTTAGGACACGCAGATTTTCATATGCAACATTTCAAAGACCACAGCGTAGGTTTGTGGAGCAGATTTTATTATTTTGTTCTTTTTTTGTGTAAAACTTTCCAGTGGGTGATGAAACAACTTGCTAGAGAGGCAAAAATTACAATACAACAATGTGTTACTCATTCAAGGTCTCAAGCACAAACTGGTATCTGCTCCTTGTTCTCCTTTCAGTTAACCATTACTAGTATACGCGACAATGGAGAAAACATATCTGTGAAGCAGCTCTGACTGGTGTTGCAGGGAACAGATAAACAGATACATGGGGAGAACAATAGCAAATTAAACACAGAAGAGGGCTTGAAATAGCTTCAAGGCTGATGATAGCCATCTTAGAAAGTCATCCTGATAAAGTGATCCCCCACCATTTCTCCTTCTCCCTGTCCTCCCCCTCTTAATCAAATGAGTACT
This sequence comes from Scortum barcoo, assembly GCA_023238725.1. Taxonomy (NCBI): domain Eukaryota; kingdom Metazoa; phylum Chordata; class Actinopteri; order Centrarchiformes; family Terapontidae; genus Scortum; species Scortum barcoo. The sequence continues at coordinate 15,627,425 of CM041536.1, forward strand.
GTGCAGCTGGTGGGGTTGCAGCAAAAAGGGGTACGAGTGTGTGTGCAGAGGAGGTGGAGGGTAGGCTTTGAGGGATGGCGTGAAATTATTGCCTGCTGGTGTATATGTGTCGCTGGGGGTAGTAGGGTAGAATAGGGGGTTGGGTTGGGTTGGGGCTGGGTTGGGTTGGGCTGGGGCTGGGGTGGGAGGGGGGGTGTAATGTCATTGCCTGCTGGTGTATCTGTAGTGGGGGCTCATTTAGATTTAGATTGGTTATGTGAGGAGAGAGCTGAAAGGCCAGCTCATGTTTATGCATGAGTCCCAAAGCATGCTGCTGTGGTGGAGCCCCGAGTTAAAGAGACAGAGCTGAAATACATTCGCACGTTTAGACACAGCTCTGCATCTTTGGATGAAGCTTCAGATGAAGCGATGCTGTGCTATCAGATACATTTCAATCAGTGTGTGCATGTGCAGTCTTGTTTTTGACATTGTTTGTACCCACATTGATTACCCCCCAGTCTAAATGAATATCATGCTGCTTCTTTTAATTTAAAAATATAATGTTCACATTTTTAAAACAAAAATTAGACCATCAGTACCCACTGACTAAGTGACTGTGTCTGGAAGATTGCTGTTGTATCCTCTGCAGCTGATGCAGAGCAGTACATGGGTGCTTCCTACATTACACTCACTCACCCGCCGAGAGTAATCAGTAAATGTCTTTGAAGGAGAGTTTGTTCAGCACTTCATCAGGTATAAAGTGGTTTTTATTTGGAAATGTGGTCCCTATCCATCTTTTAAATGACTTTTTAATGGTCGTCACACCATCCTAATCAATCATGTGGCACAGCTAGCCTGCAAGCGCAAATACACTCTATTTATAATTCCTACATTCTGCCGCAAAAACTGACACTCTGTGCCTTCTTAGTACTGTAAATGAACAGAAAAATGAGAGGAATTGTCTCTCTGATTTTGTGGAAACATTAGAAAGACTTCCTATACTGATTTCCAGCATCCTAGTTACGAGGTATTCTGCGTAATCTATCTTTATATTATATCAGCACTCTGTAGCTCTCTGCAGAAAGGCTGGGTAGTAGAACTTTATAAAAATAATGCTCTTTATTGTAATCCTTTGGTATCTCTATATTCAGGCCCACACTTTTTTTGTGACCCCCTCACCATCCCCCTTCCACAATAGTACCCCCGTCAGCCCCCCCTTTAGTACTTTACATCTATAATGAGATACAAATACGCATCAGCAGGACAGTGTCTACGCCACGCGTCACTGTGTGAATATTACTCACACTTATTAGCTGGATTATGTTAATCTTAACACTCTTTGCCCACAGACAACAGACTCCCCATGATATGGGGGTGGTCACGGCAGTAAGCGTGTGTTGTCGTGTGCATATGGCTGCATGTGTGTGTTAGAGTGATTGCCATGTTGTCAAACTGATCTGCATGTGAAAGGGCGGTCTAATTACATCACTTATGCAAATGAGAGACGCACATATGCACGCACATACGTACACACCAGTGACAGCTTACTACTAAGGTCAAGAAGACAGTGTGAGCTATCCTCTTATTGACTAACACAGGGTGGCATCACCACCTGTCAGAGATAGACATGTCTTGACACAATGCACAGGAGTCACAATGGATGTTTTTATACACTCCTTCAGATAAATTTGAAAAAAAGAGTGGATGGGTCAAGCTCACTGTAGACTAAAGCACTTAGACTGTTATTGGAAAATGTCAGACCGCATATCCACTGATTAGTCTTTTTTCAGACTGAAACATTGATAGTATCCCTATTGAAATGATTGATTGAGTCTGACACATTTTAATTACGCCCAAATTAAATGAATCGGCTGGCGGACTATAAAACATTGCTGTTTAATAACGAGCCCCTCCATTTGCCTTTTTTTCCTTCTTCCTTCATCCAATCCCATTCTGGCTGCCCGCACCAAATAACCTCTCTCCATTTAATGATATGCAAATGAATTTTCATGAACCCCATGATCCCATGCGATGATTAAACTGAGATGACATTAGCTGCCATGCTGCTGCCACTGTCAGTGTTTCTGTCTGCCTCCTTTCTCTGTCCTTATCTCTACCATCTTTCTTCGTATCCACGACAACGGCCAACTGGTGATATTAAGGGGTTCATTGTCACCAGTGCCTTATGAATTTGCTTTGTGAGAGACGACATTCTCCGTATCCAGTGTCATTTCAGAGAAGTTTTTCCAGTGGTAACAGAGCTGGAACATCAGAGCGCAAAACATTGGTTTTCACACCGCATGTGGTAGTGGTACACTGGAGACATACATGTTACAACAATATACAATTATTGTAACAAAACAACATCATATAGACAATATAGGTAACCTTCCACATCTCTTCATTTTCCATTTCCAGTGCTCCCCTCCCACCGTTCCGTTTCAGTCTGGATCCAGCTCCACCTCTGCTGTCGTTTATTGTACTCCATTTGCATAATGAAGCCCAGGCTTAATTAAGATCCCACTGGAGTCTGGAGCCAAAGATGAAGGAAAGAAGGACAAGGGGGGGGGGGGGATCCAGCGTTCCTTAGCTTATCCGCACGTGTCCAAATAGGAGGCACAATTTAAGGGGGGAGAAAAGCGTTGACGAGCGATTAAATCGCTAATTATGATCGGCTGTTAGAATTAGTGTGTGGCTGTTAATTAGCTGCAGATGAGATGCCCAGACAGTTGCCCGCCCCTGACGACGGCAGCACCCTCCCTGACTGGCAATAGAGAAACTCAGCTTGACACCCTGGAGATGATGCCAACACATCCCTCCCTATGACACACACAACACACACACACACACACAGCAGTGTGCGGGGATATCCCTTTAAGAACATCCCAGGTGTGCATGTGCAGGAAAGAGGCTCTTCATCATCCTTGTCCACCCACTCCCACTGTTCTTCGTTAAGAACAAAAATCCCCCCTTTTTCTTCTTTTATATCCTTTATTCATTTTGCTCATTATTCCTCTTTTTGCGCATGCTCTTCCTCTCCATGATGGAATGGTACGATCCCTTGTTTTATTCCTTGTAAGGGGCAGCAGCTTCCCTCCAGTACAGCAGTTGGCACTGAGTAGAGTTGGCATTGAGGAAATGGTTTTTGTCCCATACTCCCACCACAGTTGCATTTGTGGCTCTGGTTCCAACCTTCTGCTACTATTTTGTGTCCGCGTTTACTACGCTTTTGTACGGCTTCTGATGGCGCCCGTGAATGCCTCTCTGTTTGCGTTTGGCATGGTGCCATCTGTGTTTCTGGTCTCTCCCTTGAGGGGATGCCATCGCCAAAACATTTAAGGCATCCGAAATCTTCTGCTCACCGTATGGAGGTTTCTGTTTGCAAATGTGTGTGTTATGTTGACTTGGCAGCGTGCCATCTTTCTCCCTGTGCCCTTGCCACCCCTGAAAAGATGCCATCACAGAATCGTTGGCAACCGTTGCCTGGGCACCTCTTCTTGGCTTTGTCCAAGCAAACAAACGGTGATTAGCAGCAAATCCTCGGAGGTGAGTCCCTTGTCTTTTCGACTAAGACAGTTCTCCACAAACCGCTTTGATTGCTTCGGGTAAGCCACGACCGCAGGCTGGCATGGTGCCCGCGGGCTGGCATGCAGTCGCTGGCATAGAGAAAGAGAAAAGTCGGAAAATAGACAGAACGCAGGATTTTCCGCCGACGTTTTTCTCCATATGATCAATGGTCATCACAGAGTTTCACCTTACAGTTTCATAATATCATCCATTTCTCTCTTCAACATCCCTCTACGCTTCCCTTCATTAATTTACATCTGAGTCATCCTCTCTCTGCTGGCATCTTGCTCACTTCTATGCTCAGCTGTCTTCTGACGTTTTCGATATCTTCCTTTTCTCTGCCCGTTCTGCCGTTCGTTTTGTCTCATTGTGGCTGTGCCAAGGTGGCACCATGGTAGTAGTATGGAGGTCTGTTTCCCTTCCTCTTCCATTCTTATTCTCCTCGCCCCTTCGCCCATGCCCATGCCCGCCCCCGCTCAAGTCCTGACTGGATGGCACTGTGCCAACCTGCCACCGCCATCGCTCTCATTTGTAGCTCATCCCTCCGTTGCCCTTCCCCCTGTCTCTACATTTCCATCCCTCTCTCTTCCTCTCATTTCATTCATCCACTTTCTGAATCATTTACTCTCTCTGTGTGCATGAAATGCTGCGTTTGTATGTACACACAACATCACTTAATTGACACATATACAACTTTTCATTTCTGCAATGCATGCCACACATCGGCGGTCTTTGTTGTCACTTGGGAGACTTTTGGCACCTGAAGGAATGCTCTGAGTGTCTGCCCGTTAGGTAATTACAGCAGCAGTTACTTATTCCACCGAGACAAGAGGAGAAAGACGAAGAGAGCACAGAGTTTGGAGAAAGCTCTTGTTGTTTTAATTAACTTTTACCAACCCCCATCACGCGTGCCGCGTACCATATCCCTAAGAGCCTTGTACAGGTTGCTCTTGTTCACACAAGCGCTATACAGCGACACGATTGATTCGATTATCAGAAAAATCGATTGTGTACAATTGACTTCACCCACTTTACTCAAATGACCCTTGCTCCATTGTTTTTCTTTTTTGTCCTCTTCTTTAAAATCTCTCTTGTCAAACAAAAGCTGCCAGTAGTGGTGGAGCTATTAAGCAAATACTCTCATTAGTACACAAAACATAATGAATATGTAAATGATGTGTGTAATTTATGCATGGGCTGAGAGACTTGTTCTCTTTTCAGTCCTCCATTGTATTCACTCTATTTATATCCCCTCTCCTTAAAACTTAACACCCTTGTGCCAATTTCCCTCTTTTCTTAGACCACATCCTATGAATGAGTCCAAAGGGAACTTCTTGAGGTCTCACTATTGTCCCTTTTATTTTGTGTTTTTAACACATTTCTTCTTGCCGTTAAACATGGTTTGTAATTTCTAATAGTCTTTGAGAGTCTCTCTCTTTCTCTCTGTTTGCTTCAGCTCACAGTCTGTCCTCTCCAAAAACAAACCCTGCAGTGACGCATTAAATCAACAACTGAGTGTTTGAACAAGGTCTTTCTTCCAGGAATATGAATACTGAATAATCTACCCATTAAATCACATCCACACTTAGCTGTGTTGTATGCTGTGTTTTCCCTTTGTCCCTCTGTGACTGTGTTGATCTTAATGTGTGGTCCAAACTGTGTGGCAAATTGAAGCGTGTCCTGATAGATGGTGAGTAGCCTTGCTCCTGTCTAGGATAAACACCTATAATACTCTGGCTCCCTTGGCAATCACCATAGCAACAAACCATGGTACCCACGTGAGTTGCATAATAAGATGTTCCCTAAGACTGCGGACCATAAAGCGGCGACAAACTAGATACCCGCAGCAATGAATGTGAATCAGAAAATAACCATTCAAATGTCAAACTTCACCTCTGACTCATTCCAGACCAATCTTTTCTATTTATCAATAGGTTTGCATCACTCAACGTGCACTCTCAGCTGCACATGCACCTTCTCTCTGTCTCTCCAGACCTTAACAGGTGCTGATGAGCCGCAGTCAATGACTGTAATGAGCTATCGATCACCGTGGGAAAACAGAGGGACAGAGAGGGGTGAGGAAGGTAGGGGGAACCAGAGGACACACACACAAACAGGAGGTGGACTGCCAGAAAAAAAAAACCTTCAGATGAACTAAATGGAGACAAGCTACCTAAGACAGAGTATCAATACTTGCTTTAATCAAGTCCTTATCTCCTATTGTTCTGCTTAAAATAGAATTTATGGGAAACTGCTTTCTGCCAGCACAGTTTGAAGGGGACAGTTCAACTGAGAACAGCTTCTGGACTGGCTGGTCTGCTCAGGATGACCGTGCAGACATGCTTGTCATGACCGAGCCCAGATGCCAGCAAATGGCACTGACGCAGTATCTCTATTTTCCTCTCTTTTTGTGCTGTGTGCATGGAGTGGAGGCAGACAGCTTTAGGGAAGGGGGAGGTGCGTTGTGTGTGTGTGTGTCGTGTGTGTTGGCTGGCGTTTCAGATAATGAAATGCAGCAGGGAACAAAGAGCTGGGGGCCCCCATTCTCTGTGCTGCAGCTTCATTTTCACTCCCGTCAGTCTATGATTCTTCCATACCCTCTTTCTTGTGTACGTGTGTGTGTGTGTGTGTTTATGTTTGTATGAGGGGTTTGTTGTGTGTACCACTGTCCCCTCCTCCTCCTGTTAGTATTCTGCATGGCAGATCCCCCTAATGTAATAACTGTGTCTGCATGTCTAATTTACAGCAGGAGAGAGTAAATAGCCTGTGGTTAATTACAGTACGTGTGTGTATGTGTGTGTGTGTGGATGCATGTGTCTACATGCGCGTGGGTGTGTCAGAATGATTTATGAGTTGCAAATAGCTACACCAGTGGCCCGTTTCTCCTCACTTAGTTTTTAATCTGTCTTTCCATTAATTTTCCTGGAGACGTTATTATGGTTTTATAACAGTGTGCATGAGGATGCACATGTGAGTGCACCTATGTGTTAATGAGACAGAGGTGTGGACGTTTTGTGAGGATTGAGGCTACTTGGGGCAACCGAGCTGCTCTTTGCTTTCCCCACTTTCTGCTTTTCCATTTCTCGTCCTTCCTTTCCCTTTTCCTCTTTTCCGGTGCTTCATTCACTCTCTTCATTGAGAGCCACAATGAACACAGATCTTTATTGACAGTACACGGTGGAACATGGAAACAGCAGGTCAATCCGTTTAGCCCAAGGGCCGATACACCAATTCACCAATTTGTCAGTGTTAGTTTGAGAGAGAAAAGCAGCTAATCTCTCCTCTCTGCTCTCTATTGATCACACACTTAGACTCCACTTCTCTGTCTAAACACTATTGATTCTCTCTCTCTCTCAATCTCTTTCTCTCTCTCCCTCCCTCTTTTTCTGTCTTGCTTTTGCCACATACCACAGCTCTGAACATATCCTCACTTCATGCACCCTGGCTACTTCCCCTGATAAAAGCCTGAATAATGGACATTGCACGTCCTTGTACATGGAGCCATGAGTCACATTTTTCAATGAATACATGACAATATTTGAGCATGAACAATATAAGGCTTTGAGTAATTTTAAGTGGAGCTTATCAAGTATAGAAAGCATTTTAGTCTTTAGTAGCATTGGTCCCAAAGTGTCACAAATTATAGTTCCCTGCTGCGTACATTCAAAAGCTTATGCATGGTCTCATTAAAAAAATCAATTACTTAGCAACCCCTCTTCAGCGTGAATACAGACCATGATTAAAAATTCACTGCTGGGTACACTGTCTCCTGGCTTTGTTTTTCAGTCGCACATCACAGGGTGCACTTGAAAAGGGCCACATTCCTGTCAAGATGAAGGCTATGTAAAAATCTTAGAATGGTCATGTTAAGGGAGATGTCCCACCCCCCCAAGCATTTTTTTAAAACTTCAATTTAAACTGAACCTCAACTTGATTGAATTTCATTTGTGGGGACCCCTGTTGTGAAAAAAAATTCTGTTGAGATGTGTGATTTGGTAGAGGAGTGTTACACTGCTGATGGGAAGATGAAATAGAGAGAGAATAAAACTTGAGACAAAAACAGACATTCCTACAGAGTTTATTGTATCTATTTCTCTCTGCCCTTATGTCAAATTAATAAAATGTAAACAGGGAATCCCAACCATTACTCATGAGAGAAAAATAGCCAGGCACTCACTCAGTCTCACCATCCTCCCTATATAGCTCTCATTTATAAGACTGGTACGCCCCCTACTGGTAATATTAAGCCATTACAAGGCTTCAGTTGTTACAAAACACCTACACATGGCTTGTGTAACTCAAACTCAGCTGTTTGGTAACCAGCACCAGGGGAGGCTGCGAGAGGTGGATCGCAGTATGTTTTAAGTCCTTGAGTGTATACTGGGTGTTGTGGAGCTTTTCGGGAGCTCTCAGCAGCTTTACAGCCTTTTATTCGCCCTCAGCTCTCACCTGAAGATGCCTCCTGCAGCGGCCGGGGCCGAGGACAGCAGAGCCCTGGTGAGGAAGATGTTGAGGGAGGTATTGGTGGGTCGAGAGGATCCAGAGGGGTTCTTCGCGATGTGCGTGTCGGCCCTGGGTCATCAGGAGACCCGATCGCAGTTCCTGTCCCTCATCCAGCCCCTGTTCACGACCAACAGCTCCCTGCACTCCTGCCTCACCTCCATCTACAGGGAGTATTTCTCTAAGGTCAGCCACTGTTTGTTCGACATGAATACACTCACAACATAGTACTGTCGCGACTTGTAATACTTGGGGCTACAAAGTAGTTCAACATCAAATCATTTATGTAAAGAAAACATACACAAGGATAAAAAACATTTCAAGAAACTGTTACATTCTGTTACTCGGAGACCGGCAAAAGGGGTTAAAATAACCTGAAAACACTTAAGTGCAAGAAAGCAACAAAGTATATATATATATATATATATATATATATATAATATATATATATATACATGTAATGTTGGTCCCTTTTCTTTTACTTACACATTTCAGATGCCTATAGCGATTCTTGACCTCAGTTAGAGGTAAAATACTCCAAATTACCCAAATTTGTGAGTGAAGTCACAGCTAACGTATTAGCAAACAACTAACTAAGCTGAACATGTAGCTATATTTACATTATGTAACCTTATCTTACCTTTACTTCACTTCAATAAGTCCCATTGGTACTATAGCTATTTTCGTTCTTCAGTCCCTGAGAAAACAAACTCTAAACGTGTGAGTATGTTACCTAATGTTTTCACCTGTCGCTCCTTTACTGCACCTCCACCTCTGCTCATCAGGTTAAAACTAGGTAAAATGAGGTAAAAACTAGCTTGTGTTAGCTTGTGTTAGCTCCTATGCTGGGAGCAGCTGGTGTTAAATTTCACTATTTTGGCTTTCCAGAACTTAATACAACATGAAAAGAGTTAAGAAATTAATTAAGGGTTAAGTAAATGCAAAAAGAAATACATAAGAATAGATTCAAGTATTTAACATTATTTATTAGTATATAAACTGAGTTTGCAAATATGCTAATTGAGCCACATGATGTGAGACACAAACACACACATATTTAAAACGTGCATATATACAATAACGTTACAGAAACTTTAAAATAGTAAGATTTCTCTCAGTAATGTACTAATTAATTTAGATAATATACATACTTTGGACACTCACCAGTCCTTTCATTAGTTGAAATGAATCTAATATGTTTGATTTGAGACATTAGGAAACTCTTAATTGTTACTAATCACAGAAATAATTATTATTATTATTCTGCTGATTACAGCTCTGCTCAGTGAGACCTGAATTAACACTAAGTAAAACAAACAAATAAACAAACAAACAAACAAAAGTACAAAGTGTTTATTATTAATTAATTAATACAAGTGTTATATTATTAATTACTAACACTAACCTTGAAAGGTTGAAGTTGTTGGTGTTGGTGGTTGTAGGTGGAAGGTAACAGAGAGCACTGTCTGCTTGAATACATGTTAACACCTGTTTGGCTGTATGAAGGCTGTGTATGGCCTTTAACATCACAAGTATCGAAAGACATTTATTTATTATCATTTTTTTAATTTGAGATGTAAAAAAATGGTGGAGTTCTTTTAAATTGTCTCACTAAAGAGTTTAGTCAGAGAACCAGATGGAATTGATTAACTTTTCATTTTCTCCAAAAAACAGTCTTCACCATCCATAATAACAAAAACACCATAAAACAGTTTTACATAGTTTTTGCAAAACAACAGCCTTGGTGTTTGGTTATTTAACGCAGTGTGTCCTTCTTGACATTTTTAACTGCAACAGTTCTCTCTTGCTCTTGTCATGTTTGTTTCATTGGAACAGTTTGAATTTGAGTTTGCAAACTCTGTGCTACAGTTTACCTCTCTACTCCAATGACTATAATCATCATAATTTTAACAGTAATAATAATTGCTTCTCCTGATTTTATTGTAGATTGAAGATGATGAACTGGAACTTGCACTGGCTCTCTCTCTAGTGGAAGTGAAAGATCACCAGCCGTCCAACCCCAGTCAAGAGTCCCGACTTCAGCAGCCTGGAGACAGACCGAATCAGAGAAGCTCTGTGCAGCTGAAAGCAGGATCTCAGCCTCACTTAAGCATCTGCACCCAGCTAGCAGATGTAGTCGTCAGGAAGGAAAACCCCAACTCACCACAAACTTCACCCTGGGTCAAAGGGAAGCCACCGCAGACAACCAGAGAGACTGAGCTTCAGAATAGCTTGCATGTTGATAAATATAACAAGAGTAAGCCAGGGACAAGTCAGACCATGGGTGACCCCGGACTGTCTGGCTCATCTCCCAAGCAAGGCAGGGTTGAAGAAGTCGACCAAATGATGGACGAGGGGGATTCCAATCACTCAGATAAACCAAAGCGCTCCAAGAACAGGCGACAGCGGCGTAAAGGCGTGGGCCGGCAGGTTGTGGGTTTGCCTCATTCCCCGTCAGCAATGCCACCTGTACTGCTGTGGTTCAGGAGGGACTTGCGCCTTTGTGACAACCCAGCTCTCATTGGCTCATTGGAGGTTGGCGCACCTGTCATCCCTGTCTTCATCTGGAGCCCTGAAGAGGAGGAGGGACCCGGGATCACAGTGGCTATGGGGGGAGCTTGTAAGTTGACAGAGGAATCAGTTATGGTGGCAATCTCTGTCAAAACACAATGCATCACTGCTCTGGTGTTAGCTGTACCATATAACTGTTCATACAGAACTAAAGCTTATTTGTTTGACTGTTCAACCACTTCTTTTGTATTTTCAACAGCTAAATACTGGCTTCATCAAGCTTTGTCTTGTTTCTGTTCATCTCTGGAGCGCATCGGCAGCCATCTTGTCTTCCTCAAGGAAAATGGGGAAGGGAGTGAGGTTGGATCTTCTCTGCGAGTCCTTAAGGAGCTAGTTAAGGAGACAGGGGCGAGAATGGTCTTGGCTAATGGCGTCTATGAGCCCTGGCTGAAGGAGAGGGATGATGCCGTGGTATCAGGCCTCCAGAGAGACGGTGTTGAATGCAGGATGTTCCACTCATACTGTCTCAAAGACCCGTACTCTGTCAGCACAGAGGGCGTGGGACTCAGAGGTTAGTCACAACAAAATGAATGTGGCATAGTGAGCTTGCTTACATATTTGTGGTAAATATTACGATTACTCTTGTGTTTTCTTCTCTTGATTTAGGAATAGGCTCAGTGTCTCACTTTATGAGCTGCTGTAGGCAAAGCCCAGGATCTGCCTTAGGGGTTCCCCTGGACCCCCCTCCCTCTCTGCCTACACCAAACCACTGGCCTCAGGGTGTCTCTTTGGACATGTTAGGCCTGGCACGCATGCCCCGTAGGAAGGACGGCACAACGGTCAGTAACCACAGCGGAGCAGCTACAGCTCATAATACAATTGAGATCACCCCGTCCTCAGTGTATTTTTCTGTTCATTTTGGTATTCAGATTGACTGGGCAGCTAATATCCGTAAATTCTGGGATTTTAGTGAAGAAGGCGCACATGCACGGCTAGAGGCCTTTTTTCAAGATGGTGAGGCACCTTGCATGCACAGTGTAAACACATCATATGCTGAGGTTAAACAAGTGTGGCATTGATCTAACAGTACTTTATGCCTATCCCATGTGTCCCAGGTGTATATAGATATGATAAAGAGTCAGGCAGAGCAGATGCCCCAAATACCAGCTGCTTGTCTCCTTACCTTCACTTTGGTCAGCTCAGCCCACGCTGGCTATTATGGGATGCAAAAGGGGCACACTGCCGACCCCCGAAATTCCAACGCAAACTGGCGTGGAGAGATCTGGCTTACTGGCAGCTATCATTGTTTCCTGATCTTCCCTGGGAATCTCTCAGACCTCCATACAAGGCAGGAGTTACCCATAGATATTTTGATAACACATCACTATATACTTGTGTTACTCATAAATGCAAAGAAAGAAATATGTAAAACTGAACCACACTTTGTGTTCTTCATCAGTTATTAAAAGCCTATATCACACTTTGAAGAACATTCATCACTAAGCATCTTTCATCCGCTGGTATTTGCAGGCACTAAGGTGGAGCACTGATCGCAGTCACCTAAAGGCCTGGCAGCGGGGTCGAACAGGCTATCCGCTGGTGGACGCAGCCATGAGGCAGCTCTGGCTGACGGGCTGGATGAACAATTACATGAGACACGTGGTGGCGTCGTTTCTCATCGCATATCTCCACCTGCCCTGGCAAGAAGGCTACCGCTGGTTCCAGGTGAGATGTGCACGTATACAGGCACAGAATGCCCTTGCGTAGATATCCTACAGAGCAACACACGCTGTAATAAGTCACACTTAATGACTGTACACAACATTTACATGCATTTAGGACACCCTGGTGGATGCAGATGTTGCCATAGATGCTATGATGTGGCAGAACGGGGGAATGTGTGGTCTGGATCACTGGAACTTTGTGATGCACCCCGTTGATGCAGCAATGACCTGTGACCCTTACGGCAGCTACGTTAAGAAATGGTGCCCCGAACTTGCAGATCTGCCTGATGATCTTATCCACAAGCCCTGGAACTGTCCTGTGTCTATGCTTCGACGTGCTGGTAAGGGAGTCATTGTAAGGCTGTGGTCAGGTCATCTATTCGTTTCTTAATATTTACCTAAGAACTCTGTTCCACACTTTAACATACTACTCTCCTTTCTTCGATGTCCCCTCTGTTCAGGTGTGGTGCTTGGCGAGACGTATCCTGAGCGAATCGTAACGGACCTTGAGGAGCGGAGGAGTCAGTCTCTGCAAGATGTAGCTCTGGTGCGGAAAGAGTTCGGGCAGTATGTGGACAAGCGCTCAGGCTGCGACCTGGTGCCTATGCCCCCACGCCTTGTCTCCGAGGCTCTGGGCTTATCACACAGGGATGGGGGCGTGGTGACAGAAGGGAAGCAGTTCCTGTTGCCCGTCATCACTCGCATGGAGTTCAAACACCAGCAAGAAGACGCAGACGCTGCCTCAAACCCCTACAACGCTGTCCTGAAAGGATACGTGAGCCGCAAGAGGGATGAGACAATTGCCTTCCTTAATGAGAGAGACTTCACTGCCAGTGTGATGTATGAGGGAGCCCAGAGAAAGGAGAGGCTGGAAAGTGATTATCGCAGGATGGAGGGACTCCCTCGGCCTCCTGCGCCTCGTGGCAGAGCCAGACGAACTCCAACAGCCAAGGACAGATTTTCTATAGTTCCTGGTGGAGCGGTCACTTCACTAAGGTGACCCAGAGATCAAGATTGAATGAATGTACAGGTTCTAAGTGACCAGACAGTTACTAGTGAAATGCACAAGTATAGATTGTTACAGAACAAAAGTCTTTAAGATGAGAGAAGAACAGTCCAAAAAGTCTCCTCTAAAGCTACACTGGAGCCAAAGATGTTTTTTGTTGGTCCTGTGACAAACAGCTGCTGTTAGGTTTGTACTTGTTTTCAGTGCAGCTACCTTTCTTAAAGGCCCGAGTCTGAGATATGTTTCAGTTAACTGAACATTCACTTTGAGCTGGTGCACTTGGACTCATGGACTCCTTTTCCATTACCTGTGATACTTTCACACATGGACTAAACCCATGAACTCAGTATATTGATGATGATGTTCTCTGTACATGTGGCATCTATTGCACGTCTGTCCATCCCAGGGAGAGGGATCCCTCATTTGTGGCTCTTCCTCAGGTTTCTTCTTTTTCCCATAAAGGTTTTTTTGAAGTTTTTCCTGACCTCGGTTCGAGGGTCTAAGGACAGAGGGTGTCACAACTGTACAGATTGTAAAGCCCTCCAGAGGCAAACGATGTTTGTGATTTTGGGCTTTAAATAAATAAATCTGATTTAGATCTTTTAGTGGGGGGGGGGGGGTGACATTGTTTTTATGCCAATAGTCTATTTGACCGTGTTTACAAACTGCTGTAAACAGCATCAGTTCAATTTACTTACAACTTACTTTACTGTTGATGGAAATATTTTAAGAGTTTTTATCAGGTTCAGATCTTGTGGTGTGAGTTTTGTGGTGCTTTCCATTTGTATACATTTGTATATTTTATTTGTATGTACTTTATGCTGCACATTATTTATGAACATTACAGGTGGTTCAGTGAAGTGGTTTTCAAATGGCTAAATATGCAACTACCACTTATATCATAATGCTCTGACATACTATCAATCTCATTTGACAAGCTGTCATTTTTTTTAAAAATACTGCCCACATTTATAAACTTAAATTGGAAAATAATAAAATGAAAAAGAAAACAATGTTTCAGGAAATGTTTATTGTCTAATTTACAGGTCCCATGTGTACAGTGTAGCTGACATACATGCAGTGTAGACCAATATAACATTATTATTAGTACTATAAAGACCAAAGTGCTTTTTTAAGTCTAACAATGTCTTAGAATAGAAATTCAAGTTTTGACTGAAATGCTTGGAAACTTCTATGAACCGATTCTGATTCTCAGTCTCTTCTGTTTGAGGCTGCAACAACTGAACATTGGATGTTTAGTCATTGCAGACAGACAGGTCCCCTAAAGTCAGTCTTATAAAGTAGATATAGGATTCCTAATGTTCACAGCTCTACCACACTGGCAAGTCAACCATATGGAGCTCTTGAGCTCCCCTGGTGAATGCTAAACACAGCATTGTAACACATCTCGTGGATATTCCTTCCAGAGGTGTTTGTAAAGGAGAGAGGGGGCATAGCACTTATTAGAAGGTGTTATGTTAATCCTCGATGGAGCGGATGTATCTCTCATAGGCTGCTTCTTCCATTAGAGAATCGAGCTCTGCAGGGTTGGCAATGGTCATCTTCATCAGCCAACCTGTTGAATATTGAATAAATTAAAACCAGGTTATGCCATGAGTCAAGGACCATATCTATGTTTTTGCATGCTTTAGCCCATTTATCACAAGTCATGAATTTTAACATTAATGTCACCGCTGCCTTTCTGTTCTCAAAATAGTCTATTTGTTAAAACTTTAAGTCTGCTTGAGTTTGGTGTTCCATCACTGTAAACAGTATTCTTGCCTTTATTGTTGGCAAAGGCACATTATCAATGCAGAGTAAAGCTGTGTATCTGTACAAATTATCTCAAACATTTGGCATTTCATCACCATGCAGTGATCACGTATCTCTGACAATAGCAAAAAGCAAATCAATCCTGGTTGATGTATGAGCATGTAAAGCAAGTGGCAAGCCTCTTAGGTGGATTTTCATATTTGTAAATGAAAGGAAACCCAGGTGCTCCTCGGGAAGCCATGTGAATTTCATTTCAAAATAAGAAAAGATTGTACAAGGTTTTCATTTTAAATGATACAAAAGCAGCTTTATGTCCTTTATCCTACAGAGGTTGAATTCTATATTATGTGGCGTTACTGCCATCTACTGTCCAAAAATAAGCATTTGCCTAAAAGCTCACAGCCCATTACTGAGAAGAATTTTAAATGGGTAAACTGAAATGAGTAAGAAAGTTTAATCAGTTTATATGGACTTTTTTTCAGAAAATACCACATGTAAATTTACAGAAGTACAGAAAATACTTTCAGTAAAAATTTAAGTTGTCATTGTTTCAGATAAAAAGCTCCCCAATGAACTGGCTCCAAATATTGAACAGATTTCTTTTGCAAGCGATACACCAATCAATGGTTAACTTGAGTAACAGTTTTAGAAGGTAAATAAAGACTGGTGTCAATGTACAAACTAGATAAATGACGTTGAACTTCAGAGGGTTGTTAATATACAGTGAAACATCATCCTAAAACGCATCTCCTTATTAAGACCTCACATTGATCTGAAGTATTTTTTACTTCTTACACTGTCCAATGCCTTCCTAAAAAAAAAAAAGAATAAAAAAAAAAAAGAATGATCTGCATGGACTGATTCTACATATTCATACATGTGTGTGCCTACCATCTTTGTAGCAAGATTTGTTGACCAGACCGGGGTTGTCTGCCAGTAGAGTATTGACTTCTACAACTTCTCCAGTGAGAGGGGAATAGAGCTCACTGGCGGCCTTCACACTTTCCAGAGCTCCAAACTCATCTGTGACAATATAGGTTAGAAACAAACATTTACACCAAATTTAGGTCATTTCATAAGTTCAACTACACAGATCACACAGGAAAACACTACTTAAGTTATGCTGAATTAAGGTATTTTTTCTGTGGCAGGATGACATCTATATATGTTCGCCCAAACACAAGTCCTACAAGCTAAAGCTTTTGATAGCAAGTAACTGGGCTGTCTCAACATCTAAGGGGAGATTAGATGGCTTTGCTTTATTATGCATACAAAACTTTGGGATATACATGCTGTGGAAAACCCGTTGTATTAGAAAACTACACATCATTAAAAAAAAAAAAAACAGCACACAAAAATATTACTTTTTTTGCCTGTGCATTAAGATTTTTATTTTATCATTTTAAAATGATATAACATTATAATTTGTCACACAGAAAGCACTAAATGATGCATGTTTGATTACATAGTACATTATCAAAAATCCATACACCTCAGGTCATCTGAGACAAGTTTTCTCAAGATTAAAACTGAGCAAGGTGAAGCAGCTTTTACTTTCTATGCTCCCCATCTCCTATACAAACTTATTAAATCCCTGAAGTCTGCTCAACCTGTTAGCTCATTCAAATCAGGGTTTAAAACATTACGGTTTACTGTGACTTCACAATAATTAACATACATAACTTATCTTAACCCGCAAATGTTTACTGACTTTTGCTTTATTGTCTTTTAAACACATTTTCTTTCTAGTGTTTAACAATAAACCGCTTGTTTTCACCTTTTGTATTCACTGTCTTTTAAATGCAATTTAATTTTCTTAAACACCTTGTGTTTTCTGGAAAGCACTTTAAATTGAGTCTGAATGTCTGCATTAATAAACTTGCCTCGCCTTAAACAAGCAAAGTAGTCACCTCTTATGTCATGTTTGATACCCTGGGAAAGCAGCTGTCTTACTGTCGCCTGTCAAGTAATAACTGTGGTGATATTGACTGAATTACACAATCAGTCATTAGGTTGTTGATCAAGCAAGCAGGGACGTCGCTGTTTATTTTACCCACTAGTCAGATAGAGTCAGAAAGTTGTATTGTCACCACACCTTGCTGAGCCAGCTGTGTCCCCACCTCTGGCAGCCCGCAGTAAACCACATCTCCCAGAGCCTCCTGCAAGTGTCAGAAAACGAGGTCAACGATGGTGGCACGGACATTTATATCAGTGTGAGCTTGTCCATGCATGTATATATATGTGTGTGGGTGTGTGTGAGTACTTGCATTGTCAAGGGAGTCTTACTTGCGCAAAGTTGCTGATACCGACGGTCCCGATCCCGTCGTCTCCTACTCGAATCCATTCGTGTTTGTCTGTGAATTTAAGTGCTGCAAGAAGATAACACAACAGACTGTGAACACAAAGAAACGCCCACCAGAAGATTTGTGAAATACTGTGTAATCCAAGACCAGCAAACAAGCAGGAGAAAAGAGTGCCGCTACATCAGCAGCAGCAGCCCCCGTGTCCTTTTCTCCAGCTAATGTTACCCTTTAGCTGCAGCGCTGCATTAAAACACATTAAAAATAAATAACACCTGCTGCTAATCGGCTGGAGGAGGCTATCGTCCGTCCGAAACACGGTTTAGATGCCAGGCGCAGCGGAGAGAGAGGAGCCGAGCGGGTGAGTAAAGGCAAAACTGTGGAAAAGTTGGAAGACAGAGAGCGGAGGAGCCCACAGGCGGCCATGTCTGTCGCTTACTGATGAGAGCAGCATAAGCGGCCGAGTTCTTCTTCGTGGATATCGATGGGCGGCGGCGGCGCTGCACTGCCCCCTGCTGCCTCCTGGAGAAAATGACTGATGTAACATGTAAACAGTATCTGTACATAGATACAGTACCAGTCAGAAGTTTGGACACACCTTCTTATTCAGTGTTTTTTATGCTTTATTTTTTATTACTTTTTACATGGTAGATTAATACTGATGACATTAAAACTATGAAAGAACACGTATGAAATTATGTTTATATAGGTCTGTATGTTTTATATTTTAGATTCTTCAAAGTAGCCAGCTTTTGCTTTTATGACAGCTTTGCACACTCAACCATCTTCATGAGGTAGTCACCTGGAATGGTTTTCAATTAACATTAACATTAACTTTCCAAGGGTTCATTTGTTGAATTTCTTGCCTTCTTAATGTGTTTGAGACCATCCATCCATTCATTTTCTGTACCACTTATCCTGTCTCACAGGGTCGCGGGGTGTTTGAGACCATCAAAGCAAAAGGTGGCTACTACTTTGAAGAATCTAAAATATAAAACATATTCTGGTTTATTTAACACTTTTTTTTGTAATTCCATACGTGTTTTTTCATAGTTTGATGTCTTCAGTATTAATTAATTAATTATTATATTAATTAATTAATGTATGTACATAGATATATATGTGCAGTATACGTGTATACACAATTGATTTTATAGAAAGATTTACCTTAATATACAACCAGTGTTACATAACAGCATGTTGTGGGTTTACTCACGTGAGTCATATTTTCAGTCTGTACGGATCATGGACTTTTATCAGTTTGCCTTACTATTTCACGCCCTCCTACTTTTAATGATTAAAACCTACTTTTTCCAATGTGATGAAAATCAAGATCCTATCAAGTCATGATAATGAACTTTCCAAAAGTGTTAGTTAGCAGAGTACAATACAATAATGACTTATCGAACTAATAGTAATTCATTATTTTAAGATATTAAGTTATTACTGAGAGACAAGAAGAGTCTTTTAAGTTATTATTTTGAAATACAGTTCTAAATCTTTATTTTTATGACATGTCAATATTTTGAGGTTTCTTACCATTTGAGATATTAAGTCATTATTCTCAGATGCTAATTCATTGTTTCTACAATGATTTACAAGATCTTTATTTCATCACATTGGCAGAAATGGGCTTCCATATTTAACAGCTCTGGACTATTACCAATGCTGCTATATTTTGAAAGAACACCTCCTTTTTTTTCCTTATTTAAAACAACTTATTGTTTTTTTTAGTTTTAGGCTACTGTGGTATATTATACTTTACTCATCAAAACCACACACTCTGTGTTTTATTTTTAAGAGAAGCTGGCTTTCAGTTGGTTTCAAAGTTAGAGTGACCCAGGACCCATATTATTAGTGCCACTATGCAGTCTCTGTTTTCCTCTACAACATGAACATGATCTCATGATCAAAATTTGTACTTTGCCACTTTCTAGATCCATGAATGCGTCACTGAAAACCAGCTGCAGCCAAACAGAGATCCTGTTTCTGTTCCAAATACCTCTCCCTGTCTAGACATCTGAATGTTGGCAGTCTCTGAGCAAAATCAACATCAGCTTCACACTAAACAAACCAAGCTTATCGCAGTGATATCAGCTCTGTTTGATAGGCTGTACTGGTCTGCTGTCATTATTTGCTGTCAGAAAATAATTATTAGGAGTAACTGTGGGTTTGATGAGAAATCAACAGACTCCAGAGGCACACAACATAAAGAAAAATAAATTTAACGTGTTAAAATTAAGTTTATTTCAAAGGATTTTGGAAAAGAACACAGGGTTATATGGTCAAAAATCTGATTCTTCCCTTGAAAATAACAGGTATCATCTCTTAAAGACCCAAAAACCAGCATTTTAGACCCATGTTATTGTATGTCATATATGAATTACCCACTAAATGTGCACTTTAAAATTCACAGTTTCTCTCATTGTGTAACCATTTTGGAATTTGTACATGATAATGGCTACACGCGCCATCTGCACATCTATGGCTCCACTGTAAATAAAGTGAATAATAGTGAAGTGATTAAGTTCCAGGATGTTTATCATGGATGTTTGAGGAGCCATTCAGACACCCAAAGAATTACAAATCTTTTATTTTGACAGGTGGCCAGCATGTGTACACTTCCTCCCAAATCCTTTATCCATAAAAGCACACAAAGACTGATCAGACAGGCCTCACAGGTTATTCTTATTGACCAACCTAAATTAAATTATTTATTAAGTAACACTTTTATTCATACAAAACAACAGAATATATAAAGAAAAATGTCACTCTCATGCCTGGGAGTTCCACTATTGCTCAAAATTGCATTAGCTCAGGAAATGGCATGTTCAGAATTAAAAATAAAAATAAAAATAAAGCAAACTTGAGGGTGTCACACAGCCGTACACTCCCTTTGTCCTGTTCTGGCTTCATAAACTATGCTGTAAAACAAACTAAAATACAGAACGACTAAAAGTGTCCTCCCCTATACCTGGGCTAAAAGCTACAAACATAAATAACAAAAAGCACATTTGTTTGGCTTTTACATTACACAGCTTCAAGAGTCCATCCAGTGTCCACTTTTCCTTTTTGATTCTGAAGATGAGAACAGAAAAAAAACAAAACAAAACAACAACAACGATTGGAACAACATTGATAACAGTATAGAGAAACAACAGCTTGCTGTGGAGAAAGGAGTGAAAACAGAGGGGATGAAAACTCCTGTGTGTGTGTTTGGTTGTTTCTCCATCAGAGCTCATCGGAAGCTTGCTCGGCCTTAAAAGGCGTGTATCATGTCTGTGTTCAGTCCCTCCTGTGTTGAGGGCAGGGGGGTGCTGTGTGCTGCTGGATGGGTGTGAGGAGCAGAGGTGAGTACTGGCGGTCCATGGCAGGCAGACAGAGGGGGGTCTTTAGTCTGTAAAGTCTCTCTCCTCACTGCAGGAAGGAACAGCCAAGGTTGGGTAAAGCCAGGGAGTTCATGCCGGACCACGGTCAGCTCACGCACGCTTTACGCTCTCTCTCTCTCTCTCTTTTGTACACACACACATACTCCCGACGTCTCCGTGCCCACAAACACGCGCACAATCAGCCAGACCCAGACACCCCTGCTGCTTTTTAGGTGGTTCGTTCCTCCCCGTCGGTCTCCTGCTTGGTCCTGCGCAGGTTGCTCTTCATCTTCACAAACTCGGGGGTGTTCTCCTGTTCTTCCTCAATTTTCTGTTGCTCCAGCTCCAGCTGCAAGAACACGGACAGTTCAGTTCAGTTCAGTTCAGTTGAAACTAATTATGTAGGTGACCATCTGTTCATGGTAACATTTATTAAGTCTGAACAGTCTGAACACAGAGGTGATCAGATACAGTAGCAATGTGCAATCATCATTTTTACTGCAGTTTATGGGCATTCTTTCAATCATTTACCTGCTCTAATTTCTGTTGTCTTTTCATGAGCTCGATCTCCAGGTCGCTCCTCTTCTTGTGGGCTTCCTGCTCCTCCTTCTGAGCCTTCAGAACTTGCTCCCTCTTTCTCTTCTCCAGAACCTTCTGGAGCTCGGGTTTGTTCTGAGGAGCCAGACCCCTGTGCAGAATCAATCAGCGAGACAGCACGTTACTAAAATAAAACTTGATGAACACAACCCCCGACGACCCGCGCTAATGACACACCACAGAACCCGACTCAGAGGGAGACTGGCGCTCTCATTCGTGTGTAACAGATGATGACCGTGACCTCATTCTGGTTCGACACGCAGAGCTGTATTAGATGTTCTGGATTAAACATGTCAGTCTTGTTTCAGGAAAGTTTTGATTTTGAGCCAATCACAGATTGTTCCACATTTACCAAGCTGTGTGTATGACGGCTGCCAGCACTGGAAGTGACTTTGGAAAAGAGGGTTGAAACCATGGGCTTTTTATTTCCCTCTTTTATTTTCCTTGTCTGAGTACCAAAAACAACCCTAATATAACAGCCCATATCTTAAAGTATCTAATGTTTTCCTTACATGGAAGCTTGGCTCGTCTTGGGGCGAGAAGTCACTGGCAGACTGGAGGGATTGTTACACAACTGGGTTTGTGCAGCAACATTCAAAAAGAAGAAAGGGATATCTTAGTTGTAAGTGTGAGTGTGACTTGTGAAGACGAGCAAAAATACCAAATGTTATGTAATGCTCCAAACTCCTCCAAATTAAGAGAGAGGAGGGAGGGGGCTGAGGATGAGGCTCGGGAGTACAGTTACTTAAGACAGAGGGGAACAGAGATGGCTTGGAGTCAGCAAGGAGAGGCAAAAGCAAACAAACAGTAAAGCCCACAAAGGATTTAGGAGGAACAAAAAAGTACCACAGAAGGAGGGGGAAAATCAAGAGCAGGTCAAAAATCTGATTCTTCCCTCGGCTATCCAGTGGCTATCCATTGGTTAAACATCCATTCTCTAGATCCTTCAGAAATTCCATTTAAAAACCATATTATCCACATTACTTTGCTCTCTGCGTAGTTACAGATTTTCTTTCTGACTCTGCACATGCTGCGTTGCTTTTGCAAAGCAAACACAGCGTGCCTACCTGACTGCAGTTAGGCGACGACAATGCCTTAATTAAATGCATTATTAAATCCTGTAGATTACATAAGCGATCAACCCAGGATGCTCTGAGGAGGAGTGGGAGTCAATTTTGCAACAAGGCGGCACTTTTTCTGAAGTGACCGCAGCAGTTAAAATGCCACGGTATATGCAATTGTGTCGGGTAGGGAGGAGGGTCAAGGTCACTTCAATCAAGGACGCCTATGCCACTCTCCTTTGACTGCGGCCATGTTTACATAATCGCAACCCTCCCACCCGCAGCCCTTACCATGAGCCCGTGTCCTGTGGCAGTCTAAGAAGAATGCCTGTTAAAAATCCCCACACGTCAATAACTCCATCTGCTCTAATGCTTCACCAGTGGCTGAATATCTCAAATTCCTCAGTGTGTGTGTGTGTGTGTGTGTGTGTGTGTGTGTGTGTGTGTGTGTAGGAGAGGTCACCATGGCAGAAGGTAGCAAAGGAAGAGAAAGGCCCTCAGCTAGAGGCCGTTTTGTAATCTTGATTACATAACATGTTCTTTTTTTCTCCCCCCCCCCCACTCTTCATGCAGCCATCCATCCATCCATGCATCCACCCACCCCCTCCTCCTCCTCACTCCCTCCCCACTCTCATCAGCATGACTAATCCACTATGCAGGCAAACCTCCTATACTTTCGGTGCTTAATAGCGAGCCCAATGAAAAACAAATTCATCCCCCCCCCAAAACCTCACAGATACTCTGGGATATTCTCCGCCTAGACAACTAGAAACAATGTTGTGCTGCTTATGGAGCAGAACATTGTTTTTCTAATATTTTTTTTACACATTTCTTGGCCTCTTTGTCTGGCCACACTGGTTTTCCCATCATTCATTAATTCCCTGCCTTCATCCCCACAAGATCACCTCACTGTTTGACCCGTTTATGAGACGGAGCATCGCTGCTGTGATGTAACAGCTGTCAACAGCATGTGTGTTTACGTAGCTATTTATAGCTCAGGCACAAAGCTGCCGCCGCTGTTTGGTGAGAGAAAATACAAACATTTAGTGTCAAAAGGGGGATTGTGAGGACCTGGTGTGCATGTGTAACGCATGCACAGACATTAGCATGGATGCTGACAGAGGCCGCATGAAATCCTGTGCTGTATGATCTGGTATTAGCATCAGCAGCCGCACCCGGTTGATCCTACACCGTATATCTGTGTGACCTTTACATAATCCATTTTTGACACACTAATGCACTTGGGGTTTTATATAATACCTCCTATGAAAGTTTTATACGATGAGCTTTACATAATACTAGCCGCTGGAGGTCGGAGGGACCAGTGGAGTCGACTAAAGTGACACACTGCAGAAGCATCAGTACAGTCTGCATGGATCCTATCAGAACAATTACCAGAGAGTAGCTTGGTATTAACTCACTCACCATTAGTAGAGGTTTAACTGAATTAGCCTGGATCTGTTTTGGACACTGTTTTGTTTTTCTCTGCCTGACCTGTTGTATTTGGAGGCAAACTTGATTATGTTGCCATAAACAAACAAGGGGATGATGATAACACTGCTGGACAGCAACATGAGTTTTACCACCCAATAAATGCATAAACAATTACCTGCCCAATCATGTTCCGCAAGAAACATCATTTAGTGCTTTGTCATCGTCCCAATCATCAACTTGGAATTTAGCCACCTTTGTTGAACACTGATGTGCTTTTCTTTATGTGCCATAAACCACGATAAAAATCTGGGTCGTTAATTGTAAAATCGCTGGGAATTACCCCATGTGTCTACTGGGAGACACATAAATGAGGACATATAGAAGAGGCAAAAGGGAGAAAAGATGCTGAAGGTGTAATTTTCTGTCTCCTGACCTCTTCTGGTTCATGAGCAGCTCTCGATGCAGATCCTGGTGGTTGCGGGAGCTCTTGACTGGGTTGATCAGCTTCTTGGGTTTGATGAGCTCATCACAGTCTCCCTCCAGGTAGTCGGGCTCCGCCATGACACTCCTCCCCGGTGACAGCGACAGACCAGGGTCACAGGGATCTGAATGGACAGACAAAAACAAAAAAAGAACCCTCATTTAACCATCAAGTATGAAATTACACTCCTTTCAAACTCTGATATGAGCATCAGACTGATCCTCTGGCACAAACTCAGTTTTTGGTTTCTATAGTGATGGAGGGACTCAGCGCTGGAATTACATAATTGTTCTACACCGAGTGAAGGGGAACATTTCATACCTCCGTCAGAAGCCATATGCAAAATAGTGAAGAGATGAATCAGGACACTACTTTCAGTATCTTACAGGCAAATGGTTATGTAAATATGTTAAAGGTTGAGACTACATTAGTGACACAAAGGCTCAATCCATCATGAAGTGATTCCCTTCATGACCCTTAAATGTAGGCACACTGCATTTCATCAATTTCCTTAATTAGTTAAAAAACAGAGACATTCGGTCATACATTTCAAGTACTGTAGCACAGTATTTTTTCTCAGTCATAGAAATTAAATTAGCTCATATATCACCTGACCAGACTCATCTATCAGGTCATTATAAAGCTTAGAAAAATGGTAAAGCAAGTTTGACCAATATCTGATGTTGCTCTGAGGGCATATGCAACAACACCGCAGTAAACAACTTTGTTTCTACGCTCTGCTTTGCTCATTGAAAATATTTCCACTGACTGATGGCCCACACGTTCCGTTTAAGATAATGAATGATCATGAATTTTTAAAGAAAAACACCAAAAAAGGAAAAAAAGTATGATCCAACCAACTGAAATGAGAACAAAATAATATTAAAACTATTAATTCCCATTGAAAACATATCTAACACATGAAGGGCAAAAACTGACACTTTTATCCACTGTTTAAAAAAACAAAAAAGCACTAAAATCAATCTCTGCTAAACTCACCCTGCAAATGAGGAAAGACGGGGTATCTGAACATTGTCGTCATCTCGACTATTTTGACTCAGAATGCGTTTTCCCAGGAAAAGCTGTTAAAGCACGCTGTCCTGTTTATCAGTGCGTTGCAGAGCTTCACGCAGAAAAGGCGCTTTCTCCTGCACAGCTGTCTGCTACTGAGCTGGTTGGAGTTCAAAGTCTGTTTTATAGCTACTCTCTCTCTCCCTCACACACATGCACACAGTTCCCGCCCGCTCTCTCCCTGCCTCACCTGCTCCCTCCCACTCACTTTCTACATCTCAAGGCAAAGAACATTTCATAACCAATTATTTTCTAAGAAAAACAGATTTTTCATTAATTAATGAATATTCTCACTTGCAACCTTATGTAACTTCACTGTATTTGTGTCTTGTAAAATAGTCCCACATGGCAACAAGAAGTCTATCTTAAAATGGCAGTAATTTGGCATAATGCTACACTACAAAATTAGCTGAGTCTGTTTATGTCAATATTAGATAATGAAGTCACGTGAGTGTCTGTTCCCACAGTCTGAAGAACAACAACAATCATGTTCTCAATTGCCTGTGAGTCATTCCTGTTTGCAAGTGATAAGTGCGGACTGATAAACAGACCAGAAAACATCAAGAGATGAGCCAGCCAATTGCACCCATCAGTTGAAGCAATAATGCTTTATACCACATGTGCTAGACACAAAAGGAGGGGGGGTGTCCTCAGAATCAAAACATCCAGAGAGGGTTGGTGTAATGAGGTGAAGACGCCAGTAGAGGTCGATATTCTCGCATCCCTGAGCTAAACTGAACCACGTCAGTTACATAACAAAGGAGCCGAAGATAAACATGGTTTGTGGCGGCACACTGCAGAACAAAGACAGAAATACCACACAATAAATACACTTGATGGATGTAGTGGAATAGTGTTGACACATGAAAATACAGTTTTTTTCCAGTTGGTTGTGATCTATAGTCACAGCAGTGGGTAATCCCTTCTAATCCCGGATTAGTAACCTTTTAAAAATTATGTTTACCGACATGTTGCAACACACATCTTCAAATCTATGTACTGATTACATTTATACATTCATAATCTTGAGTAAGTTTGGAAAAGAAAATTTTCGCGCATCTGTTCCCAAAAAACGAGAGATTTTACATTTCCATTGACAAACTACACCACTGGCTGTTAAGTTGTTAGGAACATGCTAGTCAGAGTGTTTTGTGACATGGCCTGGACACGGCGACAGTGTCTGCATGCGAGATGGCAGAGGTGGGCCAAGCAGCTTTTGGCTGAAATTGGGGGCTGCGTGCAAACACACACGTGCTGTGTACATCAAAGACGGCTTCTGTTAACGCTGGTGGTGGCAGGGGAAGAGAGAGAGGAATTTAAAGACTGGCAGTGTTGTCAAAGTGTCCGTTGGCTTAACACATCTGCTCCTACTTCCTCTGAGCCCGAGGGGAGAAGGGAAGTGACATAGGGAGTTCAAAAGGAACCTGCAACCTCAAATTGGGGGCCTGCTCAAATTCTGCTATATCGCCGCTAGCTTTGCATGTAATGTCCCTTCTGGTTTCACTTAAAAGCTGCAAAGATAACGTCTTTCACTATCAGTTGTCAGTCGTACACCGACAGAGTACTGTAGATAAGCACTTTAACATGTTGAAATGATAAAGACCTTCACTTAATGCAAGATCCACCGTGTAGCAAACATGTGCTATGGAAACAAGCCCCTGGGCATGTCAGTGAGTGGATAACGAGTGCACAGTTTTAGGGACAACACTTCCTGCTGTTTCAGGAATCCCATTAAAACAGTTTGTTTATTGGTTTTGGAAACACACCCTCACAGCGCAATCAACAGGCAAACACACACACACACACAACAAAACTCCAGAAGCCCTGAATCTCCAAGATGTCAGAGAGTGAGGGCGCACAGCATTTCGAAGATTCAAAAATGTCTACGCAGTCGGGGATGATGAAAAAAGTTGGTAAAAACAACGGAAAACAAAGGAGAAAAACTGGGTCAGAGGAGAGTCTAGGATTGGAGAAATGGGAGTTGACCGAAAACAGTTTTCCTCTGTTTACTTCATTCTCCCTGTCATCTTCATGACCTGCGTAAGACTGTGAACTCGTACTCGTGAAATGTTACATTTTTTAATCATCCGGCCACAGGAAATATCCAATCAATCATGTAAGAAAAACGAGTGCAGAAAGTTAAATCCATGTGGAGGCATATCATATCATGCACGCACACACACAGACACACTTTTCTTTTCAGTGTTTAAATGTGAAAAGAATATGTTTGGCAGCTTTTTTTTTAAGTTAAAAAAAGAGGAAGTAATTCGATGAATGTGTTTGATAAGCATGTTTGCACTAGTGACTGTATGTGTGTGTGTGTGTGTGTGTGTGTAATGGCATAAAAATGTACCCTACAGTGGCAGGTTGCATTAGATGCTGATAGAGTGACTTATCTTTGAAGGATAGAGTGCCTGCGCTGTGCCAAGTGATTGCATCACTGCGGCCAGCTCTGCTATATGAGCTGACACGCACAAAGACTTAGATTCATAATACCAACTCATTTCTCAATTTCCCCCCTCAACTGTCACCTTTCTCTATGTTGCCATGGAGACCGCTGCCATCACCCACACTTTGGTGACACAGCACTGAGAGGCAGGAAAGAGCTGCTGCCAACTTATGCAGACACCTGGAGAGACTATGAACGGCCGGAATGAACTCATTGGAAACAACCTTAAAAGAGGGCTACTGTATGAGACCTGCTGAGCACACACACACATATATAAAGTTAGTGACAAGCTGTTAAAACATAGTGCTGCAAGTTGGAAGTTGTCAGAAGAGACCAAAAGAGCTAAAGAAAAAAAGAGTGGATGTTGGACTTCCATTCACCAGACGGCCAAACGAGACTTCAAATGAATGCTAATGTTCTTCAGTGTCTGCTTGATGTGTGAGTAGGCAACTGCGTGCTAACAGGTGATAAATTATGCGTTTTTCTTAGGTTCACAGTTTGTTTCCTGTGCCAATAAAGTTCAACAGAGGTTTTGCATAAATAAATATGTTCATGTCCATTAATGAAAAGAAAAGCTAAGTGTGGAAAGCATTCTTTCTCATCATACACAGATGGGCGGAAAGACTAATGATGAGGGCCGGGGAGGAGAACCTCAATTGGCCATCATCAGTGCCTCTCTCTCATTTCACTGCTAGGGAGCAGACAAACAACACTGTGAATACCATAGGGCAAACATGCAATTACAAAAAGTGGACCATTACCGACATGGAAGAGGAAAAAGAAGTCTATAAGTTCATGTTGAGGTCACTGCCAAGATGGACGGACTGAGTAAAATAAAAATGGTTTGGTTTTTGTGAGTCAACAGCAGACCTCCTTCCTGCTGTAGCCGAGGAAGACGAGGGAAAATGAAGAGGGAGGAGTACAGCTGGTGGCCTGCTCCACCATCTGACCCCCCTGTCCTCCTCCAGGATATGGGCACTAAACAGAGCAGACTGTCCGGAGCTCTGCATGGGGCGGGGCGGGGCCCTTAACTGTCATTGGTTGTGAACACATGGCTGGCCACGCCCACGAGCCAGGATTTATGATTTGATGAAGGTACACAAGGGTCAGGTTTACTAAAAGAAAAACTTGATCAGCATCTTGGCATCCAATTCGATATATACTGATGATCACACACACACACATCTAACATGAGGTGAGGACTCAGTGTTTTAAGAATAAATACTAAACTGTACTTATGAACCCAAGAAAGTAATCCATTATTTTGGCCTTTGTACATTTTCTTGGCATTGATACAGAAACAGACTCAACAAAAAGCCTCTGATCGTATTTCCATACATATGGGAACAAACAAAACAGTATCAGCTTGCTTTAAAAAAGATACTGCGTCATTTTGATAAAAACTAAAGAAAAAATATGTAACATTGACTTGAACCTTAAATCACCACCTGCTCTCTTGCTCTGATATGTCCCTCTTGTCCCACATAGGTTTTTTTTTTTTGGGCCAGATCCTGTCTATTCCACTCACAGATGGGAGGTCCACCCCTCATGGGAAATTGCGTCATCAATACCCCTGAAGCAACCCCCACACCCTGTCCTTTCTCTCTCTCTCTCTCACACACACACACTTTCCCCCTCTCGCTGTGTGTTACAAGGCGGACAGATCCGAGTGAATGTCTCCCAGCCATTTCCGTTAATGAAGCGGCCATTCAGCCATAAATAGGGGAGGCCCTAATTAAAACGCACAGATAGATGAGCTTTTAACTCGCAGCTGAGGTGGGGGTATAGGTGGGGGAGGGAGAGCTGGGGTGTGTGTATGTGAGAGAGAGAAAGTGACAGAGAAACATCGAGGGAGAAGCAGAGAGTTGGGGCGGGGGGCAGTTGTGACGATGAGCTCAATTCCCGGACAGGCCCTGTGTATGTGCTCATTTACATGACGTCTCATAAATCATAGCGGGCAGCGCAGTGACGTTTATGAGCGTCTGTTTCCACAGGGCAGAATCGAACAACAGGAACTCACATTTCTCTGCCCCTTAAGCCTACAAATGCACTCAAAGTCATAAACTAATAAATAAATAAATAAAGCAAACAAAAGAGCCCACAGTGTTTGTTTTTTCGTCTAGTACTGTACCTGTGAGTAAATGTGACATGCGAGCGCTCTTCAGGAGAAACTGACTTGCCCATGTATGCTAAATAAAGACGCAGCCAATAACAAAGCATGAACACCACAAACTAGTCAGGAGCACGAGCATGTTCCACAAACAAAGAGTTGGGAGTAAACAGCTCACGTTTATAGCAAGGAACTGCCTACAGATGATGATGGCGAGTGAAGATGTGCCGTGATCTTATTCTAGACTATGAAATCTAACTTTCATAGCGCTTGACAAAATAAGAGGAGCAAATCATGAGATGTTCCGAGGGAGAAACAAAGGAAGACAGAGAGCAAGTGAGGGGGGAAAAAAACAGTTCCTCAAAAGTATGCTTGGGAGTTTGGGGGTTGAGATCTGTTTCGCGTTTCCTGCCTCAGAGTGGGGGTCTGAAGCAGAGGAGGAGAGGAGCCGGGGAAATCTGGGGCCTCATCATGTACTGACCTCCGACAGCACCCACCCTGCTCCCACAATACAATGATGTCACAAGGGAGGGAATGTACAATCTGGATTTTTAAGAGTTCATAAAGCACAGATGCACGCAAATGCACACACGCCCACACAAGGAAGGGCCAATGTCACAAACAGTGTATGATGTGAAGGAGGTATGAGCTGTTAGGCTTTAGCCACACAGTACTCTGTGTGTGTGTGTGTATGTGTGTGTGTGGTTGTTTAAAACTCTGATGTCATTAAGGGAGAACTTAACAGACTGTCAAGATGAAAAGCAAACACCCAAACTCATTACTACGCCCGGCAGCCAGGAGTAATAGTTTATACAAAAACATCTGAATCACTGAGACTCTCTCCTTCTAACTTGGTTCCCATCCCTCTGGCTGTCCAGTGCTCACTGTAAAACAACTTTTTAAATTAATAATAATGCTATTAGCCTGTTGCAGATTCTCGTGTATGTGGCATAAATATCTATCTATCTTGCTGTCTTTGTGATCATTTCTAATGTTTCATATAAACATAGATTTTACAAAATTCTCTCATAAAAAGACCCCCTCAGTGCATATCTTGGTCACAGTTCTTCAAAAACTAATTCAAGGAATCATTTTCAAAAGTGCTGGTTTATGTTACCTGTCAATGTAAAAAACAAACCTTTCCAGGAATCCGGATGTTTAAAAGCAGAACAGAAGTTGAAGAAGTGAGAAAAAGAAGTTTAAACTATCATACCACACAGAGGCCTTTGTTGTAAATCGGTTATTATAATTTTGGGGCTAGATAGAGGATCCTTTGCAACTCTACTTCTCATATCTATGTTCTGCAAAAGCAGGTTCTTGTTCTCCATTTTAAAAAGTGAACACAAAAACAATTTTGGCAATGATTATATATACAATGTTAATGTGATTCTGGGGTCTGATTGGAATTGCAGTGCTGGGATCCTGTGCTACTCTTCAGCCCTCTTCGTGTCTTGCATCCCTCTGATAACCACAGAGGCTGCATTTGGTCTTGTCTGATTATAATGTGGGCTTGTCTGCTTCCATATCTGGCTTTTAGAGTCCAGATCTGTCAGCTGACATGCTACAACGCGTTTGGAAGAAACCAGCTGTCTTTAAAACGAAAAAAAAGAGCAACAGACGCAGATCGTGTTAATCTCTCGTTTTGACTGTTTGTTTTCAGCACTGACTGAGATGATTCAATGTGCTGGCTCGTACACAGTCCTGTAGCCACACGTTGTGAGCCCCGGGCTGAGGCAGATTAAAGAATGAATGGGATGGATTGAAAAGGCACAGACACCACTTTGAGTCACACTGTAGGAATGTGATGAAACTGCAAAGTGATTATTGCTTCGGGTGCACAACAGCATATACATGTTGGGGCACAGACACACACGTGGCCAGAGACCTAGCCATACACTGGCACTTTTGAGTGACAGAAGCACTTGGATGCGGGGTATGTGCGCTTTTCTTTAAAAGGTTCAAATCAAAGTGCTTACCCACACCAAATTCTGAACACATGTCCTGAATAATTGGGGAGGGGGTACGGTTTGGGGTCACACCTGTCAGTCAATACAAAAGGCTGGTCTATACTCTCGCCTCTACACAGCTGACGCGGACACATGGTCTTGTATGTATATATATAGGGTGGATGAGGACAGGCGGACTGAGACAGATGAGCAACACATGCACAGAATCCAGTCTGTTTTGCACACAGACACACCCTTCAAAATCAAATTATAGACAGAGCTCATGAAGGTTTCATGTGGCTCCTCCTCTCTGAGATGTAAACATGTGCTCATATACTGCTCATTCCTCATACACACCCATCACCCTTTTAAATGCAGATCCAATATCTATGTCTTTAGTGTTGTAAAAGCTGTTAAAAAACCCACAGCCGCTCTGTTTGGCTCAGCAGTGTGACGTGCCGTTCAGTCGTAAAGGAAGAGAGTCTTTGTTATTGCTCTGCTGTCTGTTCCAGTTCTAGATTCAAAGCTTTGTGCTTTACTGCTGTTTTTTCCTTATGGAGCCGAGTCCCGCCCCTCCTCACTGTCTCATTGGCTGAGCCCGGCTGGGAGCTCAATTCTCATTGGCTGGGGGGCACACCGGGGAGGATTTGGGAGGTTCTCCTTTGTTTACATGCTCGAGGAGAAAACCCCAATAACAACTGTTACCTTGGGCAACCAGACAATCTACAGTTAGCAAGACAGACAGACAGACAGACACACAGGGGTGCAAGCTGATCGTGCACACACACACACACACACACACACCCACATGTATAATGAGGTAACCAGGTGTCCAAAAACAGACCAAATGAGGAGTCTTTGTTCTCTGTGACTCCATGCTTTCGGCTCAGCATGACACAAAATATATGGTATGTACATGTATATTTTTAGTTAGGACAGCAGGCAATCATGCGGTTTCATTGTCTGATGAAACTTTCCAAAGCTTGTATGGGTATACGTTCTGAAAACCCTGCCGGGTTCAGACTGCAACAGAAAGTGTTTCTGTTCCTCCGTGGGCGTATGTTCTTGTCTGTGTTTGCAATAACACAGGACCATATATCTTGGTACTGACTTACAAAGAGGTTAATCCAATTCATGCAGCTGAGACTCCAAATCTCTCTATACTTGAACCTATAACAAGCTGCGAGAAGGAAGGCATTTAGAGTCTGCGTGCGTGCGTGTCATCCTTTCTCCAAGACTACGCAAAGTGGTCGGCACAGTAATGATGCTTTATTGTGATTGAAGCTCCAGCATAACAGCAGGAAAATCAATGGGATTCTTTGAAAAGCTGAGTCTCTGTTGGTGTGTGTGTGTGTGTGTATCTCTGTTTTAGTCTATGGTACAACTATAAATCTTATCTCCCTTCTCAGTAAATCAACATCGAGTCCTGAGCCTGCTCAAACAAAGTAAGTCAAGTCTGTGCATGTCTGACTTTCATATAAACTGACCCCCACACACACACCCACATACATAAAACGAACACACTCCCAAACCATCCATCCCACACTGGCTCTCTATCAAGAAACTCAATACCTGAATCGTGACATCATATTCTAAAACCATGGCAACTACACGCCAGCACAGTGTAAACAGATCCTTTGTCCTGTTGTAGGATTTTGTGATTGCATCACTTGTGTTTGCGCATGCAATGCTCATACAGGCCTGCAGCACGGACTGAAGTGTGTTTCTAGCTCTAGGTACTGAAAAGTAAGTAGTTTGTATCAAATGCTCTGTCAGCTCTGCTTACTTTTGGGAAATTGTTTAGGCAAGGCTCCATTACCCTAAAGAACAATGTGTATTTAAAAATTTAAACACAAGTTCGCTGATGATGTTTGAGGAAAAGTAACCAATTCCTTTGTAGCACAATGTCCCAGCCTCCTAGGATTTTATCCCATTAAACAATAGACTTTTGGTGAAATAGTACCTAAAGCTTCTTCTCCAAAAGGCTGAATTTCATAAGAATGTACCAATTACGATGTTAGCAAAGGCGCTCTTTGTTTCAGGCGGGTTGGCCCACCCCCACTGTAAAACACCAAATTTTACACAGTTTGAATTTGGAAAAGTCCCATCTTGGCCTGTATAGTTGTTTAAGGCAACACTTAAAGAAGTTTTCCTTATTTTGGCTCAGAAGAAAACATATTCCTTGAACAATAAAACTGCTTTAACAACGGTATCGAAACACAAGTACTGTAATGACAAATGGGTAAAAATTTCAATAATAGCAGGCCCGGGGCTCACATTTTTAGATCATGGAACAGGGAACAAAGCACTGTGCAAATCAAAGTCTCTCTGCAGGCTAAAAACTGGACAGAGAGGAGACGTGTTTGGTGAAACCGTGAGGACTCTACTCTCAGTACAGAGGGCCTTGGAAACCTCACTCTTTGTTTACATGGCTCATTACAAGGGGAAAGACTTAAAAACATTCACTACAAGGTAGTCTTTCACCACCCATGAACAACATGTCTGTGAAGAACTAGCCTCACAGACACACACACTGTCTCGTGCGGTGCGGTTCTTAAGGATCAGTGCGTTCTGCTGAGTAATGAAGATTTGGTGCCCACAGACGGACCAGCAGCACTGTGGGAGATAATACTGTCAACACACACGTGGTTTGCCAGCTACCCCTACTGGACACACACCCATTCCTGACCCAAATACCTTGATTTTTCCTGAGGTCAGGTTGAGTCCTTGACATGGATTCAGATTCTATAATGATACATCCGAAAAATGTGCCAGGACCACTAATGGACATGTGCCATTATAGGATGGAAACTCCTTTCATTCACATATTTAAAGTCCTGAGTGCAATAATAATGGAGCAGAGAGCATTCCAGTTGTAACACCCACACCACACACACACAGTGACAGCATCAGCCCTTACGGGAAACAGAAGACAGCAAGCGAGACAGAGTAAGAGAAACAGGCGAGGGAGAGGAGTGAAGGAGGGGGTTCAAAGACCAGAAAACAGATGTAAATCGTTTAGCAAACTCCCCTCCAAATGACTAACACATGTGCGAGAAACTTTCCCCTCCCTGCATGCGCACACACACAAATGCACGCAGCCACACTCTTGAAGGCTCTGCACCTAGACAGTCATTCATACCACCTGCTTTTGTCATTTCTCCTCTCACCAGCACACATCCGATGAGCCGGAGATAAACCAACTCTCATGTTAAAGCTCTTGTTTGCCACACGGCTATTCCGCCTCCACCCAGCAAACACACACACACACCCTCTCTCAACCCTCTGGCTGAGGCTTGGTTGACCCTGTTTGTTTAGCATCTTGTTAAAAGTTTAGCAGCGACTCTCTGACAAGGCATTTTCTTTTAAACTAATCATAAGCCATGGTGAAAAGGCCTTGCACACCAGTTGCCAAATCAATCAAAAAAGAAAAAAAATGAACACACACCTCTTCACATGACAGTTGGTCTGTGTGACTGATGACAGCACAGGCCAGTGTGTCAGCCTCTGACTGAGGCCATGTGCTTTGACACAGCAGAGAGGCAGCAGCAGTCATTGCTGTGCTATTACACACACACACACACACACACACACACACACACACACAGTCTTACTCACATATGACCAAATTCTGACACAACCCATCCATAAAACATGGTCTGTCCTGATGCTGTTTGTCACACAGATGGGCATCATTTCAATGGTATTATTAGATGTAGCCTATGGTGACAAAAACAGCAAAACATAACAAAACAGAGCAAGTCTCTTTTTGTGCACATTGTGACACAAATCTATAAATTGTGGATGGATGTATAACCTCGACTTGGGTTAAAAACGAGAGTAATTCCTATATTTTAGAAGAATTGTGAGCACATATTGCCAACTGTAATGTCACATGTGAGCAGTCCCTATAGCAGACAATGCTAGGAATAAAAAAACACTGATTTTTTTGGCTACTATTCTTCTCCTGAAGCACAAAGTATCAGCTGCCATTAACACTGTGAGTCCAAAGTGAATGTAACAGCGGTCTGAACAACCTCAGCGTTTGTTCCTCACTGTCCCGTCGGTTACAGTCGGTCAGGCGCTGCAACAAAAGGAGACAATGAAACAAGAGTTTGTGTTTTGCAATCTCATTTTCTCTCCCCTCACTCTTTTCTTCTTCCCTCCGTCACTTTTTCAGTTTTCAAACCCAAACCCACCGCTCCCGGCCGACGGCACCGGACGGCCAGCTAAAAAAAAAAAAAACAAACAACAAAAACGTGCCGCTTTTGTCGGTGCGCTCGTGAAACAAACCTCACGAAAAAAATAAAAAATAAAAGCTCCAGACACACACTCACCTACCTCAAAGTCGACCCCGACGCGACTTCTCCAACTCGACTTGTTTAATATTTCAAATGACAAAGTAGTTGAGGTCACACCGGCGCCTCTCCGGACCTCTTCTTCAGGGCTCGAGGTGTGTCCGCGGGACTCTGCTCTGTAGTAAACTGCTCGGCAGCACACACACTCGCGCACACACACACACATGCACTCAGTCAGGACCCATCGAAAATGTAAATTTAAGATGGGGGTGGGAGGGGCGCCGTGACGTCACGCAGGGGCCCCTCCTCCTCTGGCTCCATCCGCTCACGAGCTCGATGAGCGGGGAGTCCTCGAGCTACAGGGCGGGGCGTGGACGGAGCACGCGCGCGCACCCACAAGCAACACGCGCACGCAGATGAAGGCAACATGGGCACCCACGGGCTGGCACTTACCGGAAATGTTTAAACCTTGAAAAAAAACAACGTTAAAGGTATATTCTGTGTTTTGTCTGTTGTATTTATATTGCTATATTAGTGGGCCAGCTGCACAGTATGTATTTAAATATGTTTTCATTATTGCCAATGATGTTCCAATATAAATTCTTTCTGAAAGTCGTTGGTGTGACAATTTTATACCACAAGTGTTTCTTGGCTCTTCAGTATGATTTCCTTTACTTAGATGAGCTGCAATGGCCTGACTGATTTTTAACATTAGTTTTAACATACAAACATGGATCGAAAGTTGAATGTGAATGGGGTCTCAATAGTTCTTTCATCATCTTTCTCTTGTTGCTTTGGTTTTACGGCCCACAGCTTCACTGTTTTAGTTCATTCTCATTGTTCTCATGTCCTGTGTTTTTCAGGTGCAGCTGAAGAAAAGTGACTTGCCTCTTGCATTGATAGAGACCAGAACAGGGCTAAAAGGAGAAGGAGTTTTGGAAATTTCTTTGGAAACGGTTGGAAATAAGATCCCAAAAAGCTAATGTTTCTCTGTGTCCTCTGGGTGTGTGACTAGGCAACTATTTGCTATGTGTTTATCACAACATGTTTATGCCAATGTCATGTTTACAGCTTGTTGCGCTCCCCACAGGTGGCCATAAAACAAACACACAAAACACTGAATGCTACTCTGAATAATTTTAAGGTGTTATATCACTATCATATGTAATCTATTCTGCATGTATGTGTGTGTGTTTCAACACTTTACTGAAGCTAAATTATATTTAAGATGTTTAACTCATTCAATCAGGTGAAAATATCCCAGATGCACAAAATCTTACACACATTTCTGAAAACGTGGCATCTTTGGTAAGTTTGTGGTCTCCACTATTAAAATATATTTGTATATATTCGGTTTGAACAATGTTTTGCTGCACGGCATTTGTATTTATTTGTGACTAGAAATGATGGTTCTGTTTTTTAAGAACTTAGCGGTGAAGTTCCACTGACAGATCTTTTTATCATTCCTCACTTTGATTACAACAGATCAGTCTGCTGTCTGTCATCGATGCAGACTCAATATCCTGAGCATTCGTTGTGATAAAGAGTAATCTGCTTACTGATTGAAGGGTCAGTGGATCTGCTTATCCACCATCCTTCTGCTAAGTCGGCTCACCAAGACCCTTAGTTTCAGGGTGATCAGTTTACGTTGCCCTGCTTATTTCAGGGGGCAGGCATCCATCTTGACTGCATCTCATTAGGTTCAAACTCCTTTGGGTAAAATATCTAAGTTCCCGTGCAACCACCGGAGCAGGCTTACTGGAAATGACCAAAAGAACAGAAAACAGCCCAAGGGTCGGGTTTAAAAATCTAAACATGTGGGAGGTGGGGGCGTCAGAGAAATATAACATTCCTAAGGACCTTCTCATAATTTAGGAGAGGGGTGAGTAAGAGTGTCGATTTGAACAATAGGATGAGTCATGAGAGGGGTCGCCTCTGACAGCGAGGACACACCCTCCAGAGGCCGCCACGCTCAGAGCTCCCACCATGCAGGAAACAGATGTGTACGCAGTGGATGTGTTCGCATGTGGTTGTGTGTAAGAGACCAGAAGCTGCATGAAAAGTCAGAGCAACAACTGTCTATAGCCTTACAAGCCTCCCTCATCACGGTATCTGACATATAGTCCGATTTTTTAAAAGAACACATATTTCAGAAGAGAGCCTTGTCCGCTTTCTTGTAGAGATGAGAAGACAGACACCAATTGTGTGAATATCAATGACTGTATGCTAAGGGTTATATCTCATAGGTTTAATCCACACAAAAACCTAAATGTAAAAGAGATCATTTTGCTGTTTTGGGGGATTCTGTGTTGACTATTTCTTGGCTGATTGGCTTATTAATGGGCAACTAGTGTAGACTGCAGGTCTGTTACCTAACCTTCAAATAGTGTGACAGACATAGCGTCATCTATTTATGACTGAGATTTGTGGAGTTAAAACAAACACTTTCACTGCTATTTTAACTCAAGTACTGTTAGATGCAAAACCTTAACCACTATAGGAAGAAAATAGTTCCTCACTGCTATGGAAACAGGACTGTGGAGGTTATGCAATGTCGCTGCTGATCAGTGCACATATTGCACCTGGCAGTGGTTTCCGTTTTGGTGGTTTCAGAGAAGTTTCACACTGCCTCTTCCTACCTCAGCTAAGAGCCTGAGCAGGATAGTTTCACTGCTGAGACACGCCCCGTTATCGTGGTAAGAACAAGCGGTAAACCTGTTTACCACTCTAAAAATTCCACTTAAAACCGCTGTGCTCCTCGCCCTGGTTATCTACGACTTTCATCGTGCATGTACACAATGCGATACCAGCTCAAAACGTTAACATGTGACACCTGACTGACCTGTTTGGACATGTGACAGAATCGACCCTTTACTGTAAATAAAGGTTGACTGGGTGATACGGACGGGTTTGGACACTGAAGGTCATGTTGTTGGCCTCTTCCTGTGTGTATATGGGGGGAGTTTCCTCACCTAATGTCACTGCCTGCAACGGGAAAGCTTCACTGAGCCGTCCCCTCCGTCTCATGCTGCTGGTATCTGACGTCTCATTTCTGGGACAGACGTTCCTGTTATCATCCCTGGGTTTCCCACAGTTCTTTCCTATGTGTGCACATGTGTGTATGTAGGTCTGTCTGTGAGGCCCCTTGTTTTTTCTCTGTCAGGTCTCCAAGGGCCTCCACTTTAAACAGGATATAACAGTTATCTGAAAACCATGGTGACGGAAAGATCTTCCTGTAAGTGAGGGGCAGGTCTTACTTCATTCTTTTCTGGGCAAGATGCGACTATCAGATGAGGATTTCTTTTACATTTGTTGCTCTGTGGTGAAGTAAATTGACACAAAAGGAAACTTAGTAATATTTGAAAGAGCACAAGAAGACAGTCATTTATTCATCGCTGTTGTTTAAAGCCATGCTCAACACACCAGTACAGGAAAGGAGTAGATGGTAAATAATTGCATGTAATTGTAGTGCACATAAACACCACCCCCATGTGTGACCTACTTCTGAATGACAGGGGGTTTACACCAGCAGTACACCCACCATATGCTGAAGGAGTGTATATTCAAAAGCCCTCGGTTAAATCTGAGATACTTGTTGAAATTCTCTTCTTCTCTTTTAACACTGAGCCACCATTTTCTTCTGTTTCTCACTCTTCTGAAATGGGCTTAATGCATTCTTTCCACTCCTCTGTTTTCTCCCTCATGTCTGACCCAGCAACAGTTGAGGGCATATAACCTCAGTTCACTGGTGAAGAAACCACAAGATAAAATCTGTACTGAAGTAATATTCCACACTTGTGACATGTGTTTTGAAAGAAATTGCCAATTAGGTCACTGTAGATGACTTTGTGAGTGGCGTGTTACTGTGCTCACATGCACGTGCGCACATTACAAACAGGGTGTGTGCGCGGGTTGTTTGTGCAGCTTTAATAAAGCAGCTTGATTTTTTCAAATGAAATTTGGGTGTCTCTCCCAATGTCAGCCTGTATGTGTGCGAGATGTGTTCTTGTTCTTGGGGGTAACGTAATGCGTTCAGCTTTCCCTGCCTCTGCCTTTCTCCCCTGTGAGTGTTCAGCCAAAGTTCAGCTAATTCAATCACTGGTGGATGACTCACGCCACAGTGTCCCTTTCTGCACAGATACACATACATACACACACACACACACACACACACACACACACATCCAGACACATGCACCACGGTGCCTGGCTGGATGAGGATTGTGAGGTCAGTGCTGCGTCAGCCTCTCAGTGCACTTGTGAAACAATCTCCTGTTCCCCATCTTCATTGCCCACTCAAACTCTCATCGTCTCTGTTTTCTCTCTTGCCAATGCATATTCATGCTTTGTCATTCGCTATTTTCTTGTCTGCATCTCTCATCTCTTGATGTCTCTCTTTAACACCAAAGGTTTTTGTCACTACTTTAATTGTTGTTTATTCAATGGCGATGATGTGAAGGCGATGAAGAAGACTCAGCTGACACTGTCTTACTTGTATATAAGAAAGGTTTATTACAAAGAAGTACAGCATCAAAACAAGCATCCGGACTGCCTGTGAGAGGGATTGAAGCCAATATGAATCTCCTCTGCATACCAACTCTAACTATCTCCTTATATAGGTTAGTTGTTTTTTCTGAAGATGCGGCAGAACTTGTGATTCACATAAGAAAAATCATGGGTCCTCAGACAGAGAGGCGCCAACCCTGGGGCCCCTAACTAAGCGTAACAAACCCAGGACAGTCATCCAACATATGGAACATCAGATACTACATAATTCTTACTTATCATTCAGTACAGATCCTTTTCCTCTTATTTGTCTTATCACACATTCCTACCAGCCACGTGAGGTGAATCTGACCACAAATCTATTCTGTTGAATTGAAATGAAAAATGCTTCACTCAAGGGTGGCGGATGGACAAACTGCAAAGCTGAATGCCATTTCCTGCATTTGCATGCCTGCGTGTGTGCGTGTCTGCGTTTGCATGTGTTTGTATGTCACGCCTGAGAGCGCATGCAAAAAGATCGAGATACAGTAATTTAACTGCAGTCCTTGGATGTTGTCGCCGAGGCTGTTATTACTGGTCAAGCCACCCAGATTTATTGAGCTTTACTGTACGGAGCCTTTCCACTTAGCCTAATGACTGCCAAAAGGAACGAGAGCAGATGGCTCTGTTACAGTACAGTGAGGGTAAAATATCCACAGTCGGACCCAGGGTTGCCCGCTACTTACCATGTCTATTTTATCACACAGACCACAGGCACAGCACGTTTACGTGTGTCTGGGATATAAATCTTTTTGTTGGACACTTGGAATTGATACACCAAACGTACACTATATGTTTTAACTCTTAGGAACACACATAAAGTGTAATAGATCACTACCTGCACAGTTTGTACTTTAGTGCTGCCTTTATTCTCGGGCATGTGCACACATACAGTACAAACAAACTCAAACACTCCATCGCTGCACTGACATAAGCCAACAGGTTGTGTGGATCCTTGAATGGAACTGAAATTTATTTAGAATTTTGAATGTTAGTTAATCATAAACGGTGAAGAAACAAACGGACAAAAGAACTCCGGTTGAA
Source organism: Scortum barcoo (assembly GCA_023238725.1). NCBI lineage: Eukaryota > Metazoa > Chordata > Actinopteri > Centrarchiformes > Terapontidae > Scortum > Scortum barcoo. The sequence goes on from CM041536.1 coordinate 15,669,189, forward strand.
AGGGGCGACGTGTGCTAGGTCCGGGTAAACCCCTTACAGGAGAGATGGGTAACATAATAGAGGACCATGGATCTGTCCCTCCCTCTGTCTGTCCACTGTCTGTTTGCGCGTTTGTGTGAATAAAGCTGAATAAGCAGGATTTCCAACACAGAGAGCAGGAAGGCCCTTCCAACAACACACGCACACACCATGACCACAGGAAATCAAGGTCAGTGTGACAATTGTGTGCATGTGTGTGGGTCAGAGAAAGAGAGAGAAACAGAGGAGGTCCTGTACTTACATTACCCCCTGGTGCATCATAATCTCCCCCATTTTATCCTTGGTGGAAGGAGGTGGTGGTGATGGTGAGGGGGGACAAAAGTGTGCTTGTATTGTTTAAATATCTCTCACTGGAATAAAGAGACCTCACAGTCAGGCTTACAGTGCTCTTTGTGTTGATATAACAGCTCTTAAAGAACCACATGTACTGGAACAGACGTTCTCTTTTTCTCTCGGTCAGGCATAGTTAAAGATGTTAATCCTTTAAAAGCATCTAAAACACTGCGCTACGCTGGTGAAGAATTAATGGCAGTGTATTTAACCTATTCTGCCTGCTGGTTTACCCTTCATACAAGAGAGGAGGGCCTCCTGTCAAGGCCTTAAATGCAGTACAAATGCAATAAATGCCTTCAAAATGTATGTTTTGTCACATCAGATTCACTCATACTGTAATTTCTAAAGCTAAAGATTTATTATCTCCCAGCCCCCCCACCACCCAAAATCTATTCTAATGTTATCAGATGGGGATAGAAAACAAAAGACAGAGAGATTGACTGCAGATGGGACAGCCTTGGTTTGTGCATGTCACGGCTTTGTTACACACCCTCTCCTGCAGGCCCACTGACTCACACTACTGTACTCCAATTCACACTCACATGCAGACACACAATGTACACACTCAATCACATTATTAAACAGCCACTCAGCTGCATCCTTTTACCCATTTGTAGCCCTCCTCCCCACCCAGTAGCGCTTTGCCCCAAGACTCATCTCTAAGGTAACCGCCAGCACTCAAGGTTCTCCCAGACATTCTGGCAAGGTGAGTGAACACACACACACACACATGCGCTTTTACACACAGCCAAAGTCACACTCACACTCACAGAATGTCCGTCCTTTCCTCTGGATCACTATGTACCACAGACAGACAAAGAAAAGTCTCTCTAAACACTCATAAACAGACAAGTTATGGAACAAAAAAAATTCTTTCATAATGACACGTTGACACATTGGGGGCACAACTGCGTGAACCCAAATCATTCCCTCACACGCAGAGTAATTCTTTTCACAAATATGTTCCTCTCCACATGAAAATCAAAGTTGTTTTTCCATCAGCAGAGGACCAGCTCCAGCCAGAAGTTTTTCCTTTCCATTTTTAAATCTGTGCCCAGCAACTCCAGCATGGAGGAGCTGGAGGTGGAGAAGTGAGTGGAGAGAGGGAAGAGGAGGAAGATCCTGTTGTTTTCCATACCTGATAACCCTCCATCCTCCGTCTCCCTACCGTCCGACCTGTCAGATGCTGTTTCCTGGAATTCCTGAGGGGGGTGTGTGTGGGAAGGGGACACAAAAGGATGCTGTCAGTCACCGTAAGATCATCACTGAATAACAAACACATTAATCTTCAGGGCATGACTGAACTCACATGACTAAGTACATGCCTGGACAAGGCTGAATAACGTAACTATGGACCAACAAAGGGTTGAAGCCAAGAATCTGTACAATCGCTAATTTTAGACAAAACATCCCCACACACAGTAAAATCCCATGTGGGGACAGTAGGTATATTTAATGAAGTTTTGATTTGCATAAAGCCGCAGGTCAATAGAATATGAGGTTACACATAGGCCTACAGCCAGAGATGCAAATGGGTAAAACCCATTTCTAATAGGTGAAATATCAAAAGCTACATACTTACATACTTTTACAACCTTAAATAGAAACAAAACTATGTCACTTATGATGTCATACATTATTGCAATGAGTCATATCAAGTTCAGGTTATCTAACATGCAAATAGTCTCTAAATAATACAGCTATTATTAGGGACTGTAATCAGGGGATATCACAATTTTATTTACTAAAATATCTTTATGCAATGCAGCAAGAAATTACTGGCAGATATTAGTGAGTGTGTAAGTACAGCACAGATGGCTGAACATGCACTACAGACTGATTACAAATAGAAACCAGTGCTGGGGTCGACAGTGACTCCTCAACAGAAGAATGTTCATTCTTTGCTCTCTGTTGTCTTGTTCAAACCAAACCCTCCATTTGCTTAATAACAGTGTTCAGTAGTGTGTGTGAGTGTGTGTCTGTGTGAAAGGGTGATACAGAAGATTTTGTATCGATTGTTTATGGCAGAACATTCCTTTATGAACCATATAATCATTGTTTCTGTGCAAGTGTGTGCTGTACTCCGATATGATAAAGGAATTGCCCCATAAACACGTCTGGCCTTTAAAGGAAGAGTCAGAGATAAAATGCAACAGCCACGTTATCGCGCACTGACATGGACACGCACACACACACACACACACACACACAACACACACAAATATAAACGCTTAGGGCCCAGGAGATCAGAGCTACATCTGTTGTGCTGGATATCTTAACAAAGACACTAATGATTAAGTCAGAAGAATTACACCGTGAGGAGTGACACGCTGGACTGGCACATAATAACTCAAAAGCCACCTTGTGGTGGCGCAGGTGGCTCAGTTGGTTGAGCTATAGCCCTAACTACAGTGGACCCTGGTTCAATTCCTGGCTGGGGTCCATTTGCTGCATGTCTTCCCCCACTCTCTCTCCCACCTGTTCTGTCCATCATAATAATAATAAAGGGGTTGAACCCCCCCCAAAAAAAAGGTCACCTTGTGTTAGTTATGCCCACAGACTCCTACTCATTTCTCTTAGTGAACAGTCTTTTCACAGCATGTCTGTCATTAGTTGGCAGCTTTTTTGGCTATCAGTCCCTTCAGCTTGACAACAGAGGAGACATCAATTTGCGCCCTGGGGGCCGGAGTCATTTGGCTGTGATTTGTGAAAGGTCAGCTGATAAGGAGCTGGAGCGCTACAAGGGTTAAAGTGCATGCTTACCTCCACCCTGAGCTCCTGTGGATCAATTTTTTTTTAATCCTGTATTCAAGATTACAGTTCAAATAGGGAGAGGAATATGTGTTTTTCCACAGTAAACATTATGAAACCTCTGTACTGTTTCAACAGAATGTGAGAAACATTACGCTTGAAAGCACAGTTTCGTAACTCATTCTGACACAGCACAATAACGGCTATGTTGGGGGAGGGAACGGTTGTATACATTCACAGCAATGTAACCCTGGGAGCTACAAACATGTGTTGTACTGTTAGCTGGTTTGGTTCAGTTTTATTAGAAGGCTGTTACAAGGTAGTTAAAATGGCCTTTTAAATAAGGAAATGGTTACAGAATAGTAGGTACAATTCAGGCAATGCTTTATTCAGTCAGTGGATTCAAAATTCTCACAGCAAGCTTGTATCTGACTACCACAATAAAACAACCATGTGTTAAATACTTTCACGGCCTTCTCAACTTAGACCGTATCAAAACTGACAATCCTCGGGCTTAAAACGATCAACCCAACAGATGTCTAAACATCTGCTGATGAGACATCTCCCTTTGGGTGAAGTAATCAACAGTGTAAATTCCAGGATTCCTATTAAAACGCGCCCTTCCTCCCTCTCATTCTTCTGCATTTTCCACAGCTGATCAGCATTATTGATCAGAGCCTGAGGAGCTGCTGCTTACATAATGTATCGTCCTCCTCTTGGAATGAGGAGGACAATGTTGTGCTGAAACACTGTGTTTGGCCAGTTTTAGTCAAAACCACTCACACAAATAGGAATGTTCAACTACACACACACACACACACACGCACAGACAAAAGCACACGTGTGTGTTTACAGAGATCACCAGACAGAGATCATGTTAAACAGGAGCTCAGGACACATTTCTCTGACATCCCATCTAAGTCACTGAGCACTCTGACCGCACAGTGTGACCGTGTGAGTTTCAGAGCTTTACATCTCATTGATAGGATGATTCCGTGGTATTCTGATGTGAATGAATGAATTAAATCCTGACAGAGTGAGACCAGCATCTATTTACCTACTGTCAGTGTATGGATAACTTAATTTGGGTTTTAAATCCCTCTTGTGGTGACATAATGTATTACATTAAATCTAAAACAGCAGAAACTGTTGATTGAATGATTTTACTCCCCAGGTATCTACATTGTGCCGAAATGATTGCTGTTGTAGCAACATATTTAGTACAAGTAAGTACAAGTAGCAATACCACACAATAAAAATACTCCAATACGGGTAAAAGTAAGTACAGTAAGTATTAGCAACAATTTAAAGCATCAAAAGCACTCAGTGTGCAGAATGATAACATTTGTATTGTTATATTATTGCAAAATTACTGTTAATGTATCAATCTGTGAGTGGTGTTTAATGTTGTAGTTGGTGATGGTGAAGTTCATTTCAATTACTTCTGCTACCGCTGGGTAGTTTAAACTGCAATAATACATTATATGTTATGAGCTGATCATATGTCTATCAAATAAATGTAGTGCAGCCAAAAGTACAATATTTCCCTTTGAAATGTGGAGGGGTAAGTGTATAAAATATCATAAATGAGAAATACAAATCCAAATCCAAAATGCTAAATTTGTAGGTAACATAAATACCAATAAAAAGTACTCAGTTATTTTCTACCACTGTTGAAAACCAAACTGCCTTATCCCAGCCTCCTTACCTTAGGCTGTCTGATAATGATGGAGGGTCTGGGGATTTGGGGATATTTCAGCTCCAGCTCTGGACTGAAGTCCAGCTCATCATCCTCTGAACTTGGGGAGAAGCTATGGCAGGGCTGAGGTGACTCAAAACCTGGATCCTCATCCAAATGCTCCCTGTAGCAGATTGAGTTTGAGTTGGTACCATTTACTTTCCTAGTTCTGGTAGAGTGGGTAGAGATACAGCTGACGGTCCTCTGAGGCTGTTTGTGTGGCTCCTCCTGTGTGCTGCCTGGAAGGGCCTGTGGCTGGGAAATCACCGGGTCCACTGCCGGCAGTCTGTGGTTGTTTCTGCTTAGTCTGGAGCTGTTTGTCTCCTGAGCAGGCGCTGGATCAGTGTTCACATCAGATGGATTACCAAAACAGTGACCCAGAGAAGAACAAGGTAGTCCGTGCATGCTGGGGGCTTTACAAATGACCCAAAGAGACAGTAAAATAAATTTTAATTGCATTGACATTAGGTGGATCTGGGGTTTCCCAGTGCATGGGGCAACAGTGGGAAGTTAATCTGCAGTCGCTTCTTGTCCATCATCAAACACTTAAGTGGAGAATGAAGAGTAACCAGTAAACAATATATGTCATTTCCCTTTAGTGGGACAAAGACAAAGTGTTTCCACACTTGTGAGATATAAAAACAGCTCTTTATCCAGGGAAGACATTCAGTTTGATGCATGTCAACAAATGTCCTCAATAGCTGTCCTGTGTTTCAGCATGTCTTCTTATTCTGTCATTGTCCACTTATCCGGCAGCAGCTGATCGTCAGTTTATCCCAAAATTAACCTGAAAAGTCCAGACTGGGTCGGCGGCCGTCTCTCGGTCAGTGGGTAACTCTCTCATCACGTCATTCTCTCACAGAATATACATTACCAGCAAGGCTGCTCCTACATGGCTTCAACCACTCTTTACAGGTGAGGGTCACTCTTTCTTCAGCCCTTCACGGTCCCATGTCTGCCTACCTGACAATGTGTGTGTCAGAGTCTCAGGGCTTGTGTGTGTGCCTGTGTGTGTGTGTGTATGAGCTGCTGCTGTGTCAGTGGTAGGTGTCTCATTACATGACCAGGTAGTCCCTGGTCTGCTGCGAGTTTGGAGGCTGGGGTTGGGCCACAGGGACTCTGGTTACCATCTGATTCAGGGTCAGCTCCTAATACACTTGCCCTATGCTTCACCACTATTAATTAATGAACTCATCTGATCACAGAGCAGCGGCTGAGGGTGTAAAGGTTACCGTGTTACAGATAGTTGAATATGAGAGTTCAGGTTACAAGCAAACACCGTAAGTGATAGGCCTCAGATGAGAAAGAGAAAGGAGGGGAGAGAGAGAGACAGAGAGAGAGAGACAGACAGACAGAGAGAGAGAGAGAGACCTCGCATCCCTCCTCATAGAATAAGTGAGACAGGAGACACCCAGCTGCCATTGGGTGAAGGCTACTTAAATATTCATACAATCACATGAAGCAGACTTGCATCAATAGTTTATCCAGCCAGGTCTACGGGTGAATATGTTTTTTTCATAAGACAACATGAAGCGTGGCATTACGACAAAAATGCAGAGCCTCTTATTGGTTGTCAGGTGCTGTGTGCAGTTTTGGATTGGTTATTCAGTCAGTACAGCAGACACTATTTTGATGCAGGCTCAGTCTTTAAAGGCTAAAATGATGATTGAAAACACAGTATATACAATTTATACCATAAAACACAGCTGATAGTTTATGTGTGTATATGTATATGTAACATAAAAAATGTCCTTTGCAAACACTCCTTCATCAGGGTTAAATAGCCTACCGTTAAACTTGTCCAAGGTGGCCAATATATGATGTAACAGTAGTCATAAATATGTGCAACACCAGGGAAAGCCCTAGTGAAAGCGTTAAAACAAAATAAAAGGGGTCTTTTATGAAAATTAAATACCACCTACAAGTGCACTTTTGGTCCAACTGACACAATGCACAGAAATAACTGAGGCAAAACATCAGAATTTACTGCCAAGTTTCTTGTCTGAGGGGGCAATTCTGTCAACAGTTAAAACTGTATCCCTTCATCATTTTTTAAAGAATCCTGCCTTTTGGCGCATCAATAAAGGGAAGTCATGTGGGCAGCCTCTGCAAGGATCAGCACACTGAACAGCAGTTGCTGCTTTAATGCTGACTGTCATGAATTATCCACATGAGCTCTACAGGGAAGCAGGTAGATAGTACTGACTGCAGGAGGATTTCCTCTGATGTCACAGCTAATTTATTGATCATATAGACCTTTTTTGTAACCGTCGATATGAATAGGGCATGAGGAACTCTTGAATGCGTTGATTGAGTTAATGCTCTGAACATCTGTATTTTGAAGACAATTTGTCACTGCGTAAGACAGCATTTTTTTGCTCTGATAAAAAGCACAAACAATTTTAGAGCAAAGAATTTGTGCCCACTCCCCAACCTGTGATCTATCGTGTTTGGTTCTTGTGTTTTACAATGGGGATGTGACCACATTGCACACCAAGCATGTTCTCCTGAACAGTGATCTGTTCCTGATGGCTGAGAAGATACTCTCAAGGTCTGAAGATTGGAGTCTTGCAGCCGTGGATGTGCTGTTAGGAGAAATGCAACAACAGTCACATTAAATGATGTTACCCAAGTGGAACAAAGATTATTAATTAGAAATTAATCTGTGTGCATTAAGAAATGCAGTTATTGATATACTGTCAGATTCTTGGATATTAATAAAACATAAGACTACACATTGCTTAAGTGACGGATCTCATTTATTTCAATGTCAATAAGCCCCCATGTAAACACACTCACATTATGTGCCCCCCCTCCTTTTTATCATTAGTAACAAAATGTGTTATGAACACACAGCTCTGTATCTCTCAGTCCATCTCTCTTATTTTGGCAGTGCCGTGTTGAGAGTGTAACACACCCTGACAAATTGAACCAGGGTGTGATAATGAAACATGCATGAGCTCTTTTGTCTCAGCATGTAAACAGAGACATAGTTTGTACTTGTTATTTAGAGAGTTCAAGGGACCACACGGTTGCAAGAGTTTTTATTAAAAAGGCGAAAACTGTGTGAAATGTGAAAACTTTCTGTAATGCTACAACATGATAGACGGAATACGTAAAGGTAACTTACAGTATGATGGTAGAGCATTGTTGGAAAAAGAAAGCTGGATTATATTTTCCTTTTGTGACAGCAGCTGAACTGTTCATGAGTTACATGTTTTCAAAATACCTGAATGAGATTTAATGGGATTCCCTTTAAGAACTTATGGTACCCCACTATCATTACATTACTGTAGGACCACCAGAGCACTACACCAGACAGCGCGCTAGATGATGGACCACACCTTTTTGAATCACAAACAGGAATTCTGACAATCACCCTGAATAGTAATATATTGCAGTCACTATCACCTGCTGTAAACAGTGCACGGTGCAGGAAGCTTGAGTGAAAGGACTGCAACAGTACTGGAGTGTCTTGATAAAAAAGGGCCCTATACTTTTCAGCTGAACATTATTTTAAATAGCACAACTCTTATTTCACTTTTGCATCTGTATGACACTTAATGCATCAACCCTGCTGTCTTTGTGTTCACCCTCGCCGACTGTGCACACCCTGCCTGGTGGCCCAAATCTGACCTCTGATTTGATTCCTCATAACAAAAGGGCACAGAACCAGCAGCTCCTGGATTTCACAGCTGAGTTACAGTCGCAGGTAAGCCATTACTTTCAATGTAAATCATTCAGGTTGGGAGAGAAAATTTAAACTCCAGGCTGAGTGTTGTCATCACGGGCAGATAAATGACACAAAGCGGGCGCGCTGCAGAGCTCGGCCTCCCTCTGGCGGTCAGTGGTGTTTACTACATCGGTCAGTATTCAACAATGTCCTGCATGTGACAGTTTATCTCAGGATGAGGACAAAATACAGCCTGATCATCAGTCCAAATAAATCTGAACCGGACAATTAACAATTAACTGTAAACTTCGCCTCAGCGCTCCATTTCACCCAACATAAATACGCACAGCTCACGTTATGTTGCCGTTTTACCATAATGTTTTTTTTTTCTCGTTTATTTTGTCACGAGAGCAAACAACGACATTTTTTTTTTACTAGAGTGACGTCATAGGAGCGTCAGAGCCGGTGGTTAGAGGCGCACGCACACGGCCGCGTCAAGTCAGCGCGAGTGACCAGAAAACACCGGATGTCTCACTGATCCGCCTTCAAATTAAAAGCAACAAACGAGGAGGCGCATGTTGAAACACGAAAGAAACCCCGACTTCCACACTGACATTACATAACAATCAGTGGAAATAAAAACACAGATGGGTACAAATAAAAACAGATGACCGCGTTCTCTCAGGCGTGGCTTTTTTTTTATTTTTATTTTGGAAAGCTCAACCGGGAGTGTCCTTACACCCCGCGCAACGTGACGGCGATGAGGCGGCCCCGGAGCGCACAGGGTGAGGATAATCGCAGGTGGTGGTGAGGGTGACAATCTGCCGACGAGAGGCGACGGGAGCAGGTGTCCATCCGCAGCGGACCGAGGCAGTGATCCGGCTCAGGGTTTATGATCTCTCTCTCTTATTTTTTTTTTTTTTGCCCTTACCTTCCACCTCCTCCTCCTCCTCCGTACATCTCCATGATCCACGATGCGGTCCTCGGCTTGGTTCGTCGCCAGTTGCGCTCTCATCCTCCGCTGCGCTCTGATGGACGGAGCCGGAGGACAGCAACGGCAGTGCAGCGAGGTGAGACACACACACACACACACACACACAGACGATCAATCAGGGCTCGTCCTGTTTCGCTGCCTCTGCTTTTATTGTTGTGAGGCGGTGAGATTAAAAAAAAGAGAGAAAGGAAAAACGCGCTGATTGGTGCCGCCGTGGCTGCGCATGCTGACAACAAACGCGCGCGTGTGTGTGTGTGTGTGTGTGTGTGTGTAATCCAGACAACATGTCAAATACGATTAAAGGTTGATGACTTTACATTTCCGGGCCGAGCTCTATAGTATAGTGCGACCTTTTTTTTTGCACAACAGAGAGAGAGAGAGCGTGAGTCTCTGGTGAGGTCTACTATGTGTGTTTTTCTGTGTGTGTGTGTGTGTGTGTGTGTGTGTGTTACACTTGTCCACGGAGCGCTGCTCGGGCTCTGTTATCAGTTTCCTGCCTGGTCTGGCCTTTCCTTCCCTCTGGTCTGGCTCAGCTCAACACCTCCTCGGTCCGGACGGGCATATTGGTCCCAAGATATAAAAGCAACATTCCTCTCAAGTCATTAGCACACACACAGATGACCAAAAATACACACTACAGGCCAATACAGGCCTAACATTTCCATTTCAACAACTTCAAGTTTCTGTTCACAATGCCTTTCTTAAAAACCAGCATGAGTTATATGTATTTTGGGATGTATTTTACTGCATGATCAGACTTTGCTTTCATTGGTATGCACCATTTTCCTCAATTTACCTGTACGTATACGTTGATGTTACCAGACCGTTGCTGAATATATGTCAACAAAAGAAAAAAAGGGCTTAGTGTTAGTGTCGAGAAGATTTGCAGTGCATCTGCAGTGCAAAAGTAACAAATCAGTGCAAAAACACAAATCACTGTTTGCATTATTCACTTTAACTCTTTGGCTTTTGAGAGTCTGCATACAAAAATCCCAATAAATCTCAACTGCGTTCAAATCTCTGACAAACTACCGCAGAAATGGCTAGAAAGAAGCAACTGAGTAAAGAAACAAGAGTACAGATTTGTACATTGAAGGAAGAAGGATACACTGAAAGAGAACTTGCAAAATGTAGTAATCTGATAAGTTACTCTTTATCTAATAATCATATTTATTTATGTTGCAAAGTATACCAATGAAACTATGATCTTTTTTTGTACAAATTTGATCTTGCTTCCAAACTTTTGGCCTGTAGTTTGTGTGTATAAATATATGTGTATAAATATATAGCACATCCGAGCTGATGGTCTGAAATGCATCCGGCAGCAGAGGCTCTGGTGCTGAAGCTCTGGTGGGAGATGAGTGCTGAGAGTCTGCCGTATCAGTGACTGACCAAAGCTCTGGTTGAGGAGTCACAGGAGATAATGAGGGTTTAGTGCAACGGAGTTCACACAGCACAGCCCTGGTCTTAGAAAGTGTTCTCCTCTTCAAGAGTTTTATTGTCATTTGCACAGATAAAAACAGGTTTCACTGTACAATGAATTTCTTATTTTGCTCTTCCATCTTCAATGTCAGATAAATAAAAAAATAAATACAAAAATACAGCAAATAATATACACTAAATAATATACAAGTAAATAATACAATAGTGTGCAAGGAAAACTATATACTATATATATTCAAGTATTGTATTGTATCTTGAATTGATTCTCTTGAATTGCTGCAGCTTTTGGTGTTAAAACATCAGAGTTTTGGTCGAAGGCTCTCCTCTCGTCCTTTGTCCTCGGTGTGACTGAGCTCTGTCACGCCACATGCAGACACCAGTGAAAATCATTTCACACACAACGGCCTGTGGTGTCAAAGTCTGCTTTTGGCTCAAGGAGCAACATTATGTAAACTGTCAGAAATTAGGCCGCCCTCCTCTGTGGACAGAAAGGCGAGGAGAAGCTCTGTGGAAACGAGAACGTCTAATGGGCTTTTTTCCGCTCCAGACCACAGACTGAAACTGCGGCGTGCGATTTATCAAACGCCCGAGTGTTCATACTGGAAAAAAAAACTAAAAACACAAGTGGAGAGCTGGTGATAAAACGAGCTAAGGCTACCGCGGCCATCACCCCTGTTCCCATCGCCGTGGAGATGGTATGTTGTGTATCCAGGGCAGAGTGGCTGTGGCTTGAGAGATAACACAGCAGCAGGAGGTCACGCTTTGTGAGCCCGAGCAGCTGGATGTGGAAGTTAATTTCAGCTGGTTGCTAATGCAGCGGCTCCGTCCATTTAGGCTTCTCTGATCTGCAAAACACTCTCCCGCAGGATGAGATGACTCAGGCCTCTTAAGCGATGTTTACTGACCTGCTCCTGGCCTACATTTGCCCATTGTTTGGGTCCGAGGTGGTTGTGGTGAGTGATTTCTTATGCATGTTTTGTGTGTTTGTGTTTGTAACTGGCAGGCGGACTACTACTACGAGTACACTGAGTGTGACAGCAGGGGCTCTCGGTGGAGAGTGGCCATCCCGCGGAGCCCCGGGGCCTGCACTGGACTACCAGAGCCAGTACACGGCACAGTGTGCAGTAAGTATATGCGCAAGTGTGTTTGTGTGTAAGTGCCAGCTGATGTGTGTATCTCACCGTCTTATCAGTGACCTGGAATTTCCACCACTTCAACCTGACTGGCCCTGCTTGGATGCCCTCCAGCCAGCCACAGAGCAAAGCCACGGGTTGAAAATCTCAGAGCACTGTCACATAATTGCTCTGCTGCTGGCTTCACTCAAGAGCCACATCGTTACTGAGCCATGTTGTATGTGTATGTGTCCGATATGAGGTGCAGTATCTGTCCAGATAGTTAAATAGTTTCTCAGTAATAGACTATTAAAATAGTTGGTGCCTCTGAATGGACACAGTTATTTGGAAACCCATGGAGGTAATCATTGCAGTATTTGTCAGTGCTAATGTTCCACAGAGATGGATCTTGTAAGTAAAAGGATGAGTCACAAGGAAAGTTAAATTCTTCTTTTTTGTGTAAAAGCGCTCTAATGCCCTGCAGAGGTGGTCATACGAGTTTATTCTTTGTCAGACGTCGCCAGAACGGGTTTGCCCTGCACTGTTCCAACACCACTCCACTAATGGCTCTTCTGAGATTATCAAAGGCGAAATCTGTGTGTAAAATAATTGTGTTGCCCAAAAGGTCACTTGCAGAAAGAATGTTTTCTAATGTAGATATTTTACACATGTATCAATTGCATAAAATATTGTAAGTCATTATGAGAATGGACCTATTACACGGTGGAATAGCTGGTCCTGAGAAATGGTAATTTATCTGCACTGTTTACCTTCAACAACACGTTGCATTCCTCTGTAAAGGTAAAATCATTCCTTCTTCCTGTCCAGATTCAGAATTCACTGCATGCATTTTTTTTTTCCCTCGCAGAAGTTGTTGTGAAGCATTAAGAGGCATCACGATAGCATTTGACCAGATCAGGTATGAGGAAAAGCTGACACTGTCAAAAGATTGGCAGGTGCAGGAGACATGATGGCTCAGTGGAAAAAAAAAACAAAGTGCAGAGACAGATACAGTGTGTAACAGGATGTAAGGATTAAGTTTCCTGATCACTGGGGCTGCAGTGTACTGAGTGCAGCAGTTATTTGTGCAACCATTTCTGCCTGTCATCTTCAGCGTGTGATTTTTATGTTTGTGATTTTTGCAGCAGAATGGAAAAAAAGGTTAGGAAAGGACTCTTTCAGTATTCTTCTTTTCCCCCCACTCCCCTCTGTGCCTCCTCTCTCCGTGCCATGCAGCCTTCTCGTGCAAGGCCGGGGAGTTCCTGGAGATGTCTGCCCAGGAGTGCACCCAGTGTGCGGCAGGGAGCTACTCCCTCGGCAGCGGCATCCGCTTCGACCAATGGGATTCCATGCCCGCTGGATTCAGCTGCCTGCCAAACTCCCTGGAAAACGGTCCCCGTGGAGAGGACAGGCTCACCTGTAACAGGTATATGAGTGGGGCCTGTGTGTGGGGGGGTAGGGGAGATCTGGAAGCTGGAGTGTGAGAGTAGCATGAATTTAATATCTATCTTCTTGCAGTTCTTCCTGGGTGCCTCAGGGAAACTACATGGAGTCCAACAGGGACGAGTGCATGGTGTCTCTCATCTATGCTGTCCACCTGAAGAAACAGGGCTCTGTCAGCTTTGAGTACCAGTATCCAGATAACAACCTGCTCTTTGAGTTCTTTGTGAGTTACAAGCATTCATTAGCTTTTATCTTCTTACTTCTGGGAAGGTGATATCTATCTATCTGCTTGTCTATTGATTCATCTGTTTAAGTGGAGGCTGAGTTTGTGGCACATCATCAGTTTGTGTATGCACCACAATCTCAAGCAAATGACTCATTATAAATGCCCTAAAAAAGGGAATGGGCACCACACTGATGTTACTGCTGATGGAAGAATGCGACAACTAATTGGAAATAGCCTCAGATCATGATAATTTAAATTAAGTGCCTGAATCAGACAACATACTTTGTCTTACAGTACAGCTGATGACATATATTTATTAAGGGCTCCTCGATTTCCTGTTTTGAGTTGATTTGCTCACAAATGATGACTTTTGGTTCTCTAAAAAAGCGACCTAAATCTTTGTATTTAAGAATCTGTTATTAGGCTTTTTTATCACAGCAGGCGTGCTGACACGTCTTTGCAGGATAAGCAATAACACTGTTTATGGCTGCACTCCATTTAGGTGTACCAGTTCCTGGGTATTGTGCATGCTGGCTCACTCATGTGGCTTACAGCTGGGCCACTTCTACAGAACAGAGCCACAATTCACATTATTAGTTGCACCTGTGCTATTGCTACTATGCCAAGTGAAATGATGAGTCCTTTCATTTGTGCATCCAGGAGTGCTGGAAAGATTAAGATACTAAATACTGTAGTTATAAACCACTATAAAGGAGAGTTACAACTGATGGACATTGATGATTTGTATTTGTGTTTCAGATCCAGAATGACCAATGTCAGGAAATGGATCAGACTGCTGACGCGAAGTGGGTCAAGCTTACCAACCACGGTGAATGGGCAACCCATACGGTTAGTGTTTCATGCCTTGAGACGAACGAAAAGCACGGATGGGACAGATCATTAGCAGCTTGCTTTGATCCTTCAAAACAAATGTGTTGAACTTGGGCTGACCAGCAAGAAATGGGGGGATACGAGCAGGAAGCCCGTCAGTTCACAAAGACTGTCTGGCGTCACTTATTGTTGTCTCCAGTATTTTTCCAGTCACACTATAAAATGGCAATTAGTTGTATTGTTGGGAGGAGTGTTAATACACTATGTGGATCTTTTTAAGAGCATATTTTTTTCTTCTTGAGCTTATGGTCAGTTTTATGAAAAAAAGTAACTGTAAACTAAATTGTGGTACTATTATTAAACTATGTTCCTACAGTATAAGATTAATCAAAAGAAGTTTAGACCATCTGCATAGGAAGAACGTTTTATAGCACAATAATTAAGTTAGGTTTGATGCACCTTCCAGTAAAACACATTAATTCTGTCATTCTCCTAAAGCAATTCATTGCTGAATACTGACTGTTTTTAAGATTTTATTTTCAGAATATTCACTGTGCGGCTTTATGCTTTAGTTCCATTTAAATGCATATGCAATGGAGGCTCAGCTTCAGCATGTGAGCTTAAGATGGCATATCTCATTAACTGAAGCTACGTAAAGCAAACTCACTTTTCTCCTTTCACTGCTGCACTGGCCATGTTCATGCCACAGTTTGACCTATGAAATAATTGGTATTCTAGGTCAACCTGAATTCTGGTACTAACATCCTGTACTGGAGGACAGGCGGAGTCCTGATGGGGGCCAAAGTGGTGAAGCCGGTTTTGCTGAAAAATGTTCAAATAGAAGGTAACGCATTTTTGTATCCCTTTTGGCTATAATTACTGACAAATCAGTACATTAATTACATTTTTGTTGTCCTTGTCATCTTTCACCTGTCATTTCCTCCCTACCAGGGGTCGCCTACACATCAGAGTGTTTCCCGTGTAAGCCGGGGACGTTCAGCCGCCTCCCAGGCTCCTCCACGTGCGACCCCTGCCCCCGGAACACCTACTCCGCTCACGGTGCCAGCTCCTGCACCGCCTGTAACACCACCACTCAGTATTCAGGTAAGAGCGCACACTTACTCGCCGAAAAAGCCATGCACATATTTCAAACCCACAGTCGAATTTGTGGAAAGACGTACCGAAACTGCAGCGCAGCTTTCACTGCAGCCTAATTGTTGTCAGCGCCGCTCACAGAAGCACACAACACAGCCAAAGGATAGAAAGAGAGCTTGTCCTATTTTCAGCCACATTAGTTGAACTTTAGAAGAAGAAACATGCTTGTTAGTTCGGCGTGGAGGGCTTGTGTCATCACAGGGGAATAGCAGGGTTTTAGCAGATAATGTAGCGAGCATGCTCTTGTATTTTTTTTTTTCATAAAGCTCCCATATTACTTTCATTTTCAAATTTGTTTTTGTAGTACACTTTTTTCTGATGATAAAAGTAACATGCTTCCTGATTTATTTTTTGTATTTTTCTTACAAGCACTTACTTAAATACATTTCCACATGTAAAGGTCTAGCGATAGGACCAGAACAAACCAGAACTTTTTTTTAAAATCCATTTTTAGTATTTTAAATTGGTCTGATCAAACAAAATGACTGGGACCGTCAAAATGCTTTGTTTCTCCTCTTTAATTTGCCTTGATCCAAAGTATCTTCATATCGGCAGGTTAAACCTCCTGTCATATAAAGGGAAGGCTGGAGTATTCAGAGCACATTACATATTTAATTCAGTACATCTCTTTATGCATCTTGTATGACCCTTTTGCTCTACTGCTGTGTCTTTAGCAGAGTCTTCCATTCTTCTGTTACCATTTTTTCTTTTTTTACTATTTGCTTTCTTTTTTCATTGGATCTATATTTTTCACTGAGATTATTCATCAGAAGTACTGCAGTATTTGATTCTGTTATTTAATTATAAAATGTATTCTTAAGTTGCACTTTTAAATTGCAGTTACTTTATCTCTCTGGCTAATGTGATTTTATTTTGCCTAATCACCACTTTTTTTTTTTTTTCAAGCTGAGGGATCTGCTCTGTGTAAGGACAGACCTCCATGTTCCAGGAAGGACTATTTCCAGATCCACACAGCATGCGACTATGAAGGAAAGGTAAAAAGGAAAAGAGGGCCATCTGAGGAAGCCCTGCTCTGTCCTGCATGTTTTCTGTTTTATTCCATCACCCTCTGTCTCTGTGTAATTTCAGACGCAGGTCATATATAAGTGGATGGAACCTAAGATCTGTCTGGAGGATGTGCCCGGTGCTGAGCCGCTGCCGCCAAGTGGAGAACGAGAGCCCTGCCCCCCCTGTAACCCTGGTTTCTATAACAATGACACGGCCACCTGCTCACCGTGTCCACCTGGGACCTATTCTGATGGGATGAAACGTACTGAGATCTCTGCTTCATATTGTATTCTTTCCCCTGCCTTTCTTTATTCAGTTTCTTTTTTTTTCTCCATGCAGCTTCCTAATTGTGTTTTTCATTGTGTTCATCCCTCAGCGTGTAAGCAGTGTCCGGCAGGCACTGAGCCCACCTTGGGCTACGAGTATAAATGGTGGAATATTCTTCCCTCAAACATGAAGACCTCTTGTTTCAATGTGGGCAACTCCAAATGTGACAGTATGAATGGTGGGTTTTTTTTTTCTTTTGGTCCAGTAGTGCTCTTTGTCTTTACCTTTATCTTGGCATCTCTTAAAGGTATGTGTCAACACTTACTCGCTGTCTTGCCTGAAAGTGAGATGATTAAGATACTTATTTTTACCTAGTTAAGCACTCAAGAGGAAACATATAGCCTGACACTGTCCAAAGTAACAAACCCCACCTACCAGCACCTCAAGAGCCCACTAATTAAAATGTTATAATGTTTTGGACTATTTCGCGGCTGAGGAGGCGGAGGAGCTTTCTGAGGCCGATAGCTGGTTGCCTAGCAACCTCTCAGTGGCACTCCAAAATGCTACAGCGTTCCTGCCCCCGACCCAGAAATAGCCCGGCACAAAGCCCCCTGCAAAACCACAAGGTGTTTTTACATTTTGGTTTTTGACTTGTAACCCTTTTGTTTCCAGTCTTACTGACTGTAGTTTCCTGTTGACTCCCTAAAGGAAAGAAAAGAGGCATATTTCACACATTGCTGAACAATCCCTTTTAATGTGGATTGAAAAGGGTTTAACAAGTCAGTGCCATCTAAATGTGCATTTATGTCTTGAAGTAGAGTAATGTGAATTTGTCCCGTCCTTTCAGGCTGGGAGGTGGCAGGGGATCATATCCAGAGTGGAGCAGGAAGCTCAGATAATGATTACCTCATCCTCAACATCCATGTTCCCGGCTTCAAGTGAGTACATGTTGCGTCGTGTTTTTCAGTCTCCATCACCCTCAGTCAGTCAGCTGTCTGTTTAAATTTGTTGTGATTAATTCCGCTCTGCCATCAGGCTCCCTACGTCAATGTCAAGCCACTCTGGGGCCGAGTTTGGTCGCATCAAATTTGAATTTGAAACGTTTTGCATGGCCGACTGCGAGCTCTACTTCATGATGGTGAGAATGGCTCCTGACACGTGTTTGCTGCTGCATTATACGTTATCATGCAGACGTGGTGAATAAAGTCAATCTGTTTTTTAGGATGTGAACAGGAAGAGCACTACGGTGGTGCAGTCATGGGAGAGAACAAAACCGAGACAGATCTACGAACACGTCATGACAAAGAATGCCTCGGTTTCCTACACATGGGCTTTCCAGAGGACAAACCAACCTTCAGATGTAAGTATGAGTTAACTTTCAGCGGTATAATAGCATTCCGGATCATAACAAAGAGAGATACAAAACATCACAAACATACTTACAAACGTGGTTTCAGCATAGAGAGCATGAGCTTGTTTTTTATTTTTAACATGGACAATAAAAATTGTATAAAATCAATTTTGTCGCTGTATAAGTGACAGTATTCTGACTATTGCCAAATTCATAAACTGCAGTAGGGAACTGTGACTGGAAGTGAAAAGACAATCCTATATCCCTGTACTTTACCACTTTACCACTTTTATGCTGTGGCATATTTGTAATGAATCCCTGTGCTGAGCCGTAGAGGCCACTGGAACTGGCTGCTTGGTCCATCAGAGGATCAGGAAACGCGGTCTGTCGTCTTGTGGTTGGACCTTCATATTCATCATGTGATGTCCAGAAATAGGAAAGCTCTGAAATTTTTTTTTTCTGAGCAAAGTTCAAACAACCACTGGGACAGCCTTTGGTCTTCCACTCCACAGTTGGTACACCAAACACTCCCTTCTGTTGGGTATTAAAGATAATTTCTGAGGTTCGTGTTTAAACTGAACCACAAATCAAACAGACTACTTTATCACTGTGCTCGCTAAGTACTTTGACTTTGCCATTAGAGAAAAAAATGGGTGTTTTGGGGTAGGACATCCAGTCCAGATCCAACTTCCTCCAACTTCTGTTGCCATGGTAGAGGCGAGGCTCGAGTCATTAACTGGGTCTTTAAATCAGTAGTTTCTCAGGAATGTGGGCCTTTTTAATATTACATTTTGTGTAAAACACCAATACTGTATGTTGGGATCTACTTGTGTAGGCACTGGTGTTAGCTGAAATTTATTCTACACGTTCGTCTCCCTCAGGTACGCAGGTATGTCAACGATGTGGCGTGGATCTACTCCATCACAGTGAGCAACGCTGTTGACGGGGTGTCCTCTGGGTGCCGGGCCTGCGCCCTCAGCACCCAACCCTCCAGCTCTACCTGTGTGCCGTGCCCAGCCGGGCATTACATAGAGGAACGCACCAGCCAGTGCACGGAGTGTCCACACAACACGTACCTCGTCTCTCACACCACACCGGGGCCCGGCGCTTGCACAAACCCTGCGGACCAGGCAGCAAAAGCGACAAGGTGATGGAAAAGCATTCAAACTCTTTTTCTCTTTTTTTTTTTTTTTTTTAAACCTGTCCATTAATTATAAGACACATGTATTTTATTTTATTTTTTTTTTACAGGACCACAGCTTATGCTACAGCGACTGTCACTTCACCCACACAGAGGGCAATGTCACTCTGACCTTTGACTTTAGCCTCCTCGGGTCCTGTAGGATCGCTGATGAATGGCCCAAGTTTTACCTCCAAAGGAACAAAGTACTTCCACCATTTCAATATCAGCCTGTGTGGAGGACAGGTGAGAACTGACACTGCACACACACACCTTTTACACACACACACACACACACACACACACACACACACACACACACACACACACACACAGAACATACTACCTTTCTTAAAAAGCATGTGTGCATGACTGCATCCCTTGCCATTTGCTCTTTTTCTTTTAAGGGTCAGCTGGCAGTATGCACAGATAATGTAACAGACCTATCCATCACCGACTCCCAGAGAGAGAAAGGCGAAGGAGCCAACGCTGTCAAGACCTTCATCTGTCAGTCAACAATAATCCCTGCTAACGGACGAGGCTTCCACACAGCGCTTTCCTCGCAGTCCATTAACCTGGCTGACACATTCCTCGGTTAGTGAACGCAGACGGCGGTAGGATTTATACTGCTGTTGTTGCTTTAAAAGAAACGAACGGGAAAGATGCAATGACACAAAAAGGTCCGATCATATATGTCTGTTAATGTTGAACTCACATTAATTGTACATACCCGCTTCGAATCAGTCTTTCTTTGTATGGTATGAACAGGAGCGACAGTAAATGATACACTTGATGGAATAAGGGCGAGACCAGAGCTGTATCCGCAGACCTCGAAGAAAGTCCCTGATGTCAACTTCTACTACAGGTACTTCCTGTTATTTCCGATTTTCTTTTCTATGTCAAGAACATTTAACGCTCTAAGATTCTGTCTCACCCTCTAATATTTTTTCTTGGTAAGGTCCTTGGAAGTGACCTCATCTTGTGATTCAGGTCGGAGCGCAGTGGTGACGCTTCGCTGTAACCCAGAGAAGAGCACCAAGGGGGAGCTCTCAGTTCCCCGGTACTACATCTCTGTCACGGTTTTCTCTGCCTCAGTGTCACATGCAACCTTTTTTATCTGTGCTTTGATGTGGTGTAGAAGTTAATGGCTTCCGCTTGGCTATTACAGCAAGTGCCTTGCGGGGACATGCGATGGCTGCACCTTTCATTTCCTGTGGGAGAGCTCAGGAGCTTGTCCCACCTGCACGGAGAGAGACTACCATCAGATAGAGGGAGCTTGCAAGGGAGGACACCAGGTGCGTGTGGGCGCAGTTATTCCATAAGTACTGTGACAGATTTGTTTTGGTTCTTGAATAATTTGAAACAATGTGCTGACTTTCAGCTATAATCTGAGGGTATTTACGCCCACATCCCATGGACTGTGTAGAAATTATAGCCTATTTTACAGCCCCCGAGTGTAAAAAGGGTTATGAATCCACCACTGTTCATCCAATATGGATGCAAACACCATTAAGGCTCAAAGTAAGTTGTTTGAAAATGTGCTGGAGTAAAGCCAAAGCAATTAAAAACACTCCTCTGTCCAAATGCTTACAGACTGCACTACATCTGTGGACACTTTGTGTATACACATTCCAGTGTATGTCACAATGATATTTACTGCCGTATATGTGTGC
The DNA here is from genome assembly GCA_023238725.1 of Scortum barcoo. Lineage (NCBI taxonomy): Eukaryota > Metazoa > Chordata > Actinopteri > Centrarchiformes > Terapontidae > Scortum > Scortum barcoo. Next base: position 15,690,406 of record CM041536.1, read on the forward strand.
ATGTTCATCCTCAGGACCTGCTGTATGTGTGGATAGAGCCGAAGCTGTGCATGGGAGGTGTGACCTTGCCCGAAAAGAAAACGTTGCCCTGTGAGGGCGTAGAGTTCTGGGTGCAGCTCAGTGCGGGGCTGGGAGCCTTCACTGCAGTGCTGCTCGTCTCCCTCACCTGCTACTTCTGGAAGAAGAACAAAAGGTGCCATTCATGTTCCCCCCGCGACACTTTTCTTTCTCTCCATTTCTTTCTCTTTGTCTTGTTTCTCTTCCTTCTCATTTATTTCTTTTCCTTCTTCCTCCTTACTTTTGTCTTGCCAACTTTTCTTTCCTTCAGTCCCTTCATTTTTTTCCTTTATGTCTGCCTTCCTAATTTATTTTCTTACAGTCTCCATATCTCCTTCTGGTTTTATTTCCTTACTTTTCTCTTTTTGTTATCCTCTACTTCATCAATTAGCGCTTCATCAATTCTTATCTCTTTGCCTTTTTCCCCACTCTCTCTCCTCCTCCTCTTTTCACTTCTTTCTTTCCTCCTTTTTTCCTTCTTTCCCTCCTGTCCACATTTTCCTCCCTCCCTACTTCCTTTCTTCTTCCTTGTCCTGTGGCCCAACCTCTCATTGTCCGGTCTCATCCCTGCAGCCATCCTTTCCATGTCACATCAGTTTCTTGTCAGTATTCATGCGGACAACATTATTCCTCTTCCTCTTCAGTTTTTTTTTTTTTCCTCCCTACACTATTGATTCTGTTGCTTGTCTTTGCTAGGCTGGAATACAAGTACTCCCGGTTGGTGATGTCTGCCAATAAGGAATGTGAGATGCCAGGAGCTGACAGCTGTGCCGTGATGGAGGGAGAGAACGAGGGAGACATGGAGGATGAAGTCGTGTACACAAAGCCTTCTCTACTTGGCAAACTAAAAGCCATAGCATCCAAGGTGAGAGTCACAGCACAATTGTACTTTTGCGGTAAGAAAATCTCGCTACGTTTAAAAGCCCTTTTGAACCCCTGCGAAATGTGTTTGTTGTCGACTTTAGGGAAACGGAGAGAACTATGAACATGTGCAGCTGAACTCCTCTCACTCGAAAGCGTTGGTGTGGAGCTAGAGCGGCGGCGGCGGTGAACCGAGTGGGAGCGAGGAGGGGGAGAGATCGGACCCTCAAGAGACTTTCCACTGAGCGACCCCTTTAACCAACCACCCCCTTTATGAGCTGTGGTACCTGGAATACCAACTGTGTGTAGATGCACACGTATACACACACGCACGCGCACACACATCATGCACCTAGAGCCAGGTTCAGAGAAGTCCCGTGAACGTTGTGGCCTTAAAGCTCGGTACGACAGATCCGTCCAATTCGAAGCATAGTACTGTGAAGCAGGTGTGTGTGCGATAAGACACTTCCTGGTAATACTCTGATTCAAACTGATATCAGAAAGGCTGTTAGAAGAGCTCAGGGTAAGACAAGGACCTATGATTTGATTGATGTTCTGTTTGGTTTCTGTTATTTTCAGTCTGCGTGGTGTGTGATATTTCTTTAGACATGGTGAGCGTGCGTACATCTCCCATGTTCTGGCCATAAAAAGCCTCCATCTTCTCATCTCTTTGTTCTTTTGCTTTGTTAAAAATCGTTGTAATGAGGAGGCGATGTTCCGCCTACCAATTGAAAATGAAGATGTCACATTATGCGGATGAGGTTGTGGTGTTGACTGTCCATGTATATCAAATAAATTATGATGTATTTATGTATAAGGGGACTCTGTTTGAGTCTTTTGAGAAATTCACTGGAGGGGTCTAACTAGTTCTGTGGGTGAAAAATAGATTTCAGGCAATAATTCTTACTGCTACACTGAAACAGCTGAAAAATGGGTTTGTGTTTGGAACTTAAAGTCCTCTAATCAATCCCGAGAATGAAGGTGACTTTTTTTTAGGCTCATAATGATTGAGATGAATATAGTTTCTCATATTACGTTTATAAATATATTGGCATTTCTCTGTGTGATGCAGAAGGTGATTGATGTTGAAAAACATTTCATGAATTGGAATTATTACTATAAATCTCCCTTTAACTCAGTGGATGCTGCGAAGCTCAGTTCCTCTCAGCTTTCCCGAGGGGTGAATGGCACTTTTAAAATACTTTTAAGCTCATGATTTGTCATTCTCTTGATGAAAAAAATATTGCACCTGATTGCAATGTTCCCATATGTACAACTGTGGGAGTAACAGTATGTGAACTCTTTTCCTGATCAGCTTGCACTTCAAGTTTTTGGTTGTGTGGTATGAACTCTGCACTGGGTCAGATTGATTTCCTTGTAGACGTTCATCTATCCAAAGACTTTTATCTTGTGTGGCCCCAAATTATTCAAAATACTTTAAAAGCCTCTGTCACTTTACATTACAATTTACATTACAAAACCAATTTATTAAGCTATAGTTCTTTTTTCCTCTTTAAAAGGATTTCTTGTATAAATGAGTTCATAATGTAACCGACAGATTTTTGTTCTGCAAAGATGGATGTGATTACACTGACTGAGCGTCCCCATGTCATAGTTTGTGTTATTGAGTGTATGTGTGATGCCTATACAAGAAAACCAAGAAAAAAATCACTGTAGACAGCGTAATAACATTCATTTGGCAGGAACTGGACATATTAAATTTCAGGTTGTCATTCCAGTGCCAAACTCTTTGCAGGTATATTAAGGAACTGGTTTCTCCTTAACTTAAATCTGACCTAATAGGATAAAAGGCGCTGTGGTGGTCTTTGTGTGTGTGTGTGTCTGGCCTTTACTGGCCTTCAGTGAGCTCTCCTCTAGAGGGCAGTGGAAAACAGAGACAACTTTTTCCATTCTTTAGTCTCAGTGTCTTCTCAGATTTTAATCAGTTTGTTTTTGCTTCCCTACAAGAAAAATTTGGTGACCTAAGTGTTAACTGAACCGCTACTAACTGACAGTGGTAGAAAGTAACTAAGTACATTTACTCAAGGTACTGTACTTAAGTACAATTTTGAGGTACTTGAGTTTATCTGTTATCCACTTAAAAAAAAAAATCTTATAACATCTAGTGCATTGTTACTGGTTAAAGAAGTGGTTCTCAACCTTTGTGACATAAGGTAAAATATGCAATATTCCACAAGAAAGAGATTAAGGAAAAGTTAAAGAATGAATACAACATTAAAATGCTACTTACACATTAGTCATCAGCATTAATAATATATCAGTCACAGGTGGCACATTTTTCTGCAGAGTGAGTACTTATGGTACATTTAGCTTACAATATTTATGCCCTTTTACTTTATAAGGATTTTGAATGCTGGACTTTTACTTTGGAATGGGGTATGGAGTATTTTCACACTTCTGTTTTGGTATTTTGCATAAATAAATTAACTGAGTACTTCCTTTCCCACTGCTAGCCAATTAAACATGCTGCCAGTTTAATGGGGATGGAAACTCCTGCCAGTGCAGAGTACAGTATATGTATGAAGGTTATGAGTGTAATAACCTAAATCTACCACCAGAGGGCGATCATAGCCCGGCTACAAAAAAGGTTATCAAGTTCTGCAAATGCAGGACTTGTAGGCATTGTGATGTAGTTAGAAATAAGAGACGAGAGCGGGGATGACGTGCAAGCATTTACTACTGTCATGAACTGAATCAACAACTCTTGTGTCTTACTTCTCTACAAAACAACACTAATGCACACTGGGTAATACAGTGCTGCTAAGGGCAGTGTAAAACAGAAAACCATATGTCACCCTGACTGTCTTTTTTTCTTACTTCATCTGTGTTTATTTCTATCATTTTTTATTTAGAATAAAAATTTCCCTCTGTTTTTTTTTGTTGTTTATTTTTGTCTTCCAGTCTTTTCTTTTGAGGAGCTTATACACACTGGAGTTCATTGTCCTAAGGCAGGGAGCACACCAGTAGATGGTTTAATTGGAGTGCCATCACTTAGGGAACAGATTAGGCAGGAGTGCTGGAGACATCTTTCAACATTTGCCAACACACGCTATGAATAGAGCCCGTGTGTGTGAAAGTGGTGGTGTGGGGCTGTTAATGTTGCTGAAGAGACGGATCCATCTATGCTTGCCTTTGACGTTTATATTTTTAGTTAAGATTTACGGACCCCTGCACACACACACACACACACACACACACTGAACTGGGTGGGTCAGAAGGATGAGCAGACAACACCAGCTGTTTACTTGTTGTTATTTATTATGATGTCATCACAGCCTCTTTATTGCACGTGTCATAAACATGGAACTATTGCTTTTGCGATTGGCCAGTTCTAGAGTTCAGCTTGACCTCGGCTTCATTTCGTCGCAGAGGTCCAGTCTCGTTTCAAAGCCTAGAGGCCAAGGACACATTCTGTTTTATAGCAGGGGCTACAGCACAGAGACCTTTGTCAAGCACATGGCAGTTGGCAGAGGCCAAGTAGGGGAATAATGTCCGTAGTGGATGGCCTGCTGTTTGAAAGGGATATTCATGAGTAAAGCCAATTAAGAAAGCCACAGAGAGTGTTAGCAGGTACATGAGATGATAAACTGAGTGTAGCGCAGTGAGAAAGGTGATGTGTTTCAAAGTGATGCATTTTCTTCACATCCGAGTCCCACTTTCATTTTCCCACAAGCTCTCCAATTCCTTTATCTACCTTCTCCCGTATCCCTTATCCAACCTCCCCAAGGCCGCCTTGTTGGCATGCGCTTGAGCGGGCACCCAGATCTGAGTGCCTCGGTTTCAAGTGCGGGGGCTACCAATCTGCCAGTCTGCTGGCTTATAGGTGGTCTTTGGCTGAGACCAACTCGTCAGCAAGTTTCACACACATAGTAGAGACGAGGCGGACACTGGTGGCTGGATTTGGGGTTAGGGTTAGGAGGGGAGGGGGAAAGGTTGGAGGGCTGAGGTGGATTGAGAGAGAGGGGGGTCAGAGGAAGAGTGTGAGACCGTCGTCCGAGACTAGTCCCTGGACTAAATGAGAGGAGAATCAGGGTTAAGTGCTCTATTTGTGCGACCATTAAAAGCTGGGAGTAGAGTGCTGTGCCTCGCCGAGCCAAATCTCATCAGTCACTGCCAATTTGAATCAGCACCAACAACCCGTTTTCCCCTCTTTCTATTCCACTTCTTTTGCTTCCCCTCTCCCCTCCTCCCACCCTCCTCTCCATGCAGACAAATAGACATTCCGGCAGCGGATGTGGTGGTGGTTGTCCATAGCAACCTGCGATGCGGGGTGTATCTTGTGGGAGCAGGACCACTGAGTGAATGGCTAAGCCTTCTGCTAACAAAGACTGTGAATCTCTGAGATGCTTTGAGCTTCCAGAGAAGCGCTGTGACTTCTGGGCTGTGGGAGTGCTTTACATAATCCAGCAGCAGCTCCCCTCTGCTCTGCCACATCGCTCTCTCCTCCTGCTCTCTGCACCTAACACACACAGTCTCTCTCTCTCTCTCTCTCTCTCTCTCTCTCTCTGTCTCTCTCTCTCTCTCACACACACACACACACACCAATGTAGGTCGGCTCATCTTGGTGCATCCTCTAAAATTCTTTCAATCCATCATTCAGTGTAATAATCACAGGGTGCTGTTAGAGACCAGCTGTGCAAAGGTGTAGACTGGTCAAGAGATGAATGTTCAACAGTTCTGCCTGTACCTACTATATGAATCTTAACACGAAGAAAGTCGATTTCAAATGCTTGTCTTGGGAAGCAAATAAGCCATTTTTACCACATATTTTGTTAGAAATATCAAGTGTAACAGTCACATTTTATTTTAGACAGCATATTATAGTATGTAAACATTTAAAATCAGTATATAAATGATTTACTACCACCCTAAATGCAATAAATTCTTGCATGAGAGGCCATTCTTTCAAATGAAATATGCTGTAATGCTAAATTAGTGCACTAATTTAGGCAATTAAAATTTTCATATAAAATCTTTGTTCATATCTTTTTTTGTCATTTATTCTCCGACCTCCTAACTGTCACCCAGCAGAGAGTCTGTCACTTTCACAGCCAGAGTTTGATGGGTGTGGATGTTTTGATGAATGTGATGCACGTTATGTGTACGAGTTCTACTCTAACATTCTTTTGTTAGATGGGATCTGCCGGCAGCTGACACTGTGTGCTCTGCTTCCTCTTGTGAGCCTCTCTGGGACTGCCGAAGCCAGCTGCTCCACTGTGCCTCTCAACATCAACACATTTAACACAGACATGTAAACCGCACACTTCAATAAGTCGATGAGTCGGTGACTTCATCTTAATGGTATAAGAGCCTCTCTTCGCCTTCCCTCTTTTATTGGAGCCGCTAAGCTTTAAAAAAATATAAAGTAAATTAAAATCAGTGCGATGGGCGTCTATTAGACTTTTTAAATCACAGACTGGATAAAGAAGGGGGGGCAGAGAAAGTCATTTTAACCTAAGGATTCCTCAGATTCACCATTTCAACACTTCAGGTAAATAATCAAGGCTTGGTAGGGAATACTAACTGGCATAGTGTTGCCCTGAAACTGGATTTTACACTGGGATCGCCTTAAACAATTACCAAACAAGACTTTGCTCCTGGTAATGTAAGAGTAATCTCATCCAACCTCTACCTGGAGCACTATCAAACATACATTAAGGCACATAGCCATATTCAAAACATCACCACATTCTGTCATTTACGGGGCACAAAAACATAGGCTACCACTCCCCTGTAGTTGGAAACGCGTGTTCAGCAAAGCACACAGTTTCAATCCATTAGTGTTTGAGTCATCTGAGCACAAATCCATAATTACCGGGTAAAACACCAATTTGTTTTTGTTGACAGAAACATCGTGGCACAGTCTGTGTTGACAGTTTTGAGGCAAAAGAGATGCATTTGATGTACTTTTCATCTTTTCAGCCCCGTTATTAGTTATTATCAGCAATCCATTACAGCAATCCTCTAAAGAAAGAGCAGTTTGACAGTGGGTGTGAACATACTGTTGCTTTGTTGAACACATGTCTGAAACTATGGCCATTTAGATAAAGGGATTCTATGATTAGAAGTACAAAAATGAACATTTGTATCAAAAGCAAAACATATTTTCCTGCAGAAACAGCCACACCAGGTTCTTTATACGGATCTGGGATGCAAAGCAAACCTATCAACATGTGAATAGAGGAACTCTCAAACTGAAAATCATGTCCTGGCACAGTGTAACTGTAAGTTGGTGAGTTTGATGGACTTTTTTTTTTGTACATGTCCATTCCAGCCATCTTATACTATCCAGTTTCTGCTTCTGTCCACATTCATTCTAGGGTTACAAGACTGTCAACATTGTGCTGTTTGAACCATCAGTAGTATAATATACAAATGTACAGATACACAATAGAAATGCATACATAATTAGTTATTACAATGAGACCTACAAAAAAGCATGAGAATAAAAAGTCTGTGGGATATTGCAGGTGAGGCAAGCATAGCCACAAATGTGCATCCAGCCTGAGGGACACACACCCTCCTACCATGATTAAGCGCATGTCTATTTACACCGCATCATAACAAAGCTATCAAAAACAAAGGCTCCAAAAATTCCTCCTAAAAACTTTTTTTTGTTCTTTTGTTTCTCTACTTACAACAATGTCGATTCCATGTATGTACATCCCTAGAAAATAATTTAATTATAGTTACACACTTTCTACATTTGTGAAACAATACAGTTCTAGTCCACGAGGAGGGTAGTTTGTTTGTGCATGTATTTGTGTGTATGTGCACAGGTGTTTGTGTGTGCGTGTGTATAAGTGTATACAGTGTGTGTATGAGGCGGGGAACGATGGTCGAGGGGGATACTGTTCATGGATTGGCTAACAGTCGCAGGGGCAGATTTAGAGGGTGGACTTGGTGTGGTCACAGAGAGGAAGTAGTGGAGTCAACAATTTCCCTCCCGTTGCACACGGTTGGGACGTGGTGGGCGCTGACAGAAGCTGGAAGAAGAGATGAAATAAGAAAGGGGAAGAGAAAGGATAATTACATTGAAAGACAGATATCAGACATTAGAAAATGATTAATAAAAGCCTCCCTCAGTTGATGATTGTTTTAGCTTGACCTTAAATCATATGTTAAAAAAGTTACACATACATCAAATTATTATACCACTTATGGTTTACAGGCTAGCAAAGAAAGAGACATCACCAATACATCAAGATATGGTTGCTAGATGACAGTGGCTGTTTAGCAATCATGCATAGCTGTGCGGGTGACAAACAAAGCACACAGTCTTATGTTGACATTTGAGTCAGAGCAGGAATCTCATTGTACTCGTCAACACTACAGGATACTATTCTTTACAGTCTAACAGCCAATCCTTATTTTCCAGTGGTGCATATTTGGAAACTTTCCTGACTGGGGACATAGCATAAAAACTTTTCAAATGTGTGCTGTGGTTGTTCTATCAGAGCAAAACACAGAAAATAAAGAAAACAAACTCATTTAAATTCTTTAAGAGTCAAGATTTGCATCCCCTCGCAAAAGTGGAACACAGGGCTGCCTGTGTGGGATATCGAATGCTGAAAATACCCATTTGACAGAAGCGTAATAAGAAAAATAACTCGAGTGCTGCTCTGAACCCTGTCTCTTTAAATTTGAGGTAACTGCATGTAACCTACCGTGAGAGGCGTATGTGGTGGCAGCCCCACTGACACTGAAGCGATTGAGGTTAAGCCTGTGGCTGGTCACATTCTTCTGGGGCTGGAACATGATGATATGGACCTTGGGAGCAAACATACACCCCAGGACCACAAACCCACTCAGGCTGACCGAGATACACATGGTAGTTGTCTGAACCTGAAAAGAAACAAGGAGGAGACAGTAATTAGTGGCCAGACTTTGATGGATAAATCTTATGCTAATGTAGCACAAAGTAATTGCAGTTAAAAGCTAATCTGATGATAATAATCTGTAATAATGAACATTTTTCAAAGGCACTTTATGAATGAGCACTACAAAGGCAATTCCATAAACAGCAGATATATTTAGCTCATAAAAATGCCTAAGGTAATTAACCAATCTCTATATGTACACAGAGCCAATAAGGCCTGTAAAGGAGCGTATAACTCTGTATTGGCATACTCTGTTACCTCGCAACAGTCCAAAGGATAACAATTACAGGATGGATCAATAAAACACTTAATCAGCAGAGACCACAGAGGCCAACAGTGTCTCAGTGGTAGCTTTGACTATATTCTCTGCAATTTAAGGTTTAAAATCAATGCTAAATATCAATTTTAGGTGCGACCAGAGATGTATGCTGTAAGTCCCTTTCAGGTTGCCATAGCACTGCTGCATGTACGTTTGTGTGGCTGGAGAGCGTTACAAGGTTGAATAACAGCAACTCACAGTAAAATCACTGCACTGTACAGAGAAGCACATTAGTAATGAACCCTTCAAACATCTCCTCTGTGTATGTATATACTTTGGTGCGTGTGAGTGGGCGGTTGTGCGTGTTGGTGATGTTATGCCTCTACCTGACTAATCTTAAAGTCAGATTACAAGGCCAAAGAAATGCTTGTTTTCCAGAGAGAGGGAGGGAGAGAGGGAAAGACAGAGAGATAGCGTGCACGCGAGAGAGAAAGCGAGAGAAAGAGAGAGAGAGAAAGAGAAAGAGAGTAGTGAGCTGTTTTCTACAGGGATCAAATAAGCAGCCCTGGCATCAGCACTCCTCTCTTATGCCCTTTGATACAGTGCACCGTGTGTGTGTGTGTGTAAGTGTGTGCTTAAGGTGTGTGTGTGTGTGTGTTTGTGTGTATACTTAAGATTTGTATGGATCAGGTGAACACTCACTCCCCTTTGCTGTTAAACCTGGACATGTGTCAGCAGTTTGACAGAGCCTGTCTGTTTGTCATCCCAGTACTGCAGAGCTGGGACATTTGCCAGGAGGATTAGAAAAACTACACCTGTGTAGTCACTGTTTTGCGACCCGCGTGCTCATATTAATCACGTTGTGGGGACGAGAAACTGCTCGCACGGTTACATTTTAAGGATGCACCACCTGTTTTTTCTTGCAGAGAGTTAGATGAAATGACTGATACCACTCTGAATTGTAAATATGAAGCTACACCGATAAAACAATAATTGACTAAGAAGAAGTTTGATATATAACCCCATCATAAAGTGAGTAATTGCCATTTGCACACTTGGGTTTTTATTACACTGGACAGAGCCAAGATAGCTGTTTCCTCATATTTCCCTCCATTTGGCTGCTTGGCTGTAGCTTCGTACTTAATATAGAAACATGAGAGGGGCATCAATCTTCAACAAAGCAAATAACCATATCTGCCAGAATGCTGAACTTGTTGAGTGTTGGACATTTCAACAATATTAAAAAACTTTAGGGTTACGCCTACATTTAGCTGGGTTGGGCTTAGGCATGTAGCAGTTATGGTTAGGATCAGGGTTACCCTTCAGGAAATAAATGTAGGTCAATGTCTGAAAGTATTTGTGTGGGTGTGTGTGTGTTTGAGAAAATACCCTGTAGTCACTGGATGTAACATAGAAGATGGGAAGAAAAGCCAGCCAAATTATACAGGTGGTGTACATGGTGAATCCAATAAACTTGGCCTCGTTGAAGTTCTCGGGGCACTTCCTGGTTTTGAAGGCATACCTAGAGGGAGAGGATCACATTCCTGATTAGATTAGACACCATCTGGAAAAATCAAGAAGAAAAACATTTTTAAGTGTATCTGAGAGATGGAAGCTTTTTCGCATACGTCGTGGCAGATCGAACCAGCCATGACACACTTACACAGTACACAGGATGACCAGGAGCACATCGTATCCCAGCGAGAGCAGCATGCTGGAGTCGCGCACATTACACTTGAGGATGACAGTCTGCCGCCGCTCTGGCAACGTGAAGCGCCGCGTCCCGGGAACTTCCAACAGCAGCCACACCGACACCATCACTAACTGGACCGAGATTAAACTCAGACAGATGAACACCTGGAAAAGATGGCGGGAGACAGTAGGTAACGTCATCAAGAGCCGCTGTCTGTCTTCCTGTCCGTCCATCTGACTGATGCAGATGGATGGACACGATGCTGCAATCACTCACCTGAGAGGACGGGCTAATGAAGCGTGGCCTCACTGCGCCTGCTCCATCTTTCACGCCATTGAAAATCCTGGCGATCCGGTTGGTTTTGGTAAGGAGGGCGGAGTAGCAGACAGCGAACGACGTGCCCAGGCCGAGCCGCCGCAGGGCACAGATGGCAGGAGAGGGTTTGGCCAAGAAGAGGAAAGTCATGGCGTAGGACATGAAGACTCCCGAGAGCAGGATGTAGCATAACTCTCTGCCTGAAGCTTTCACCAGTGGCGTGTGGTTGTGTCTGATAAACACCCAGAACACCAGGCCGGTGCACATGAACCTGTGAAAGGGGGGTAAGTTAGGTAGCCAAACAGACAAGCAGTTTCAGGTAGTCATAGTTCGATAGTTGTTTATATGCAATTACACAAGTAGTTCTGAGCGAAAATATGTAATAACAATAATCAAAAAATCCTCCAGTATTGGTGTAGGCCGTTATCATAGCAGATGTTTAGGCATGGGAAAGAACAGGTGGTCTAGTGTGCATTATTGAGCATGAATTGACCATTCCTTAAGCCCCACCCCCTTCTAAGCCTGTCCTGTGCCATGTGGCGTATAGGACTGCGGTTTAATTTTGGCAGATTTAGTGCTCAAATTTCTGAGTAATGTTTGAAACAGGGGGTCCTAACTTCGCAGAGAGGCAGTAAAAAGCAGGCTTCTCATTTTCAGTTGATTTCAGTTGTGGATTTAGTAAAAACAGGCAGATTTTATCAGCTGTGGCCCGGTAGCTTATTAAGCTAATGTTATGCTCCAGGACTTCATTGAAAAAAATGATGTTTTAAACATTTTCAGCCGACTTGTTTTGAAGCAAGAATCTTGTAAAAGGAGTCTTTTATATACACATGATGGCTACATGACGGGATGTTTCGTGTTGGGCTTCATTTCCCTGACAAAAGAACCAGTTGATAATCCATGCTGAAGATGTGGAAATTGATTGTTTTGCATTGTTTATGTATTGCAGTGTAGACCTCTTCAGTCCTAGTATTGTAAGTATAATGAAAGGAAAGAACTATGATCAGATATCAAGATATCAAGAGAAGATGCTTTTAGAATGAAGACTAACTGATGTGTTTGGCACATATAATGTTATCTTTGGTAACATTGTCTGGGGTTACTGGAGTGTTAACATCCCCAAATCCAATAAAAAAGCAGGACAGAGCTGCTAATGTCATCCTAAACTACCTGGTGGTATTCACAGGCTGTGGATAAATTCTGTAAAGAATACAAATAAAAACTTCAAATTCCACCCTCAAAATCTTCAAATAGTAAGGTCTCTTATGAGAGATGCATATTCCGCTTATGGAAATATCCAAAGGGTTGCTCAGCTATGACTGGACAATCACTAGTAGGGGGAGGGATTTGGTAAATGGACATTTCCTTCCCCCAGCCCACCATCCATAAAAACACACACACACATACACACACACACACTTAAACCTGTCAGGACCAGTCAGTAACTGACATCATGTTGACAGCCCTTTATCACTCACCCTACACAGGCGATGGTAATTGGACCAATGGCCCAGGCATCTTCCCACATTATATAGTCCTCGGGAAGGTCGTAACAGGATGTCAGGTCGTCAGTGGGCCACTGGCCAGGAGCACAGGGCGAGCAGGTGAACTCATCAGCCAGGTATTCATGAGGCTCACAGGCTGTGCAGATCCAGCAGCAGTACTCACCTGGGAGACAGGAATGTGAACAGCAGAGTGTGACAGTCTGAGATTTTTCAGAAGGCACTAGTGTTTAATAAGGTATGTCGCTATGCCGAAAGAGAACATTGTTAAAATTCAGTCTCCTACCTGCCTGCATTTTCTTCATCTCGTTGCGCTCACAGGGGTCACTACACTGTGAGGTGGGCACCACCTCTCTGGGCCAGTGAATCAGGTCGCTGTTCAGACTCAGAATCTCTGCCCATTCACCAACTGGCACGTAACCGTAATGATCGGCAGAGCGCTGGTAGCTGAAGATGTTGTATCGGCCCACGCCGTCCCCCTGGGAATCAAATTTCACTAGTGTCTCACTGCCTGGAGGAGAGAAAGGGGCTGGCGGGGGGTGAGGGGACACAAATGGTCGAAAAGAGAGTGATAAGACGGGTGGAAAAAGGAGATTAAAGCTAAACAATCACAAACAATGATCCCATTGATTTCTCATTGATGCCTCTTAAAAGCAGCACTAAGGACAGAGAAGAATAAGTCATGGTCAGTTAAGCCTTAGGAGTCCAGAATGGACAGTGAAGGGCATTGCAATGGTGTTTTCATTACTGAAGACCAGCCAGTTACAAAAGTATTTGCTAAGAGGCTATAAATGCCTGGTCTGCTTGGTGATGTCTGTGTGTATCAATGGCCTCCCATCCTTCCCTAAGGTCACATAGGGACAAAAACATTGCTCTAAATTCCAATCTGACAAAGTTTATTACCAAATGCATTATTAACAAACTGCCCATAAAGCCATATAGGCATGAAGGCAGAGGACTGGGTCTCTTATGTGAGGGAGGGACACTGCTGAAACTGCCAAATTGGTTTGTATACAAGTTGTTATGAAAGGATTACCATCTACCCTGAGGATGTGGGAACAGAAGCGATTGTAAAATTGGCAGGATGCTGAAACCATTAAAAAAAAAAAAAAAAAACGACGGAGAAAAGGTGCTACGGACTGGGAGTAAGTTCTTGATGTGTTGCAGGCAGTGTCGGACATGACAGTGCTGACACTTGGTCCTTCTGACACAGACAAAGTGTATGTCACTCCTACAGTGCCACTTCTGCCCTTAACAGCGGAGCAATCAACTCTGTGCCGCTGACACACTGTACAGGGCTGAGTGTTACACACTGCTGCTTCCCCTGTCAAATGATGATGTGGCTGGGGATAGTGCAGAGTGCGGCGGGTTTACAAAGCATCGCTCTTCAACGTGTAACAAGGCTATGCGCGGCTGCATTGATGGTATTGTGCTGCCGTCCTCATATCTCTGTGTCATTGGGTAACTGAAGAAATCACTGGCCAAATTCTTTCTCCAAACATACTGCTTGGGATCAGTGGAATGAATCAAAATACAGATTGGGAATAAGTTGCTCGGCTGAAAAGTGTGCGAGTGTGTGTGTGTGCAGGCATGTGCACACACACACTCACGCCTGTGGAAGCTCCATTAGGGTTTACTTTACAGTGTGATGGTTAAGGTATTGCTCTGAGCACTGTGGGAGGCTATGCTGACAGAACCAAAGCTCTGACCCTGCTGTTAGCGGTATGTGCGTGTGTGTGTGTATGAGCTTGCAACACTGACAAGGGCTAAAGCTGTGCTATTGTTGTGAAAGCTCAGTGTGTTCAGAGAAGAATGGCGTGTCAGATGGCAGCAGAGGGGGTTAGGGTTTATGAAATCCATAAATCACAGAGACAGCACAACCCTCTATCTTTCTCCTCTCTCTCTCCGTCACAGGAAATGTGAAGTGTCAAGTCTTCTGTGGATTTTGAAGCTAAACGTTTAGGTGACAGCTAAATGAAAATGATTTCAATAAGAAGGTGCTTATAATATCTTCAGACAAAGAAGAGATATGAATCCATTATACTGCAAGTTGGCAGATAATAAAGTCTGCTAATAACACTGAGCAATAAGACAAGCCGGGTCTCCTCCTCTTAGACTCACATACACACTCACAGAAACACTTTCCTACTAGCTAATTATCATAACTGCACCTTATTAGGACCTTAGATGTGTGCTGAAGCCTAATTAGCTGTATGTGGTAATTACGTGTAATACAGACTAAAGAGATAACAGCATTAGCCTACAGACCCATTTGAGGGCACGGTATTGTCCTTGACTTCCCTTTAAGAGATCAAAGTCAGAGAGCAATAGACTCAGAGGACCGGTGATTCCTCCCTATGACCAACACCAGCGACCTTGCTGACGTGACAGAGCGGCTTATCAGAAAAGTGTATGAGGGTGCAAGTTAGAGCAAGCGAAGGCCACCAAGACTCCTCTGATGACTGCAGAGAGCTGAGAAAAGCAGACCGGGTCCTTGACTGATGGACGCCACTCCATCCCCTCAAAGCTGAATTTAACAGTCTGTTGAGCACTGAGTTCCAGTGGCCAGATGTCAGCATGCTGACATGGTCACAATAACACTTCTCACATACAGAGTTTCAGCAGGTATAATGCTTGCCATGTTATCACTGGGTTACGCTTGTTGTTATGATTTAACAAAGTAAAGTGACAATTGTTCCAGATGGAGTTCAAAGTTAAGGGCTCACCCAAGTTTTTACAATTAATCCTGAGAGGTACATGAATTTCTGTAATGAATTTCATGGCAATTCATTTAAGAGCTGGTGCTAGAGGGAAAGTCACAAGGTCACCAATGACCATTAGACTTTGTCCTCTGGGAAACATGAATGTCTGTGCACAATTTGGTACTAATCCATATGGCTGATGTAAAGATATATTACAGAAAAAATGAAAACCTGCTGGTGGCACAACAGGAAAGGTCACAGGGATCCGCAAAGTCAGTAGGATTCATTTTCTGGGATACATGAATGAAAATTTCATGACATTCAATCCGAGAGGTGTTGAAATATTTTACTCTGGACCAAAGTGGTGGAGTGACTGACGGACAGACGGACATTGCCATCCATAGAGCCAAGCCACTGGCATGGCTAAAAAGCATTTGAATTTCAGAGGACACACAACAGACAGAGGGACAGAGCAGCTCAAGGGAAGTGTTTCCCTCAGGTACCTTTGTACAGCATGTTTCTGTGTGATGAACTTTGATGAACCGTGAACTGAACCAATTCGATCATTTGAAGAATTGAATGTGGCTCCTGCTTCTTAACAGCAGCTTGTGGGCTTTTCTGTGGTGTCTTAACACACACTATGACACACAACCCTATCTCTATAACAGTGATGATTGATGATTCTGTGTGACCTCATCCACACAACGCTTACTGCTGGCCCAGTGCGGTCCAGCTGAGTCTGATGGCAGGCTTGGCCCCACTTGCACCTTTGAGTTACTGTCCATACCTGTGAGATGTCACCAGCATCCATGAACTGTGCATTCTCAGCGACATTCTCCCCAAATCCATCATGTTTAGACTCAATAAAACAAAGTGTGCAGACCAACTCTGAATGTATGAATGTGAATGTACTTCATTGTCAATGTCAGTGAAAATCTACTCATCGTTTTTGTGAATGCAGTTAATCAAGCAGCCACGGCACACAGGATTTAAAACAAATAACAGTATAAAAAAAGCAAATAAAGTTAGGTGAGACAAACTTGTTATAATGCAGCCAAACCAGATCTCTAATTTTTGTGAGACGCTTTAGCATTCCCGCTAACTCGAGAAACTCCTTATTATTCTAGCTTAATTAGAAGCATGGCGAAAACAGGCTTTTCATTCAGAAGCTGTGAAATTAATTATGTTCTCGGCCATGTCGGGCTAAAGTGAAGCCCAAGGGGGATTGTGGGTATTAAAGGCAGGGAGAGAGAGAGAGGAGGCAAAGGGGCTTGAGAGGAGTAAGTAGGAATAAGTAATCTAAAAGTGGGGAGAGAGAGAGGGAGAAAGAGAGAGATATGTAGATGCATAAAGAGAGAGGGCAAATCTTTTCTTTGTGTGAGCATGCAATGAAAATATTCAAAAACTGGCTGTTGATTACTTGTTGGCTGGGGAATTGAGAATTGTACTGAAGCCTCAACTCACCTGAAATCCTGATTTAATCCTGATTTAAGCTTGACAAAGTAAACACTGCATATGAGTCAATGCACAAATGTGCATTTGTTCCAGGTGAAATATAAAGATACAGCGACTCTTCATGCTAATGGTGTGACCAACCCCTGTTGTCCCTCTTTTTCTTCCTTCAGAGGGTTGATGACCTTACACATCTGTGCCCCACGGAGACACATGCAAACACACACACACACACACCCGTATCTCTAAGCATATACAGATATGGACACGGGGATGCACTCACATGTCACAAATGCACACGCAGACTGATCACATTAGCTATATCTGTTCTCCCTGCAGATTTGGTCCCTGAGGATGGAGGCACTGCCTGAGCCATGGACCAACAGACCACAGGGGACGGAGGATAGATAGGGTGGAAATGTATAGAGGGAAAGCAGCAGCAGAGAGCTGAGGTTTGACTGAAAGAAAGGTGTTGAGATAGAGGAGACAAAAGGCAGAAATGGCAGGCCAAAAGCAGGAGGTACTGGGAGGGAGGATGAGCCAGGAGACAAGATAAGGGCAAAGAAAAGGGGGAAGTGACAAGGGAAAAACGGGAGAAAAAAAGGAGATGAGATAGCAAGGAGAAAAGCAAGAAACCAACGTGATGGCAGCAGAGATATAGGTGGATGGAGGAAAGCCTTTAGATGGGGGAATCAATAGAGAAAAGGTGAAGGATGGATGGAGGGATGAGCAAAGTGAAGGAGTGGAGGAACAGACCGGCGCAGAGAGGCGGTGGAGGCAGGAGAGCAACCTTGTGAAGTCTGAGTGGGATGTGCTGTTTTTGAATGTAGAGAGAGTAGGACACTCTCAGGGTGAGAAAGAGAATGGCTACAGAGAGAGAGAGAAAGAGAGAGAATATGGAGAGATGGAGGGATGAAGAGTGAGAGAAAGAGAGACAGAACGACAAAGAGTGACAGAGACTGAGAGACAGAGGAAGACTGTGAAGAGAAAATGAGGGAGGGAGAAGGAGTGAAGGTTGTTCTCTAGCATCTAAACGTTGCAGTAAGCTCTCTGCTCAATATGGCCCTGAAGGCACACCGCCTCTGCTAACACAGACGTATCACACACACACACACACACACACACAAAAACGCAGAGAAGGGGGAATATCACATCTATCACCACTATTTGAACAGAAGACTGCGTGCATGTGTGCATATACTGATATGTTTTCTGCAGATCGGGGAGGTGGGTGGGTGGGAGTTGAATGATGGCTTTGAGAAGTGTGTGGGTTGGGGGTGTCTGCAATTTCATGCTGGTAAAAAAAACAAGCATTTCAAACGACCTCTTTGTAAAATAAAAAAGAAATAAGAACGAAAAAAAAGGAGCGGACTGTTTTGCACGTTTGAATATGTGTCTCTTGTGCACTTGTGCGTGTGTGTTTTGTGTTCCAAGTATGTGGCAAGGCCTCATAAAAATGCACAAATGCGCCCCTGTGTCTATTACTAGTTGGTAGGGAGCAGTTCCCATGATCTACCAGATCACTCCAACAATTGGCAATGGTGTCGGCTTCATTACCATAGCAACTAGCGAGAAGAGACTAGATGAAGAGAGTGGCATGTGAAAACACACTCCTAAGCACACAACATACTGCCTAATAGTGCACCACATACGCTGTCAGTAACACACAACAGAAACAGCCTTATCACAGCTAAAGACACAGTCCGCTGTGTTACAAATTTAAGTTAAGGACAGGTGATGGCAACTTGTGGTACTGGGAGAAAGGAAGACTGAAGTGTAATCAGACTTTGACGCCATGTAAAGAGTATATAATGAACATGCATGTGTGTGTAAGGAAAGGAGATGGGAGGGAGATAGAGAGCGCTGAACAGTGCTGGTTTTCTGTCTGCTACAGTTCAGACTGAGAGCACTGCAGATGGTGATGCTGCAGTATTTATACCCCACATTCAACCTCAACTCACCTCAGCTCCTTCCGTACATACTGTGGATGGAAAAAATGTATATGTGCAGCAGAGTTAGTGCGTCAGTCTAACTGTACCACACCCCCTCCACCCCCTTCAACGTCCTCATCGCTTTATCGACACAGGTTCTTTGAGTGTGCTTTTTTTTTTTTTTAACCCATACAGCTCTTTGCCATGCTGTCACTGAGCTGTAAAGAACTCAGGATCCTTGTACATGATGTTAATCTTTCCCTGCTGCAGAGTAAAGACATGCGCCTCATGGACATACATCAGTGGTGGAAAGAAGGGAGGGAGCGCGGGCGAGGAGAATGTAAAGGGGGGAAAGATGATCAGACATAGAGATGTAGGGAAGTCACAGCGGAATTCTCCTCTCCTCTCCTCTCCTCTCCTCTCCTCTCCTCTCCTCTCCTCTCCTACTTACTCTATAGTGTTTTGAAACTTTCAATGTGTGAATCTGCAAATCTATTCCGTCCCTCTCTATATGCACCCTATAAGGGAGTGGTTATCATCTGTGCCAACCGGAGGCTGCAACTGCAATCGCCTTGACTGTTTCCTCTCTCTCTCCTTGCCTCTCTATCTTACTCGCACTCCTCCTCTCTTTTTCCTTCTTTCTGTCTCCTCCTTCTCAGGCAGCAATGCTCCAAGTCCTTTGATTCGTAGCAGAAATGAAGATGGGGAATTTCAAAGAGAATCCTCTTCTTCTGCTGACGCACGCTGTCCCACTCCGGCATTGCCTCAGTGCTCCCTTGTTCCTTCCCTCCTTCCCTCCCTCTGTCTCATTTTGTGTCTTACTCCCTTTTACCTTACCCCAAACTCTCTTCTCCCATTTTAGTCTGCCTGTCACTCTTATCTGCGAGCGTTCTCCCCCCTGCCTCCCCTTGTGATGCCATTCTTTCGTCCTCCATCCATCCCTCCTGCTCTCTCCCCAGCGTCCCGTGGCAAAGCCGCCGTGTTAGTGCTGTTTGTCTGGCTGGTTTGATGTCTGCTCCTGGTCACGGTTGGTGGAGGAATAAGCACCTCTAAACCTGTGTCAGTCCCCAAGACAGAGCAGTTTATTTATAATGCTCCCTTTGTACGCAATCTGTCAGTCAAGCCAATCCTCCGTCTCTTGTCTCCCAACTCTACAGAGACTGGCAGACAGACAGGCAGCCCGCTATAGGAGCTATTATTACACACACAATCTCATTAGCGCAAGAGAGAAGAATATGGCTGACGGATTAACTACAGCTCTCATTCCTCAAAGCAACTTTGTAGTGTCGTATCAATTACGCATGGGTAATAGGTGTCAATGGTAGGCCGGCTCTGACAATGCGTAGCAATTAACCGGATTTGTTTCAGTACTTTTTATGTTCTGTAGTTCTGTGGCTGCTTTGGCTGAGGAGAAGGACAACATCCCTGTGTTGTTCATGAGAGGACTTTTAACTAGGTGCTCACATTCCTGTCTATTTCTCGTTATCTTTCCCCTTTCCTCCCCAGCTCCCTCTCCAAACATTCACTTCTTTTCACTCTTCATCCACCTTGAACACCTTATCTGGGACTCCTCACTCTCTTCGCCATGCTCCAGCTCTCTTACCTGTGAAGCTGACATTAAGGATATAATCCCTGTAGAGTCTGCGCCCATCCAGTGGTTTCATGCTGTTGCACAGCTTGGTGGTGTTCAAGCACAGGCTCCGTTGCATATTATGGAGGGCGTAAGCCATGGCATACACCGCGTTCACCACAAACATAATCTTGGACTCTGGCTCAAAGTTACTCTTGTCCACTGACAGGTCCTTGTCACAAGGTGGGAGAGGTGCCTCTCCCAGTCCAACACCTCCCCCTCCTCCTGCTCCTCCACCACCACAGGAGCATTGGAACCGCTGCTCCCAGAATTCCCTATACCAGGGATTGCGACGGTTTTTGACTGGGTTCAGGCTGAGGAAGTAGCGGTTGAAATCTGGCACGGGATTGGCTGCCAGCTCAAGTGTGATTGCTCCTTCAGCTGTGACCTCATTTCCCTTGACAATGCTTTCCTGTGCACCCCAACCATCACTGGCCACCCAGATGAAGGAGGTGTTCAGCCTGGCAGCAGCTGCCAGCAGCTCTCTGGCATCATCGCTGCGCAGGAAGAGGACAGCCACACGGGCATTTGGCTTCTGGAGGAGCTGACGGATCACAGCCTCATAGGACTTCTTAGCATTAGAACGCCCCACCTGGACAGAAAGCATACATTATCATTTACATTAAAGCATAGTGATCACCTTTATTCACAGGAAGAGACAACCAAAAAATCTCTTCTGTACTTCCGTTTCACACCAACTTGCACCTCCGTAGCAAAAGAGATGGAAAAAAAATGACTGTGAAAGCACCCAAAATGAGTTCTTGGAGATAAGCTTTCATTTTCTGGTTCACAACTGATAACACCAGTGTAATATAAACCCCATTTGTGTGTAAGACAAGATAAGACATGGAGACAAACTTTTATAAGCTCACAAATTTAGTGCCCCATTCATTGTTGCTGGTGCAGCTTCAGGCCATTCATCACTATGACACTACAGATTAAAGTTTGTAGTTTGTGATGTCTGGCTGTGAGCATTGGTTAGTTAAATTCATGCAGATATAAACTCATGTTATATTGTTTTATTTTTCATGCCTTACCTTCTCTGAGGTGGCAATACAGATGTTCCTCATGCGGGCCTCTTGTTCAAAGGCCTCTATACCAGTTTCACCATAATCGCCCTCCGATGCCACAGTGGATACATATGTCCAGTTAAAGAACCGTAGGATCTCAGCCATGGCTTTGGCCTGGTAGAAGTCAGGGGGCACTGTGCGAGCAAAGTAGTCATAGCGGGTCTTATCACTGAGCTTGGCACTGGTTGAAGCATAGCTTATCTGTGGAATCTGGAAAAGCCTAAGGAGATTGGCAACCTGAGGGGAGATGCAGCAAAATGAGATACAAATCAGACAAAATAATTCCAAATCTATTCTTGTAAAAATATAGATGTATATTTTTAATAAATCATTGACTGATTGATAACAATCTAAATTCTCCAGCACATGGAGATATACACTACAGGCCAAACGTTTGTGGACTCTCCATAATTTGATATGCAATGTATCTGTGATCCTAATGTGTTTTGTCCCGTTAAGTGATGTGCTAAAAGTATTTTCTTCAAGCAAGAGTTGACCACCTGCTGTAGCAGTGAGGTAGGCAGTCTGAAAGCACATGGTGTCAGTCAGGCCTCCGGGTGCGGAACTGTGCTAAACTCGCGACTGAGCTCAGTCAAGCAGCTACTTGTAGTGTTTACAATGCAAATGTTTTGAGAGGTGGCAACAACAGAGCCAATTACTCTACAATTAATTTAATGGGGCACTTGACAGAAACACACTGAAGTGCACACAGAGAGGAAACTGGAGGATATGCAGAAGGAATGGGGACGTGTCTCAAAAACCACAAACAGACACGACAAAGCTCTCTGGTAAAAATGTTACCATGTCATCTCACCAAAGACCACACTAGAATGAACCCTGTCTGTGGGAACAAAGGATGTGTCTTTCTCTTGGATTGCATTAAAAGGTGCAACCATAATTAGTTTAATAACAGATACTCTGACCCATGTCACTGAGTTCAACATTTTTGAATTGATGATGAAAATATCTGATCAACACACAACATATATCGTATATATCGTCATATCGCACAGCAGTACATCAGCCTTTCTAAAAGATGATGGTTTCTTCTTATTGGTTGGCAAATACAGATGACTGTGCGAGTATTGTAAGCCAATCGAGAAAACAGTGTGACTATGAGTAATGTCAAAATATATTCAATAGAATATCAAAGAACTACCCAACCACAGTAATTAAAGACGAGTCAAGGGTAGTGTTGTTGTGTTTTTCCCTCTGGTCTGTATTGGAGAGCAGATCTCCATGTGTGTCAAGCTCTACAGTTTAACCACGTGTTCAAAGAATGACCATAAATGACTGGCACATTGACAAAAACTTGGAAATAAGACTCACAAAAATAATTGGAATGATGCTTTAATAAATGTGTTATTTCATCAAAGGAAAAATTAGAACATATTTAGAAGGGCGGCCGCTGATAAGAATTGCTTCATGCATAATGTGATTATTTGAAGATAAAAGACAATGCGGCAAGTACAGACATATATGCACACAGAGAAACACAAAATAGCACACACACGCACGCACACACACACACACACACACAGAGGTTCAATAAATCACTGACTCATGCATTAGTGATGGACATCATCTGGGGTCTACTGGTGTCCATATAATATTCCCTTTTACTGTTGATTGGGGTTTGGTCATGTTCTCTTCTTTACAATTTTAGTCACAGACACCAACACAAACAGAGGAAATATAACTGCTACACATTCAAACACGCACAAAGACATGCAAATACACACAATCAAACATGCGCACACACGCAAATAAACATAAACTACACAGCCATTCTGTTTTTGCCTCAGTTTAATCCTTTTAGAGTACATCACTCTGTGCTTTTCTATATGTCATTCATAGCTCAGTTGATGAGCCGTTTTGACAACATGTCAGAATCTCATTAGGCTAATAATGTAGAAGATTAGAAAACACACTCATAAACATGTACTGATGTGCAGAAGGAGCGGTTGATACATACAAAAATACCTGCACTGATGCGCACACATTTACTCGCACACACACACACGCGCGGGTGGCTGCTTGTAGTACTTTGGGTGGGTTTTATGGTTTTAAGATGGCAGTTGACTTAAATGTCAGGGAAGGTCACGCTGCAAAATGTAACCGCATTGCTCCATTACCTGCCACTGAACAATGACTACAGCTAGCTAAGAGGCCTGTCTGTAGGGACACGAAGAGTTTACTCTCTTAGTGAAAGCTGTTTCCCTTCCTTGCGAGCGAGAGAGGGAAGGGAGATGTACTGTAGAAATGGGTTGAATATGAGAGACGAGTAGGAAAAAAAAATTAAAGGGAAGGAGGAAAAAAATGGTGCAGTGGAGGGCTGCTGTGTGTTTTCTGCTTGGAATGCAAGTCACACACGCGCACACAGACACACAGAGGCACATACACACACGTGTGCGGACGGCGGCGAGGGACGTCGCCTGCTATGTCAGTGCCTTCAAAACATTGGAGTTTAGTTGTGCGTAGTTAAACATAAAATAATCCTGCATTACTTCATTTAGAAGCAACAGACAGGCTGGCCAAGTGGAGATGCATGAAGGAGTAGCTGGCTTAGCTTCACTGGCAGGAGATCAGAAGGCAGAGCACAGTTCGGGTCTCGTAAACAGTGCTGCCCCCGGAAAAGACAGGTAAAAACAACATCGACGGCAACAAAGGGCAACAAGAACGAGAAACAAGGGATAATTATGTGTGATGGAGGACCAGAGACAGAGCAGATGTGTTAACAATAGCTGCCTCTGGAAGGAGGAGGAGGAGACGAAGAAGAAGGGGGCTGAGGTCAGCATACACTGAGCTCTCCCCAAATAGCCGCGAGGGGTGCCTCTGAATGCATATAAAGGAGGAGAAAAAAGAGAAGTAGGCAGTGATAAGAGGGAGGAGAGCAAAGATTTAAGGGACAGGAAAAAAAGAGAAATATATAAAATGGGAGAGACAGAGAGAGAGAGGGAGAGAGAGAAAACGAGAGGGTGAGAAGACAGAGAGACAGTTGCAGAGATTAGGGATTTAAGGACTGATAGGAGGATGCTTTTGTGCAGTCACAGAGGAGTAAAGGAGAAGGAGGTTTTATGCTAAACTATGCAAATTACCCGGCTCTGTGACAAGAGCTACAAGAGCTGGGGAGACACACAAGCACACACCACTTGTTTCTAAGGAATACGTACACACACAAACACACACACACACAAGCGGTGACACTGACATGGACACACTTGGTGCTGCCATGACACTGACAGTCAGCTTTTGTACACTTGGCTATTGTGCAAGGATGAGCAAAGAGAGGAAGCCACAGAGAACGTTAAAGTTTGATGATGATGGTAAAAATGTGTTTGTATAAATACCCCCTGCCCGCTGCATGCTGTGTGTTACCTGTATGGAGACGCTGCTGAACGATCCACCTATGACTCCCACGATTGCGAGGTTGTCGTCCGGCAGAGCGTAAGATCCGTCTGGACAGATGAACTCTGTGTCGTCCACCCTGGTGAGGGAACCTCTTACAAACTCCAGAGCCTGGGAAACACACCCACATAGATATTTTATGTCAAATGCTCAACATACTGGCTGCCATATGGTCCATATCATCCATTTATTCTTAATCAGCCTGTGAAGCTCTATGAATTCCATCTTTGTGGGGACTATATCACATAAATAAAGAATGATTGATAGTTTTTCATGATGTCAAGTTTCTATATTTTCAAAGGGAATTTAAAAATCCATTGCTTTACACAAGGGCCTCTTAAACACTTTCAGTACAAGATCCAAATTGCAAATTCACTCCTCAGAGACCAGGACACCTAATAACATATTGCTTGTTCTGTGGACAAACGGCCGATGAGCTTGCAACTCATTCACGGGAATCAAACATCAAGAATCGAGTGTTCAATCAGTCAAAAGAGCTCATTGTATAAGAACACAAGATGCATCATCCCTAAATATCTCAGCAATAAGATATGAATTTTTTTATTTGAAGATAACAATCCCTGAGGGAGAATGCTTTCTGATTTTTTTATTTTTTTATCCGGCTCATTTCCCTCATGCAAACAGCTTCAATCCCTATTTCTCATCAAGGATTTGCCGTTATTATTTGAGGCAAGATGCGTCACCCATAGTGAGTAAAATAGAATTTCGAGGTACATTTACTTTACCTGAATATTGCCTTTTAATGAGACCTTATAGTTTTACTTGATTTAAAATGGAAAGTTTGCACTTTTTACTTCTGTTGCCACAAACCTTGAGAGCTGAGCAACTTTTTAAATAAAAAAAGTAGCAAAAGTTCAAGTCGCCCGGCAGCACAGGAGAACAAGCAGCTAATTAAACAAACTGTGTCTGAATCGTGCTGTATCTAAAAAGTCGTATCAGTCATATTTCTTTGACAGAAATGTGAATTTAAATACAGTCTGTAACAAACTCTCATTGAAAATCATGCAGAATTTATGTACAGTGAACCATTCTCACCCACCTGCTCCAGTGCATATGTATCTCTGGAGCAGGTGTCCAGGATATGGACCCCGAGGGAGACCCCAGGCAGCAAAGTGTTGTCCATATTGATTCTGTCAATGGCAAACAGCATGGCCTCCAGCCTCTGGATCCCTCTGTCTTCGTTTACACGCCCGCACTCCTCCATCCCAGCACCTTTCTCGTGCACTGGGAACAGGCCACCGAGCACCAGATCTCCATCGATGCGGATCTCCCGGCGGGACTGAGGCGGGTCTCCGACAGAGAGCAAGACGCCCCAACACATCATGACCAAGACTAGAGCGGGAACGTGGGCCACCATGTTGGGCTTGGGGATTGCTAGGATTGTCAAAATGTGAGGAGCAGCTTGTCAGAGAGTGAGGCAGAGGGAGGTGGGGGGCTGAGGGTGAAGGTTAGGGGTGAGGGGTTAAGGGTGAGGTGAGCAGCGTGTGGTGGGGTCGAGTCAAGCAGTGGCCGTGGATGCTTTGGTCGGTTTGTGGCCCATGAAATGGTCAGGGAGAGCTGAACTGGACCACACATGGAGGGGCGCACCATCTGGACATCAGTCCTGCTTGAAGAGGGAGAAAAGAAAAGACATAAAGCTCAAGTCAATATGTGTGCCACTATGCAAATCACAGAGCTGTCAGTAGCTGCAAGATGAAATACTTTTGCAACTGTTACTATAAAGAATGAAGATAGCAAAGTAGACCTTTAGTGGAGTTTGGGGACACTGTTAACAAGGGCTCAAAGTTATTTCCGCTTCACAGCCAAAGCCATGCCATGACTAAAAGGGATATGGAATTGTTTGGAGATTGTGCGCCACTGTTCTCCAGCCTCCCCTCTCTTACATCACGCAGTAAACTTTCTTCTTGTCAGTGTGTGTGTGAGAATGTGTGTGTTTGCCCCTGGTTGTATTAGGATAAACCAGCTTAGATGGCTGGTTGATACATGAGCCCAGACTTCTCATGCCACAGATCAGAAAAGCTTCCTTAATCTGATCTCTGTTCCAACAATTCTCTGCTCATCCATGAGTTTATACCCCTAAGTATATGTGTGTGTGTGTTCTGTGTGTATGTTTGTACGTGTGTGTGTGTCTGTATTATCAGATTTATTGCTCCCCCTCTCCCTTGCATAATTACAGTGTGAGGACTGAATACATTTTACCATGAAAGAAGCTAACTGACAACAATGAGGCCAACAACAGCTGATGCTACTTATCATAGCTTACAACTCAATTAAAGCGATCACTGTGTGTTTTGACTGCCTTGTTCACCAACACTCTCCACTTACACTTGCCCATGCGATATCCTCAGCTATTTTAACAGACAATGTAAAGTCTGCTCTCTGCTCTCATCTTTAGAGGGGTGTTGCACAGATTTTACATATAAAATCAATTTACAGGTCATAGTCAGAAGAACTCATCCTGTAAAGACAGTAGTATCACATCATCTTTGTCCTCAAAGATGTTTTCAGGATTATCTAACTTTGGAATGGGAGAGTACGCAGATTTAGCAGAAAGCACACACTATAAATGGAGGGTGATTTTTAAAGCTGTGTGAAGTTACTACAGTATATACTAAAAGGGGTAATTAAGGAAGGTGTATGACATTTGTAGCTTGACCAGTACTAGGGACCCAATTTACAAATGGTATAAACATCCAATCTGTCTGTGTATATTTGGATAATGACATTAGATCACTTATCTTTGCTTTTACAACTGGTATTAGTAAGATTTTTCACTATTTTCATTCTTCTACTATCGTGATTAATCTCAAAATTCAAATGAGGAAGTTGGATTCTTTCAGGAATCATGCCACATTTGCTGGGATAGTGGGAGGAGTTGAGCTCTAAGGATGGTAAAGCTGGCTTGATGGTCAGTTGCTTGATGATACAGTTGGTCCACCACTTTCTTCCAGACTAAAATATCTCAGAAATTTGCCACCGATAATGGAACTTTAGTGGATAAATCCAAATAACTTCCCTCCTTTTCCTCTACTGCTGACACTGAACATGGTTTTCCCTCACTTCAACATCCACTGGATTGTTTGGAACAAATTTTCCAAGACTGTTCACTCAAAGGACTTTAGTGAACCCCTGATTTTTTCCCTGGTGCCAGCAATGGCTGGATATTTATGGTTTTGAGAAAATGGATTAGGGAAACAAATAAAATTTTCCCTGTCTCCACAGGATGCATTTTATTAACTCTTCTCCTCCTTCATCTAGTTTCATGATCAAATCACATTTTTAATTTGTCCGATACTTTGGTTGATGGACCTGTAAAACCTGATAATGTTCGCATCTGTTATGTCTCGTCATGTCTGTTAGGTTTCATGTCTGTCATGCCTGTGTGACTGTCTGCCCCGCCCTGATTGTTTCCACCTGTTCCCCATTACCTCTTGTGTATATATTGTCTGA
Organism: Scortum barcoo; assembly: GCA_023238725.1. Taxonomy (NCBI): domain Eukaryota; kingdom Metazoa; phylum Chordata; class Actinopteri; order Centrarchiformes; family Terapontidae; genus Scortum; species Scortum barcoo. Next base: position 15,718,658 of record CM041536.1, read on the forward strand.
GTTTCCCCTGTCTCATTACCAGATTGTAGCTTCTTGTTTCAATGTCGCTGTGTTCCGTGTATCCAGCGATCGAGCAAACACTGTAGCCCATCATAACAGTACGATCTAACGGGGAGGGCAGCAGCATGGGCTACAGCGGAGTGGGCTTGAGGAGCGGCAGTCTGTCAAGATGTTAAGCTGTTGTAACATACTCTAACCAGAATGTTCCACTCGTCTCCAGCTCGGGAGGGTTCCCGGGCACTGCTTGGGCTGAGGCAGGGCTCCAGGCGAGTGATCGATTATGCCATCCAGTTCCGCACACTGGCGGCCGAATCCTCCGGTCATGAAGGACGCCCCCACGAGGCGCCGATGAGTTCGAGGACCTGGTGGACCTGGCGGTTCGGATCGACAACCATCTCCAGGAGAGGGAGTTGGAGCGTCGCCGGGCCGGCAGGAGGTCCTCTGAGCCACAGCGCCTCCGGGAGTTTCATCACTCGCCAGGATCTTCAGCTCCTACCGCATCCGAGGATCAAGCACCACTTGCAGCCCAGGAGGAACTGATGCAGCTGGGCAGAACCAAATTGGCCCCGAAGGAACGACAACGCCACCTTAAAGAGGGGGCATGTTTCTATTGCAGTCAGTCAGGTCATCGGGTAGGCACCTGCCCGTTAAAAGGCCAGGCTCACCAGGCGTGAGTTTCTCAATGACTTTGTATTTGTGTAGCTTGACGACATACTCATCTTCTCCCCTGATCCTGCCATCAATCAGCGTCACGTCTGTCAGGTCCTGATTCGCCTGCTGGAGCACCAACTTTATGTGAAGGCAGAGAAATGTGAGTTCCACACCTCCTGAGGCTCATTCCTGGGTTTCATCGTCCCACCCAACCAGATCAAGATGGACCTGGAGAAGGTTAGTGCTGTGATCCCCTGCATGCACTAACCTCTCCCAGAGTCCAATTCCATTGAGGTCCCAAGGCTGTGGTGGCGTTCCAGCGTCTAAAGAGGCTCTTCACCACAGCACCGGTCTTGCCATGCCAGATCCTCACCTGCAGTTCATCGTGGAGGTTGGATGCCTCCAACGAGGGGGTGGGGGCAGTCCTGCCTCAGTGCTCGCCCAGCGACAACCGTGTTCATCCATGCGCCTTTCTCTCCCCTGCAAGCTGTCATTGGCGGAACGCAACGACGACGTCGGCAACCGGGTGCTGTTGGCCATTAAGTTGGCCTTGGAGGAGTGGTGCCACTGGCTGGTGGTAATGTCTCGTCATGTCTGCTAACCTTCCTTCATCTAGTTTCATGATCAAATCACATTTTTAATTTGTCCAATACTTTGGTTGATGGACCTGTAAAACCGATAATGTTCGCATCTGTTATGTCTGTCATGTTTCTGTTTCCTGTTCTGGCGTGTCTTGTTTTATTTTGAAAGTCTAACCTTCCCTCTCATTTCACGTCCCTTTAACTTCCTGCCATTGTGTGTTTCCCGCCTGTGTGATTGTCTGCCCCGCCCTGATTGTTTCCACCTGTTCTCCATTACCTCTTGTGTATATATTGTCTGCGTTTCCCCTGTCCTGTTGCCAGATCGTAGCTTCTTGTTTTCATGTGTCCACATCTCTGTGTTCCATGTATTAAGCGATCGAACCATTGTCCACATCAAGACCAAAGAAACCAAGCCTTGTTTGTTTCGTAAGACTTTCTTTATTAAAACCTTTAAACTAGTACCTGTGTCTTGTCCTGCATTTGGTTCCATCTGCTCTGTAGCCCATCGTAACAGCATCATCCTCAGTAGTACTTAACACTACTGAGTTTATTGTAAATAAGCAAACGTTGGCAAGCTAAGACTCTAAACTTAGCTGGCTAAAACTCTAAACAGTAAAAATGAAACCTGCTAATGTTAGCATGATCTGTGAGCACGTTAGCATAGAAACAGCAGCATTTAGCTTAAAGCACAGCTATGCCTTAACTCGTTATTACCGACGGGAGCGCCTGCGATTCCATTTGCATATCTATTTTTCAATGCCGGTAGAATTGCAACCAAATAAAATAGCAATAATTCTTTTTGCATATAAAACCGGAGGAGTTACTCTTTCATATAACATATTCAACATGTCCCAGGTCGCTTTTTCCGTCCACTAATATGTTTGCACAAATACCGTAAAAAGCGTTCACAACAAAAACGTTAGAACCCAGACCGCGGGTATTCACAGCGCTTCTTACGTTGGCATACATGTCATCAAGTTGTGACTATGAACTGTCACCTATTGTTTTCTTGTGTGTCATTTCCCGCAACACTACCTTTGACATCCGGAAGTGACGTCAGTTTTCCCGGGAGTTGTAGTTTTCCCGTGGTAAAAAACTTTTCTTAGCTCGCAGCCGAACTCTCGCTCTCACTTTGCTTTTATCTCTCGCTTTTATATGTAAACACTTAGACACACACAGCCCACACACACACCAGACACTCACCACACACTCCCACCACACTCCCACAAACTCATTTATGGAACCGCAAAAACCTGAACGCATATTGGGGTGTGTGTGTGTGTGTATATATGTAGTTTACTTTGATGTACATTGAAAGTTGGTTCTTTCTGTATGTAATTATGTCCAATTGTATAGGCATTTTGATAAAAAAAAAATTTCATATGTTCATCTGTTCTGAAGTTTCAACACAGTAATAACAATTTTAATTTTTGTTTTTTGCACTTTGGATGGATGAACATGGTCTTATACAAATATATATATATGCTCATAAGTAGCTGACACTCTAAGAGATTTGACTGCACTATTGTAAATAATTTATTTTGATGTACATGCTGTCTACATGCAAATTGTGTCCAATGTGCATTTTATTTTTGTTTTTGATACAGTTTATAAAAATGAGTGTATCTCAAAAATTAAGTTATAAGCACACTCAAAATAAATTTCCTGTGGTTTGAAAGGATTTTGAGCAACTTTTACACATTCACAATTTTGAGGGATACAGCTATAACATTTCTGTATTTAGAAAAATATGTGTAAAAAAAAGATTTTTTTTATGGTTTATTGAACTTTATTTTGGAATTTATTTAGTTAGTCTAGACATAAATCTATACATATTATTAAAATTTTCGATATAAGAGTTGTATTGATGTATAGTAAATTAAAATGCTCCAAAAATGGCACTACAGCATGTAAAAATGTAACGATATGCTCATGGACTTGTTTTATGGTAAGTCATACAGTCTCACACAGCCGCTGGCGTGTCTATCAGTCTTGCTTTCCAAAGAATGTGGCCGAACACAGATTGTATTTACACATGTAAAAAATCTGGTTACAGTGTGAGCCGTACGACCTCCAGATTTGGCCCAGCTGATCTGATAGCATTCTGCAATGTGTTCTGCTTGCATTATACACCTGCCTTTTTCAGATAAAGCACCTAGATATATTGTATGTTAATACCAGATGGAAATGAGGTATTAAAGTCAGCATATCACAGCCCCTGCTGCATTGATTCTGACCTTTCTTTTCTTGCAAATTCCACAACTTTATGCAAATGCATTGCTAAATGTCCAAGAGTTCCAAGATCCAGCTGAAAGGTATAATAAATAACCTCTTCTTACTGTAGTCTCTTTCTCTCTGTGTTTATATCTTTTAAACTATTTAACTAATGCAAAGTCAGTAAAAGCCCTGAGTAGGAAATAGCTTTTTTCTTTTAAATTCTATCTCTTATGTCTCCCTTGCAGTCTCTCCAGTCCTCGGGAGAGATAAGACAGAAGCTGGAGGTTGATGTCTTGACTATGAAAATCAATCAAGACGAAGGAGCGAGCTTGTCATGAAATTTCTGTTTATTGCTGGCATCTCCGGCCTAAACCCTGGTTTGTGTGTGTGTGTATGCGTGTGTGTGTGTGTGAGAGAGAGAGCGAGAGAGAGAGAGAGAGAGTATGCCTCCCCTCTTTGGTGGGCAGGTAGGAGGATGAAAGCTTCTCTCAGATGCAGTCGGCTCAGATTTTTCTGCAGGCGGCTGCCATACCTTTACCACTCTGCTCTGTAATATGACACACACGCACAGACAAACACACACACCCAGACAAACACCCACCCACATGCGCACACTCAGACACACGCACAAACACACACCTCTGCTTCTCTGAGGGGATGACCTAAAATCAGACTATTTCTATGTCTTAGCTCCCTTATCTCTCAACCAACAGAGATCTGAATTAATGTGTTCAGGAAACATGTAGGAGACGTAGAGAATCAGGATATAATAAAGGTCTGCTAAATGATTATTATAGAAGACACTGGGGTGATGATGCCCCATTTGAACCACAAGTAAAACTTGTTTCATGCTGTTAGGGGGGGTCTTTTAAAGCCAGTCTAGTTCAAGATGAGTTCACTTTAAAAATGTGTTTCCTGTCAGAATCCCACAGGAGACCTGACATGTATTTGAGGGATATATAATTTAACTTAATGTCTGTTTTTTGGGGGAATGACATTGATGTTGTCTATGAAAGATTGATATCCATTCTCCAAGCGATCACACGTGCTAGATGTGTGTGTGTTTCCACAGTATTTATGTTTATGCTTGTGCTCTTGGGAAAAAAGAAGAACCTCTTGAATGATTTCCAGTGTTCCACTGAAATCTGGAGTTACTGGAAGTAAACTCTTTAAACAAACTTACATCATCATTAGAGGCCACTCTGAAACTAACACAAAGGGGAACTTTAATAATGAGCTTAGTTTTGAGGACAACGCTGCTACAAGGCTGCAGATGTGGCTCCGTGTTTGTTTTCAGTGTGCGTGCATTTGTGTACAAGTGCACGCACGTGGATGTGTGTGTGTGTTCAGACATATAAAATTGTATATTTATGGAGCTGAGACACTGACAATGGTTTCACTCAATGCCTTTCTTTGACAGCGTGCTTTAATGTAATTGGCAGCTCTTGAAGTCAGTTTCCCAGAAATGTGCCAAATAATATCTCCAAGCATTTTTACACCGCTCTCATGGTGTCCACTGAAATTGAATGTTTGCTTCATTATAACCTCTTGGAAAGTGCCCAAACCCAGCTTCCTGTCTCAAGAGCAACTGTGCAAGCAAAGCACACACAGTGAAAGAGTCCGACATGTTCCTTCTCACTTTATTACAGAGAGTATTGCCCAGCCAGCTTGACTTGTGAATATATCATTTTACAGATCATAGTGGTTTTGCATGGTTCAGTTCCTTTATAAGAAAGCAACTAAACTGCTGTTGATTTTCCATAATCTGCCAGTTTATCAGTTTATGTCAGATTGATGAAAGCATTTTTCTCCGGTTACAGGGCACGACAGTTAATTTATTTATGTTTTTTTTCAAAGCAACATCACTGGCTGTGCATTTAGTCTTAGGCATTAATATAGGTGAAAAAACATTCAAGATTTACAAACACCATCACTCTCACAGGCCATGCAGTCAGGAAATCAAACGCATAAGGCAAACAAGACAATCATGGACAGTGAAAAAAGATATTGCGAAACTGAAATAATCTCTCATGGGCTGCTCTTAAACCTCAAATGTCGGAGCTTCCAGCCTTTAATCCAACTCGGGGATTTTCTGCTATTGTGGTTAACAGCGTGTTATCTGCACTGTACAGTGCCTATGGTTGACTTATATCATGATACTGTATGTGTTGACCTGCTGCAATGGAGCCAGTGTTTGCTTGCAGAACCGGTATTGCACCATGACCTTTACAAATAAGTCCAATATGTTATTCGTAAATCATGAAAACACAGTATGGTCCTTAGAAGTAGTTAAATATGGAAAATACCATTTTTTGCTTTCTTGATGTAATTGATAGCACTCCTTTGTCTGTCCATTAAATATGAAGCTATCCCCAGCTATCTTACCATAATCCGCTAGTCTAGTCTGGCTCTGTCCAAAGCTAATGCAAGCTGCCTACCAGTACCTCTAAAGCTCACAATTAACAATATTTTAACTTACTTGCTTAATCCACACAAAAAGTGTAATAATAACAATGAGTGATTTTATGGGGACTTATGTGCTGGACTATCTCCTGGCCGGGTGCAGTCACTTCCTTACGTCTTCTCTGACTAAGCAAAAAGCTTATAAGCATATTTCATGGAAAGTTGAACTGTTCTTTTTTTAAGCGTTGTGTTAAGCGTTCTGCAATTGAGAGCAGATTTACATGTATATTTACTTATTGTGTACACAGTAAATGTCTTACCTGAATAAAAAAGTATAACAGCAGATGGCAGCTGGCACATGGCAACATCACCACAGACACCTATTAAAGAGAGATAGGGGACACACATGAGGTGAGTAAACAACAGCCAGAGAACAACCTGACTGTCAATAGAGGAAGAGGAGAGAGGATCAGATGAAGGGGGAGGCTGATTACAGATCCTTCTCCCTGGGAGCTATGATGCAGAGTAACACCTGACAGACAACCCCATTTCACCTCTAACCCTGTTCAAATCTGAAGTCAGTGAGTAGGCGGCGTACGCATGACCACTTCTTTTGCCTCTCGCGTTTCATCCCGTTTCCTCCGTGGCATCACCACTGCGTCCTTTCCTCCTGACCACTCTCCCAGCCTCTCCTTGCTGCCGCTCCAATCTCACCATTTATTTCCACCTCCCTTTACACCCTCCACAGCCCTCACTCTCCCCCTAACAGGCAGGGCTGCTGTGGATGACACGTATCCAGCTGAGAGCAGCCATGCAGGGTCGATGGACCGCAGTACACTGGGAGGAGAGATAGCCCTACACCCCGGCCCTCTCTGTGTGCGTTTTCTGTGTTTTCCTTCCTCTGTGTGTGTGTGTATGTGTATGTGTGCTTGTTTATCTGTCTGTAATGCACCTCACAGAACCCACAGCAGCACCAATGACAGGTGCCTCACAGTACGGGGAGACACTGTATTAGCATGTGTGTGAGTTCTTTAATTTTGTTTTTTAGAGAAAGAGAGATGCTAAGTGGAGGATCAGAGGCGTTGTGATTACAAAACAGCAGATCCAGTATCAGACCTGCACACTATTGGCGGTTTATCAGTTAATTCATCCAGTTGCGTGAGCATGTTTCGCTCTCTTTCTGTCTGTCTGTCTGTCCTTCTGTCTCTGTTTTGGTGATTAAGTACAGTGCTACTCATTAGTGCTGAGGGAATGAGAATTGTGGGAGATGACATGTGTGCAGTTCCTTTCCAAATGTGTGAACTTCTTTATTATTATTAATATTATCTTGACCCACACATAACAATTGTGCATGTAGATTTGGTGTCCCAGTCTTCTGACAGACTAACGGGTGCAATGGGCTGTGACCATTAATTATTTACGAAATGCGTTTTAGGCAGGAAAGACTGATGATCCATAAATAGGACAGAAGGATATCACAAAACAAGAGCAAGATACAATGCCTCAATCCTTTTAAAGCAAGCAAACCAATCAACATGGTATAAAAAAAATACTCATGTAGGTTGTGTCTATTCACTGAAATAAAAAAATTCTGGATTAAAATGGGTGCATATCTGTGTAGAGGGACAATGGTTAACCACCTTTATCACCAATCAAAATCAATAACCAGGTACTGATCTCAGATGACTATTGGTGTTATTTTCACACAGTCAGATAGAAACCAACCTTTCCTGTGTTGATTTATCAGTCCATTTCATGACCTGCATTAGGTTCAAAGGTTAAAGGCTGTATCATGTTAGAAACATAAAAATGGATTTCCTGGACATTGCAGACTGCTGGAATTGAAAAGATTTAACCGTTCGACCACTGATCTTTACTTAACAAAAGAAGTGCTGTTCCACGTTTTGTAGTGTGCAATTCACATGCTGTAAAAGATAAAAAAAGCACATTGACAATGAAAATTGGATTAACCCATGCACGAAGTGCTACGCTTCAGGGGCACACAGACTGTGCTCTCATGTGCAGTGGGTACTCCAAAGGGATTCTCCAGCAAAAGAGCTTTTAACCTTTGAGCACCACGCAAAGTCAACAATGGGAGTGCTCAGCATTGTGGACTGTTTTACACAGTTTATTTTACTACAATTACATCTAAAAATCATTATTAATGTATTACCATAAGAGAGAAAACCATTAACTTCTATTAAATTCCAATTTCTGTCATTCAAGTAATTATTCATATAGAAAAAAGCCAAAACAACTAAGATACAAGGGTTTTCTGCTTTCTTTGTTTTTATCACTGTAAATTAAATATCTCTAGATTCTGGACATCCAACCATACAAAGCAAGCAATTTGAAAATATCACCTATCAGTTGTCAGTGTGTTTTCCCTGAGGTTTGGTGGTGGTCCACAATTCATCTGACATGATTAAAAATGGCTGTGGAGCCTAAAAACAGACCAGGGTTGGGAAATGTGTGAAAGCATTCATCAGATCTGCATTTCATCACCGTAGAGGGCGACGGGCCTGTCAGAAGGAGAATTACCTCTCTGTCGATGGCATCTATCAACTTAACTGTCATGTAATGACCCTGGGAGTCATCATGAAGCATCAGTCAACCTCTTCATGGCACGGGTGCTGCTGCATCCTACTTAATTTACGTTCACACCCCGCCGGTCTGTCGTCACTGCGATCGATACACGAGGTGTACAGAGCACTACCAGAAGTTCAGAGTAATGGAGAGTATTGACCAATGTGTACCTCAGACAGGTTGAAGAATAAATATAATTGGTTTGGACAGAGACACAAGACTCTTTGGCAGAAATAATGTTGGTTGGTTTTGGTTTTGTTGGTTGGTTTTGCAGTCATTTCTCTCTTGTTATCAGAATTTAAGTAATGTACTAACCTTTCGATTTGCTCTACCACATTAACATGAGTGGACACTGTTTTAAGCACACACACATTGTTTCAAGCACAGACATCTGTGTGTGTGTATATATACGATATATATTGTTGTTTCCTGTGCTAAATTATGAAAGGCTTACTCCAACAAATCATACATTTAACAAACTTCTACAGTTTTAGTTATGTGTTTATGATTTTTTCCATTTTTTTCTATTCTAAATCTCAGGATCTCAACATGAGAGATGATACAAAATCTAAGGTTTGTCCAAAGTAGTAATAAAATGTTAATATAATTTATTGATTATTTCACAGTGACATTCACAGCTGACATGTAGTTCCCAGGTGTGTGGCAAATGCCCACAAAGCAGTGAGCAAAGAAAAGCTATGTGGTTGGATTCGAACTGCGAATTAGGAGTGAATTTCCAGAGTAGTTACTATATATGATGCAATGGAAGAGAAAGATTGACAAGGTTATTGTGATCATAACCTGAGAGAGAGGTTATTTAAATAGTTGAAAGACACTGAGTGACAGAAACCTCTGCTTTGTTTGATTACTTGGGAAAACCATGGGAACTAAACCACTTTTATGTTTTAAATACCCACTTTGTTTATATTTAACACATGCTTTAGGTTTTTTTTTTATTAAGAACACATGTGGTATGCAGCAATGATTTGTTTTTCTTTCAAATGTGAACCGGAAGACTTTATTTGTATGGGATACTGCTATGAGTCATGTAATCCCTCGAGCAGAGGAGCGTTTCAGTGGTTACAACACAAAAGTAAACATTTAACATTTAAATTATTTAGTATTTAAATTGCAATGGATAAAACAATTAAACATATAACACTGCTGACTTTTGACACTGTTGAGATAAGACTCCACACAATTGGCATGTGCACCATTCGCTGCTTCAGTGATGTGCCTTGGGCCTGGAGCAGTGGATGAAAAACATACCAAATGGGGGCTGTAATTGAACACAGTAACCATCCATTTGTCTGGCATGATGTCACACGTACACTTGTGAAAACAGCGGCAGCACCACCACAATAAAGGACATATCACACTAGAAATCACATACTTATCAATTTGCATTGTTATTATTTATTTTTAGGTTGCTCATCCCAAACACTGATGCAGTTTTGCATGTACTAGCTGACAAGATTTTTAATCATTATTACTGTCAACTGTTGCACCAACTCTGTTCTAACAGCTGTCATCATATACATATTGGCAAACGTTTAATTCTAAAAGACATTCAAAGTTTTGGGGAGTGTGTACAACATTCTCAAGATTTCACTTTATGGCCACTGTGTGACCAGTAAGCCACCCTTCACTATCCATCACACATACACACACGCACACACACACACACACACAGTTTCCCTCCTCATACTCATCATTTATTAAAGGGTCTGATCTCTCTCTGAGACACACCATCACAGCTGTACATCCCACTGCCCTTTCACCGCCACATCCCCTGAGTGTATGTATGTGTGTGTGAATGTCTTTGCATGTAAGAAAGGACAGATGCCAGTGAACAGACAACGCTTACACTGAGTGTGTATGGCGGTGTGCGGCTCAGTTTGTGTTGTGACTGCTGTTGCTGATGAGAGGTGAGCTGTGGGAAGCAGCAGTGATTCCCACACACATCCCTGTTTCCACACTAGAACATAACACTGTAAGAAACACGTGGAGTGGAACAACTGTAGTAATAAAGAAAAAAGAAAAAACGAACTTAAGGAAACCTTCAAGAACAGAATGAGGGACCTAGTTTTGTAGTAAATTCCATGGTGAAACATTTGTTATATTTCACAGCTGTGATTAATAAAACCATTTGTCAACACTTGCAGCAGCCTCATGGCTTTGTGAGTGTATCTGCATATGCTGCTCAACATGGAGATCTTTTGCGTGACATCTAGAAAAAACCTCATGTATCTGTTGCTCTCACTGAAATTGTAGAGATTATAGATGTATAACTAGATTTAAAAATATCAATACTTTTATTATAGTGCTTTAAAGTGCTTTAAAAACACAATTTTGCAGATTTACTTGAAGGAAATAATGATGTTACTCAGGTCTTAGCTCAGTCCTCTTCTGACACTGCACAGAACACCACAGGAGTCAAAAATAAGCTTTTAGGGAATTTCATGGAGTGTTACACACAAATGTACCAGGTTAGCAACTGCAACAGTAGTTTTTCTGTCTAAATTCTTATTTTTCCCCACTTTTTCTTAATTTAGTTACAAGTTACAAAGAATATGTTGTGTAATATAATTTCGCAGTAAATGTCTTACATCCAATTAAGCCCAGGAAACATTTGAATATAATTTTATAGAGACACTACATTGTGGAGAACTATGCTTTAGTTATATATTATATCTTATGTTGGCAAATGAGCCCTTTACTTTTTCCCGCATGAAAATAGTTGAAGTGTCCCTTTAAAACGGGGCTGATATGAACATGTGGCTGAAGCCCTGATGCAGCTGTAAAAGGTAAACAAGTTAGAAATGAGCGCCTGTTTCAGCATAAAAGACCACACCATTTTATATGGATGGTGTGAACTGTCGTCTTGTTGTGGTGAGGGATTTATTATGATTTTTTGATGACTTAATGAAGTGCATGGAAGAGGGATGTGATTGTAATCTGGTGGTGACTGAAGCTTTCAGAAAGCCAGATGAAAATCAGGCTGCCTGTAATAGTAACTACTCTAAAAAAATATAAGCAAATTTGTTGGTGAGTTTTTGTGTTTAATTATCTTTTTTTGGCTGGTTTCCTGTTTTTCAGCAAGTTATTACATATTTTGTGTGTAAAATTCTTTATATTTGGTTCAGTTCTCGCTGTTGTGTGAAACAAGACATTGATTTCTAGTTACCTACCTGTTTAATTAGTGCATTAGGCTCCTGTTGACTCTACTCTGATTAGATCCCATGTTTCCACCCCCCGGTCTTCAGCGCTGATACACACATGAAACCAGAAAGAGAAAGATAAGACAGAAAAAGGACAATGCATTATTCATTGTTAAATAAAACATCCAGTGTGACCATTTTAAGCACAGTGTTTAATGTGGTGTTAACATCATTCATGATTTGTTCTTTAATGTACAAACAGCTTACAAGGAGTTAAGTGAGTAATGATACTTTAACATGGATTCAGCACCATGGACAGCAACATTAAGGATATTCTGCCCTTGGAAACACCTGTAGAGCTTCAGCAGTATTCATAGAGACATTTGTAGAGTACACTGTTAACTTGTAAAATGGATTATTAATGTGAAATATGACAAAGAACCACTACTGGTAATTCTGTGTCTGTGTTCAGAGGAAACAAAAACAGATTTTTGTAGATATTTAAATGTTTGTGCAAAACATTTAAAATGCTAAACAGATTATTAATATGTTGTCTAAAAAATAACTAACTATTAGGTAAATTATTTACCTATTATTAAATAGTCATGAACACATTGTTTACTAAGGGCTTATTAATATTCATGTGTTCGCCAGTTTATATTGACATATACTCTCCATAGACAGCATTAAAAAGCAGATGCCATATATATATATGCCATAATGCCATTATGTATAGACTTGAAAATGTCTCTGGGAACAAATAAGCTGCTCCATTTTTTGCTACAAACAACAAAATTGTGCCCTTAAAATTGGTTTCTCCATTTATCAGCTTTAAAGCAAGTACATCCATTCGGATACTGTTCATATGCTACTGTGAAGTAAAACAAGAAATATATAGAGTGGAATTGATATAGTTAAAGCAACTCTCTTTAAACCATATTAAAGCATAGTTCATAGTTCATAGTAGCATAAAACATCAAGAATGCATGCACCACAGGATAAGTGAAGCACAAGTGTACTTTTAAAGCACTTACACAAGTCTACTCTATGGTAGCATGATATCCAGTATACCACAGTATGGCTTATGTCAGGTAAATACATATGTCTACTTCAATAAATGCACTTTATACTACACCTAGAGAATGGTGCTAAACTGGTAGATCAAAAAAATATCAAAAATATGTGGTGAAATGGTATAACACATTTCTAACACACCACATATACTACAAATATGCTTTTAGTATATAAAAACATTTCTCCACATGAGGGATTCTGCCATCAGCAGTCGAAGGCAGCTTTGGCATCAGACAGGGAATACTTTGTTTTGTGTCATTAAGTTGGTCCTTACACGTCTCTGTTGATCCATTACATTGTTTTATCTTGTAAATACTGTACTTCAGCCCCTCACTGACCATGCTGACCAAGAGGCATGGTATGAGGGGTTGGGGTAAAATCACCCAGAAGCCCTGCTAATCCAGAACTGTCTACTTTTGTTGCACCGTACCTCGGATCAAGACTAAACTGTAAACTGAGGCACAAGCAGTGGCCACATCTGAGACATGAGATTCTCACATAACTGATCTAATAAGTGCACCACCATGTTTTTATGTTTAATATAAATCACTCCCTGTGAGCTTGAAAGGCTTATGTAAAATGTTTACTTGTTCTTCACGGAGAATTGCGACTGTAGTCAGCTGCAATTTGTGTTTGCTGCCTATCCATATGTACTTACTTTCACCAATAAGCGGTTACACACACTGCTATCTCACTACTCCATGTACAGTGTGAGCAGGTATGTTAGAGTGCCTTGCAGAGCATACGGATGGAGAGAAGCAAAGAAGTGAAATATGCTGCAGGTGTGGTTTCAGAAATGTGTGGGGCTATGCCGGTGTGTTTTTTCAAACATGGAAAGTCGTAACTGGACTGGATGAATTCTGGCTGATGAGTGTGCTCCATGAATGATTAAAAAACTAACTTTTTTACAGGCACTTTTCAGGCTTATAGAGGCTGAGAATTTGATACTCAAAAGATAGATTTTGGGCAGAGTATTATGTTAATGGCTCTGTCCAGAGAGCTTCTCTTTTACAGCATTACCCCAGAACTGACTGTATTTTTTTCCTTCCTTAACTTTAACTCTGCACCCAGGATTTAACTGTGCCGTCAATAAGACATCATTGAGTTTATCTGACTATTTCACTCAGAAATGCTGCCACTGGGTGCAGTTCTGTTCGGACAAAGCCTTTCATTTAAAGTTGTAGAGCTCTATCAAACACATTGCAGAATCAATCACAGGATGCTATCAGGAAAACCATCAACCCACGATATTCTACAATCAGCACTGCTTGTGCTTCTAGAATCCTTGTCACATCACACAGTCACATCCGCACATAACTCATCTGCCAATTCACATATCCAATAAAACCAGAGGACATCACTGTTGCAGGGGCTGCCTTTTTTCTATTCACTGTGCTTATACACTGTTAATGATGAGGTTCTGTATTGCATGCAGTCCAGTGACTGGTGCTTTGTGGACGTGCTTTGAGGCCAGTTAGCGCAGGCGTGCACACACACACACACAAAGATGTACAAGCGCAAGCTCATGTAAGCACATTTAACAGCACAAAGATGCTGAAACTCAAGGCAAAATCCAATCACTTACAGACAATTGTCCCCTGACTTGCACAGAGATGAATATTCTCCTTATACATCCACGCATAATAGACACACACACATCTATGCATGCATGTCTTTAAGGTTTAACAAGGCCACCAAATGCCCGCCCACGCTTGCGACCCCCTCCTACACTGTGTTTGACCTTCCAGTGAGCACCAACACACCGGCAGACACTCACTGATGTACAGACTGTACGTACTGTGTAAGTGTGAATGAACACATGTATAAAATTATGCTTAATTACACAACAAGTGACACACACACTGTTGGGCACACACACATGTAATCTGAATGTACACATTCAAACATGTTACATTGTATCAGTAAAGCAAAATGTCAAAGACATGTATACAGAGATACACAGAGATTTCAACATGAAAAATTTCAACATAAATATCTCATATTAAGAGAAAGTAATTGCCATTTAATACAAACACATTCGCATGCAACATGTTAACCCCATCCTTTCAGAGAAGCAAATTCTGCAATCACTCACAGTAAATGCATTATTATTATTATTATTATTATTATTATTATTGTTACTGTTGTTGTTGTTGTTTTGGTAGTATGTCTATGGGACCAAGCCTCTCCGATATCAATCGCCACAGGCACTGCCCAACCCTCCTCTGAGTAAATGTTTGTTCTTTTACTCCTCTCTTTGAGCACATAAAGAATAATAGTTCATTTAAATTCTCATTATTCTTACTAGTAAGCCTGTCTTCTGATGTTGATATTGCAATTCCCTTACAGTCATAGACATATTGTAAGTAATTATCACAGAGGAAAAGAACACCACAATTTTATAAATTCTAACATCTAATAGTAATAGCTTCAAATGCAAATATTTGATTCAGATAAAATGGAAATTTGGCGTTATCCTTGCCTGCTGCATGTCATTTCAATGAAGTTTTACCTTCTGGCTTAGGAAAAGAGACGAGGTGCACCAACACAGAGCCAAAGTTGTTCATTGGCTGGACAGCAAATCAAGCACAACTTCATCACGGGTGGTGTTTGGTAGCAAGTAAGGTGTGAGGTAAGTGTGCATAGAAATCCATGTCACTGTGATCACCAATCCAATGATACACATGCTGTGAGCATATAAGCAGAACTGGAATGTACTGATATGAAAAACTACATTTCATAACAATGGGGAATAACTGAACATTATGTACGTGGCATTAAGTGATTCACTGTTTTGCAGTCCCTGATCTTCAGAATTAAAACATGTTATTTGGAGTTGGAGATGAGCAGCATGTGGCTCATACGCGTGGATAAGTCCCATCACACCCCAAAGCTCGACTGTCAGTGAAAAAATCTGAAGCTGCGGGTGCATCAGTGAGGGTCTAAAGTCTGTGTACGTATCATCGGATGTTGATTTTTTTTTTTCATCCTGCTGTACCTTTAGCACAGGTCCACGCGCCTCTGTCCTCTGGCGCAAGGTGTGGAGTGGATGTTCAGGAGCAGAAGGAAAGTCATTCCGCTGATAACCAGTGACCAGCTACGGCATCAGATCACATCCACCTGTATGCCTGCTTCCAGAGACGCACTACCCGCCCATCTTTTTTTTCTCCCCCCCTCCCCCCTCTCACCGGAAAGCTTAAAGCCGCGGGATATGCCTTGGCGCGGTGTGTCTGAACCCAAATAACTTCTCCACGCAGCGTAAAATACGCAGCTGCAGATACTCTTTGTTTCACCTTCTGTATCTTTATCATGCATCCGCTGCAGAGATAAGCTGCCAGAGCTTTTTTTTTCTCTCTCTCTTTATCAAAACCCCGCGATCAGCTGATGGAAAAGAAATGCATGGGAGCCCCATTTATGCAGCACAACTGGGTGTTTAAATTCTGCGCAAAGTTCAAAGCAGATTGCTCCCCACCGTAGGATTGGCTGACGTGCGCCCGAACGGTCCCGGACTGACAATTTTTCACTGCACTCTGTCGCCTAACCTGAAATCCTGAAAGACTGCAACACATTTGGCCACCAGTGAAAGAAAAGATGTTACGTGTGACCTACCTTGACGACTTGGATCCTTCAGAAGGTTGCGCACAAAGCTTAAGCTGCTGGAAGTTTGACTTAGTCTACTCCTGATCCCTCGGAGGAGTCGCACTGAGAGAGAGGATGGGCGCCACTGCTCTGCGCGCCAGCTCCGTGGACGTGTGTGTGTGTGTGAGTGTGTGAGCGCGCGTGCGTGTGTGTGTGAGAGAGAGAGAGTGAGTGAGAGAGAGAGAGAGAGAGATGGGAAGGGAAACAACAGACGTGGAGAGCTGTAGCCCCTTGCCAAAGGATGCTTCAGTCTCCTAGCAACAACAATCGATCTGGCAAGGAGACATTTTTATTGGATAAAAAGCAAACTTAGCCATTCACCTCCCTTAGCACATGCTTACCACTCAGAACAACTCCAGCTCTTTACTGAGTGAAGGAAGAGAGGAGGAAGAGTGAGAAAGGAGAGAGAGAGAGAGAGAGAGAGATGGATGTTTCACATGTGTGTTTGAGGTGCAGAATGACATACAGAATTTATCTACATCCATCTGTCATAGAGGCCCCGCTCAAAACGCATATAGTGAAATCAACAGAATCTCTCTATCTCTCTTTTTTTTTTCCTCATTCCATGCAAGCTCCATCAATGTTTTATCACGGTGTTACGCTGTGATGTCAGTGGCAGAGAAAAACTGTGAGAGCAGTGCTAAACATGCTGTCCATGCTTCATCTTATTTAGGCTTATTTGGAAAAAAAAAAAGAAAAAAGAACTGCCATTGGCTGCATCGTTGAGTGGTAGCGCATTCAACCCTAAACACCCTCAGAGCTGTGACAGCCGAAGACTTTATCATGCATCACACTAACATGGTGGATGATATATGGCAACCACACAGCATGCACACATATTTTCTACAAGTTATGTGTGTCTCTCTCTTTTCCCATTTTCCCCCCTATTTTTCCATGATGAGAACAGAAACAGTGGCACTCTGGGGTGTCTGTGTGTGTGTGAGTGCGTATACATGTACACACACATGTGCATCTCTACTTGTTTGTATGATTATGCACATGGAGACATTAGAATGTAAGTATGCAAGTGTGCAGCTTCTATTGAACAGAAAATCCTCTTCACGCATGATTGAGTCACAGAGTCCTCTCTCTCTACTCAACATACACACACAAATGCACACTACACACACACACAGGCACCCGGTCTACAGGCCTGATTTCTGTATTGTAAAGTTAGTCAAGTGCATAGAGATACACTGTCTGAGGGCTTGCTTAAAGCAGTTTTTTGATTGCGGCTACAGGCCACAGCATGTTATTTTGCCTGTTTTATATGCAGATATATGACGACAGGCAGCTGAAGTTTCTGACTAGCTCATATGTTTTCCGTGTATCTCCTGTGTGACACCATATGGCGTAAGAAAACTGTCTCTGAGGATAAGCTTTGGATGGGCAGAGATTGATTAGTAGACTGAAGAAGTAAGGGTAAGAGCATCCACTTCACACCTCTGTGACACACATGCATGCATGGACTTGAGGTGGGAAGTGCAAACACACTTACACAAACACACACACACACACACGCACACACTAGCACTCAGTGTCAGTCACAGCTTTCCCGGACTTCATCCCTCATCACTGCCGCTCCAGCTTGGTAGATGCTGGCCATTCTAATAAAGGCCTCATTGTCTGCATGGCATGCATATATGCAGAAAGCCCAGAAAGCCAGCTTTGTCCCATAAGGGTCCCTCAGCGAGAGAGCTTTGTGCCCAGCCTTTCCCCATAGACCACAGCCCAGCGCAGCCGAAAAGCAGAAAGAAAGAAAGAAAGAAAAAAGAAAAAAAGGAAAGAATGACTAGAGGAGATAGAAAGATACCAACATATTGATGGTAAATATGGATAACTTGGACCTCACAATATGAAACCATCTACACACATTAGGCCCTGAGCGTGTGTGTGTTTGGAAATCCAGAGTGCAGGAATTTAACGTTTTGCCTTATCATGGTGAACTGCTTTGCTCATGCAGCAGGAAGTGGGTCCACTGGGATTATGTTTCCTTCTTCTTTGATTCCCCACAGATTGTTTGTGTCCCCGCACTAATAGAATTAGCCATGCTTCATTTCCCATGGTCTTCTGTCCTGTCTTGGCCTCGTGATGGATGGAGCTTCACACAGAGGAGTGAGTGTGCTTAGAAGTGTGCCCAGTGTTGGTCAGACAACGGGGCTAGTTACAACCACAAGCTTCCATTTGCTTTGGTCAGTGTGGTCACTTGTGATGTAGCCAAGTGGACAAAGGGCTTTCTAATAATGTGGGGCTTTGACTCTTTCTGACAATGATACAGTTTTAGGAAATTTCTAGGAAAGCTAACTTGTATTCTTGCATTTGTCATTTGATAAGTACAGGGGTAAATATTTGGTTAATGTGAAAGGACTGTCTGTATATTCATGTCATAGACCAGATATAGGGCCACATTTTAGAAAAAACAATGTACCTGATGTAAGAAAGAAATACCTAGTTTGGTTGACATGTCAACTTAATTAAGCACAAGCTGAAATAGTTTTTTCATAATTGAGATTATGCTTCTGGGTTGAAGGGTTTTTCAGGTATTTCCATGGGCACACTCCAGATGGAAGAGTTGAAGTCTCAGTAGACTGGCTTAATGATGCTCTGAACTTCACCATTACAGTGGGTATAGACCATAGGCTTGACAGCTCCCCAAAAGTGAAGCTAAAACATCTTAGTCGCCCCCTGGTGGCTGGTTGCAGCACTCCAGTGCATAAGCCCGCCCCTCCATGTTAGCAGATGGGACATGGACAAGCTAAAAAATCAGAGTCCATGTCAATTAAATGGTTTCTGTCATTTCACCTAGTTTTTATCACACTGTTGTTCGTTCAAGTGTTTGTTTTTGAGATGTTTGATTTGAATTAGTTATTTGATGCTATAAAAACGGAAGGTCGTGATTGACAGCTGTCACTCAAAGTGAAATAGTCACGGAGGCATATGCAGGCATCTTTTCAGGAACTGCTTTTAGAGTGGGAATGTTATGAGGAAATGTAACTGTAACTTTAGCTGGTGATCGTTAGCTAACAGTCCTTAATTACTGATTACCGGTGGAGTTAGGTGGGACCGTACCAGAATATCCAAATGGTAAATGTGGTATATCCATAGACATATATAGGGCATATGTATAGTCTATGAGAACAGCAGAGACATCATCATAGTTTGATCCATAAAGGTCTGCCAGATGGCTGTATTTGGAAATTAAGTATGACGCACAACAAATTTGCCCTAAAAGTCTTTTAGATGGCTAAGTAAAAACATGTGTGTCTGTGTGTGTGAATATTATATGGTTGTTATTGTTGTTTTGGGCTATTTATGGCTCTTAACAGGGGGTTGGTCTCTAATTATCCTGGTTACAGAGGCATGGCCAACAGACTGCAGGCCACACACACTTCACAGGACATGCACTGACCTGTCTCATGTTCGTCTGCTAACCAGTCTAACACTACAGACACATACACACATAAACAAGTGCAAAAAACTAATACTTCAGTTGCTGAGCTGTGACTCACCTCACACACCTTCTGGCCAGGGTGCTTTACACCCAAACTTTAGTTGCTGCCAAGTAAGATCAAATGGACTAGTAGTTGTAGTTGTTTCTGTTGCAGTATTTTCAAATGTATCGCAAGTAACTTTGCATACAAAAACTGAACTTTTCATTTGAAATAATATCAACATACAAAAAAAAAAAGAAGATGAAAATTACATAGATTGTAAATGAAAATAAACTGCAGCATAAATATTCTGTAGGTTTATAATTGAATGCTTTAATGCAAAACCTGGAGCTAATTTGCACTTCCTCGATTTTTGGCTTTTGTCACTAGAAGTGTTTTCTGAGCTTTCCTTGCACAAGTTTCAAATTTACTCCAAATGGTAGACAATTGTGTTTGTTGTGATAGCAAACATAACAACTTGTGTGAGAAAAAATCTGGGTGAGAATCAGTGCAAGCCAACATGCTCTTTAAAACATGGGTGTTATTTGGTGAAAATCAGTTAAAAAAATGAAAATGATGAGCCTTAATTGTACAGTTACTCTGTAATCAAGTTACACTCAACACATACAAATGCAAAAACACCCCAGGTTTGTTTGCATGTATACGTACGTGCACACATGTACACGTGTGCGTGTACATAAACAGGCTATGTACAGTATCTGATTTGACCTCTCCTCTGAGCTTTCTCACCACGACCACAATTCATTAGTAATTGACCGCAGCAGCCTCACTCATTAAACATTAACAGGCTACTGGTGAATAATTGATTAATGATATGAGGCGATCTGCAGCAGCATTCTGACAATAAGAGTGCATGGATGAGAGGGAGGAGAGGCCGAATGAATGCGACGCAAAGAAAAGGCCCTGACACATGACACACAACCCACTCACTCACTCACTTGGAATTTAATTAACTCACTGGTCAAGTACAAATTTTTTTGCAAGTGTAAACACACTTTACCGGACATAATAATTTTAATGCAGTTTTGGCCTCTGAGGCCAGAGAAGTATTGACTTGTAACCTCATTTGTTGAAGAGTAATGTTACCACCGTTGTGCTCCTAAGGATTTCTATCAATCTTCGTTTTTGAGCCAGTGTCAGTTTTCTTTTTGTTGATGCTGTATCTCATTTTAGACAGAGCCCTAGCCCAATTTCTTAGAGAAAACACTCTGCAGTTTGTTAGTCCCAACAGGTACTCATGGAGTGCTTTTGTGATTATTGCGGCCCGAATATTGCAGTGCTATTTGTAACATTTTTGCGTGTGTTTGTGCTTTTGTGAGAAACAGTGGATGAGTCGCAAGCTGGCAAAAAAAGGAGGATGATGGACGGTCAATACACAACCTCCACTATCCTGAGTTATACTCTTCTCTGGTGTGACGCCCCATAGCGCCAGGACAATATCATTTGTCAGTGCCTTCCAAAACCGAATGAAATGAAAGTATTTTCTGCTTTGACACCACTATGGTTGAGGTGTGGTTAGGTCAAGGCACAAGAATGAATTCCATAGTGCTGGATTACAATATCAGTGTTATTAAGGTTAAGGGACCTTCATGGTTATGGTTAAAAAATGAAAGCGCTGGGTTTACTTTGGGAAACAATCGTGCACATGGTTAGAAATACTAATGCTGTCCGTTGATAGGGATCAGGGGGCAAACAGTGGTCCCCTATGACAAAGTCCCAGTGCTCCTCCTCCTCTTCTATCATGGTTGTCCACTCTCTACCACAAAGACAACTGAAGTAGTTCTTGAATGGCCCCACAATCTGTGTGATGGCATGTTAATCTAAAAAATGATTATCATGCGAAATGAAAATAGGCTTTTGGTTGATTATATTCATTTTCTTTTAGCAAGGATGATTTTGGAGGGAGTATTGTAACATGGCTATTTTAGATGAATACATTTATAACTTTGAGTGGGAGTACCCACTTTATAAATACACAAAAGGAAAAGACACAATTTACAGACAGTTTAAGTGTCCCTTAGGAGCTTCCTGCCTGTTTAAGAACAGGACTAATTTGTGCGGGGTATCAAATTGGCTGATTTTAATGACATTCAGTCACTGATTGTTTTGGCCTTAAAAAGCTTTCAAGCATCCCTAGTGATGGGAATTTCTCACTGAAAGTGGGGAGAGAGAGTTTCATTAAGGTTGTCTGTCTTTCAGCTTATTGGATGTTTAGAACAGACAAGGCAAGATTAAAATGTGAGAATAATAACAATAACAACAATTTCAATAACAAATGAAAGTTTAACTTTCCTGACAATGACAGAACATACAGTATGATAGCACTGAACAGCCTTTGCCATTATGTCTGCTCATACTGTATGATTTTGTGTCATTTGTGGACACAACAACATCCATGCTGACTGGTAAAAAGGTAATTTGGACAAAATGTTGCTGCTTAATGCAATTCAATGGTTAGCTACAGAAAACAAATTCAGTATTTTTCCCGTGTTAAAATTGGATCTGAAACTTGCACTCTGGTGACACACACACACACAGTAGTTATGCTGACACACACGGAGTGAAAATTAGGATAATGACAGTCATCTAGCAGCGAAAATAAGAGCTGGATGTCTCCTTAGTGGAGTCAGGCTGAGAGAGAGCATGAGCTCATCAGATAGAGAATAGAGTGAGATATGTCCACTGTCAGCGCTGATGAAACTCACTAGGACTTGGCAGGGGCCAGTCACAGAGGTGCTCGATGATGAATAGGGGGCAGGCTCACCCCTTTAAATCAACTAATAGTGTGTGAGTATGTGCAAGCGTGTTTGTGTGTGTTTGTATGCCCATGCTCACACAAGTGCGTCTTGTCTGTCTTGGCTGCTGACACTCAGAGCGGTTAAGGAGGCAGACCAGTTCATTATCACACAGTTTAATATTTAATTTTACGATTTGAGAAAAGATGATGTTTCATTAATGAGGTGATCCATCCCCGGATATCAAGAGTCATCTGAACCGACGCAGCACTGCGATATTGGAACTTCTACGTGTCGCATCCTGCTTTATTCTTGGGTTCGCACAGAGATGCGGCATGTTGTTTTCGACTCTTCCACATGTATTTATAGCTTATCTCTTAATCAGTATTATCTAGCGTGAGATTTTGTTATCTGCTTGTGCATGTATGCTTTAAATAGCACAGAAATAATTTCATCCCTGTCCATTAATCTCCCATTTGGTTAATTATCACAGTTGCTAATTACAAACCTCTCAACTGAAGTAGACCTCCACTGCCTGTTCCTTCCCCTTGTTCTTCCTCTTTCATTCCCTCTCCCTCCATTGCTACATTGCCTTCTCGCGACATGGCAACAAAGCAGCTGCACAGAAAACTTTGAATAAAGGGGAAGTTTAGCTATGACGAATTGATTCAAACTGTCTGGGAACATGCCCAGAACTCAGGAGATCCCCAGTCCTGAACAGACAGTGACACTGGATGAATCTCTAGCTCTGCCATTAGCTTAACACCCCCCCACCCCTTTTTATTTAAGCGGATGCCGTGGTTGGTTCTGGCTATGTATCCCCGGCCGTCATGCTGCTATTTCTGCCCATGCCAGTCGCTCCAGGATGGCTGCTCTGAGAGGGGTTCTTTGAAGAGCTGTCCAGGTGAGAGCTTGGCAATGGCGGAGCTTTCTGCTCTTTCACAACACAGAGTGCCCTTGAGGGACTCAAATTGCCCTGCAGTGTTATGGATAATACTAAAATCCACACTAAAATCACACACACATACACAAGACCACAATCTCGAGTTTTCTATGTATGCCCATGTATACATAAAGCATATGTGTACACTCTTTGAGGTACACAGACACACACACGCACACGTACGCACATGCAATTCCTTCACATATTAAAATAGCAAGTTGGACCAAACAAAAAAGTGGAAGACAATTGCTCTGGCATGAAACTCTCCCTTGGTACCATTTCAAACACAGCGAAAAAAACAAAACAAAAAAAACCTAAGTGCTTTAACAGTTTATTTCTCTCTCTGGACTTCAGCTCTTCTCTCAGTCCACCTCTTTTTGTTTCCTCTTCCCTTCCTTCTGTAATTCCGCCTCCCCTCTTCTAATCAGTAAAAACATAGCCAGACTACAGATGAGACCATATGTGCCTGTGTGTGTATGTGTAATTATGTGTGTTTAATTGTGTGTGCTATTCTATTCGAAGACTCTGTGAGGCAATGGTGGTGTGGTGAAAAGTGAACTCAGCACCTGACAGATCCTCAGAGGTGCCCCCAGAATGCACTAAATGTGAGCTGCTGCTCTTTCCACTCTCTCCGAATGCCTCAGAGGACGGACCCTGTGTGGACTGATGTTACCTCACAGGGCAACACTCTGTTTTTATTTGCCTCTAGTGTCTGTCTCTCAGTCTGTGTGGGGAGAGGAGGAGAGCTCAGCCACTATGTAGGATCCAACTGGGGCCCTTTTTTTTGCCTCATTTTTAGATGAGCTCAGAGTCAATAAAGTAAATCTGAGGTTATGGGAAGTACTGGGTCTCTATATCCCAAGCGATTTTCAGACAGACTACAATAACTCCACCCCTGTGCTATGAAATCCTTTATTTTCTTTGGTTTGTGATACACAAAATTTTTAATGTCACCAATTGAAGCGTGACCATTTATCTGAGTGATCTTGGGCCTCAATTCGTGATGGCTGGCAAGGAAGAGAAAGAAAATCGATGGCTGTTTTTCATTTTGGCATTGGCAAATTCTTGTTGTATTGTAATATGCCACAAATGGCCCTCACATCTTCCTCAAAACAATTTCATGCGACCCTGGAGTTCTAGTATTTAGTCATGTGTAGTCTTGAATTCCAAGACAAGTGGGCCCTGAAAGCATTTATGCATCTCATTAACAGACACATTATAAGCACATAAGCACACAACATACATGCTGAAGTCCACTTTCAAACACATAGAACACACAGATCCAAACAAACGAAACCTTTTGTGCGATAAACTTGCATGTGCCTCACATCCTGCATGTAAACACACACACACACGCAAACACGTGCTCACATAATCTCACGGATGACAAACTACATGTAGCTCAGAATTGTATTTTATTCATGAAAGTGTATGAGGTTGCCTCGGTATGCACACTTTGCTCATGACAATTTGAGATATTTTTTTCATTTCCGGTGTGTGTTTGTGTGTCTGTTTGAGTGCGTGTGGGGCAGGGGATATGTGTGAACTGTGTCATAGAGCCTTCAGGGTACAATTTCAAATCGCAGCCTTAAGCTGGCCTCCTCACTGATCAAGTTAAACAAGACCGTTACTGTGCTGTACCAGGTGAGCCAATGGGAAATGATGACATCATTATTTATTTGCTCCCTGGCATGAATATTGGGCATAAATGTTGAAAGTGACCTCAAAAACCACTGTTATTTACTTGTAAAACTCAAACTTTTAACAATTTCTAGAGAGAGAGAGAACAGAATTTAATGTTTACCAAATGTTTAGTTTTTTTGCTACAAGGCGACATAGATTATTACTGTTCACATCTGAGTTTCTTTTGTGACAATCAGAATTTACAAAATCTTAACCCACCCCGACATTATTAAACAACAAAAACTGCAAAAATCCTTTAAAAGTTTTTGGTTTTTTGTATGAAAAAATAATAGCATGTGTAACTGCACATTAGTAATATCAATAGCAGTTATTTCAACAAAAAAAAAATTAGCCTTATGTAGTCTGTTTTATGTAGTTCACATGCTTTGTCTTCTTTGTCTTCGTCCTCTTCTTCTACCTTGTGCAGTCAAAGTAGCAAGTGGACGATTGGTGGCTCAAGCTGGGCTGGGGCATGAATCTGTTTTGCATACCAGCTCGCAGTTTGCAAGAGAAGATCTGAAGTCAGTTTCATGTCTAAATTAGAGCACTGAGTAGCAACACATTGTAAATGAGTCTTAATGAGTTTCCCAGCCTTTATTTTCTGCACTGTTAGACAGCCCTATGGCAGCACAGAGATGTCAGCCGCTCCTGCTGTGGCTAATATCCTCTAACCACCATGATGACACTGCCACCAGTCATTCACATACACACAGGTAATTGCATGCTCCAGGGATATATGTGTATTTGTGTGTAAGTGTGTGTGTGTGTGTGTGTGTGTGTGTGTGTGTTAGACACCTCACCGGGTCGACAAGGAGATACTAAAGGAGAGCATATCCAACATAAGGCAAAGAGGAATAACACTGGTTGATAGAGGACAAGGCTTGGATTACACCTCCACAGTGTGACCATGTGCCTTCATGCAGCACAGTATGGGACGCTGCGTGTCTCAGTGTGTGTCACATCATTTTAAATCTGTGTGTGTGTTCTTTGGGACATGCACTTGTGTCACTTTTCATCTTAATGACAATGCATTTTAAAAGACGGTATGCTGTAATATGCTAACCCAAAGACGACACACTTTAAATGTAATATCCTTTTAAGTGTGTGTGTGCGCGCGCATCAGTAATCATCTCATGACTCATCTGAATACTAAATCTCTGTTTTACACCTCAAATCCTCATGTATGCTGCTTAATACAAAAACAAAAATCATGCTCGTTTTTGCATTTTTATCACACACAAGACTTCGAGATCTGTTCGTTGAGTATGTGGGGCAGCATACATTAATCATAACGATATTGAGTGGAGTGACAGATACTCATATCAGCATTTACATAAACAAGTGGAACAGGGTATGAATCCAAATTATGTACCATAAAGCATGTATGATGTCAGACAAGAATTGTACCACAGATGCCGAAGAGCATGGGCTTGTACGTTGACAGGCGACGCAAGGAGCAGGGATTGTAACCCAGGGTAAGCTTGATAGCGGAGCACAGCAGTCACCTTCCCTTCTGCGGGTCAATCTGACAACTCTAATTGCTTGTGTCTGAGGATGCCATGGAGGATGTCGTCTTCTCGTGTTTTTTTGTGTTGCGAGTGGAAAAAAGAGAGGGTTTCTCCCCGTCGTGGATTTAGCATGTCTGTATGTTACAGGGCAGGAGCTGATCTATGACTAGGGTGCTATTGTAAAATGTTTGGAGGGATGAGTGCCAAACTAATAAGGCTGCGAAGGATACGATGAATAAAGCATCACAAAAACTATATGCACTGTAATCTGGGGGTGTTGCGTCACCTCTTACAGCTAAGCTTCTTATGGGGAAAAAAAAGCAAGCAACAAGGATGCTGCTTAGCTGGGCAAAGATGAAACAAACATAAAGGAATCTGACTTTGTGAGTTTGGCTGGCTCTCTGTTGATGTGTCTGTCTTTTGTCTGCTTTTTCTCTCATTTTGTCTGTCCATCTGTCCTTACCTAGCATGCAGTCACTCTCTGACTTTTATTTGGCCTTTTAGCCACACTAGTGGCATGTCCCTAGTGACGGCAATTCAGACAGTCAGTCAGTCGGTCCATCACTTTGGCCCAACTCAAATATTGCAACAGCTACTGGATAGATGCATGGTCTGTTTCTGTTTTTTCACTGAAATGTCTTGACAACTTTTGGATGGAGTGCCATGGATGTTTGGACAAACATTAAAGAAAAATTTGTTCATTTATTTGAAAAAAACTTGGTCATAGTTACTTAAATTATTATTATTATTATTATTATTATTATTATTATTATTATTATTATTATTATTATTATGTCCTGACAGTAGTATATGAGACAGATAATCTGTGAAAAACAAATGAGGCTCCTCCAGCTCCACCTGCTGCCATTTGACAAGAATCCACCACCTGAATCAAAACAACCAATCAGAACAGAGTATCTGACAGAGCATCAATTCCTGCTTCTGCACAGGCTCCGCTGAGCATGTGCTGACTCACAGCTGACACAATGGCAGAGAAGAAACAACCAAGCAATGAAACAACACTTTAAACAAAAAGTAAGTAAACAGAAGAAGAGCAATGACGAAGTACTTGCACAAAATTTCCAGCAAGGTGCAGTCTCTTCAAAATCTTAGTGACTGACGCTTTAATTGATAATGGATCCTAATGACCTGACCGACTGCCCATCTTTATGGCTAAAATAAAAAATGTTAGCAAGCATACTTAACTAAGACGGTGAACCTGGAGAATATTTTGGATTTAACAAATGTCAGCACATGTCAGCATGTAAATCACAAAGCCTCACAGAGCCGCTGGCGTTTCTGTAGACTCTTAGTGTTGTTTCAACAACACATGTGGGAGAGGGTGGTGTATTTTTGTTACCTTACAATCGTGCTCAAATGTCTGTGTTTGTGAGCGTGTGCGTGCGTGCGTGCATGTGTGCTTGTGTTTTTCAGGGCATGTATTGCTAATCAATAGGTCATGAGAGGCTGTTATCTGTTATCTGTTTTTGTAACATTCAGTAGTAAATCCCTCA
Source organism: Scortum barcoo (assembly GCA_023238725.1). Lineage (NCBI taxonomy): Eukaryota > Metazoa > Chordata > Actinopteri > Centrarchiformes > Terapontidae > Scortum > Scortum barcoo. The sequence goes on from CM041536.1 coordinate 15,746,805, forward strand.
GGAGAATGTTCACTATCATGGTGTTACACACACCGAGTTTCTCATTGTGCTGTCAGGCCACCCTTCATGTGACGGTGTCTGTCTGTGTTTGTGTGTGTGAGTGTGTGTTTGCACATGTGATTCTTTATAGCTTGAGGGGAGACAGGCAAACTGATGCTCAAGTGCAGGCTGGATAGAATACACATGAAGCATCAATATTTGTCAGTGCACAGGAAGCTTGGAAGGTGTGAAGGACAGATAAGTCCTAAAATATCAGGAATCAGAAATCAAGTATCAATACATACGGTTCCTTCCATTCTCTTTTCTTTTACTGTATAGAAACACACAAACCCACACACTCACATATATTTGCTGTGTGCAGCTCTGACTGTACTTTTAGGTAGAATCTTTCAGCTGTTGAATCTTTTTGGCCTCGAATATATATATTTTGTATGCTCGCACAAAAGCAGCACCTTGTCTTTCCCTCCCTCTCCTCCCCACCTCTCCCTCACCTCTTCCTGCCTCTGCCCCAGCTCTCATTCTTCACTCCCACCTTCTTCCTCCTCCTCGCTGGGTACAGGGCAGGGTAGCAGAACTGTCTCGTCTTTGAGACGTGAGGAGTTTGATCTGTAGAAAGTGGAATCTAGATAGCATGTCTTGCTGTGCTTCAGGGATCTGTCTATATGTGTGTGTGTGTGTGTGTGTGTGTGTGTGTGTATGAATGTGCATGTGCACCCACGTGTGTGTCTATGTTACATTCCAGAGGAAGATAAAAGGCCTAACCCGACACAGCTCAGTTCTGCTAAGTAAAGCAACAGGAATAGTTTGCAATTTCAGCTGCAGAAGCCCAGCTTTGCCTTTGTAATTCCCCAAAAATATGAGTCATATTTATAGTATGTCATCACCAGTATGCCATCAGCATATGGATCAATAACTAGATGGATCAATAACTAGATAGATAGATAGATAGATAGATAGATAGATAGATAGATAGATAGATAGATAGATAGATGCTTGTTTGAAGTATAATGAAATCTAGCCAAGAATAGTATATAAATTAAACATTATTTGTCTTAGTCATTAGTACGAAATAACAACACATTTTTTTGTCCAGATTTGAATGTTTTTTGTTTTGTTTTGTGGGATAAAAGCTGCAAACAATAGGTCTGTTCCTCGCTGCATCATGGTTACACTCAGTAAAGGGTTTTGTTCCACATATGACAAAGAATTAGACCGTCTCACAGCAAACTTGCAAATTTGCGTGCAGCTTCATTTACAGGAACCTGAATTTATTCTCATTTTCTCTTGGATTGCATTGGATGGTGGCAACTGTAGGTTTTGCTGCTTTCCGAAAGAACACCTTTCATGTTGGGCTTCTATTGATGAGGATTTAATAAATCAAATTATACAAGCGTCCTACAAACATCTCTGTGCCTTTTTATTCTGCGGATGAATCAAAGCCAGTGTTTGGCCTTGATTTTGTCTTTTCAAAAAAATTATTTCTTTTTGCTGTCCATAATATAAAACTCTCAGCCCCCTCCTCTCTGTGAATACACTGCAGGAATGTCAGGGCTTCACTGAAATGTGTGTGTGTGTGTAGGTGTGTGTGTCCACATCCATTTGTGCAATTCTTTTAACTGCGTAGTGTCTATCTCTCTCTTCAAATTTTCTGTAAAACATACTTCTAGGGGACTGTGACCTGGCTGTTTGACCATCTCTCACCATTTCATCCTGTCAAACACATGACAACATTTTTCTCAGAGCCTTCCCACCCACACAGTTTGGGTAGAGATTAGATAACCAATGTGTCTGCTGCTATACTGGAAGACATATTTCCGAACAGGTGCAGCTCTCCAACTAGAGTCAGTGTATGTTTGTGTGTGTGTGTGTGTGTGTGTGTGTGTCTTGCACATCTGTATGTATCTTCTTCGCATTTGTGCATTTGTGTCTGCGCACATGTTCGGGGAATAGGTGATGTGTGTTTGAAGTGCAGAAGTACCAAGCCAAGTGTTGCATAGTGTTGGATGGCTTTGTTGCCAGATGAAACAAAGAGAGAGAGAGAGAGAGAGAGAGAGAGAGGGAGCTGAACTTAAGTAACCCCCCTACAGTGGCTCACAATTTAAATTTAGCAAGAATTTAACTAAAGAGTTTAACTTTCCTGATTGTCACTGCCTGAGCTTCTGCTGAACAGTCAAGCTGTGTCAAGGTAGAAGTAACAGCAACTTTCTAAGTGCTTAAACTCTGCAGCCTCGGATAAACAACACTGACAGTATGCCAGGCTAAAACACCATGCTTATAGAGCAATGCACAGTTACAGCGTGGCATAACCGTGGCTGAATGATAAGAACAGTATATAATCTTTCTTTCACAGAGGCTGCTTTCCTTGTCATTGTTTCTGAGCATGCATGAGTGTGAGCGAATGCATTCATGCATATGTCTAGGATACTTTTGCTGTCCACATGAAGCCTTAAACAGTGTTTTAGTTGTCTTGCTCTTACTAGTGTGATGGTGCAGTGAACGGTCACCATCTTCATACACTCAGACAGCTGAAAATGTGCAAAAAACTAATCCATGCACCTCCCTAAATTTGAAATTATAACCTTATTCTCATATATTAAGACAGGTGAAGAGAGAACAGCACAGAATCCTGTTTTTCAGCTCTAGATAAATGTCAACAGGATTTTATGATTCAATCTCTGAAACATGAGTCATCCACTTTCTATAGTTTGAGTTCATGAAAATAGTTCAACTGATTTACTTTCCCCACGGCAGCATGCACTTTTGTGCACAGAGGGGCTCTTTTAGCATAACCTTGATCCATGATCAAGGGCTGACTTCATTCACAGCTGAAGGTGTTGCACAAGCACTTTCTTTATCTAATTTTACCACATATTCTTCTCACACTTGTGCAGGTTTGAAACCATATCTGAACTTACAAAGTAAGTCATATTAACACAGGTCAATTTGTATTGTGCAGTTTGTCAGTGATTTTACTTCCACTTGTATATACCAATGCATTTATTTTAAAAGTAAGTTTGTTCCAACACAAATGAGCTTATTACCTTACACTCATGGACTATTCATCTTATTTTGGTTGAAAATATTTTAAACAACATAAAGCCGATGCTATGCTAATATTGGTCATTTAGCTATAATTTACACTTGGACTTCAGGTTTCTTGATTTTCAAAATATGTTTTTTGCATTTACATTTTTAGTTAAAGTAATTATTAATAGTAATAGTATTTTTTTTTTTACAGATTAAATAAACAAAATGTATTAATTCATAAATCCTGAGTCCTGCCCCCATTAGTCACTGTTGAAAAGATATAGCCACAATTTTAACTTTTACAAACAAAGCAAAACTATGCAAATTGAGACAAAGTCATTACGCTGGTCTCAGTACAAATTGAATCGGCAGAAGGATGTACTTTGGGCTATGTGTCTCCTTTGCCTCTTCTGGGGAATCAGTAAGATGGTAATTATTAGGGTATTAGGGTAACATTTGCCAGAAGTTTTGTATATCCAAATAAATAACAACAAATGTTACTTTGGGGTGGGACATAGCCGGACAGAGATGATATAAACAAAGCAACATTAGCCTTAATTTTTTTTCTGGTTAATGATAATTCAAATATGTCAGCAACCGACACTCTGTTCTCTTACAAATCTGACATGAGGCTAACTCCTCGTGATAAACCTTAGCTATACGTTAGCTAGTTAGTTAGCTAAAATTTTGCGAAGATAAGCAAACATAAGATGTGAATAAATACAATGTAATGTGTATGGGAAGATTGTGACACCAATTTAAAGTGACTTTACGTGGTAATGTTACCTTTGAACATACGCCTCCAAGTATGGAAGTATGTTGCAACAGGAGGGGGGGGAAGTTGACCGAGATTCATACGAGTATCAAACTTGCTTAACTGTTATTGGTGCAAGGAATGGAAAGGTGCGGGGCTTAGAAGTGGTAGTCGGGAGGTTTAGTTTCTTTACACTAAACTGTTCTGCTAAGCGTCTACTGGTGGCAGCTTCGTATTTAACATGCAAATATGTGAGCGTTATCAATCTTATCATGTCGCTTTTCACCAGAAAGCAATCAAAAAAATCACTTCAGAAAATGTCCATCTATTCCTCAAGTAAACATCTGACATCTCGTCACCAATCATGGTATGACCAGATAGTAGCTGACCTGTAATTTCTGTGTTATTTCTGGGTTTATTCATACTTTGAAATGACTGGCTTAATGTGTGCCCCCTTGCTTTTGTGACTACTGTGTATAAAAGTGTGCACTATATAGTCCATATTACCTCTATTTAAAGTTTGTGCTAGATTAGTGTCGCCGATGACACGCACAAACACACCCACACACACACACACACACACACACACGTAAAAACGTTCCTATGTAAGTAATGGAGTTACTTTATCAGCTTCTCTCTCCTCTGGTTTTTGTAGTTCCCCTCAGTTGGGTGGATGCTAACATGTGGACAGCTACAGTGGTGAGGATGAGGTGGATGAATAAATCCACTGGTTTATCACACCCAGCATGTGGTCCTGTTTATGGGCAGCCTGTGAGGGAATTCAAATTGACTCCACTCTAGCTTCAACTCTGGGTTTCTATTGTTAGAGCAGAAGAGATTGGGTACCTTTCTTTTCCCTCCTCCATTCTGCTGGCTACATTTTCCTAGTCTCTCCTATTCTGTCTTCTTCGCTTTGCTTATAAAAGGCTGTTCAGATATACGGCTTGAAAATATGGAGTAGCTGGAGAACACTTGTTTTGGCCAGAGAACAGCCCTGAATGTGTCCATGTAAAAAGGCTGGGATAAACAGGATATTCAAGAAACCCTGATGATTTTGACACAAATTTCAAATGCATTACTGCTGCTCTCTGTCATTTGGCATATTGTACAGCCTTTTTCACTCTTGCAGTTTGCAGTTTCAGTTGTTTAAATCCTATACAGTACATGGATTTTCTACTACTGATCATTCCCAAAAACCAAGAACAAATCTAATCTTATTGGTTCATGCAATCCTCCTGCAGTGATTAAATCTTCATTAAATAACTGTGAAACCCCAATACAAACTCGCTACACTGGTGTTATATCCAGTACCTATTATTTCAAAATTGCCAGTGAAATATGGTATTTTTTTAATATGACAACCAACTGATTTTGACCCATGGGGGCAGCTGAAATATACTGTGCGCAATGTTAACATACTATGACTCCACCAACTTCTGAGGGAAATGCTCTATCATGTAAGTTGCTAACTTGCCATTTTGTGCTGAGTAGGTAAACAGCTGTCGCTGATAATTATGGTGAGGGCGAATCAAAATAGTGAAACTACAGACCTTAAAAGAAAATCAGGTGATTTTTTGTGAGTTTATCACTATCAGCAACACCTTATAAATGACACACGGCCTATTTGTTCCATCAGTAATATAAAAAATATTGATTAGAGAAGCTTAAAGGATTCTCAGTTTAAAATGACCGAGGGATAAAATCTTGATTATCTCATGTTTTTCTGTTATCTCTTCTCTCCATTCCTCTGCTGACCAGAAGATGTCAAGGGGACTGTTAAAATTCTGACCATGGTGAGGTAACAAGGTGACCGATCAAATGAAGGTAAGGGGCTGTCACATCATTCATCATGGAGAACTACAGAAAAAGAAGAAGGGACACACATCACAGACAACACTGGTTTAGAATACAGATAAATGATCTGACCCAATTATCTTAACAGGTCATTGCAAAATCTGTAAAAGGCAACATTTGTGTGTCACCAATTTATCATAGGCTTGGTGGATTCTAATATGAAGAGTAATACAAGAGCTGTCCAGGATTTTTTTTGACAGAAATGGGAAAAGTCTAAAATGATGTGGTCAGGCAACGATGTCATCAGTAAGTGACAGAGATGACTTGGGTCCTAATGGGGAACCATACTGCATGGCCTGCTCCACATTAAGAATTTAGCCCTGAATATCTATTAATCTGCACGAAAGACTCCACAAGTCAAATATTTATTAGCTCTGATTAGGAAATTCATATTTTAGATATGACTGTGTCTCATTCCTCTCAGCTCATAAATATTCACATCATTTCAGATGATAACCTCGGAAGATTTCAGACTAGACAGAGCTTCTCTGTCAAATATTCTGCTGTCCAGACATGTAACGTATCTCAAAAAGTTTCTTTGAACTTCATTTCATTGAGTGTTGAAGTTTTGGTGGATGGTTGTGTCAGACACTTGTTTGCATTTGAATCAAACTACAATCCTTGTGGGTTTCTGCCTTTTGTTGCTCATTGCTTGTGTGTGTGTGTGTGTGTGAGCAGTGCAGATGAGTAGGCCTGGGAATTCTCTCAGGGACAGATGAAATCTTCAGGAGCAGCATGAAAAGAGAGCAGAGACAGAGATGAGGTGTTTGCCAAATTAGCCTGAGATCAGATTGGATTTAGTGAAACTGGTCTGCGTGTGGTCACATTGTGTGTGTGTGTGTGTGTGCACGCACTTGTGAATGTGTGTGTGTGTGATTGTGTTTGCTCATTGGCAGGGTGGTGTCTTTCTTTACAAGTTGAAGAGACCTCCTATTGGACTATGCGGGTCATGGGAACCTGCTCTCTCAGGGTCTCCATTGGCCATCTCTTCACACACCCCCACTACATACACTCACACACACGCACACACACACAAACATCAGAGGTTGTAGTGTGATATGATGCTCCCAGTCACTCTGTCTTCTCCCATTATCAACACTCCCCTGTAGAGCAGGTTAGCACCACTTGTTTTTGCCAACTAGTTTACAGCTATACATGCCTCAACCTGTTCTTAAGACTCAGAGGGCCACGACTGGTCCCACACTTGGTGCTACGTAGGTGTCTATAACACTTTTCATATCTGTGTCCATAGGTGGCAGAGTAATGCTGGTGAAACACAGGCTGATTGGAAATACACAAAACATAGACTGATGCAAATTGTTTCCCGTAATATAGCTCAAGTAAAAAAATAAAACAACACTGTTCACATTTTAGTCTTTGATATATAGTTGGGTGTATTTTTTTTATTGTTGAATTATTTTACTGTCTGTGTTTCATGCTTGGGAACAGCAGTGTAACGTTTCAGGGAGGACCGGGCACTCTGCTCCTCCTAAGACCCTTTGCTCAGTGTAAACAAACTGGTGAGGAGAGGCAAAATGTTTGAAAATGACATCAAAAATGATTATCCTCCTTAAATCAGCTGACAATATGATGCATTACCTCAATTAAGCTCATTTTGGGGGGTCGGATGATTTGCAATCCATTAAGCAATATGCAAATGGCCGTGTTTGTTTAGGGAGGTTGGGGAAGGATGGAGGCAGAGTGAGAGAGAGAGAAAGAGAGGGAAAGAGAGGGAGAGGGGATGGAAGAAAAGGCGAATTCGATGTAATTGGCCAGGCTACTATCCTCTGCTGTGGGCCTAATGAGGTATACACACAGACAGACACGTGCATGTGCAAACACACACACACACACACTACATGAAATTTCAGATGTCAACTGTAATGACTGTTTGTCCTTTAGTATGCAAAAATGCTTTTATGTATAATCAATAAAACTTGACAGGGCGGCGTTTGAGGGTGTTTGGGGCATGCTTTTGTATGTTCACCCCTGGGCTCATATCTTGGAATGTGAGAAACATTAGAAATTACGTGTTTGCGTGCGTGCAGCGGCACATTAGGTGTAAGTAATGGGGACACGGAGCGGCAGGCTCTGAGGCTTACTTCTGTGTAATAAAATGAATCACTCCATTGATGCCGCAACAAAGAAGTACAAGTGATGAAGAAAAGAGAGGACAAGAAGCGAAAAGAAAAGAATCAAGCTGATTTGCAAATAAAATGGTCCCGTTGAGAACATCACCTGGGTGCCCTTTGGACTCCCTCTCTGCTTTTGCACAGAGAGAGGGTAAGTGCACGACCTGTAATGAGCTAATCCGTGTGCAGCCGTGGTCAGGCCTGCTCAGGGAGACTGTGTTCTCTCAGGCTGAACCATCACCACGCTGTCGCCTCTCCAACACTTAATGACTTTCTGCTCCGTGGACAACTTGGGCCAGAGAGATTACATATAAAATAGACTGAGGGAAAGAGTAGGACAGAGAAAGACAAAGAAAGTGAGTGAGAGAAAGTGAGTAAGAAAGAGAGAGAGAGAGAGAGAGGTTGGGGGTGAGCAGTGAAGCATGCCAGGTTCTCCAAGGTGGTGTAAATTGGTACAGACTGGTGTTGATTGTGATTACTGATCAGCCCTGGCCCTGTTCCGCCCTGCTCCTTCTAGCCCAACAGTAAACCGAACATCTTGGCTAAACCTCATCTTGCCAGCAAATCGATATTTTGCACCGGTGAGCTTTCAAAAGCGAGACAGGAGAGGGCTGATCCTCCAGTGGCAATGGCTGATAAATGTCAGTTTGCCAAGAATTTTCCAGAACCGCCGCAGTGAGCGTTGCATGTAAACCCCACTATCTTACTCTTTTATATAGCCGCTATATCTTTGTGGAGCACGAATAAATACCATGGATATGCACACCTTACAGATGTGGAATTAAGGCGCTGACTTTTGTATTGATAGAACAAACAAGATTCAGCATAGTTATTAGTGAGTATTTTTTTTTTTAATAACCTTTAGGCAGAGCCAGGCTGGTTGATTCCCCCCGTTTCAGCTGTTATGCTAACTCAAGCTAACCGTCTCTTGGCTGTAGTCTTATACAGTATTTAATGAACAGACATGAGAGTGGTATTGATCGGCTCATAAAAAATCCTTTTGCAGAGAAGACACATTTCAGTTGGATATGTATGGTATGTATGTGTTTGTCATACTTTTGTAACATTGCCGGCAGCATAAAGGACTGTCGCACAATGTAATCTTGTTAATATAATCAAGCTTTTTACTAAAATGAACATGAAATGCTTGCAGAGCAAGGTGTGACATGTTTTATTGACTGTGTGAGAGTTGTAGGGGTCAAAATGTAAGCATTTCCTTCAACAGCTTTCTAATATTCAGAGTGACACTGAACTTTCTCCAAACCTAGTCTCACAGGTTTTTTAGTTGCAGAACCTTCACCCAACCCGGTGTAATCCACAGAAGCTGTAAAGCGCAGACGAGTGGATTACGCTGAAACTTTGTTGACAGGAAGCAGATCACAGTCAACAAGTGTCTCATTGTAACATGGAGATGCTGTGGATGCGGTACACAGTGGGATGGATGTGGAGGGCAAAGCAGAGGATGTCAAGCCAGCCTTAATGAATCTCTGCCAACAACAGGATGCCAGCTGCTCTCAAAGTTACTGCTGTCAAAATGTTTCCTCTAAAGTTAGCAAAGTATAGCTAGTTTGCAGTCCTCACAAAAAATAAATTTTTTGAACCATAAGGTGCCACCGTCGTGTGGCATTGTGTCAGATCAGAGCTCATAACCCACACTGATGCAAATGTATCACCCCCACCTGAATATGAAACCCAGCTAACCAATGCCACTGTGATTTCAATATCAGATGGCTCAGTCTAATAACAATACCTCTATTATGCAAACAGATGTTCCCTACAAAAATGGCTCCAGATACATGCAGCACTGTAAACGTAATGCTTATAAGATAAATGAAATAAATCCTCTTTGCCTCGCCCTCCCTTGTCTCTTTTCTCCTCGTGGGCCAATTACAGGCCGAGTGGAATTTGTTCTGTCTCCGTGCATCTCTCTCCCCGTGACCCCTGGGCTCATTCTCATGCTAAACTACTTTTCATTTGCTAACGACGTGGCACGGCTTCAGTCAGCCCGTCTGAATATGTATGGAGGCTGCAAGGAGAGAACAGGTTTTATGGAGATGCGGATCCATCACTGTCACTCTCGCTCCCATAGTCCGCTCCATTACTGATGACCCCGCACTCGGCGCATACAGTGGACGACTGAGTGTGTTTGAGTTTGTTGCCGGTTGCGTGTTTATGCCAGTGTCTACCTGCATGAGTATCTGTGTGTGTCTATGCTTGTGTCTGTGTGTGTGTGTGCATGTGTGTGTGTGTGTGTGTGAACGGTAACCCCTCACGATTTAGTCGCCCCTCATTCGGTCATTACATCCACTAATGCAGAGTATGCATGGCTCTACTCATAATAGCACTTCTCTGATATGCAAAACGAGCTCTCCACTGCACCTGGCATCCAGACACACACTTCTCATCAGCAACACTCTCCTCACCCTAATTTGCTTCCTGTTCAAATGTAATAGGAAACCACTCATACAGGAAAATGGTTTGTTTTGTCTGCCTTGATAATAATATGTTGTGGGTTTCTGCCGAATGCGGCTGAGTGTGTTTGTTTGGAACAAAGGCTTTGTTAAGGTGTACACAACGGGAAATTGGAAAATAGGAAACAGGCTACAGATGGGAATAATAGCATTGCTACAGGTGTGTTAATTTCTGCACATGCGAACACGGGCATAATCATTTTTCTTTTGTCTGCAGCAATAATAAACAAATCAGTGTTACAATCATTTAGGCTAAGTTATACAGGAGGATCTTGATGACAAGCCATTGCACCGGTAAATGTATTAACTGGGCTAAATCATCTTCAATACATGTGATAATTAATCATCCAGCGACGGTTCTATTACCCACCATGTCTTCAAATGTGTGTGTGTGTGTGTATGCTCATGTACCTGTGTGTGTGTGTGTGTGTGTGTGTGTGTGTGTGTGTTATGCTCATGTACCTGTGTGTGCGTGTGTGTGTTTGCGTGTTTGTGTGGGCAGCAGATAGAACAGAAGGTGTGAAAAGCGGATGTGACTACAGGCTACAGATAAGACAGTCAAGCCTGTCTATCCACACCTCTCTTTTCTCCTCTCTCCTCTCCTTGACTAAATCTAAATAAGATCAGTTGGGTGTTTAAAGTTTTGGCAGTGCTCAGGTCCCTGTTTTTCCTCCCAATCGATTACTAATGCCTGGCAATAAGAGTTAAGCGCTGTTAAGTTGCACCTCAGGGGGTGGGGAAAGGTGGATTTATAGAGGAGGACAGTTCAAATGAAAAGAAATTTGAGGGAGGCCTACGTTGCTCAAAATAACTCAAAGGGAAATGTTATTTTAAAATTCAAATCCCGTCAAGGGTTGTTTAGATTTAACATGAGGTCTGTCATAAGCCTGGGTATGAGTTTAGCTGGTACCCATAAATTTAAGAGAGCTACGTAGAGTTTTGGTCAAGCTGTCCACTTTTTCAATGAGTCTGTAACACGGTATGTGTACATGATGGTTCTGCTGTATGTGTGTCAGATTGAAAAGGAGGAACAGACCCTGCATACCTATCTAAAAAAAGGTTGGGAAGGGACACATCACCATGACAACACAGGGAGGAGCAGGACGTACGCCATTAAAGAGATGGAAGCAAAGTTGTGTATCCTGGTGTCTCATCCCCATGCGGATGCAAAAAAACATGCATCTGTGTGTATGGATGAAATGTGGGTCCACACAAGTGGGCCCACACAAGTGCACATAGGCACTTACACACAACGCACATGCACACGCACTCATTCGCCCTCCAACACACACCCACATTTCCGCTAATCCATTTATTCAGTCCTTGCCTAATTTGCCACGGCGATGACAAACTGAAGTAATTTCCTCCACATCTTTTTATTCCAGTTCATTGAACTCTTAAACAATTCAGCTTGAACTTTGATTACTTGCTACTCATTTGCATACTCTTTGTTCAAGCCAATATGTCCTCACGCCGGCAGTGTTAAGGTGACCTCAGAGGAAATGTTCACAACGCAGGCATATGTTGTACCACATTTATCACATTTACCCCTTCAACAAATTGCTCACTTCTTTATGAGGGGTGATTGCAAACATGCTTGTAAAAAAAAAAAACTTCATAACCCCTAAAACAATTTAGCATTTTGTCAAAAGTTGAACTAAGGGGAGCGTGATAAAAAACAAAATAAAACAAAAAACTCCAACAGTGCAATGCTGCGTAGCAAATTTGGCAACAGTTATCAGCGTGAGCACAACATGTCAGCAAGGGCATGTCAAAGTTAGATTTAACACAGAGATAATAGTGACATCTAGTGGTCGCTCAGGAGAACTATTTGTGTGTTAACTCTGTGTGTGTGTGTGTGTGTGTGTGTGTTCACTGTGTTTTGAGTGTGTGGATGGCAACCTTGTGCTGACGACAAACAATGGCACTGCTTATTTCTCTGTTTCACAATCTTGCTCCCAAAGGGTGTGCAAGACTTTCTCTCCAGTGTGTCAGCTTTGATTCTACTTTGTGTTTTTTTGTTTTTTTTTCCACCACCGGCGAGACCATAAACCTTTGTCTCGTTTCTCTGCATCTTCGTCTCGTGGGTCTTCGTCTCTTATCACTGCATATATGCACACGCACGCACAAACACACACACAGTGTCTCCAGCTCTGGGAAAGCTGGTTTTCCTCTGTGACATCAAATTTATTTAATCAATCCAGCACAACCCCAGCTGTCCAACATGAAGTGTTTCCCAATTATCTTAATGTGATTTGCTCCCCCGCTGTTGGCTGCTACTGATTACGATGTAATAAGATGCTGAGTGTACACACACACGCACACACACACACGCATATAAACATTTTTCTGTCTTCTGTGCTCTCCTGTCATCGGATAGCCAGTGTGAGTAATGACAGGACAAGCTGTGACAAAGGGGGCGGATGAGGAGACATAAACCCCAGGAGAGGAGGGATGGTGGGATGGAGGGACAGGATGGATGGAGGGATAAAAAGGCAGACAGACACAGAGCCTTCGGGCCCCAGCAGAGCGTACAGCGGTGGTTCCACTGTCATCAAAACCACAGTGCGTCCTGCAGAACGGCAGGGCAGACATCATCCTAACTATGTGGTGACAGGGCAGACGAGATGTTAAATACACATTAGGAGGCGCGTCACAACCCCTACAGAGAACAGACAGACAGATGGAATAGAAGAAGACAGAAACGAGATGACAGATCTGTATATCAGTGCCTCAGCCTCAGAGTACTTATGAATCTCAGCAGACGACACGCAGTCTCTGTCCCTGCCTTGGGTTTAATCCTAAAAGGTAGCGTTCAGCAAGAGGTAACAGTTTCGGCGCCTACGTGACTTTTTGCGATGACAGAGTGAACTCAGGTCAGGTGAAAAAGATAGTGCCCGGGTCCGAGGTGTGGAGATGTGAATGTATAGCACACCGCCTTCTTGTGGGGAGGGTCGCGCAGCTGACACTGTGTGCAGTGCAGTGGGTCTGCTGTCAGCAGAGTGGCTCTATGACAAACGAGGGGAAGGAGAGTTGAAAGTGGCAAAAAGTTATGGTTCTCCTGGGTGTTCTTTGAAGACCGTGGCCCGGGAGGAGCTGGAACCAACCTTCCGACCGCCTCTCGTAACCTGGGCTCAGGGAGGAGAGAGGATGGAAAATTGTCGCTGCTCTGTTTTTGGAGCCTTGAGGCTGCAGAGAAGAATAACATATCCAAAGCCAAGAGCCTTAGATTAACAGCAGAACAGCAGGAAAAGGAAATATAAAGGATGAAAGAGTTCATCAATTATATATTAACTACTCTGGTGTATATGGTTATTATGTAGATTTGGTACAGCACAATATTATTACTACAGTACTATTATTTGATCATGGTCAATAAGCTTGTATGCTGGGGCTTAGTTTCTATACTAAGTTAAACTGTGGGGACAGTGGATTTTTTTTGTTTTGTCCACAGGGTGCTGTCCTTCTGCAACAGTATGAGACATGAGCCTGCCCTCAGGGTCTATTGAAATCCATGAGACGCACTCCTCCGCTCTGTTTATTTCTGTTTCTCCCTGCTCTCTGTGCCCGGGCCTGTAATCCGTCTTTGATTTTGTCAGAACTCGTTAGAAAAAAATCTTCAGTCTGTTTCTTCTTCTTTAATTATTTGCCTAATTAATTTCAGGCGCCCTTTTCAGTGGCAAACTGATATTTGTGGTTAATTAATACTGCAACTCTGACTCTGCGACAGCTTTTTTTGCTTATTTATACCAACCACTTGAACTTAAGCTGCGCCGTTTGGAGCATTTTAAGGGTAATTACCTCCTCGTTCAAGTATCACATATTGCATTGCCAAAAATGAGTTCTGCAGCGGCCACATTGTAGAACTGTCCTAGACGTTCATGTTTCCACTGTATCCGATTTCTTTATCTCACGTCCACAAGTGTCAGCTCTCAGCCAGAGAAAACACTGATTCATCTCCTCATAAGTATCAGAGATCTTCATCTGGGACCTGCTGCCCACACAAGGACTATCTGATTGAATGCCCAACTGCTATTATGAAGTTAGAGCACTGACATTATAATGGTGTTTCTGTCCCTGTTTTCAATTTCACACTCAATGGCTCCCAAGTGTTAGAGCTTAATTGGGGCATCATCAAGGGAGTCTTTGAATCTGTATGCCTTTGTGTGTGCATATATAGGTGTGTGCGTGTTTGTGTGTGCGCTCTATACACAGAGTCCTGCTGTTTTACTGTCAGGGAAGCTTTGCTAAACGAATTTTATGGTTACCACAAAAGCAGGTCTTTTACAGTGCTTGACTCTTTGCGAGCACACTTTGAATGCTCTTAAAAAATAACACAAATGAGTTTTTGCGTCAAAAAATAGAAAAGCTCTATAATGAAGTAAACATCTGGAAGTAAAAACAACAAAGCAGCAGGAGTTCAACTGTGGTTTCTGTACCTCTTTGAGTACGGGGATATCAAGATGAATGGGTTAATTCATTTAACTTACCAAAAACAACAAATATATATTAACAAAAAAGAAATATTTGCAATTTATTATATATTTGTATGATAGATATGCTGCTAACAAGACTACACTGTGGATAATTCTGAGCAAAAATACTGTGTGAACCCTCTTCTAGATCTCTGGAGGGAGAGAAAACAAAGGGAGAAATAGTTGACTTTAGTGCTGCTGCTTCTGTTTTCTTTGACTCTTTTGTAAGTGTTTATAAAGAGATAGGTGTCCTCAGCTTATCTTACATCTGCGGATGAGAGATGGTATTAAACTGCTTGATCGGTATTTATAAAGACTGTTACAAAATGTTGCTTTTGCAGCCAGTTCCCAATAAATGAGAGATCATCAGATCATCCTCTCGTTTACTTAGTTTTTGTTTACTAAAAGCCCATTAATGCTAATAAGCTCAACAATACAACATGATTATGTGTGGAAACACATGTGGTCTTTCCTGCGTATGGATTTGCAGTACACTTTGATGAAATTTCTATTTTACAGTGTTCCAGGTGTGCGCTCCGAGTTTGACTGTCTGACCTGCTGGCTCAGCCCAGCTCACAGACATCAAACACATCAACCTGAAGCTCTATCACTAACCACACATCAAAGGTCTCCGTTCTCTCTGGCACCATCTGTTCTTTCATTCCTTCCAGTCACTCTCCAGGCACAGAGGGACTGTGTCAGCTCTTTGGGAGAGGCATTCAACAGACCATTTCCTTTTAAAAGTAATAATAAAATGCACTGGCCTACAAAGGAGAGCGAGTCCATGAAAGTGGGTTTACAACATTGATAGAGTCTACAAAAATGTTGCAGTTGGAGTCAACAGGGGTGCGGCTTCGAGATTTTGTCCACAGCCAAAAGACAGCTCTGACACAATAGGGATCTATCATTCTTGGCATGTCCAGCTTGGGGGCCCCTGTATCGTTCAAGTGTTGTTCCCCAACAACCATCAACCATCACTACATTTTTCTTTGTACTGTACAATATTGAGTGATGTCTCATAAAAGCACTGCACCTTATGTTTCAGCTTTTTTAACAAGGAGATGGGGTTACTGACCATGGCCTTGATAATTGTGTTATCATGACCAATATTTTACTTTTATTGCTCAATTGTAAGGAAGCAGCACAGATGTAATATACAGACACTGACCATATGGATAGTGAGGTGGCTCAAGGTTTATACTGTAGCCAGGGCAAAGAGCAAACAGCTGCTTTTTGGTGTGATTTAAGCTCTGACAAATCAAGTCCAAAAGTACAATGCATGCGGACACTCTTTGCTGCAGCTGCAGAAATTTAATTACAAAATACAAAATGTTGCAGCTGATTGAGTAAAAATGTAAATATTTTTATTTTAGTCTGCTTCTTTGTATGTATATATCTTCTGTTGTCAATGCTACGGTTTCTACCATATGTGTGCATAGATTTTTTGAACCAATGAGATAAAATGCATAACATTTTTGGAGCTTTAGAGCTGTGTTAGGAGAATCTCGTTACCTCTGGACACTGTTTTGTCAGGCTAAGCTAACCCTCTCTAGGCTGTAGCCTTTATGTTTAATGTACCATTTTGTCTGTGGTATCGATATTCTCATCTTACTCTTGCCAAGAAAAGTTAAAAAGTGTAATTTCTAAATTGTTTAACCATTTCTGGGAGCCTAATTTGTAGCTTATATGCTGGAAACAGTCCATACAGCACAAATGAGATGTGTTTATGCAGTAAATGTGACATTGTTGGACATCTGGGAAACATGATGTTTTACCGACTTTGGGGCCTACTTGAAGAAATTCAAGGGCAACACTAGAGTTATATAAGTTTAGACAAGATGGCTTTTAGGGCATTCTACCCAAGAGTGAAAAGGGTAAGTGTCTTAACATTTTATACATTCGCTGTATTTTGGTCGGTCGAATTGACAGCATGTTCCACACTTCCTCAGACCTGTATGAGAGCTGATGGTAATGGAGACATTATGAAAACAATCTGCCCCATGACTCGGATCCTATCACACTAAAACACATAATGTACGCACATTTGCAGTACGGTAAAGAGGTATGATGAAAGGAGAATGTGTCACATACGATGATACGGTACATTAACCACAGCTACCAGCTATATCCGTTAGAAGGGCCTGACAAAAAACGGCTTAAAGAGAGCAAGAGAAAGGTGGACGGGGGGTTAGGGTACTTGAGAGCACAGTTATAAACAGCAGGAGAGTGTGGATTTACAGAGCTGCCCTGTTCTTTCAGTCAGCCCATGTGTCAGTGGAACAGGTGTGGTGTATCAAACTGCATTCAGCTTAACATGAACGCTATAATAATTTCCAGAGCTATTCTCTGAAAAGTGCGAGCGTCTTTCCCTGCATATAAGATGTGTATGAGAGCATGCATCTGTGTGTTGTGTGTGCACACATTTGAAGGCAGGAAGCTAATCAAATGAAATACATTCCATATTAATGTGATTTATTACTGCTGTGTAGCCAAAATCTGATCTTGCCGACCGTCAGCAGAGGGAATGAATCTATTTCAATTCTAACTAGCGACACATGCCACAGGCCCCAGGATGTGTTGTTTTCCTCTTTGCTGACAGCCTGTGTTCTTCTGTTTTGCCCTACGGGATTGTGGGATTGAAGGAGTCTGCTCCAGTTTCACTGTGAATGATAAACGTGAACACATAGTCCCGTTAGAATAAAAACGTGCGAGGATTAAAAAAGAATCAAGAGTGAGATTGTATAACAATTTAAGCCTCCATCAGACAATCAAATAGCCACATCAGATAATCCATAAATTTGAACAATCACCTCTAAAATTCACACAGGAAGTAGCGAAACTGAAACTCAAGGAGAGAGCACAATTCAGAAGAAGATGCTGGAAAACAGCACCGAAATAAAATATAAAACATTCCATCCTGGTTTCCCCTGTTTCACTGTCAGAGGGAACAAAAGTTGTGAAGCTGGGAGGATATGAGCACTCTTACTGTGCCTACCTGTCACTCAGAACATTGTCACTAATTGGACGGTGCCATGTTGTAACCCTGGAAACAAGGGGTCATACCTAATTCAGAAATGGCAGCGATGAATGTCATCTCACAATCAGAATCTCAGCCTGAAGGCTCCGTGAAAAACATGCTTCTCATAATAGTCCTATTTTTTCATGTCACTGCAAGACAGTCATAATGAGGCTTTCTGTCAGGATGGGTCCAAAATTTCATTTAAGCCAAAACTGAGCTGGTGGTTACCGTGGCAACATCAATGTCTTTGCTATTTTTCAAAGGTTGGGCAAGGTCCTTCTTTATGTAGCGGCAATTCCCAAAGTCAGAGTATGTGCGACCTTGATACGTACAACAGCACGCTTGAAACAACGAATACTTTAAACATGCGCTCACACACGTACACATGCAGGTGACCTCACGCCAGACATCTCGTGATTGATTACCAGCCCTGGGCTATCGCTCTGTCTGAACTTCCTGGTTTTTAAGTCTTGTTTCCTGCGAGGATCATTGCTTTTTGTGATGTGATTAACTCACCAGAATGAGGTCATGATTCATGCCGCGGTCTTCAAACAGGTAGAGTTTAGACCAGAGGCAAGAGACAGTTTCCCAGGTGGTCTGGCTTAGAGGCTGAGGGGGCTTAAAGGTTGGGTCGGGGCGGGTGGGGGGGTGGAGGAAAGCCACTGGGTTTTGTTGGGGTTTAGGGTTAATGTCTGGGTTCAGGGCAGAGAAATGATAGGTTGGGCTTGAGGGTCATCCTTTTCCTTGACGGGGCAAAGGGTTAGTTACAATTTAAAGCTCTTCAGTTTATTATTTTTTTAATTAAAATGAGAAGCAACTTTGTAAACAACTTTTACTTCCAGAGGCTGTAAAAGAGTTTCAGAATCTGGGAGCAATATAATGAAATAGTTTGACATTAATGCAAATACGTTTATTCACTTTCTATCCTACAATTCAAAATAAATCAATGCTATGCTTATATCTGTACACTAAATATGTATGTTAGCTGTTTTTGCTTGTTTTCAGTCTTTATGCTCAGCTAAGCTTAACAGCTTCCTACTGTATCTTCACATTTACTGAAAAGACACCATCGTTGATCCACTCAACTAATTTTTAGGGTGAAAGTGAACACGTCTCTTTCCTTAAATGTCAAACTTTTCATTTGAGGTAAACATGTTGATCCTATCAGATATAAATATATTCAAGATTGCCTTACTCACTGGCATTTTGCATGACATTTCTCATATCTGGAGAGTCCATGAGAATCACTTAGCTTGCGTCTTTCAGATAAACACACATGGTTCCCTATGTTTTGGTCCACCACCATATGTAGCTTCCTCTTTTCTGTCTGTCCATCTCTCTTTTGAAACTCAATGCCCTCATATGACCTTGTTAGCTTTGTAATAGAGTTTCTTCCGTTAACAACCATATGGTTTTGGTTTCAGGTGCACTGCTCCGATCTAATGAGCTATCCCATGTGGAAAAAAATAAAACCCTTTAGATTTATAACCGGCGTCTTCTAGTGATTCTAAGGAATGACCCCATGATTTGAAAGGTTAAAAATGTACTGCAAGCTTGCACAAACTCAGCTAATGACCATTGCCGCAAATGAAAAGCAGTTAAAGGGTTTCATTTTCCAAACTTTATCACTGTTTCACTCCTTTCTCTCCTCTTCTCCACTTTCTTTTGGATCCATTTATTGTCCATTTCTCTTGCAATGGGTGTCAAAGTCAGGCAGCTTAGAGCCCTGGACTGCCAAGTGCTACCAACACACAACCCGTTTTCACTTACAGTACTGAAATGTATTAATACGTCAGGATTACAATAATGGGATTAACATACAAGTAATAACTGTCTTCTAAAGATTTGCCATGCAAATAAACATTGGGTTAAAGTGGTTGAAATTCAGTTTGATTCCACATCATGTTGCATGTTGGCAGTCCCAAAGCTTTAGCTTTAGATTTCTTCACACCAGATATTTTCCGTGTGCTTCCACACAGTGCTCCATCTGTATTCATGTAATCAGCCGTTTGAGATTATTGTTGCATGACACAATTAGGTGTTACCAGCCTGTGACAGTGTTCAAGATGGAGGTGGGTTGACACAGAGCAATGGGGAGAATGGTGCCACAGAGTGAAATTCCACATTTAAA
The DNA here is from genome assembly GCA_023238725.1 of Scortum barcoo. Classification (NCBI taxonomy): domain Eukaryota; kingdom Metazoa; phylum Chordata; class Actinopteri; order Centrarchiformes; family Terapontidae; genus Scortum; species Scortum barcoo. The sequence goes on from CM041536.1 coordinate 15,766,668, forward strand.
ACATCGGGCTGCTACTTTTATCGGTCCCATACGCAGCCACACACAGATGCAAAGGCTACAAGTTGCTTCCTGTTTCAGCACCAACACCCTGCACGTTAATAAGCACCACGGTGGATGGAAACCCTGCCACTACTTCTGGCATATATTCCCCGGCTTGTCTCGGTGCCACTTCCACTTCACAGTGAGTTATTGTACCGATCACTCCTTGTTTCCTCTCCACTGATGGCTTGATCTGTGTGGTGGCAGCCAGAGTGCAGTATCCAGCACCCTGACACAGCACTCATTATGGCCTAATGGAGGTGAAGGTGTTTTTATGGCTCGGTCTGGCCCATTCAGCCAGTCAGGTGCCACACAAGGCTCTCTGCGGGCCTCATTACAAATGTCCTTGCACGAATACTTATAGACACACACATACACACATTCCTGTAATTGCTTATGTCTGCCACCTTGCACAGACCCTGGGGTTCTGCACCCTTCCACCCAGCACGTTGTTATGTGCCTCCATTATGGGCCCCTACTGAGTCACTCCATAAGTGGCCATTTTTTTATTGAAACTCCTAACTGCTGCAAATAGTTTCCAATTAGTCCTAATTGGTCAGTTAAATCTTCGGTTTATCGTGGAAGTAAGTTACTTACTGAATGACCTCAGTATGGATTGTGACCATATTAGCATTGAACATCTGTAATGATCCTGGGGTTCCACAATAATCCGAATGTGTTGGTAATTGGGTGCTTAACTGCTCTTAATTGTTCTCAATTGTAAGAAATACTGTAAAAGAGTGATTTATAGCTTCCAACGGGCCAGCCAGCACCAGACATCAACACTGAGTGTTTCCCAAAGTGCGTAGATTAAAGCCATACTTGAGGTAGACTTTTGGGATACAAAAGTCACGCTTCACTGCCACGCACATTATCGTCAATACGTTCCTCTGATGCCTAATGAAAGTCATGTAACCGCATTCCATTGTTATAATGAATAGGTGCAGAAATACATCTCTAATAATAATAACTGTCTGAATGAAGGAGTCAGTGGTGCGGTAAAGAAGATTAGCAATAACCGCAGAGTTGATGCTGTATCAGTAATTTGATCATATAATCTGACTCTGTGGCATGTTGGTATGTCTCTTCCAACTTCCAGTGAAGGGATGGCAGGCTGAAACTGAGGAACTTTGGTTCTTTACAATGTTAAAAAAAAAACAATCAATAGGGGAAAACTTACACAAGATAGAGAAAGAATTCCAGAGGGCTGATGGTCTCTGAACTGGAAAGTTTACAGTATTTCAGTAAGGGCAGTGAGGTTATCATAAAATCCATCTCCCTCCCTATTTTGTGCTTTTCCTCCTCTGTCTGCCCCTCTCTCTCACTCTCGCCCTTGCTCTTTATGCTTGAGTGACCACAATTACAAGCTGAAGCCAGCACAGGATGCGGCAGTGATTTAAAATGATTCATTTAGAGTATGCAGCGAGCTGATACACTGAAACACATACTCCCACTGCAGCTCTGCATCCCACCCACATACACTAAAATAGACGAGATGTAGCACTTTAAATATCCAGAGCAGGTATTGATTGAATACACACGTATCCTTTCCAAAGAACCACGTTAAAGTGCTGCCCTTTTTTGAACTAATCAACAATGAAATGTGGTTTTGTAGTATTTTTAAATGATTTTTTCTTTGGCGGTACCACACACAAGCATACAGCCAGCCTCTGCTCAGTGCAGTCAGGCCGAACACTGTTTACTCTGGCATGTCAAATCCCAACTCCATCTTTAAAGGCGACCTGTCTCAGTGTTTGTGAATATGGGACCACCTCAGGGGATGACCCCCCCTCCCATCACTGCCCCTGACTGAGTGAACTGTGATGTTTGATAAGCTGTGAGAACTTAGCAGTAAATTCAGCCTGGTCGGGCCACAGGCATTGCTGTGCTGCTATCAGCAGTCTTCTCTCGTGCTCCCCTTGGACTCTCTCTATCTATCCTACCCCACTATTTGATGGCCTGAAAGTGTAGATATGAATCACATGTCAACAATGTTGCAGTAATAAAAAAGCTTGTGGAGAGGGAGGGGGAATCTGAATAAGAGAGAGAGAATGAGCTGAAAAAAAAAAAATAAAAACTCCACCGTCCCCACTGGCGCACAACAATTAAGCTTTCTGACAGGAAGCTGAACGCACATGCCTCCTGTCTCCACTTCCTTTCCTCGCTGCCAACATCTGACCCTGTCTGATGACAATACAGTTGAAACCCTTCCACGACCTGTGACTAATATCAAGGCATCAGGCCTGTTGACTGAAAGCTCTGTGTGGGTCCTGTTTGGTGTTGTCTCATTGTATCTGGTTCTGATTTATCTGTTCCATGCGGCGATATATTTTTTCAGTTAAAAAAAAGCACGCACTTGTTTGTTATTCTTTGCAGTTCTTGCCTCACAAAAGAGGTGAAAAGAGTCCAAAGTCATGCGATGTGGATAGAGTAAATTTATCGCCTGTCATCTTTGTTAAACACTGAACAGTGAAAGATAATGGGATGAGCAACTGAAAACCTCCTGCCTTTGAACGATTAGTGTAGATTTTGGATTTATTCTACACAGCGAGAACAGCTGATCGAGGGAGGAGAGGTCTCCCTGATAAAATGGCACATAACACAGCTGTGCCGTATCACACAGACACACGCATATGGTTGCAAACTGCACAGGGGAGGATGTTGTTAAATGTGTTTTGTTCAAAGACTCGCAGACCATCTGAGACTGCATGTCAGCCTTCTCCCCCTGAAGGTCTAATTTACACTCTATCCTTCTATCAGCCTCTCCTTCTGTCTTCTTCTCCTCCTAAGAAGTGCTATTGGCTTATCCGATGAGATCCACAGATGTTTATTTCACTAGTGAGGAATGTGAAGGCCTATCAAGATCTCAGACAGACGTCAGCTCAGCTATTTAGTCTGGATACCATGCCAAAAAAAATGGACAGTTTTACAGAGTTTGTCTGAATTTTACTTGAAGGTAAGAATCTTTTTGACAGGTTGGAGTGATAGTAGAGGCAGTGTAAGGGTTAAAAAAAATCCCCCTGATCCGCAGTCTCTTCTGTAGAACATGAAGATTACCCCTGTCCTGCTTATGATTTTCCTTAGAATAACATACATTTTCACAAGTCGTGGCAAGATAACAGCTGTCCATTTCCTATGGCAGGCACTCCCTCCTTCATTATCGGTACTTTCCTCTTCAATCCTGCACAGAAAAGATAAATGCTGGGGAGAAGGTTAAGCTGATATTGGCAGCTCTTCAATTGCAAACATTTGGGACTACCTGAGTGAGACATTTGTGGTTTCCCCTTGGCTATTTCCTGCACAGGATAACTTTCATTTACAGAACAATTTCAATATGCATCTTTGACTGTTCACAGTGGAATATCACCAGCTGGCATCCGGCACAGACCTGACGACCTGACGAAGAAGAAGAAATGCAACTAGAGAAATAAAGAAAATACTGTACAAGTCACCAGTGTTTTTCCATAACTGCTTTCATCAGGAAGTTATCTTTTCATTTGGTTCTTCCAGCGTGGGCACAGGGAACACTCCCTGCATTTATGTGCTTTAGCGTTTGATTTTTTAATGCCTCTCGGTGTGTCAAACTTTTGCTCCTCTTCTCCCAGCAGCTGTACATCCCACCTGTTTTCACTTTCAGGTCACTCCACTCCTCCTGTGCAGTGTGTTGCTCTGCAAGCCGCAAAGCTGCGTGTTCCTGATGAAAATAAATAAATAATCCCACGCTCAGACACTTGACAGTCACCAACAAACTCGGAACATAAATAAACAGAATGGAGACATTTTCTCAGTGGGCGCTCGCTTTCTACCTCTTTGGTTCTGTGTTTTTCCTACAGTTGCAGTCTAATGGGGCTACATGTTCGGTGTTTACATTTGGCAGTATGGCTTGGTGAATTTTGAAATGCGCGAGGCAAGTGTGTTTAATTGGGCTGTGGGTTTACTGTTTAGACTTTCCCGAGTGTGATGTTTGAAGCTGTGATTGTTTGCCTCCCATTTACCCGAGGAAACGCAGTCGGCCGGTGTTTTGTTTGGGTCACTGTGTGCGTATGAGCGGAAGGGAGAACAGTCAGTGGGGTGGCGACACAGAAAATGATTTTTCATGCCTGAGATGAGTCAGTGCTTATTTAAAAGTTGCAAGTCTGTCGAGATGGAATAAAGGTTTCATGGGAAGTTATGGGAAGAAAATAAGCAAAGATGGGGTGACGTGTTAATTGGTGCTGCAAAACATTTCCCTCTCTAGTCAGTATAGATAAATGGTTTATTTAAAAATGTATGAACAGTAAAATATATGTTGTAGATCTTCTCACTGTTTGATATTTTCTATCATAAAACCCATTTTTATTCGACTAATTTTCAGCATGTAACACTTTAATCTGCCAAGTAAATGCAACCGTAAGATAAAGGTTTTAAAGTTAAAACAAAAAATACCATAAAAAAAGGACAAACATCTCAACTATCCGTCTTACAAGCCACACGCTGCAGAGAGGCACTTTCAGTTGGATCTATAAGTTACACAGTAATATCCATAGTGTGAAAAGGAACCAGTTCTCATGTGATATATGCAGGGCTGCTCATCCCAACACAGCCATAACCTAGATTTGTTGGCAACTGTTTGGATGTTGGCCATATAGTTTTATTGTGTTCGCTGTCATTCATCACTTTCACGGCACATTAAAGAGCTTTATGGTTACCTGCCAGGAAATCAGAGAGGGAGACGCTTAAGATAGACTGTGTGCAAGTGTGTGTGTGCGTGTACTGTGTGCTCAAGGTGTTGGAGAACATGGATGTGTAGATAAATTTGTATGATCACACCCAAAGATCAGTGTGATTCTCTTTTGCAAACAGCCAGTGAAAGCCAACAAAGCAAACATTGCAATGTCATGTCTTTATCCATGCATTTTTGTGTGGGTTTGCAGCCTGCTGCACTTTATATATGATGGGGATACTTAAAGTACTTCCATGCTTGTTGACATGTCTAGCTGAGATCTAATTAATGATCCTTATCCCTAATCATTGATAAGTAACAATCATTGATAATTAGCTCTGCTCCGGTTGTTTTAGAGCACTATGAGCTTGGTGGCAGCTCATGTAATCAAGATTAGTTAATCAGTTCAAGTCTATTGGCACTAAAGCTTGGAGGCCTGCATATGTGTGTGTGCATGTGTGTGTGTGTGTGCCTCAAGTAGAGTAGGAGCCCCCTGGGTGACCAGGCCTGGCTGACTGCCCTCTCAGTGGAGATCTTCACGATTACTGCTAGAAATTACTCACAGATTGTGCTGCATTTTGTACCCTGACATGTAGTATTTGTGCGATCGTGGACAACCCCCTCTCCCACATGGATACCACAAGCATGTAAGAAAAGCTGTGTCTTTCTCTAAACAACCGAAGACTGTAAACCTACTAATGGAACATTAATGTCCAAGTTTATAAGACATTCTGCACTCTCACCTCATTTCACAGAGCATTTCAGCCTACTGAAGACTATAACTCAAACTTCAGTGTTTTACCAACTACCAAGAGCTGAGGCAAAACCTTAACAAGACGAGATAGGTAATATGGACCAAACACTGTGATGTGATATATTGGCCACTTACATATCCCAAACACATAATGTACTAGCGAAAGTGTGTCCAATTTGTTAAGAGTTAATCCCTTTGAATGAGAGAAGATTCCACATCCTTGCTCCTCCATCATATAAAGATAACATGATCTTCTCATGTTTATATTTTAACAATGCCAGTGCAGCTTTTTGGGAGAATAATCAGCACCGTCCAAGAGGGTGTATTCTTCAGAAAATCACTAACTGCTAATCTCACACTTTTGCAGCTTCCCAACTCAACCAGAGTGAATGGTTGATCCTCCTTAATGGAGGATCCTCCTTAATGGAGGATCAACTAGATAACAGCATTGTAGAGACGACTGGGGATTAGGAGGCTATTCTTTGGTTTGCTTTATCATGTCTTGCATAGCCAAATCCTCTCAGTTCACTCACACTCCATAAGGGATAGCGATACAAAACATTGAAACCAAACCATAATCAGAATTGTAAAAATGGATCAGCAAAGCTCAGCACACATGTGTTTGGGACAAATGTCTGTTCAAGGAGGCTGAACAATATGATCGACAATTTTGTCCTTCACTCAGACGCTGATTAACTGCTCCTACCTCTAATTGGATGAAGGGACCACTTGCTGGGCTGTTGTTGGTCCTTGCTCCTGATTTTAAAATAACTTGGCAGCTGTTCTGGGAACATTGCCAAAATCCTCTTGAACCATTGACTAAAAACAGCCTCTCAATTAATTGGCAAAAAAATGTAGACATTGTTCTCGTAGCAATGTACATTTCTGTCAGCATCTTTCTTTGGTTAAGATGCCGTCCATGAACAGCAACCTTATCAGTCTAATCTGACCCATGGATCTTTGTTGCCCATGTCATCTTTCCATTACTGGCTGATCAAGGTGTAAAATTCCCTGCAAATGCAAAAAGTATTGAGAAATAGCAATTAGTCATGCTCATATTATACTTTTAACATGTGTTTGCAGCTTGTGAAATGTATTCTGGTTTGTGAGGCTATAACCTTGTGCTCCTTTGCTCATTTTCCATAACTAAAATAGTAAGTTTGTGTGGAAATGATCCTCACATTGATACAAATACAGGAGCACACACACACACACACACACACACACACTTTTGGGACAACTCCCTGGAGAGTGGGCAGGGATGGGATGGACAGTATGCACTGTTTTACACTGTTTTTAATTTATGTCATTGATGCTGCTCGTCACTAATGGTTTTATTCTGTGTGTGTGTGTGTGTGTGAGGGAGTTGCTCTGAGGAAGTGCACACCCTGACACTGAATCTCCCAACAGGGAGGGAGGACACTGTTTTAACCTGTTGATCTTTGACCTAAACCTCTTAGGTAACTGGGACCTAGCTGATGATACACACCCAGGACCGGAGCAACGCTAGGTTAATTAGCACCAAAGCGCAATAACAAGCATATCCCATCTCACTTTATGAGTGAGACACACTACAACTCTCTTTTCTAGGTCCAACATTTCAGCTCTCATCTAAAATGAATGTGATCTCTCAGTGTACTTGGCTCTGACCCTTCCACAACTACAGTTTGGTGTGGATTTGGACTGACTCATGTCTGTGTGTACATGGAGAAGAGCGCCAAAGAAATCCATGTTTACTTCAAAATCAACCAAGGGGATTGGGATTGCACGCTGCTGTCTTGGAGACACGCAGCCAAGGCATCCCGCATAGCAGGCCCTGCTGCCTGAGCTCAAATACAGCTGTTCTTTTCTTCAGTGGTGCCCGAGGGAATCCCAGAGGACAAACACCAAGTTTAGAATAATGATCAGCATTGGCCCTGACCGGACGTACATGCTCACATATCCCAAGCCTAATAAGATTATCCCACTGGCATGATACACATTTTTATAATTAAATCCATCTGAGTCACTCCCATTTACTAGAAAACAAGTCATTTGAGGCTGTCCACCCTTTCTAACTATTCTAGATCTATGCTACTGAGGGCTCATTGTATCTTGTGGTATCTGGCACATTTCTATCATATTCTTGTGCTACTTTATCATATTATAAACTTTATAAAGGGTTATAAGATGTAATTAATGGCTTTAGTAGTGTTTGTCTAGTCATTTTCTAAAGCTTTAAAGCTTAATAAGTCATTAGAAATACTTTAGGGCTGCCAGGTGGTGGAAATTTTTCCTCCAGCCCAAGACTTTCTGTGCATTTTTCATCAAGCTTTCCCTTTCCAAAAGGCTGCAGAACATCTGGACTACAGTCCATTTGTAAACAACCTTTAAACATGTACAACTGCAGACTGGATGACTGTGAATCTTCACAGGCATCTGAGAGGCTTCTCTTGGATAGGAGGTGAAACTTCAAGAACCTCATGCAAATCCAATTGACATTTTTCCCCCCTAACTCTTAGACAAAATGCAGCCCGGATGGATTCTTTTAAGGGTACTTTATTGATGTTTTTCTCCACTCCACGATGCTGCAACAGCTCATATGCATATCCCACAGAATATGAGTACAATCAGTCTAATGCGAAATGTCACAAAAAGACTGCAGTAACCACTGGAAGGTCCCAGCTCGGGCCGGGCTGGCAGCGGGACAGATGCCGAGGGCCCCTCCCCTCCAGCAGCAGCGGCGGCAGCAATTGGGACTTTGTCGTCTGTACTTCCCGAGGCGCGCAGAGTAACCAGCCACCCAACACACACATAAGAAACACACACACACACACAGATAGGGTGCACCGAGAGTTCAAGAGCGCCAGCGTGCGTGAAACTACAATTAAGGGGAGTGGAAATACTTTTTTGGTGTGTGTGTGTGTGTGGGGAGTATTCAGTTTATTCATCTCTCTCTCTCCTGGTTGGGACGAGGCTGCGCTGGTGTCGGTGTGACTTTTCTCTGACTTTTTCTCTGAGCGTCAGGCAATTAAGGAGAGACACGCGGCACGTGCTGCTGGTGAGAGGAGCGCGAGGAGAGAGCGCAGGTAAGCTGAGCCCGCTGAGGTGATCGCGGAAATCATCTGCGACCCAGTCAGATCTCACAGTCCAAATGGACGATCTGCGTTTAGGTTTATGGTGTTGACTCAGCTGTTAGTAAGCTTTAAGTGGTAAAGTGGTTATTTATTGATATGCAAGCGGGTCGAGAGCAGATAAGAGGACAGAGACAGAAGTACTGGACAAGCTTTAGTTTCATTTAACTTTCCTATCCTTGTAGATTTTTTTTCCTTATCACTCATTTGTCGACAGTAAGTCTGCCTGTCATACTCTGAGATTTGATATTTTCTTTAACTTCTCCAATTTAAAGTTCTGCAGCACATCTTACAAAAGTTACAAAAGTTCTGCCCTTTAAAAAACAAACTAACAAACAACAACAACAAAATACCTTTTTAAATTTAATTTTAATTGAATGCATCACCAAAGAGTCAACTTCAGAGAAATTGTTTGTTTAAAACGTGGTGAAAAACAACTTTTCACACAATGCAGTATATTCCATCAACGCATTAGTGGCATGTTATCCTTTTTGAATTACTGCAAATGTTAATGTTTGTATCAACTTACACGCTGGAGCGAAGTGATTAACTGTGCAAACTTCAATGGGCTGACAGTGTTTAAATAAATACAAGCAAATGAATGCAATATTAATCCGGTTCAAACTCTCCATTCAGTGCAGATGGGTTTGAAACCTTGAATAAATGCCTCAAGATGCATGCAAGTTTTATTTCACAACACTGGGAGATATGAGAGGTGCACATTACATATTAGAGCGGTAGGTTAGGCTGGCAGCTGTAACTATTTTGGCAGCTTTTGAGGAGGAGGATGAGTGGCTGGGGGGGGGGGCTCCAAATAGCCTCAAATTAAATGTGACTAGATGCACTTAAGTCCTGTTCCAAAGTATTCACATTGCGGATCAACAGTACATTAAACATGCTTTGGTGGATGTACTAGCTTTACTTATGGAGCTCAGTGCAGTGTGTTGTGTATTTCTGTAGTTTAGTAGTGCCGTTATTTAGCCATCCTTCGCCTGTCTGTATATGTAAGAGTTTAAACGACCCACACTCCACTTTGCTGTGCTTCTGAAGGTTTATCTAACTCCCTACAAGGAGCTTTGGGTTGAGGGGGGCTGTTGCAAACACGCTGTGGAAGGGAGGCAGAGAGATGTGTGGATATTGATTTCTCTGGCAGCGTTTCAGGACTTTCCATCAGCATGACTGAGGTAAATAAATGATTTCTGCTCAGGGCCACAGAAAGATATCTCAGAAAAGCTTGTCTGATTTTCTCCTTTAAACACTGTCCAATTGTCATGTCACTGAGGCGGTGTCTTCCAGGCATACTTAGTGCAGAGTGCTGTATTCACAGGCAGCGAAAGGCCCACTCCATTGGAGATGGGGCAGGAGGAGGACTGCTGCAAAAATCACAGCACAAAGATGTGGAGTCATGAACTATAAGGTGACTTTTGATAAGTAACAACACATGTTGCTCTTTCCACATTGAAACAGTGTCCTAATCTAATTTCTGTGAGTGCTCTGTTGTGACTTGGAAACTGAATTTCATAATGACTTATAATGTAAGACTAAAGCAGTCAACACTTGGGCTGCTTTGATTCACTCCCATTCTGCAAAGCGTGCCTGGACTCATCCGACATTACCCTAAAATTCACAGCATCGGTGTTCAGCTGTTTTTTGAATGGCCTACAGCGCCATTCCTGCACTCTGTGCGGTCCATGCCGAGGCTTTTTCCTGGACAGTGATGAAAACGTACAAGTGAAAGAGCGCTTTCTCAAAACTCAACAGGTTTTGGGTGTTGGAAAGTGTTATTAAAACATACTTGTAGCTTTGCTGCAGACTAGCCCAGCCTTATATGGTCATGTTTCCAGAATCCTTCAGTGCGGACAGACAAAGCAGCTCGGACACCTTTACTGCAGTGGTGATGTTAGTGTGTTTAGAGAGTCCACAACGGCTAGGTGCCAATGAGTCGCAGACAGACAGCCCGGCTGGGTTTTCCTACCCTGGAACTCTGCGGTCTCCATGTACACATATTACAAAAGCCTCCTCAGCACTGGGAAAGAACAATGGAGTGGCTTTCCACATTTGTAAAAGACTTAAATGCTCTTGAGAAGCGTTGTTGCATAGCATACATGGGTGTACCCCTGTATCCTCAGGCCATCAGGAGATGAATGAGACCACTTCCAACTGTCAGTCACTGTTTTCATGCCTTATTGCTCCCATCTGCCGAACTCAGGATGGTATTAACTTACACACACGTATGCTCATACATGCAGACGCTCATGCACATTCAGAGTTGCATGCCCTGGTCATGCCCTGTTCAGCATGTGTAGAGTTACTTGTTTTGTTGTCCCTTATCAACAAAGCTATCGGCATGTTTATCTATATGCAGTTGTCTCAGTTACATGGTTGCTTCCATGTATTGAGCAGCCACTGGACTTAGTTTCCGCTCGTTGTTTTTCAGTTTCCATCGTCTCTATTGAAAAGAGTTAAACGGCAGATCCAGTGTCACTTCTCACCCAAGCTTTTCCACCTCTCAGTTCACCCTTTCTGTTACAGCAGACCTGAGCTGGCACTGTCTCAATTGTGCGGTTGACTGGTGGAGCTGTGGGCCTCCGTCTGGAGACTGGAGGATTAAACGGCAACATTAAACATAAAGAGAGTCTTTAACAAAGGCAGCGCAAGCTCTATTATCTGTCTTCCGTATATTTGGTTACCATACCAGCAGTTGTCCAGAGGATTCATTTACCAGTGTTTTCAGATAACAGCTTTAGGAGGGACGACAGGACCTCAGGGTTGGAATTTTATCCGTCTCCTTTGGTTTTCCCTACAGACATACTCTTCACTTCTAAAATGGAAGGAATTCCACTGGAATGTCCTCTCATTTCGATTCATTGATTTCACACACAGAGGTTTCAAGCCAAGTGTGATCGCCACAAGATGTCTTCCACTGTAATGTGTGAATATGTTTATACATTCATGTTGTCTGTCTATTTCAGGAATCCTAACATAAACTTTTTACCGGGGCAGTGGATTTAACTGTTGTTTAGCTGCATGACAAGGTCTTTCGGTAATCAGACAGCCAACGGATTTCTGATTTATAGGATTTATTAGAAGGTAAATGGCTGCAGGAAATACAGACTTTCCTAATGGCAAGGGATCAAATGATCCCTGTTCTATTCCAGGGAGAGGTATTAGATATCCTTACCTAACATGTTTTGTACTATACATTCATTCATTATTTAAGGATAATTTACCGCAGCATTTCCAACTTCAAAGCTCACCTCTCTTTGTATCACTATGTTTAGATGATTAAATTTTATGCGTAAGGGGATATTTTGGCAATTTATTTTGCACTCATTTTTTGGAGTGATATGTAATTTCCCAAGAGATATGCATGCTGTGCTGATAGATATGGTGTTCCCGTCAGATAAGGTGGGGTAATGTTTGTGTTTAAAATGAAAATGAATCACAGCTTGCTGCCTTGATGTTTACTTAAAGACCTGAGTAAACAACTTGCAGAAAAAAAACGCGCAATTGATACAATAAAAGTTGCCAGAAAGCTTTAGTAGAATGGTACACAGGTTGAAGTTTTTGATCTCAGTCCAGAATAATCTCAGATCGCCACAAGGGTCACATGTTTCATATTTACTTCTCTCTGGCAACAGTTAGTTCTCAGCATAAACCGGGTGAGACCTGGACTGAGTGTGTGTTAAGTTGTTAAGGCAAGATAGTTCAGATAGGAGTTAGAAGACCTTTCAGATCAATATTACTAGATTTTATGAGAAGCCTGTGGACGTACAGCTGACATTTGTTTCTCAAGGTTGTTTTACTTCTTAGGGATGGTGAAATAAATTACACTTTCTATATATATATATGTTACAAGTACCAAGACATAAAGAGAAAGTGTGGTGCTTGGCTGTATTTGAACGGTGTTGTATTTCCTTCTTTACTGCCATCTATAACTGTAGTTATAACCTACAGAACAACTTAAAAATGTAATGCTCCTTGTATATGCTTTATAGTTTGTGTTTGGTGAAAACACAAACAGTGTGGTCTGGTGGCTGTCTTGTATTTTCCTTGTGAGACATGAACTCACACAGACTCACAGGGGAGTTACATGCTTGCTTAAATGTTAGGTTGAAAAAAAAAAGATGATTGACTTTTGCCAAGAAAAACAACTAATGTCTTGAGAGCTAGAAACAATTACCTATGTTGTTCTGCCAGGTCAATGCCTGTGGTCAGGGAATGAAGACAAATAGCCGCGCTAATGCACTCTGTCCTGTAGAGATGGAGGTGTTTGATAATAGTGTACTCTACAGGGCACCTGGGTGTTGCTAAATGCCTCATTAGGGGTGGTCTCTCTGTGAGAATGCCCATGGCCAGAGCACTTCATCGCCATCTGCTCCTTCCTCATGTCTGCAGACAAGGTCTACTGGGAATGTTTTGTCTTTTTAAAAGTTCAGCTGCTTTAGATTTCTTTTATAGCGTCTTAATTTCTAGATTTTGGATAGTTGTTAATTAATGGCTGCTGGTTAACGGTTGTTTTATAGCACATGTGATGCTGAGCCCAAACCGGAGAAGCCAGTATATGTGAGGAGGTGACATCTATGAAATGCTATATATTGGGCTGAGATCAGAAGTCAGCGGCACCATATTGGCTGCTAGCTTTAAATCTGTCACCATCGCCATCAGGATTGTTTCCCATCACCCCCTGCACCGTGTGCCGGCCATGCTGCCAAAGACAACAGGGACTCTAGCAGCCAGGAAACAGAGGTGTTAGCTTAACCCACATGGCACAAGCTGTCTGTTTCTTCTCTTTCTCACTTCCCTCTCCCTCGCTCTTTTTCCTCAATCTCTATTATTCACTCTTTCCGAATTGTTGACTTGACTGGCAACGCAAAATATGTCTTTCCCTGCGATAATGCGTGATGATCTTTCCTTGTCATCCATTTCTTAACAGATGGAGGTTTTTAACACTCTTCTTCCAACACTTGAGCTTCCTCTTTTGTTCGGTGGGGAGGGGGTATTCTTCTGGAGGGGTGCTGCACAGGCCCGTGCTGCTGAAAGATGTGGGCACTCGAGCGGCGAAGAGAGATGCATTACACGAACGCTGCTCGCGCGGGTGAAATCGTGTCAGGGCTCCCTTGAAGATACTGTAGGAACCACCGCCAGCACTATCACTGTTGCACACAAAGAGTGCGAAGACTGCACAGATTTTAACTTGCTCACTTTCTCGCTCTCGTTGCTGATTGCCCATCCATCACACACAGCTTCGTATCTGTATTTCTGACCCTCAAGGTGTGAAGGTGCCTCAATTTGTCATCTTGAATAAACAGCAGTCTGTTTATCAGGCTCTAATCCTTTCTGGTTTAAAGCTACAGGGCACTTGGATGGGTGCCACTCTGCCCTGATTCTCAGTGATGAAGTTAAGTTTCAAACACCAGATGACAAAACTGTACAGGGGTACTAAATGAAGTGAAATGAGTTGTACTTTTACAGCTTGTAACTGCCTGCCAACATGGCATTTTACATTTTATCATGCAATGCAAATCTGTGTGCGGAGGCGTGAATGAATGTGCCCAGAATGTCACCTTATATAATTTCCTGGGCGCTGCGTAGACGGACTTTTTTCAAAAATATTATTGCGTCTTCTCTTGCCTACGTGTCCAGTTCCTCCAACTGCAAATGACAGGCTTTCTTTCAGTATCTGAGGTATGTGTGTATGTGTGTTTGCCACCAAGGATCTATTAATCTAAGCTGACACTGTTTGTGTTGTCCCGAGACAGGTTGACGTGCTATCTGACATGGGGGGGTGGAAGGAACGTAATGAGGGAGATGAAGCAAAAAGGTTGAAGGGGGGAGGCATTCTTTTGATGCATTCATTAATTTCTTCATTGATTGTCTGGTTAATTAGTAGCTAGAAGGCTGTGGAATGTGCAGGAATGTAGGTTTAAAAACACGGCTAAAGTTTGTATTTCAGTAGGTTGATGCAGTACAGACAAAGATTTTTATTACCATTATCACGATTTAATGATGCATTCAAGTCATTTGATATGATGCACTACTTTCTGGAGGTGGCATAAACTACTAAAATGTGTGAAGTTGTGCTGATGAGTACCTGATTCAGACTAGATCAGGACCAATAGTCATAGATACCTATATATTCATGGATATCGGTTCCTTGCATTATTGGGCTTTGTACCTTTTAAGTATTTAGAAGTCTACAGTAATCCTTGATTCAGAGTTTCGACACTGCGTGTTAGCTAATCACTTATTAACGCTTAGGTCTTGATTTCTTTTTTGTGTCTGTTAATATAAAGTTTTGCTGAAGAAAGGAAAATCCTCTCTGCAGACTCATAATATCCGTTGAATGCACTTCAGAACACCCTGTGTCCTGTTATCATGTGAGAGTAACGCTTGCCACCAACTCCAAATTGCAAATTGATTAAATGGACAACGTTTTATCGCGGCTGGATCTGTGTCAGGTCAAAATAGCAATAAAACTGTAATGCTGTTACATTTGTAAGTTTCTAACATTTAAATTTTAAAGTTCCCTCCTTAATACAACCAAAACATGTCCAGTTTCTGCCACCATGATTTCATGATGTCTCGTGTTCAATTAGTGCACAGCCCTCAAGTTTTCATTGCTGATTAGAGACAGAAAGCTTGTTGTGGCTGTTTCCATGACTATCCACTTATTCTTTTTTTTTTTCATCGAGTGTGAATTAATGTCTGTGCCACAGGCCTCTTTAATGCACTGTGAAGTCTGAGACAGCACATGGCCCATTTTCTTTACGGGGCATAAAGGAGGAGCTGACAGGGTCATCAGCCAATGTTAAAACTATGGGCAAGTATCATTTAACTCAAGATTTAAATGAGTTATCCACGTCAAGATAAGATGGAGGGGGGAGAGAAGCTGAAAGAGGCACAGCAGAGTGGAAGATAGGAGAATGTGACTGTTTTGTTACCCTGACCTTTGTTTTGGGCAAACAGATTTAAAGGCGACACAAAAGGAAAAGCGGTGACAGGCAACAGCTGATGTAGGACGGGTAAAGAGAGGGGACATGCCTGTAGGGCTCCATGGTGAAACAGCTGAATAGTCACAACAGAAACCTGTGTACATATGCTGCATGAAGTTAGATGAGACTGCACACACACTCACGCAAACACACACACACACACACACACACACACACACATATGATTGCTCCTCCCCAGCTTGACTCTTTTCTCCAGTCTACCTCAAGGGTTGCAGAAAAGGACAGAGTGAAAACTGAACAAGACCACTCTACACACCATGAAGACAGAGGACCCTGTTAATCAGAGTCCGAATAAAACTGGGACTCTGTGCTGCACGTCTGGCAGTAATTATGGGAAGAGGATTTCGGTGCTTGCCCATCCAGGGGTCCCATTAGTGGGACTGATGTTGTTGGCCACCCTACCTTTTGGAGCAAGCATCAAACAAAGTGTCCCCAGGGTCAAACTGAGCCACAGAGGTAAGAACTAAAACTGTTGATTTATCTGTTAATTTTAGCGTTGTTGTGTTTTGACATTCACTTTGATACTTACATATTGTTTAGTATGTATACAGGGCGGTCTGAGAGCAAAATAAAACCATTTCAAAGAAATGTTGTCCTTCATAATCTGTGCACTTGCACGTAGCTGGACTACAAAGGAATATGTGATATCTGTTGGCTCACACCTATGAGCCTCTTGAATTATTTGTCTCTTACACCAGTTTTTTTTTATTGCATTTCAGCCATTCATTTTTCATCCTAAAAGGCCAAGTCTTGGCTCTGTCTGTCTCACTCTCTGCAAAGTTCTGTCTTTACTTGTCTCTCCTCCACTTGTGGTTTTGTGCACTTAGCCAAGAGAAAAGTGAGAAGAGTGGTTAGTAGACTCTGTTGCACTGTTAAAGTAAATGGTCTCTGAAACATCACTGTAAAGCAGAGTGAGAGATTTAAGACTCACTCGCTGATCCATTAACCCAATTCATAATACCAGTTTGTCACGTTTGATCGGCACCTGAATGTTCCCTGGTCACTTTTTGTGAAACATTACCAAATCTCTTAATCCTCTCATTTATATATCCTTATTACATTAAACTTACGTAAACAGTAATGTTGTTCTCCATTCCTGTGTTTCTGATTTACATACATAAGATGTATTTCAGGTTGATGGTCTTGGTTCACAGGAGACTGTCGTTCAGTCTGTTGTGTGTTTATTAGCCAGTCCCGGCGATGTGCACTGTGTCCATGTGTTTTTTGCGTCAACTCAGTCTGTTTGCTTTGTGCCACGGGGGGAAAGCTAAATTATTGCTCCCCTTAAGACCCATTCTTAACTCCAGTGCAAACTTTACTTCAAAGTCTCCATCCCTCATGCCATGTATCAGCTACAAGAAACCACACAAATGAACTTCAGTCTAGCTCCATAAAACTGAATCCCCACTGTGACCTAAAAGTAAACTCACTCTGACTTCAGCCTCCGAAAGCGCTCCTCTGGTCAAAGGCTTCTAAAACCCAGCATGGCTCGAAATAGATACACATGTACGTCCCGAGTGTCCAACATAAATATATGTAAGTAGCTGGAGGAATAATGATTGCTGGGGACAGTGTTTACTCAGCAGTTAGGCTAGTATTTAGTTCTACAGTGTCTCATTTTATGTTTGTTTCAAACTAACCAGTTGATAAAATAAAGCAATCATTTCATATGTGATTGCGTTTTAATGTGGCCATATATCTGAGGAAACCTTTTTGATACTCTGGGTGTGTCTCTTGGCAAGGCTGACTAAACTGTAGCGTTCATTCAAGGGAACATCTGACTCTGTAGTGGTTTCTTTTGGACCACGGATTAGAACAATGTTCATTTTTGGCTCTCATGGTCTGAATGACTGAATTAAAGAAGGATCTATCAAAAGCAAAACCACCTCCAGCTCAGTGCACACATCATGCACAAATATTGTCATCATCTCATCAGTGTGCACTCTTCAAAAGCAACACCACCCAGCAGTGATCACTCTTCAAACATCACATTGCGTCGCCCTCCTGTGAGAGCAAGTTTCAGCGGGTGAAGGGTGAAACGATCAAAGTGAAATCATCCCTGACTGAGTGAACAGCTCCAAAACAACTGGCTTCCACTCCAAACATATTTATTTTGTTCTGAAAAACACATCTTGAGCACAAGTTCAAGTTTCATCCAGAGTCGCAACATCAACGTGGCCTTGTGCCAGATGACAAATAAATCTGGTCATGCTGCACATTAAAATTGTTGTTCCGCCTTTGCTCTTAATGTGCGATCAAAAAGATCAAGTTATACCACTTACAGTCTGTCCATAGTCTGTCCATGGTCTTATGGCCTTTATTACTCAGAGGCTACAGTTTATCAGTCATATGCAGTAGAAAGACAATTTAAAGGACATTTTCTTCGACTTGTTAACAGCTGGGCAACACGTAACCTCCGTTTAGTACAGACATCTTCTCAGCACGAGCAAATCAAAACATGTTTCTGTGAATTAAATCTGGCTCAATCTCTTTAGCTCATCTGTATTAGTTTCTTCTGAGCACTGACTTAACATTAGATCCTGGTTGTGACGTTGCTCTGTGTATTCTGAAACCATAGAAAGGACATACTACACTGCATATTAATGGAAGGCTGTAATCATGCAACATAAAAACAGCAGCCTCATCTCAGCTAGCTAAAGTGCGAGCAGAGTACAATGATGAGTATGTGCTTCCGATGAATATTGTTCAAATTTATGCTTCATTAAGTGTCTTTTCCCCTTCATCCTCTTAGTTGAACTCCACTCCTCCCACAAAAGCCAATGCTATTGCTGATAAAGTATTACCTTGCTCATCCTGTTAGGTGGTCTGCATTACACAATAACAGATATTATAGTATTACAGTAGTTATAGTATTATAGAGCTTACGTCTTGTCTATAAGCAGAGCCTAAACCTGTCAGCAGCGAGCCAGCACAGTGATATCTTACTGGAATGTGTGGATGAGAGCGGCTCAGAGCTCCAGCAGAAGGGCTAATCAAAAGTTGTTTAGGGGTCTGAGGGCTCTCCTGCTTGGAGAAAGGTGTGGAGCACTATGCCAAGCGCTGACAGTTAAGAGGCCCGTTTCAATGGGCTCATAGTGCTGCGTGTTTACAGAACAGATTAACGTTAGCCAAGGGCTAGCAGGCCTAATCTCTCTGTAAGGTTTTGTCTGCTGGGGGCATGATGTATGTGTGTGTGTGTGTAGGGGTGAGAGATATGAGCATGTGGGGGTGCCGCGTGTGTGAGCATGTGTATAGGAGGAGGTATTACGCGGGATTGCGTGGTGTGGAGGGGTCCTAGAAGTTCAAATATTGAGGGTTGGTAACCTCTGCAATTCTTCACACCAAGAGGGTAATCACAATGTCAATCCTTTCAGAGTGACTCCCACAGGACTCCCCCACATTGAGCCAGTGTTTATTCAAGGCATGTTGCTATACTGGCACGCTGAAAAGAGCCTGGTGATAGAGGAGATTTCCTCAGATCAAGGAGATCAAGGACACAGTACTGAGCTGAGAATGTAGTCAATGTTCAGCTCCCAGATATGGACCTCAGAGGCTGGGGTCCAAAATCCAATTGATACCAATAGAAAAGGTCATACACAATATTTTTTAACCCTTTACATACTATTTATTAAAAGTGTTACTTTTAAATCATATAGAAATCAACAGCAAATGATACCATCATCTAATGGGCGAGCAACAGGTATTCCACCTGCTCTCATCGTGATCTAATCCAGTGTTAACCATGACTGGATTACGGTGCAGCCACAGGTCATGTTCTGTCTGCAATGAGGTGTAGTCTGGAAAATACTGCTAGAGACACAGGTAGTTTTAGAATAAATAAACCCCATTCCCATCTCCTTTCAAACAGCTGCTTTTACACTGAGAGATATCTTCATGGTTAATGAAGCAGCTATGAAAACACCCCGATAAAGACATTCGATAACGCAGCCACTGAAGTCGTGTGCTGTTGAGGTCTTTGCTACTGTATCTCTTCTCTATCAGCATGTGTGGCTGAGATGTTGAACCACAGAGGATTAGACAGTTTCAAGTCAGGCCAAGACACGTTTTTCCCTGGAAGAGGAAACCCAGTGCTTGTCTTTGGGATTTTGATATGCGTCAACTGCAGAGAATAAGCTAAACTTGACACTGTAATCCTGCTAAAATATTATTTTCCGAGGGACTGTAATCTGGTACTAGATGGTGCATGCGCTGTACTGCGGATTTATTTATCTCTTTGTTTGTCTCTGTGTCTGTCTGTTTTTCTCTCTCTGTGGGCCAGAACTGTTGCAAGCTGGCAGCATCTCTCTGTTTTTGGGCCCCTCCGATGGCCTCCACTCCCACTCGCTGCTGTTGGATGAGGAGAGAGGTCGTCTGCTGTTGGGAGCCAAGGATCACATCTACCTGCTCGACCCCGACAATCTGGCCAGAGCACCCAGAAAGGTACACCAAGAATAGGAATGTGCAAATTATATACAGTGTAGAGTGAGACAGCCTGGAAAAAATATGAGTCCAAAAATGAGTTTAGTGCAGTAAATAAACAGCAGACTTTGGTTTTATAGCTGTTCAAGCCATTTACTATATTTGAGAGATTGTTTAGGTAGACGCTGAAGTGTTTACAGCGGTTTTAAGTGTCCCCACACACTCTGACACAAGGATAGTGCTGGAAGAAATTCAAGTTTGAACAGGAGATGGAAACTCATGCTTGGAGTCAACTGAGACATCCTAATAACCTCTGCTATTTGCTGTGTGCGCCTCATTATCACAGAGACAGTCATTTAGCTTCAGCTCATGACACTTATACCTGTTTTGCCATTGAGTGCGGTGATGTAAGGCATTTTTTTTCCATTAGTGCTGAAATGCACTCAGCCGTGTATTGTTTCAGAGAAGAGCTCACCATTCAGTCAGCAGCAGTCTGAAGCTGTCTCTCTGGTGAGGTCAAGGCCATTGTGTAGGAGGGCACGCGCACGGGCCACACAAGCTTTCACACATACACAAACACACACAAATGCACTTGGACGGATGCCATATGTTAAAGTTTGTAGACATGAGTGTGTGTTTACGCAGCTGAGGTTGATCCGCAAGCGGGATGACAGTCTGTTTATTTGATTTTTATCTGGTTGTTTTAACTCTTAGTCTTGCTCTCAAAGTGTTGCCCCTCCGCTCGGTGATACTGATGCCAGGGAGATATGCACCAAAAGACTAATTCTCTCTGTCTTTTGGGACCGCCCTCGACGGCTAAGAGGGTCTAGAGACACAAACTTGGAGTTTATTGGTTAAACTGGACGGGGATCGTCTGGCACTGAAACACAACCAGTCCAGTTGTTTCTACCTCGATTTTTAGGCGATGAACTTTTAACTGCAGTGTTTAAATGTCACCAGTATGCTGTGTTAAAACTAAGCCCCTGATCATTTCATATTCTGTGTCTCAAACCCTGCTTAAAACTGCACTCAGACAACACATCACGTTGTAACACTGGATTTCTGCATGAATTCCTCGGTGGCATGTGATGATTTGGAATCATGAGATGTTTTAATAAATTGTGCCGCTGTGTTTGCATGCATGTTTAGGCTCTGTTGACCCATGAGTAAGTCCGGCGATAGCGCTCCTTGGTAGGATTTAGTGGAGGTGACACGCTAAGCACATAAGCCTGTTATAACACGTGTGAACATGGCGGTGTGCATTGAAGGGACACTGGATGTTGTGCGTCCATCGCTCTCTGGTACCTGGAGGTGTTAATTACTGTACTAACTGAGTCTAACTGAGATCAGTTGTTAAATAATCCCCAAATGGCACAGAAGAGACGAGGAGCAAAGATTTTGCCTATGCTCATTAATAGTTACATTTATATGGTATTTTTGATAAAAATAACAAATGCAAAATAAGAAATAATTGAATATAATCCATAAAAGAAAAAACTGATCTATGATACCTGTAGCAAAAAAGCCAAATAGTATGTCTCTAAAAGGGATTTAATACAATAAAGAACTGGATGAGCTTCTCCAGAAGAGCTGAGGGGCCCTGCTGGCAAAGGCCCGCTCTCTTGTCTTTGGCATTAAAGTGTCACTACAAAGGATCTTTTGGAGGATTGGACTGCACTTAGGCTCCTATCAGGTTAGGGGTCAGCAGCTTACTCTGTAGTACGCTTTAAAGTGATCCATAAAATTTTATATTCTACTTAAAAGGCACAAGTAGCCAGTGTAGAGATGCTAAAACACAAGTATTGTGACCTCTCTCGTCAGATACTGTGAGACATCTGGCTGCTGAATTCTGGATCTATTGGAGCTTGAACGAATTATATTGTTATTTTATTGGCTTAAATGGGGATAAAGTGGATTGCAACAGTCTGGCAGAGATTTAATCAAAGTGTAAAAGACGGTATCCAAGTTCCTTGAGATAAAAAAAAGCTCTGATCTTAAAAACTTGAGGTTTTGGAGCATATAAATGGGATATAACTTTATGCTGTGAAATGTTTCTCCTTTTATTTTTCTGTCATTAGATTCTCTGGCCTGCTCACCGGGACCGAGTCGAAATGTGCAAACTGGCAGGCAAAAATGTAAATGTAAGTGTTTCTAAAGAAAGTCACAAACAAATTGCATAGACTCTATCTGTATGCCTTTTTGTGTTGTAATATACAGTATACCTGTCAGACTTCCTGTTGTATTTCAACCTCACTCTTTTTCTGCTCTTTCATCTTGTCCCTGCTTGCCCTAGTTGGAGTGTGCCAACTTTGTGAGGGTCCTCCACAACTACAATCGAACACATATCTATGCCTGTGGGACAGGAGCCTTCCATCCCAACTGCGCTTTCATTGAAATCACTGGTCGCAGACAGGTAAAGCAGATACGAGTCTCAGAAAAAATCATTTTGGCTTATGTTCAGGAACTGGATTTCAGTTGTTCAGTGTATAATTTCATCTTCATTTTTGTGTCTCAGGATGGAGTGTTCCAGCTGTTGTCTAGTACAGTTGAGTCTGGCAGGTTGAAATGCCCTTTTGATCCCATGCAGCCATTCACCTCAGTCCTCACAGGTAAGAACGAGCCATCATACAATACTCTGGCAGTCCTCTGCCTGCCTTATCTCTTGTGAACCAGAACTTTATTGCTGCGCAGCACCATTTACCAAGGAGTACATTATGTTTCTCCTCAAGTCTCCACTCAGTTGCTGTAAATCTGTGTTCATACGTCTGTTTTCCCAGTGCTTTTCTGCAAGTTATTTTGTTCAGGAAAGAGGCAAGCAGGCATTTCTCAGGCAGCAGCAAAGTTACTTAGCAGAGAATTGTAAACAACAAGTGTTTTTGAGCCTTATCTCTCTTTCATATGTTTGTTTCTTGAAATATTTCTCAGTCTGTGTTTTTATAAGTGGGCTTACAGAGGTAAGCCTATGAAATGGTAATAATGTAAACAGCCGAATGTGTTTTCTGATGTTTTTTATGGTGTACATATTGAAATAGGATTGCAAAAATGGGACAGCTATTGACTTATGACTTTTCATGTACAATAATTTAATGTAATGTAATGTAATGTAAGTGTTAATTTCTTTTCTCAATATATTGATGCCATGACTGCTTGCTCTGTAATTGTTCCAGATCAGTACCTGTATGTGGGCACATCTTCAGACTTCCTGGGCAAAGACACAACGTTCACACGCTCCCTAGGCCCTCCACCTGACCAGCACTACATACGCACAGACATCTCTGAAGACTACTGGATCAATGGTACACACATGCTTGCACATATCCACATTAACACGCCGAGTGCACTCAAGACTTGTTATTGCTTTTTCTCCAAACTTCCAGCCTCTCTACTGATACAAAGAGCCTCTCTGTGCACTCAGAATGGTTATTGGCATTCCAGTGCAGAGGAAACAGCCCACTTATTCATTTAGCTGGAACTTTTATATGAATGCCATAGCTGAACAGGGACCACACCTACTGGGGAATTTACAGCGTACCACAAAGTTCACGGTCTTAGTCACACAACCGCATAGCCACACACACACACACACACACCAAACATGCACTTACTCACACACACAGGCATGCACAGTCATCACTGAGGAGGGAGTCTTCTCTCTCTCTGTATACATCTCCGGTCTCAAGTGTTTTACAGGCTCTGATGGGTTGTCGTGTATCAACAGTTGTCACCGGGACCTAAATCCTTACACATGGTCTCCACATTTCACAGCCGCACAGTCAGAGATGTTTGGAGTAATTATGTCTCTCTCTCGGTGTGTGTATACAGGGTTTGTTGGTGCAGGGCAGCCAGAGAGAAAGAGCACATCATTTCATGCAGTGTTTTTGTTCCTTTGAGCCTGTGGAACATCTTTCCAGTGCCGCAGGACTAACAATGACCTTCTGTTTAGTGTGTTAGCAGTCGTACATTAAGCTGCTCCAGTTGGGGAATCACCCTCTGGTGGTTGGCTCGGCTGTGAGGGGTTGAGCTAATGTTGATGTAATGTCACTGCAACACTTTGGACTAGTTCCCCCCCTTTAATCAGGACACTGATGGCAACGTGCTGTTGCAGTCTCCTTTTCCTCTAATTCCTACATTGTGTATAGTTTTTACTGTCCTCGTTCTAATACGATCCTGTCACGCTGTAAAATGTCATAAAACAGGAATTAATAATAATTCTTAGCATTTGTTTTTCCGATGTCTTTCTTAAGTCGCACAAGGTCACTTCAGAAACCTAACCATAAGAAACTTACTCACTACATATCAGGTAGAAATATTTTTTTTATTTTCTGCGCAGCATTTGTTATGTGCTACACACGGGTCAAATGACGTGTGTAACAGGAAACCTGTCGCTCAAAGTGACCCTCAGAAAATGATCACTTAACTCTGCAGTTCCTGTCTGTAGCTCTACACAGTGTTTTAATGTATTTCAGATCCATGTTTTGGACTCAAGCCATCTCTACCGTTTTTGTCCACTCCAAACCACTTTAATCAGCATCATTTAAAAGCTCTGATAAACCCTCTGTATGTTACCTGTCCAGCACCAGACAGATGGCAGACATTTAGTGTCTCGCTAGTGAGGACAATGGAACATTTAGCAGTTGAGGAGCCAGAGCAAGAAAGAGAGTGAATGTTAGTCTTATATTCATTGTGTGTCCAGAAAGGACTCGAAATGAATGCTAATGTCACACCTTCAACTTCAGAAGGTGGCATATGTTAGTGTTTTGTCCCACTGCCCCCAGTTGAATTGAAAGCAGGACTTTAGCTTGTAATTGAATATCTAAATTGTGGTATGTTTATTTTCAATTAATGGATATGTACACTGTTTCAAACTCTGTGGATGCATTATTAGGGTAGATCTCTGAGCTAAAAGATGATCTCTACGCCAGACTGCCACTTAATAGATACTGCCAGACAGGCTGAAAATCATATAAAAGTAAACAAAAGTGCTTTTAAAGTAACCTAAATATTCCTGCAATCGCTGCATTAGTCCATGTATCAAACTGTGCGGCAGGCTGAAGATGTAATGTGCAGTCCAAGCTTTAGCTCAGTAAATAGAAATGGTAATAAATCAGACCTTCCTGTAGAAGTGGAGCACAATTGTAAATAAGCGTGTGCTAAGTGTGGTGTTAATGCCACCTCAAGGCTTCAGCGCATGGCAAAGCCTTCATCTTCTTCATCATCCGCTTGGTCCGGGACCGGGTCATCGCGGAGGCAGCAGTCTGAGCAGAGATGCCCAGACTTCCCTCACCCCAGACACTTCCTCCAGCTCTTCCGGGGGGACCTCCGAGGCGTTCCCAGGCCAGCCGAGAGACATAGTTTCTCCAGCGTGTCCTGGGTCTTCCCCGAGGCCTCCTCCCGGTGGGACATGCCTGGAACACCTCCCTAGGGAGGCGTCCAGGGGGCATCCGAAACAGATGCCCAAGCCACCTCGTAGCTGACTCCTCTCGACGAAGCGGCAGAGCATGCGGCTCTACTCGAGCTCCTCCCGAGTGACCGAGCTTGCTTCACCCTATCTCTAAGGGGCGCCCAGCCACCCTGCGCGGAGGAAACTCATTTCGGCCGCTTGCATATCCGCGATCTTGTCCTTTCGGTCATTACCCAAAGTTCATGA
This sequence comes from Scortum barcoo, assembly GCA_023238725.1. Classification (NCBI taxonomy): domain Eukaryota; kingdom Metazoa; phylum Chordata; class Actinopteri; order Centrarchiformes; family Terapontidae; genus Scortum; species Scortum barcoo. The sequence goes on from CM041536.1 coordinate 15,792,358, forward strand.
CCATAGGTGAGGGTGGGAACGTAGATTGACCGGTAAATCGAGAGCTTGCCTTTCGACTCAGCTCCTTCTTCACCACGACGGTCCGGTACACCGACCGCATAACTGCGGACGCTGCACCAATCCGCCTGTCAATCTCACGCTCGATCTTTCCCTCACTCGTGAACAAGACCCCGAGATACTTGAACTCCTCCACTTGAGGCAGGACCTCTCCACCCACCTGGAGAGGGCATGCCACCCTTTTCCGGTCGAGAACCATGGCCTCTTGGATTTGGAGGTGCTGATTCTCATCCCAGCCGCTTCACACTCGGCTGCAAACCGCTCCAGTACATGCTGAAGGTCCTGGCCTGATGAAGCCATCAGGACAACATCATCCGCAAAAAGCAGAGATGAAATCCTGTGGTTCCCAAACCGGACTCCCTCCGGCCCCTGGCTACGCCTAGAAATCCTGTCCATAAAGATTATGAACAGGACCGGTGACAAAGGGCAGCCCTGCCGGAGTCCAACATGCACTGGGAACAGGTCAGTCTGACTTACTGCCGGCAATGCGAACCAAGCTCCTGCTCCGGTCGTACAGAGAGACCGAACAGCCCTTAGCAAAGGCCCCCGGACCCCATACTCATGGAGCACCCCCCCACAGAATACCACGAGGGACACGGTCGAATGCCTTCTCCAGATCCTCCACAAAGCACATGTGGACTGGTTGGGCAAACTCCCATAAACCCTCAAGCACCCTGTGGAGGTTATAGAGCTGGTCCAGTGTTCCACGACCAGGACGAAAACCGCATTGTTCCTCCTGAATCCGGTGAGGTCGACTATCGGCCGAATTCTCCTCTCCAGTACCCTGGCGTAGAGACCTTCCTGGGGAGGCTGAGAAGTGTGATCCCCCTGTAGTTGGAACACACTCTCCGGTCCCCCTTTTTAAAAAGAGGGACCACCACCCCAGTTTGCTGCACACCAGAGGCACTGTCCCCAACCTCCATGCAATGTGTTGCAAAGGCGTAGGCGTCAGCCAAGACAGCCCCACAACATCCAGAGATTTGAGGTACTCAGGGCGGATCTCATCCACCCCCGGCGCCTTGCCACTGCGAGGAGCTTATGAAACTACCTCAGTGACTTCGGCTTGGGTGATGGACGAGTCCACCTCAGAGACCCCAGCCTCCGCTTCCTCATTGGAAGGCAAGTCAAGTGGGATTGAGGAGATCCTCGAAGTATATTTCTGTCCACCGTCCGACAATGTCCCCAGTCGAGGTCAACAGCTCCCCACCTGCACAAACAGTAAACAGTGTTGGCAGAGTACTGCTTCCCCCTTCTGAGGCGCCGAGACGGTTTGCCAGAATCTCTTCTGAGGCCGACCGATAGTCCTCCTCCATGGCCTCACCGAACTCCTCCCAGACCCGAGTTTTTGCCTCCAGGACCGTCCTGGGCTCTGCAGCTTGCTTGGCCTGCCGGTACCTGTCAACTGCGCTCAGGGAGTCCCACAGGCCAACATGGTCCGATAGGACTCCTTCTTCAGCCTGACAGCATCCCTTACTTCCGGTGTCCACCACCGGGTTCTGGGGATTGCCACCACGACAGGCACCAGAGACCTTGCGTCCACAACTTCGAACCTGTTCGACAATGTCGACAATGGAGGCAGAGAACATGGTCCACTCGGACTCAATGTCCCCAGCCTCCCTCGGAATCTGTGAGAAGCTCTTCCGGAGGTGGGGAGTTGAAGACCTCCCTGACAGAGGGCTCGGCCAGGACGTTCCCAACAGACCCTCACAATACGTTTGGGTCTGCCAGGTCTGTCCAACTTCCTCCTCTGCCAGCGGATCCAACTCACCACCAGGTGGTGATCAGGTTGACAACTCAGCCCCTCTCTTTACCCGAGTGTCCAAGACATACGGCCGGAGATCAGATGAAACGACAACAAAGTCAATCATCAGACCTCCGGCCTAGGGTGTCCTGGTGCCACGTGCACTGATGGACACCCTTATGCTGAACATGGTGTTCGTTATGGACAAACTGTGACTAGCACAGAAGTCCAATAACAGAACACCGCTTCGGGTTCAGATCGGGGAGGCCGTGTTCCTCCCGATCACGCCCCTCCAGGTATCACTGTTGTTGCCCACGTGAGCGTTGAAGTCCCCCAGTAGAACAATGGAGTCCCCAGTCGGAGCACTATCAAGTACCCTCCTCAGGGACTCCAAGAAGGCCGGGTACTCTGTACTGCTGTTCGGCCCGTAGGCACAAACAACAGCAAGAGACCTATCCCCAACCCGTAGCGCAGGGAAGCGACCCTCTCGTTCACCGGAGTGAACTCCAACACATGGCGGCTGAGCTGGGAGCTATGGCAAGCCCACACCAGCTCGCCGCCGCTCACCCTGGGCAACTCCAGAGTAGTGGAGGGTCCAGCCCCTCTCAAGGAGCTGGTAGTTCCAGAGCCCAAGCTATGCGTGGAGGTGCCCCGACCATCTCTAGCCTTGGTACCTCTCAACCTCCCTGCACATTGAGCTCAGGCTCCTTCCCCCAGCAGGTGACATTCCATGTCCCTATTGCCAGAGTTTTGGTCCAGGGATTGGGTCACGTCGAGGCCCCCCGCCACGACTCAGCTACCCAAACCACATTGCACCTGACCCCTCATGGACCTTCCTGCGGGTGGTGAGCCTACTGGAAGGCGGGCCCACGCCATTTCGCCATTTCGGGCTGAGCCCGGCCGGGTCCCGTGGGCAAGACTCGGCCACCAGGCGCTCGCCTTGCAGCCCCAACCCCAGGCCTGGCTCTCCAGGGTGGGGCCCCGGTAACGCCAATCCGGGCGACGTAACGGTCCTTGATGTTCTTCTGTTCATGATGTGCTTGTGAACCGCTCTTAGTCTGGCCCTGTCACCTAGGACCTGTTTGCCATGGGAGACCCTACCAGGGGCGTAATGCCCCGGCTGACAACATAGCTCCTAGGATCATTTGGCATTCGGGCACACAAACCCCTCCACCACAGTAAGGTGGCGGTTCAAGGAGGGGGCATGGCAAAGCCATTATCTGAATTATTTTAACACTTTCCTCTCTCCCTCTTTTCCTCTCTATGTCCTCAGAGGCCCGCTTTATATCCGCTCACCCCATTTCGGACACCTACAATCCAGACGATGATAAGATATACTTTTTCTTCCGTGAGATGTCATGGGAAGGCAACGACAAGAGCATCCTGTCCCGAGTGGCTCGTGTGTGCAAGGTGAGCTATTAAAGGATACTGTACATGGATGTCGAGACCCAGTTGGCAATGAGAGAAATGGTGCTTGGAAAAATTTAAGGAGGTGAGACATAGTGGAAATATAGGGAACGACAGTAAGAGTGGAATACTCCTTACAGTGTGTGGGAGGGGGTCATAACTTATCCAGTGATCTGATCGGATAAGGATCTTTGTGTCGGCCATTACAGAAGTGTTTTATGTCCCCCAGGAGGAGGCCTTCCCGATACATTCTTCTTTTGTTGTCATCTGAAAGAGTCTGTCAGGGGCAGTAAATCATGCTTTTAGTCCCTTTGTGCTTTCTGCTGACAGAGCATTCATAGTGCCTCTGCCCACATTGTCACTGAGGTCGATGCAGTTGAAAGATCTTTGCGCCACCTCTTTGTTGTCTTTTTTCCCCCCTAAGGATTTGCTTGCATTCTCTATGAAAAGGGTGACAAAGGAAGAATATTTGGTAGCAGCGCCATTCAAATATCAGAGACATATTATGGCTTTGGAGAGATTTAATTTGCATGATAGAGCTTGCATGAGTGGCACCATCACATTACATTAGATTACCTTAATTTAGCTTTGTCCAATGAAACTTACAGTGAGAGCATTTAGCCTCTAGTGGAACACGAGCGTGAAAGTCAGTTCATAAGTTAGAAGCTGTAAGACATTTGAGAAGCTAATCATGTTTCAGTGTCCATTAAGTTCTATTTGACAGCATGTCAAAACAAGTTGGATGGCACTGCAGGGCTGACTGAAGACAGAATCAGGATAGATTCACGATTGGGGACCTTCCTTTTGTATACTATACAGTGTGCCATTAATCATTCCAAATGGGACTAGCCCACACAGCAGTTTGCTATTAGCATTCGGAGGTCTATTGCTACATTCTTAGAGAAAAGCTTTCAGCATATTTATGACTTGGGAGTAAGCTGTAAGGCAGACTAGAAGGAGATTCCTCTGGATTACAGCCCCTCTCCCTTTTTTTCCCTCTTTCAGCTATCGCTCTCATTTGGTCTTTGTATTTTTCCTGCACTTTCATTATCTGCAAGTGTGTTTTTCTCTGCATGTAAAGGGAATGAGGGCACTTCACTTCAATCCTCTTTGAAGATTATCACCATTGTGAAACATCCTTATTAAGTGCTTACATTTCTTTTTGTCTCTTCAACACAAGTGTGTTTTCGTGTGTGTTGAACCATAACGGTCTTTTCCATACCACTTAGTTGGTGCCCTGGCCAACTTTAATAGGGAGGTTCTCTTAAGATTTCCATGCATTACAAAGAGGTGCACTTGAATGCTCTTGCCATAGCGCAGTGAAAGGTCTCTACCTAAAACAGTAATTCATATGCTAAGATGAAATCTGCATTGTCTTGTCAGCAACCTCACTCGATTTTAGTACTCTCCTCTAACACGCTCCACTTCCATTTGTTTTTCCTCTCCTTTGATGTTTTTCTTCTCCTCTCTCTGTTTTCTTCCTTCCTCTCCCCTTTCAATTACTCCCGGCTGTCATTATGCTAACAAGAAGGTCTCCTTTGTGCTGGATAAATAAGCAGATCCATATGAGAGGCATGTGGTTCACCTGTTTATTTTCCTAATTAGGGCACGAAATCGGAGTCAGGCTGCCATGCTGCGTGCTGTCTTCATGTCTGTGCCATTAAATAGATTACAGTGGGATTGTGGTTAAGTACAAAGTGTGTATTATTAATTGTGGTTGTTTTTTGGCCATGTTGGACAGCTGCGCCATCCTGATTGTGGTTTTGTAACAGAGTATGGAGTTGTGTTTCAGAATGATGTGGGTGGCCTGAGGAGTCTGACCAATAAATGGACCACCTTCCTCAAAGCCAGACTTGTGTGCTCTATCCCTGGACCAGATGGAGTGGACACGCACTTTGATGAGCTCCGTAAGTGACTGTCTAAGAAAGTGAAAATCTAGCACAATAAACTGTCTGAAGTTTCCTCCAGAGCACTTTACAAAGGGACCGAATTAGCAATTTCCAACAATTTCCAGCTGTGGCACAATGATAGTCAATATTAGACTTTAGTTTCTGCTTCATATAAATAACATGGAGGTGCAGCAAAATCTTTCCTGTGCAGATAAAGGCAATAAAAACAAAAAATTAATGTTGCTTCTGCTCTTTCTTATAGAGGACATCTTTCTGCTCCCTACCAGAGATGACAAAAACCCCATAGTGTATGCAGTCTTCACCACTTCCAGGCAAGTTCAGTATTCATCAGACCATCAGCAACACCGCCAGAGACCTTTACTTTTCTTCCCTTGCCTTAACCTGGTCTCTTGTTTCCACATTCCTCTCAGCTCCATTTTCCGTGGCTCAGCAGTGTGTGTGTACAGCATGGCGGACATAAGGGCCGTGTTTAACGGACCTTACGCCCACAAGGAGGGGCCCGACCACCGATGGGTAGAATACGAGGGGAGGATACCGTATCCCCGTCCTGGAACGGTGCGTTACCCACGGAAGGGCACACAGACAAGTCACAGACAGTTCATACTTGATCACTTGGTCAAGCTAAAGATGATTTTCTGCTCACAAATGACTTGAATAAAATCCTCAACTTTCCTTCTAATTACAGAATAATAAACACTGCCTAATTTAAAAGTTTGCCTTGGTGGATTCAAGGGTGAAATGTTCAAGATGCTGTAGGCTATGTACGCCCACATCAGCCTCATGATGTATGACATAACCATGGCTTTTATGAGGTTGTTCGACATGTTAATCAGATTCTTGTTTCATTTTGTTTAAATAATGTAATCAAGGGAGGGTAAAAAGGGATGTATGGAGAATCTGGTTTAAGCTTCAGGTGCACAGCTGAGTGAGCACTTTGAACTACAGTATACACAGAAAGGGGGAGCAGGGGTGACATAGATGTTCCAGATGTTCATTGCCTCTTGTTGTTTTTTATTTGACCACCAGAGGGAGACATGAACCCGTACACTATGGGAGAGAAACCACTGGTCAGTTAGCTGAGCAGAAATATGGGCAGAAAAATAGTAACTAAACACATTCAGGGAGTGAAAACATCTTGTGATTGTGAAACATTTCGAAGGATCAACATTTTTTCCTTTTGTCCTCCAGTGTCCCAGCAAGACGTATGACGCAAGGATCAAGACCACCAAAGACTTCCCGGATGAGGTGATCAGTTTCATCCGATTCCACCCTCTCATGCATCGCTCAGTCTACCCCCTGACTGGCCGACCTGTGTTCACACGTGTCCGGGTGGACTACACGCTGACTCAGATTGTGGTGGACAGAGTTTTGGCAGAGGATGGACAATATGAGGTCATGTTCCTGGGAACAGGTGAGACACTCACCTCTCCTCCTCAGTCGTCTCTTGAAATTCCCAATATGACCAGCAGAGGGCACTAGATGACTATGAGTTAGTATCTTGCTGTTGGAAAAATGAATAAATGTGAAGTTGGAGGTGGATCCATTATCCTTTCTTAAGTCTCAGCACTGACTTACTCATTCACACCAAAATCTAAAAAAGGTCCAGTGTTGAAATGTTGTTATTTTGGTAGTGCCCTAGAGAAGGGTGTGAGTGTATGGACTAGAAGCAGTCATTTTCACTGGGTATGAAAGCAGTACTCCTACCAGGCTGCTTTACATGTTCTATTCTGAATGAAAAATACATGCTGTGTTCTCCTTCCTGTCTCACTCTCCGTCGCAGATGCTGGTTCAATTCTGAAGGTGGTGAGCATCACTCAAGAGAATTGGCCAACAGAGGAAGTGGTGCTCGAAGAACTTCAAGTTTTCCAGGTTTTCTTTTTTCTTTTTCTTTTTGCACAGCACAGCTACACACAGAAATCCACAAAATACAGAAGCACAAGCACACGCGCTTTCGATTTTTCCGCTGCAAGCTTTTTGATAGACGATGCCAAATGTTCTCCAGCCGCCCTCGGTGGGACAGTTGACTCATCAGACAGTGGAATATTCATCATGTTGTACAAACTTTGCAATGCTGATGGGTTTTTTTCTGAACTATTAATCAACAAACTCATCTGTTGTTTTTATCCAAACAGTGCTCCACTAATGCATATTTAAATGAGCTGTTAAAGTTAGCAAAGTTTGTTTGCTTTACTTTTTGCAGGTTCCCACTCGCATCCTGAGTATGGAGATGTCTTCTAAACAGGTTTGGCCTCATTCTCAGCCATTTTATTCTCACACTGTTCTCACACGGTTTCTGCATGTCTCTGCCTTCATTAGTGCCCCATGCATTCAGTCGTGTGCATATTCCTGATGTGGCACGAGACATTTTTCCCCAATTCATCCATGTATTCAATTTTCCTCTCTCCCTTTACCTTTCCCCTTGTTCTTGTGGCTCCCTCTCCCACTTCTGCCTCATTATCTTAGGGTCAGGGGTGTCAGTAGACACTTCATCCCCAATCAGAGCTTCCATTAATCTCCAGCAGTGTTTGACCTGTGTGTGTGTCTGTGGGCGCATGCTTACTTGTGTTTTCTGTGGTTGTTTTCAAGTTCTCTTTCGTAATCTTCTCAGTTTCAGACAAGTCAGAGCAGATGCTTTGCATCACATTTGTTATAAAATATATTTGTTATAAAATTTAACCGAAAAACATTACATTATTGTGGCACATGAGCATTGAATAGAAATATCAAAAGGGGGCATTAGAAACCAACAAATTGTTTTATTTCCAACCATTTGAAAAATGTTTTTTATTAGTAAATGTAAGCCATTAGAATAACTTAAATGTGAACAGAGCAGTTTAAAAACACATAAACAAACAGTTAAAACAATACTTATCTTATAAATCTTATCTTTTCTGTAGTTAATACTTGAAATTATGTTATTTTGACAACCCTATTTAACATTTGAAAAGAGTGGTGTTGTTATAACATCTTAATCCCTGTTATTCTTGAGCTTAATTCACAGTAGGAGGGGGGAAAGAAACAAAATGTCTCAACAAAAGTTTTAATTGTCCTTTAGAACAAAGTTTTATTATGCTGTTTCTGTTGCTGTACTTTCTCTTTGTACGTTATGTAATAAGGTATATTTGTTTCACCTCTAACCGAAGGAATTCTCTTTAGGGATAATAAACCTGAACTTGAAATTGATCTGCATGTTCACCTTCACTGAGGCAGGTGTGGTGTGTGTTTCATTATAGCAACAGCTCTACGTGGGTTCAAGTGAAGGGCTGGCCCAGGTCTCCCTCAGTAGATGTCACCTGTACGGTCAGGCTTGTGCTGAATGCTGCCTGGCACGAGACCCCTACTGCGCCTGGGATGGACACACATGCTCACAATACATCCCTGCATCCAAGAGGTATGTCAGATTCTTTTATTTTATTTTGTTTAGCCTGTAAATGCATACAGATTTTAAAAGCTAAATTCTGTAACTATCCACACATTCAAAAGTCTAGTGTTGATTTTTGAAACTATCACTTCTTTCTTGTGACAATAAGGTGAAAATACATCTAACTTGTACTCAAATGTTTCCAACACAATGATGAAATATCAGTGATAATTTAAACTCATGAATGAATAAATTAGTATGTTTAAGTAAATAAGGTAATATACCATGTCCTTTAACTGTGCAGGGTTGTTTAGTTCGCTATATCGCTATATTACTCCTTAGAAACAGGCAGAAAAACCACTGAAATTTAAAATGTTAATAAAAATCCATTACCCCCCCCATACATTTGCATCACATAGGAGAATATTCATTGGAAATGACAAAATCAAACATGTAACCATTTATAGCCTGGTGCATGCGGTACACTTGTACATACACATGCAAACAGATCACTATGCAAATTCAAAACTTACAATGTTAAATTTACCTCCTCTCAGCTATGCAGAGTTATTGCACATTCGTATAATATTGGTTGTGGCATAGCAGGACTTAGAGCAATAAAAAATAAAAATATGTATGATCCAATTAAACCCGATGTAATTGTTTGAAATGGACCCTTTGTTTCCCTGCTTCTTCTGTTCTGTGATTGTCAGGCAGACTTTATAGTTCTTTGTTAAATATGTTTTCTATTTTGGTTCTCCTCACCTCTTGAGCATTTTTCCTTGCCAGGGGGTATGAGTCCATTTGAGGCATTGATTAGAGGTGCTGTTCCTCAGCTGATTAATGCTACTGTCATTCCACACCTCCAGAGCATAGTCCTTGAGGTGCAAAAGCACGTGTGTGCAAACTGTGTGTGTGTCTGTGTTTTTTTGTTTGTTTTTGTTTGTGCACTTGCTTGCACGAATCGAGGCTCTACAGAAAATATACCCTACAGTTAGAGGTCACACTGCCATATTATTGGCCAGTGGGGATGCTGTTATAGTTTGTGGAACAGTGAAGGCCCTGCTTTTGGTCTCAAGGGCTCTTTGAAAGCTGAACCTCACAGTGTCAGTAAGTGTAAGCTACAGATGTCCCATCACACAGGACTGACAGGAGGTGAAATCAATGCAAACTTAAGGAGCCAAGTTGAACAACACCAAGCTAGAGGCCAAAGAAACTTTATTTTTATATTGATGTATATGTAGCCAGGCATATATCCAATGCACTGAAGGTTACCTGCAATCAGAGGTCATCTTAAATCACATTTAATAGTTATGAAAATAGTTGCTGCAGTTAAAAGTCAGGCAACTTCTTCATATGGTCACTGCAGCACTCCTAATTTATCCAGTAGATGTAATTTAAGAAGCAAATCGAAGTTTGAGATATGTGAGCGGTGCACATTTTATTGGCTTCTTTTCTCCCCTTATTTTAAATGTGAATGTTTCCCCTGTCTCATTTAGAAAAGCACTTAAAATAGATTTAAATCATGGCTTTTGTGTTACATACAAAATGGAAAAAAAGGATCACTATTCAGCTAGTTCAGTACTGTATTCTGTTATTTTTCTGTGTTTGAACACTGATGGTGATATTACTGAGGCTAAAATGCTAATTCTAATCTCCCTGAATCGATCTTTTTATGTGAAAAAAAAACACTTAAAACACACCACTTGGCATGAAGCTGTCATCCTGATATGCTGTGTGTTTGTTCTCCAGGCGTGCCAGAAGGCAAGACATCAGGCACGGAGACCCTGCCCGTCAGTGCTGGGACACAGAGGAGAGTATGTAGACTTTGTTCTCTGAAGTTCAGCCTGTATCTGTCTCTGTGAGAAGGTCTGTTTTCTTTCTTTGCAAGCTGTAGATACACATTGAGTGAACAGATAAGTGAATCACTTAAGTGGCCACAGGAGGAAACCTGCACAATGTACCTTTTTTTAGAGGCAGAGAAATGGATCAATAACAGTTGTGTTTTTTCTTTATAGGTCTTGTTGGGAGGACGGGAGGAGGAGAGGGTCCTCTTTGGGGTGCAGAGCAACTCGACTTTCCTCGAGTGTATCCCCAAATCTCAACAGGCCCAGATCCGGTGGTACATACAGAGACCTGGATCGGAGCGCATGGACGAGGTCAGAGAGTGCGCACTCACACACACACACACACACACCATTTCAACATAAATTATCCCTGCTCGCACTTTCCTTTCCTTTCATTCTTCTCCACCCCTCGGATGTCTGAAGATGGACCTTATTTTTGCTTTTCTTGAGTTTGCTGTACCTGAGGGACTGCATTTTTTTCATTCCATATCACAAAGTGCAGAAGTTACAGGACCAAAGATCAATAATTTCTTACATAAGTACCTCAAAGCATCCAAAAACATCATACTTGACTTTAACCTCATCGCCTGTGAGGTCTGAGCCTTGAACCCATCAGCAGCTGTTTGTGCCACAAATCACATTACTGCACGTCCTTCGAATTTTGGGGGAGATAAAACAGTGCTTGGACAGAGAGGATACTGTTCACTTGTTATATACAAAGTTAAATTCCCCAATGTCAAATCCTTTGTGGAATTATAGGCAATAAGGGAGCAATCCAGGGTCTTACTTGCCTCTTAAATAATGTCATTTTTGATGTTTATGAGTGCCCAGGGCTTTCTGAAAATTTCTGCATCTCTTTTTTTTTTTTTTTTAAGGAAGGCGAGGGATGACTTAAACCAGACCCACTTTAGGGGATGGGGGTGAGATGTTATCCATCTCTTAAAAAATGGGGGAAAAAGGGAACATTACAGTTGCATTTCACCCTGAATTTCACCTTTTTCTTATGCATCGTCTCATTCAGTAGCCAACTGCTTTTCCCTGCGGGCCACTGTCGGTTATTCAGGGGAGACCACAGATTCTTTCCATTGTGTTTTGGACAGCAAAATGGAGTGGTGGACCAGAAATAAATTCTGCACTCTGAAGCTGTTTAAAATACAGACTTCACACAAAGCATTACTTGCAAAAAAATTAAACTACCACCTCAGCTGAAGACTCAGCAAATAATGGAGTATTTGGTGATAGAGAGCCTGAAAATGGCCGTTTTAGGGCATATTGAAAGGTGAATTTCCAGAGATATTAAAACAATTGGTAGTGGTGCAAATTTAGTGTGTATAAAGAGGTAAGAGTTAGGGATATGTTTATTTTACAAAACTCTTATGATGTAATTTCTGCTAATTTTCAATAACCAATGTCTCTGGGAGACAGGATGTTGGACACAGTGGGGCGTTCGGGGACAGCGAAGTGATGTTTGTTTTTAAGGTACGGAAAGGAACTCATTGATGATGACACTTGTCTCCTGAAAGAGACAACAAAGGCCTGCTTACTCAGCACCTCGGTGCCCTCCCCTCCCCTGTCAAAACACACAAACCTTCCTCCACCCATTGCGAGAGAGCTGCTCACCACTGAACCCGCTCACTCGTCTTCTCTCAACCCACTTTCTGCTACACTTATTTACTCCCACGACTGGTCCCCTGTCCTCTCCCTCAGGAGTGAATGTAAACATGCCGACAGGTGCAGAGGCCACTAAAGACCCATGTGTTCCTTTATAGGCCTGTGTTTTCCTCTGTGTGTATATGTGCGTCGGTGTGCGTATGTGCGTGTTTCTTTATGATCCCCTACAGCAGAAATCATAACAGAGTGCTCCCTGGGGACAGCCATGTGTTTTGGGGTAATGAACACAATGGGGTGTTTTCTGTGTTTGTGTGTCTAGGCATGCAATGATATGTGACCTATTGTACTCTAGACAAAGTGATGAAGGAGTGAATGCAGGAGTTCTTCCTCCTACGGGATTGTTATGTTATAGACGCAGAAGCCAAACAAATACGGCCAAATGTGCAGAATATGATGGATCAACAGCAAGTAATGTGGTGCTTATGACGGCAAAATGTCAGCGAGGTTTGGCTGTGTTAGCGCAACATTTCTCTGTGACTGAAATTTTATCTCACTGTCTTCTCTGCCAATGAAAAGCTAGAGAATTTTAAAATTACACTTTGTTTGATATGTTATAATTCAAGTTTATCATACCGACCACTGTTGATGTGCAACTTTAAAATACTGCCTTAGCATTTGAAGAGTGGCTTAGTGGAATAACTGAAACCAGATGGTTCATCAGGATTCAAACGTTTTTTTGGGGAAAACATAAAAATTGAAATGGGCAAACACAGCTTGATAGTACGACAGCCTTTGCATAAATAAATACATAAATAAATAGATAAATAAATGTATGTAATTCCTTTGCAAGGGAAGTCAGCATATATCTCAAACACTTATAGACACAAAATGCCCAAGATGAAAGGAAACTGCAGCGCATCTACAGCAAATGCATGGATTTTTAAGTAATTACAAAAGGCTCAAAGATACATTATTATGACTAATGGGATTTAAGAGAAATACTTTCTTAATCCTGGGTAGTCTGTGAGTCTAATGCTTCAGTACGTTTTACTTTCTCCAGTTCGTTTTCTTGCTCGCAGGCAACCTGTCTTTAGCTATGCGCTGGCTCGTTTCCACTCCCTTTGGCGTCTTTCTCATGTGGGTTAATATTCAAGTTTGAGCACATGATTGATTGTTTACTTGGTCGAACTTCAGCAATGCTGCTTACTGTCAACACAAAGTGAAGGAGTTCAAGTGAACCTCAACCAGCTGGAGGTCAAAGACACACACACGGCATACTTTTTCAGGTGATGATGAGATTAGTTGTGTGTGTGTCTTAGCCTGGACTGTGTGGTATGGGAGAGTGTCTGAGTCTCATAACTTTAAAGATATTTAGAAAACTATCTTTTAATTGATTACTTTTTTTGGTTGTCTCTCTTTTTTTTTTTTTTTTTTACTCCTCTCATCTCTGTCACTGTTGCTTTTTGTTCAGCAAAACTGATGATCTACTTTACAAACTGAACTAAACTGGCTAGAAAATAAAAGCCATTCTCCACGTAATAACACAAAACGCACAAACGTCATCGTTGTTGATATAGAAAAATGGAGATTCATTTTAGATTAATGAATGGCCCTTACAACACAAACGCAGGAGTCATGAACAAGGTGTCTATTTATTTAGCCGGGTTTGGTGAGGTAGGGTTTCCTTTTTGTGGGACATGTTGGTCGACCCTCTCTCACAGCTGGGTGGATGTCGGAGCAGGTGATGGCTGAAGTGCCTGGCTCATTTCAACCTCTCACTACCTGTGCTTTTCTTCCTGCTCTGTCTCCTTCTGTCTGTCATCCCTTTTCCTCTCCTGTCCCTCACCCTCTCTCATCAGTCACACCTTAATCTCTCCTCACTTATTTCCTGCCTTCATGCCTTTTACTCCGTCTACTTTGTTTCCTCATACTTTTTCATGTTTCCCACAGTCTCTTCCCTTCTGCACTTCTCTCCGCACTTTCTGCCCCCTGACGGATTTGGGTAAAAGACGTCCTCGACCAGCTGCTCACAGCACCTGTAGCCCACCCCAATACGTATTATCATCATACACTCATGTGCACCCCAACACCCCCCCACTTACATCCTCGTAAAGGTCAGCTATTAAATATCTGAGCTGGAAGAGATTTCTCTTTCTTCTCACAGCATGTTTATGTTGTGTGTGTGTGTGTGTGTGTGTGTGTGTGTGTGTGTGTGTGCGCGCATTCACCTCATTTGGAGCCTGGAATGCTGGCCCATTACAATGTTTGTAATAAGAAAAGCATGGACGATGTTGAATTTCATCCACAGTGTGCATTAGAACAAATCATAGCCTTCCTGAAAGCATGGGCGGTTCTTAATCTGATAATCAAGCTTTGAAAGTTCTTACCCACATTTTGTGATCCACTCACCAGATAAAAGCTGCATTTTATTGGGTTGCTCCACATGCGTGCACGCTTTTTCACACATACAAATATGCATATAAGTGTCCCTACGTACACAAAAGAGTGAGTGCATTGTAAATGCATTGCTATTCCTTGCAGGAGTTTGTTGCCTTGATCGCATGCCCAGATACACACAGACACACACGCACACACAGGTACACAAATAAATACAGACCATCTGGGTGAGTTTAAATGTCTGGCATTTCCATTTAGTCACAGATGCCCTGATTTTTGATGAAACAGGGGGCTTCAAAGGCATACAAATAAGCATGTAAACACTGACTGAATGATTTTTTGGAGTTGCCCAATTTCTCTACAGGGAGTTTTTTTTTTTTTGCATGAGTGAGATTTTATGTTTTTCATGTTTATCTCACGTGTTTTGCCAAGTCAGCCAGGTGTGTGAGGAAACGGGAATGTGATAGGAGACAGGCTAGGAAGTCTAATGTTGGTAAGGGTCAAGGTCCAAAGAGCCTCCGAGGCCTGCGGGTCTGCCTCTGTCTGGGTGACACATCATCAGTGTCAGACCAAGAAACCACCAATGAGATATATAGACTCTAACACACACACATATAAGGATATGGGAAAACAGCACAGACACGACAAATATTCATGTTTTTCTACAAGCTTTTGCCTGGGCCTCCTTCTCTAGCCTACTTATCAGTTGCACCTCTGGGGGGTCAGAGCAGGACTGTGGGAGGTATGCTTTTGAAGCATTCACACATGCAGGGACAGACACACTGGCGCTGGACACACACACGCACATGCTCTTCCTCTGTCATCTGAACGCAGCTGTGTTGTTTTAGGCCTTGACAGCATCCATGCCACCTGATGAATCATGGCGAATGCTAAATGAAAAGAGGTGACCATAAACATTAGCACACTACTTACCCTTACACCTTAAGGACAAGCACACAGACACGCACACATTTTTGCCAAATACCTTGTTTTGCCTTTACTTACTGCTTACACTCATCATGCATCTAAAGATCTCTCCAGACCACATAATGACCCCTGGCTCCCCACACTGTGGGTGACAAACACGCCGCACCCAATTCAATATGTTTCCTGTTTCAGGGGTCATTACCAAGTTTAACACACCTTGGATACAAATCAGGCGTGAAAATGTAAACGGGTAGAAAGAAGGTGTTTTGTAACGTGGAGTCATTCTGATTGATTGCTGGGTGGTAGAGGGAGACAGAATTCTGTGTTATTTTGTCATTAAAGCTTTGAATCTGGATTTGTGGAAAAAAAATTACAAGGGAAATTTAAGAGGAATATTTCACATAATTTTGTGTTGCATTGTGTACTCGTCACATGAGCTCTTATATGTTTTTTCCATTTCCCAGGTCAGGCTGGATGATCGTGTTCTATACACAGATCGAGGTCTCCTGATTCGCTCCCTCCACGCCTCTGATGCTGGTGTTTATGTCTGTGTGGCTCAAGAGCACACACACTTCACCCGCACTCTCCTCCGTCTCAGGCTCCAACTTGTTACACATGGACAGCTTGATGGGAAGCCCAAACCCAGCGAAGACCCTGTGGTGGAGCTACGCCATGGCGCCGAGTCCCGCCAGCGTTATAAAGACTACTTGAGAGTGATGAGCTCTCCCTTTGGCACTCTTGAGGAGTACTGCGATTCACTGTGGCTGGAGAAGAGGCCGTCAAGGGCGCGAGGACGAGGCTTAGGAGTTGGCAAGTGGAAACATATCCAGGAAATGAAGAAGAGCAGGAACAGGAGACACCACAGAGAGAGGGAGGAAGAGAGGAAAACACAGCTAAAAGGGAGGGTGGTGAGGACAGCAAAGTACTGAAAACCAGCAAGCGAGTAGTATTGGGTTGTGAATCTGCCAGCTACAATATGAAAGAAATTCTGTTGTTTCAGAGGACAAATATTCTACATCTTAAACAGCAGTGTCAGTTCTTTTAATACAACTGAAATTATTATCCTGCCCGCAGATTATCAGGAACATCAGAGACTAAATAACAAGATTTATACAATGTGTAAATCAGATAATTGTGCATATTTGTCTAGTGACCACTATTTCAGACACAGTGCTAGTGGAGATTAGCTGACCAGATGAAGGGTTGCAACATGATTGGTCTTTTCCTACAGCTTTCTCTGGTAAACTATAAAGACTTACACTTAGTAGAGGTTATCATTCATAATATTGGAAACATATGGTTGAAATGGTGAGACTGAGGAGAGAAAAAGCTTGAGGTGATGACGACGCATTCATGTTGAATGACTGTAAATATTTATATAACATGTACAGGAGATACAGCATGGTCAATTTAGTCATATTACTGATCCGTATAACTATACCGAAAGTCATGTATTATGTTTCGGCCGCCATATTTTTGTACAAATGTTTCACTCTTATGTACTGTAGGTTAAATGATGTTTTCTTTATTGCATTTGTGTTTTTAGAAGTTATTTAAATAAATTTGTATCGTAGCCTCTGTTCCCTGAATTGCTTGCTTACATACTGTGAAGAGGTAAAATCAAGAAATCTATTACTGTAAAAGTGCAGTTACAAGCAGTCTCAAGCAAACAGCAGACAGGTTGAGACTGAGTTAGGGTTAGTTCAGCTGAGCCTCTCCTGATATAGCAACACAAGTCCCTGCACACTGTATGCAGATGTCAGAATGATTCAGGGCCAGCTGGTCTCTCCTGTTTAGTGTGTGTGTGTGTGTGTTTGTGAGAGAGAGAGAGAGAGAGAGAGAGAATGATGGCGTCCTCAGGATAAACCATGCAAAATGAACACTTGTGATCAAACTGAGTAAGTTACAGGTTTCCTTGAACAAACTAACTGGTAAGTCAACATCATTGGCATCAGTTTGAAAAGCAAAACATTATGCAGCCCAATGGGATCTGACCTGAATTTTCAGACTTACATAATAACATAGATCACATCTTACACAGTGCTTGGATATAATGCTGACACCATTACAGTCAGAATCATGGGAGTCCCCTGACTTGACCTACTTATAGGTAAAAATTAGATTTTGGGTGAGCTAATAAAAATCTTTAGAAACAATTATATTCCTCAATAGCTTTTTTTTTTTTTTTTTTTTTTTTTACTGGTCTACTATACAGACTTCCACCATTGCACAACTATTATTGTCTCTATCAACAGCCTTTGATCTCCTTAACTTTAACAGGAACTTCCATACATATATGTACTTGTCCTCTATATACATATGAGAAGCCTCCCAGTTTGTGTTTCTCCACAGTGATTTCTCCATGTTTCTTGTAACAAAGACAATAAATATTTCAAGTACTCCCTCCTTGTCTATAGTTTATTTATCAGTCAGCTGCAAAGAACAAACTAGATCTCCCCGAAAAGGGAAACAGCAGAGGGACACTATGAAAGAACTGGAACAGGCTTTTAAGGCAGCATTAATCTAGAAATATAAAACAAACACTTAAGCCAATGTTTGTACATTGCAACTATAACATAATATGTAGGAGAGGCAAATGTGTACATTGTATGGTAATTTGGGTCATCTTTAGGCAAAAGTCAGTGCTGCATTTTGAATGTTTGTTTATTTCCCTCATTTGTCTGGTCATTCGACTCAATAACTTCCCCCCTCTGCCCCTCACTGTCACTGACCTAAAATTCCATGAACTCGCAATACAGCAATGGCAACATGTTTGTGCGTCAGGCGGTTGCTCAGCTCACTCCCGCACACTGAGTTAACTTGACCTTCACATTTGGCTGGAGTAGAACCAATGAGCAAAGATGACTGCTGCGATAAGACTGGCAGACAGAGGCAGCGGGGGTGCCGAACAAGGAAACAGAATTCAGGGAAAGAAACCAGATTTTGCGGAAGGAAGTGCTTAATTTGATGTGATTGGTGTAATGAGCAAGCTGGGACCCCTGTAGTGACCTTACAGGATGCTCACACACAGACAAAGGTGCAGGAAAACAGTATATTCCCTTTCCACCGTTCATTTGAAGTGGTTTCCCAGTGGTATCCAGTGACTCACATGGGCAAATCATGATCAGTAACGGTGCAGGGGCCTGGGGTCTTCTTGGAGGTGACACAGGTTGGCTTCTTGAATGAAATTATTCCACATCAGGAATCCAGCATTACCTTCTTTGAAAAGCTAATATTCTAACTAATGAGAGCTGTGTGCAATAATATACCTGGCTAGCCAGAACTTCTATAGCTCCATTATTTGGGAATGCATTGTTTTTTATTCATTAGTCAAAATAAAACAAACTTGTTATTCAGGGTCACTTATTAGGTGTCATCAACACCTAGTAACACATTTCAGTGTCTCTTTTGATTTAAAGGGGTTAAAGAGAGGCTCAAACTTCAAAAATCCGCCTCAGAAAACAATTATCAGGAGTATAAGTGTCACCGGCGTTAGTTGGCACATACAAATGACCACACAGATTGCAATATCTGTTAACCCGAATCTGCCATTCTGTCTGCCGCCATTACCTTGCCAGCAGTGAGCACATTTTTGTGTCAGTTTATGCAAGTGTGCCCAGGTGCACAGCAAAGGTGTTTTCCAATAAACACTGTCCCAAAGCAAGCTTCCACAGCGCCGTGCCAGAATTAAGATATCAAACACCGTGACAGGATGACTACAGGGAGAGAGAGGAAAAGACAGCGGAATTGAGATATCAGACCGCGGAGGTGTTCCTAGTTCTATATTACAGGGTATTTACAGCTGTGCAGATGTGTGTGTTTGTCAGGCGTTGACAGTGAACTTCTGAGCCTGGGTGGAGACAGCTAAGTGTTGTATGAGAGCTGTCGGGCCGGGCGGTATTGATGGCCGCCTGGGGGTATTGGAAGGCGAGAGGTATGTGCGTATGAGATAGAAACAGTTGTTCCTGGGGAGTAATGACTACCTGTGTTCCCTTTGCCTGATTTATGGACATACATGATCTCTCCTCACTCCAGGATCTGTGGCAGGACAGACAGGATGCAATGAATATTCTAAACACACCCCGTGATAGATGTCTTGGTTTGTTGTGTAAAGGGCCGCTTTGAAAACCCATGTAAATGAGATGAGATGTCTCCCCCGAATGCTCCTCGCCCTTTGGTTTATCCCCTGCTGCGGCAAATGCTTTGTAAATGCAGCATGTGAATGAATCAGGATGCGAGTTTTCCTGCGCAGGCCGCGGGGTCATTGCTGCTGATTGGATATCAGGTGTCATTTTAGTGTTTCACTTTCACAAAGTTTTTGATCATGCCTGTGGTCTTCTCATTCGAGGTCAGGGATCACAAAAGAGGTCGCCAAGCAAAGACATCTCTGGTATCAAAGTACCTGAGCTTAGGGAATACTCATTCAGATTTAATCAAAAGTACTGGTAAGTCCAAAAACCCAAGTGGCAGCCTGATTGTAGTGACATGTTGAGTATGATTGGATATAAAACACATGTAAATGAACTAGTGGTTTGTCTCTTTCCGCACCAGGAGATGGGAAACTTCCTCATTTCATGTTACATAGAAATGTCACTCACATAAAACCATTTTCAAAGATGAGAAAACTTTCTGATTATATAACATATAAATGTGATGTCTCTGGTCTGCAAATGCATTCATTGTGATGATACCACAACTGCTGCTCATGACTGTGTTGATAACAGCTGTGAGATACGAGGCAATTCCTAATTACGTCTAAGTATCAAGGAGCACTTACACAATCATTTTCTTACCTTAGATGTAATCAGTGTACAGTAATAAGTGTTTTCTCTCCAGAAATCTTTAACTTTGTAGCGACATGGCCACAGAAATGTATAACTAGGGGATGATTCTGACATTTTATGCACGGACTACAAATCTGCAAGGAAAATAATTTGTGGTTACATCCGAGGCATGTTGAGATGTTCATTTAGAAGGAAAGCTAATTATAATTTCAACCCAGGTTTTCATGAAGTCTAGCCCTTCCTTCACTGTACTGTATTATCACCCATCCCGTTTATTCACAGAGGTGATCGCCTACATGACTCTCATGCTGCAGGCATGTGAAAAGGATTACAGAGGAGCAGACCTCCATGTACAGTGATTGGGTTTCCAGTGGGGTTAATTAATCATAACAGCACTGCAATTATAGCTTGAAAATCCTGTCTTTGTGGTATTGTATGTGTCATCAGGATAAATAAATATAAGCTTTGTTTTCTTGTCAACAAAGAGATTAATTAAAATGGCCTCCCCCCTAGAACTCAGTCTGATCTCGATAGGCTTTGGGAACATGGCAGCCCTCCTTGTTTCTGCATATGGTCTGTTTTTTACGGGGATAGTGAACAAACAGAGGTGTCCAGTCGTATCTCTTCAAATGCTCGAAGGAAGTGTTAACTCTCAGTACCTTGTATATGCTGAAAGGAGCTACAACCCCTCAATAACGGCTGCCTAGTGTTACTGCCAGTCAAGAAGGAGCAAGTTCTCTCAGCAAACACTCGGGCCCGCTGAATACAGAAGTTCACACAGGTGATCTTTGATCTTTTCTCACTAACCCTTTTTGGCCTTCTTCCCTCCTTTACTCTCCTCCTGGTTGTCTTGTTTCCATAGCAACTTTGCTGTTTTCTATATATCTATAAAGGCTAATCTTTAAGGTATCAATGTCGTAAATGCACTGGTTTTTGTGGAGAAAGAACAAGGCCTGGTGAGAGCTTAGAAAAAGTGGAATATTAAATGAAGCCGCAGAGAGAGAGCGTGTAAACAGTGTTGTGCATGATTAGCTGTGACCTGTGTGGCTGCACTGTGTCTGCTGTGCATTGTGTAAACCCAAACCCAAAAGAGAGTACTTTCAGTCATAAAGGTTAATGAGCTCAGTAAACATGGAAATCTTCCAGAACATTAAGGGCCCAGGCTGTTTTCCATGCCTGGGTGTGAAGAAAGAACTCAGATTTCAAGCTTGATTTTGTAGATTGGAGTACAAACAGCCCCCAGTATTTTCTCAAAATATCCCTTTCAAACAGTTCGAGGTTAGCTTGACTTCCAGGTAGGTTTTGAGTGTAATAAATTCAGCTCTGTCAAAATACAGACAGCATGTGTTTATACTGCGGCAGTTTCACGGGATATTCATTAAAACATTCATTATGCTGACATTATGCTGTAGTCTGCTTCAGTACTGTGTTGACCTAACTGTGACCCACTAGGTTCACACTAAGGTATGAAAATGTCAGGATTAAATATGACTGAATGTTTATATCCTTTACCAGCCTCAAAATAATCTGAGGGATTGGTTTTGGTCAATGCTGGAATTTGGATAATCTTATCTTGCAATATATATGGATATATGTATTTGTACAATGGAATTTATACAATATGTAGATAAAGACAGGGAGTTTGGTTATTAAACCTAAAATAAAGAGGTAAAAAACAGAAACATTACAACTACGACTGTACGCCAAACTTCATTCAGACATATCAAATATCCGAACAACACCGTATCTATTTGCAATATTTAAAAAGAAACAATATCAAAATAAAAACAAGCAAAAATAGGGAACATTACCAGTTCAGGATGATAACAAATAAGAGGATACATTTCTAAGTCTTAGTAAAAGTTAAAGTAAAAATGTGGCAGACATTAATAGTTTTCTTTTCACAGATTAATGAGCACTTGGTAATTAGAGTGGCTTGATTTCAATGAAAAAACAACTGAATATCTTGGTTAATTACACAATTTATACTTAATTCATAAAATCCTGAGTTCAAAGTCAGGGTTTATCTAATGCTTAACAAATACACATTATATTGCCTGCATCATACAATTTACTCCCACAACAGTCACACACTGTAATTATAGTAATAAAGTAGTACTAACAGTAATAATTGCTCAAGTGATTTAAGTGATGGGGGTTTATGGGGTTGACATTTCCAGTTTGCAATTGCCATTACTCCACAATTATACAATATGAATATAATAATTTTCAACCGTTTACACAAATTACATTCAAAATATCAGATGACCTAATTTGGAGAAACATTCTGAGAAAAACTGAAAGGCATTTATTGTCTGCTGATGGGCAGATTTGACTCTTGTTTCACACTCAGGATGCACTCGAAATGGAGCAAAACTGCTGAAAACTGATTCCCAGATCTGATGACAAAGCTTTCAAATTATACAGTTAATTTAATGAATTGGCATATCAAGTTGAATGTCTGCTTCAGCGTGAGCTTTATTGCATTAGGGATTACAGTGTGTTGATATGGCTATGTAGCTGTGTGTGTGTGTGTGTGTGTGTGTGTGTGTGTGTGTGTGTGTGTGTGAAAACAGACATTCACATTCCTAACTGCATGTGTTTCGGTATGAGCATGTGTGTTTGCATGTCTGTGTGTGTGTGTCTGTGTGTGTCTCATATTGCTGCTGGCATCCACAGATCCCAGAGGTGAACCCAGTGTGCATATCCATGAAATGGATATGGCTTTCAGTACAGTCTGATGCCACACCTCATTGACCTTTAGCCTTTCAATCGGTTTTTCCAATTGGTCACATATCTTTACTTTATCCTTGCTTTGCTCTCCGGCCATACCGGCTGCATTAATTTGGTTTGGAAAATATTTCCTGGATCCATGTGGCAGATATCAACTGTAAGGAAAGGAAGCACTGACTGGCATGTAAGTCTATTTATATGTATTCATATTTGAGATGAGTGCCATCGTAAATCACCACTGGATCTAATTTTTAATTTTAATTCTCTCACAGTTTGACATGGTTGGATCCTGTTAGGAGCCACCGGGGAGAGATTAAATCATCAGAGTGTCCATCTGTCCCCCCTCTCTGTCCCCTGACCAAATATATAATGATTTATGGTGATAAAGCCATTATTTTCTGTCTGCGAGACGTAGGGACCAATAACAAGACAGCGGGACACCAAGATAGTGGAAACATAGATAAAGAGTGAGAGGTTTTCATCATATTGATCAGAGAGACTGAGTATGATACTTGGCAAGTGGTGGGAGAGATCAGATGTTAGGTTGAGGAGCGGCGGAGAAGGGAGGCAGAAGACTGGGCAAGAGAGGTTAGAGTGAAAAGTGGACACTTGAATGGGATTAGCATCCCTCCACAGTCTGATGGCAAGCGATGGCATCTCCTCCTTCTTCAGTCATACCACATCACATCATACCACCGAGGATTTGGCAGCTGAAACCAAACACCCCTGCAGTGCTTCCCTTAGGCTCGACTCCCTCTGCTTGACTCTGGGGTGAGAAAAATTCCTTCTCCTTTTGAGAGCCCATTTGTTATGCATTTTAACCAATTACAATAGCTTAGTTTAAAAGCTGCATTTTTCCTCAGACACTTGCCTGTTGGGGTCACTAATTCACTTGCTCCTTCAGGGACATTGAGCCAAGGGATAGTATGTGATCATGCCATTTAGAGCAGAGTGTATCATGTAGTTTTGGGAGACTTTTTCTCTGTCGGTGTGGCTTTTCCCTGTGTTTTTGGCTGCCTTTGGTTGATGATGATGGTTAGTGCATTTGTTATATTTTGTACTGACAATGATTAGTTGTGATTCCTTTGCTTCTTATATTGTGGCATGAAGCAGCAGTATGTCATGGGATTCTGTGTTTGTAGGCTGGGGTGATGCCAAACTTTGATCGATTTACTCTGGGTCAGTCTTATCGTTTCAGTAAGTTGCAGTGCTATACACCCATTCAAACCTATCCTTATTCCATATACTTATTTAATTCAGGGAGGACAAGTTATGTCAAGTGAATTATACTTGTCATTTGTATTTGGGAACTCAGTAAAAAGGGATTGACTTTCAGCTTTGCAAGGAAATGCGTCTTGTATACTTTATGTAATGACAGTGGTAATGAGATAAATAGATCTTCACATTTCTAAAAATATAACAAATGATGTAAGAAGGTGTGATAGAGCTCAGATGCTGGTGGCTGGCCTGGAGAACAGGACTTGCGTAACCCAGGAAAGGTATCATAGCCCTGTTTAACACATTAACAAACAAGGTGGTGTAGAAACTCATGAGTGCTTTTAAGTCTGTATGTGTGTTTGTATGTGTGTTTATATGTGTGTGTGTGCAAAGTATGCATGTGTGTGTGTGTGTGCAAGTGTGTGCGGTATGTTCTAACTATTTTCCAGAGGTGTGAATGGTGATGAGTTGCTAGTGTCGGGAGATCAAAAGCTTAGATGAAATGTTTGTCACTATAACAGCTGCAGCACTGTGGATTTCCACTCTTGATACTTTGAAGCACTGCGGAGACTGCAGGCACCGCTGTTGTTATGTCTTTGTTGAATGAAAAAGGCAATTTACAGAATTTCCTTTAATTCAAAACATTTGCAGAAGGACTTATTAAGAAGTTCCTGCGTGTTTACCTTGGTTCGTCACTCTCGGTTTACAAGGTCCACACTAGCTGTTTTGCAGACAATCTGTTGTTCTTTTGCAATAACACACACAATGTTCCTCTCTGTTTTACTGTGGATAGTTTCCAAACAGAGCTGTTTTATTGAGACCAAGGGGTATTTGATTTAAGTCCCCAGGTGCCTAGCCAAATTCACAACAACATTACATAAGACAAAATCTGGGGAAAGTTTACTTCCAGAAGAAACAATAAAATAAAAGTGGGGTGACTACAATAACAGGCAGAATGACATCAGAAATCACACCATTTAACTCTGTGGGCAGATTTATTGTGACCTTAAGTGTTACTAACCCCGCTGCATGCAAAGTGCAGTATCATCACCAGACTAAGATATATATAGATGAGCTTTTGACGTGTCACATTTCTATTTACGATTGCTAACAAGATTTGGTGCTGGCACCCCAGTAAAGTGACAGCATAGCAGTTGCAGAGGCAGCGAGTACCGTCATTCTCAGTATTAATCAGTTGCAAAGACAAATGATGGGGCCGCACACCTATTGAGTGGGATTCCTTTTCAGATTCAGGGCCATTCAGATGTCCCACTAATGAATGCCAGTCACCAGAAGACTAACAGTCCAGTTTTCCAGGCCTATTGTGTACAGCTGGAAATGAAAAACGACATCTATGGCGCTGCGTCCCCGTACATTGCTTCATCGTTCATAAAACTGATGTCCCGGCATGGTGATCATAGCAGGTCTTCACATAACTTCCTTGTATTTTAAACTGATTTGTATGACGGATGATTCAGTGCTTTCATAAAGGAGAAGCTGCCTGCGCCTCTCCGACAGCGATAAGCCCCTGTCTTCCAGCATTTGTCTTTATGAGCTCATTCTACATTCATTGCGAGCTAATTGCTTTCCTTAATCGTCACCAGACACATGGTAGTCTATTTTGATTAGTATTTATGGTAAACTGTAAAATGAACTGTATTATTTAATATTTAAGTAATTTCTTTCCTTCTTTCTTTCTTCCTCCCTTCCTTCCTCATTCCTGTTGTTTTGGTAACCTTACCCATATGGCACAATCTTTGATGTCTTTCCCAAATCCACGTGCATGTTGGTTGTCATGTTGCTTCATGGCAGGCGCTGTCCTGTCTTCCAGTGTGAGGGCCTCCTAACACACAAACACACACACACACACACACACACACACACACACAATAATCGGTATCAAATCAAAATGGCAATACCCCATATGTCTCATGTAAATGCTGGTCCATGCCTTTTAGGAAAATTATGAAACTCTGTTGTTTTTTTTTTTGTTTTTTTTGTAGTTTCAACTATTTAAACACAGCTACAAGTATTGGTTGTTCAGTCTACACCTAAATTAAACAAACAAAATCAACATCTCATGATCAGCCATAAACCTCATCCCAACACTAACTCCTTTTACAACAATATTTAATGAAATACAAGATAGCATTTGAAGTGCTTGCATAGTGAGCGGTACTGAGGCACCAGTTTTGGCAAGCATGAAGGGCAGCGCTCTCATCAGGGCAGAGGATGTTCGGTAGCCTTCTGCAAGTGACAGATGACCACACTCACTGCCATTTTATGGCTCCTTCAGCCATGCTTAAATTTGAAATATGTGAAATAATAAGCAGAGACTATATTTCATGCAAGACATGGAGGTCAACATCCCAACCTGCTATGAATTTTATGGTGGTGCAAATTCCTACTCACTAGATATATGTGTGTGTGTTATGTAGAAAGAGAACGGGAGAGAGAGAGAGAGATGAAATAAAAGTCACAATCAACTTGATGAATGGTATAACACTCTCAGTGGAAAGTGTCATCTCATAAGATTCATGAGTCTGACTCCTTCCAGCTGTTCAGGACTGCACACTGGATTCAAGGCTCGACTGTTTCTGTCAAAGGTGTCTGATATCTATCTTGGGAACACAACACAACAAAGACTACGGACTTGAACTTCATTCAACTGTACTGTTTGGCCTCATTAATAGAATAGCATTTACTACTGTTTGCACTGTAATCTCATCACTGTGGATGCTCTTCAACAGTTTTGCATTTTTCAGCCATTAAATCCAAATGCAATGAATTTTTTGTCACCATTAGTGTAGATGGAAAATGTCTGTGGTATTAATGTGTAATATAAAAGATAAACTATTTAATGGTGGGGGGATCATTTTTAACAACTGGTAATTGGGCTTGGTCATATTTTACACACACAAATGTCCCCGGTATCATTTTTCACAGGCTTTGTTTATGCAAAGTGTATGCTAATGGTCATCCGCCTGTGTAGGTTATTGTGTGTGCGTGTGTATATGAACAGTGTGCGAGAGCGAGATAAAGAGAGGGAGATTGATCACAGAGAGGTATTACTCCCCTGTGAGTGTTGTAAGGGCAGCACTATTATGCAGATGAGCGCTTTAAATGTAGTTGGACACCACCCAGCATACCATTAAATCTGTAATAGCAGTGGGACTTCAATGTTAGACTGCTATTGTAACACGCTCCGTCTTTTCCCCACGTTGCACATTGAGCAACCCTGAACCGCCATTAAACACCTGACAGAGCCTCTTGGTTGGTCACAGTTTTTCCTTATATCTGCTCACTGTGTTTAGCTCATTCTTTCTCTCCCTTGTTGCTCTTTTATTTCAAATTTTTAGTCTTTGTCTGCCTCAGTGTGCTGTCTTCTCTCTCTCTTGCTGTCTTCTATTCAAACCAGAAATAAAAATACGTCCAGCAGCCAATTACCTCCTGCTCACCCTATTATGCCATCGGACACCTTGTGTAGACGGCATAGACAGAGTCCATACCTGTTTGTAATGATGAGCTCTGAGGACCACAGTGAAAGCCATTACCTCAATTACCCAATTATCTCAAATGATGGGTGATTATCAGACATCATCACCAATACTGCTGTAGCACCTCCTCTAGGGTAGCTGCTTTGCTGGCCTGAATATAGCTATTCATGTCTCCATTTTCTTTGTGTCAACACACACACACACACACACACACACACACACACACACATATACACACACACACATATGCACATATGTGCATTTTGTCCTTGGCCTGCTCTCATATGCCTATTTTGACAGGTTGCAATGTTGCCTTTTCTGAACCATTCGGGGATCCGGGATGAAGCTCTCGTATTCGATGGCAAAGGCAAAGCCAACAGAGCTGTTGGTGCAGGGTCACGACCTCTCACCTGACATGTGAGAGGACTGTTTATTGGCGTGTGTGTATGTGTGTAGCAGAGGTCACGCTGTTCAACATCCACTGATATGTTGTTTCTGTAGCTTCTCCGGCTCTCCCTGTCCATCCATCTGTCCTCTAACCCAGGCCTCTAAGAAAATAAAGAGGGCTCTGATCGGCCTTTAGAAATGAAAATGCTGTTGAAACGACAGCAGTAACTATAGATTGCACCGCTGTCCTTTAATCAGTGATAATAGCCTTAGGTCTTCGTGAATCCAAAGTTAAGAATGTGCCTAAGCGCTCTGGCAATCCTACTTCCTGATGATTATCCATCTCCTCCTCCCGTTCCCTCCTCCTACCTCCTGCTATTCCACCTCCCCTCCTCCTCCTCTTCATCTTCTCCACCCACCTCCTCCAATTCATGGCATCACACCCAGTGATGATGGACATCTCAAGCACAGACCACTGTTTACTCAGTCTAAAAATAAGAGGTTAGGCTCCAAACGCCATAACTCGTGCGTGCCATGTAAGGCGACATGTAAGGCGCAGCAGCAGCTTGGGTTTATGTATGTGCATGTTTCTCTTGGAGAGGTTGGCAGGGTCATCGGGTCATGTGTATGTATCTATGCCAGGTAAAAGATATATCCAATGAAGGATGAAGGCTTCTGTGTCTGCTAGTCATCCCCCATGTGGCACAGTGTCAATTGCCCCCCTTCTGGCCTCGTCTTCCCACTCACCCCTTCTCTACCCCCTCACTGGTGGTAATACTGCCGGCGCTATTCTTAGCTTCTGTGTCAAGCCTGTCTCTGGGGAGCAGTCTAGGGGTCTCCATTACATTTTGCACAGACACACACACAAGCACACAGGTGTCTCGAGACGTCTCTATTTGATCTCTATTAAGCACCGCAACTCTGAAACCAATTTGAAGAACAGCCTTCTAAGTATGAGATCATGTTCCAACACAACTGAAATCTCAATTAATGGAGTGGTGCGCAGAGTGGGTTGCTGCTGATGGTCTGGTCCCTCATATGATCCAAAGGCCAAGCATTATGTATTCCCTGTATTTTAAGTCTTGCAAATGCATGATTTTTTAATACAGAAAGCTGACACTCATGTTTAGCTACAGTCAGATTTTATTAGTATTTTCAGTGGCATTTTGCTGCAGCACTTTTTATTTTACGTTACAGTGGGTGGTTTCATTTTATTGTAAAGGCCTCAGTAGCATGTGCGTTTTCCATTTGAGGTGGGAATGCAAACCACATATTTAGCACTTTTTTAGCACAAAAGATCTCTCTGCTGTTTTAGCTTTAAAAATGTCAAAGATAACAATTGCATGCATTGCAGGCTCATCTTCATATCCTTAAAGGGACATACTGTTAAATTGGGGTGGTTTTGCTGATAGTTAAGATCCATAGCTTGACGCAGAAAGCTGCCCCTGGGTAACTCTGCATGTGACACATCAACACAAAAACTGACGCTATTGTCCCTTTTTTCAACCGCGGTAACTCTAGCTGCATAGCAACAAGTACGTAACAAGTAACTCAATCCTCCTTTTAGACAGAATGTGTGTGGCTTTAATCTACTTTCTATGACAACTGTATTACTCCCATCACACCCTACATGAGAATAAGCCTGCCTGTGTTTGTTAAGTACCACCTGGCTTTTGGTGGCAGTTGTGAGTGTGTGTGGGTTCACATGGAGTACAGTTGAGACTTCCCCCTCATGTAAATCCTAAGGTAAGCGTCTCGAGCACGTAGCACTTCATAACAAGGGCATTGCCTTACAGACCACATGCGCAAGATTGGCACCCAGCTAAAACCTCACAGAGGGTAGAAAATACTGTCAGTGTGTCTCTGTGTGTGGCAGAGGAAGGGACATGAGGTGGAAGGTCTGCTTTAGTCGACAATGCAGCTGTCCTGATTGAGGGTGAGGCCGAGCAATTCTGCACTCACCCAGTCAACTTCACACACATTACACACATGAACACCCTGACACAAATATTGCACTTTTTGTGCAGCAGATTCTAATAAAAGCTTGTTTTAAATCCTTTCAGTTAGATAATCAAATCCCACTAAAGACATTAGTGAAACATAAAAGGAAATATACTGTGGCATTTTGTAACTTAATTGTCTATTCTATAGTGCAGTCACAAAAACAAAGCAAAGTTTACTTGCTACTAATTTTCTCCAAAAGAAAAAATCATCCTTAAAGTTGTAATTTTCCTGTCATTCTTGTATTTGCCAGTCATGCTCAGGAGAATTGCCGATGGAACATTTTGGCCTAATTGCTGAATTATATTTTCTGAGGGTAATTGACCTTCCTTTCGATGAGTTTATCATTTAAAATGCCAACTTACAAATCAAATGACCTTCTATGGCCATTGAGAAGTTGTTAATTACCAAAGCATTTTGGAATAAATCACTGCAACAGACTCAATATTAGCAATAATCCTAAAGTATTCTTTAAAGCCCTTAAATCTCACGTCACTGCACCAAAAAAGCCATGCTAAGTCAGTTCCCTGGGTGTTAAGTAAAGTAGGATGAACTGGATCTCAGCATCAGGGGCTGTGATTGTCCCTCTGCCAGCGTCCAGCTCCTTCATCAAACCCCAAACCCCAGGAATAGAATCATAACCTGCAACTGCAGATTTAAAGGCTCTGAAGGTTATAAAGGACTACAATTATTAATGTCACTTACTGCAATTTTGGTGTATGTTTTTTTTTCTTATTTCATCTCACTGATCTGTTTTTTTTATGTGATGGTGCTGAGTATATTTTTTTGTTGGAGTGATGTTGGAGTTGAGATCATGAGACATGGACTACTCATTTTCTAAAAATATATTAATTTTAATCCTGTAATCTGTCCAGTACAAGTACCTAACTACACGATAACTGACAAAAAAAGAAACCACATGCTGTTCCATTTTATGTGTATTCTAGATCAACAAGATAGCCAGGGCTGGGACACATTCAGAAAAATTCATAATTGCATAAGTCTGTGCAGTCGTCATCATGTTGGATAGAAAAATATGTACTTGATCTGTTGCTGCAGGGTCCCAATTGTTGGACAATGCTGTTCTACCATATTTGGTTCAGTGGTTGTGTAAAAGAGTCTGCAATCGTTTGCTCTGCAGCAGAGCTCTAATGCCGCGTTTCTGGTGGTTAATGGTCTCCCATGAGCCTGCTCCTGTTTTACTGCCCAGCCTGTGGGAGGGAGGAAGGGAAAGAGTGATGGCGCCTGGGGGAAGAAAAAGTACAGAAGTCCAGAGAGAGAGAGAGAGAGAAAGAGAAAAAAAAACAGAAGTATGGATAGGAAGAGAGTTATCAGGGTGAAAGGAGGAAGGAATGATGCATTGACACAAGATGGAGAAGAAAGAAGTTGACATGGGTAAAAAGGTAGAGAGAGACAGGGAATGTGTTGTGAGACGTGGTGTAAGGTGACCCAGAGCCCTGCAGCCAGTCTGACTCCTGCTGACGGATGGGCCGTTAAACAGGATGTCTGACTACTGGACCTAAAAACTTGACATGTTTCCACTCAACATCTCTGTACAGACTAAACAGGATCTAATCACCAAACTTGAACTAAATATGTGATAAGTAATTTTTAACAATATGGTCTTAACATTTTGTGTCATGCTGTCACAAGCATAGACTCAAGTAGAAATGCAACTCTGGCTGTACAGCCACCACCCTCGCACATGAGCTATTTATTACACATGGTTTCTGTATGTGTGAAGTGTGTGTGTTTTGTATGTGGACACCAGTGTACAAAGGTCCCCCATCAAGTTCAGGGTCACATTCACACCCATTAATCATAGACAAGGCACCAGATTGAGGTACTGCCTCAGCCATTTATTCCCATTCAGGTAGGCTACTTTTGTGGTTCAGCCTTCAAGGTTCAAGGTTCATAGTCTGCCCGCTCTCAATGCTGATCATGATGAACAGACACACACTGGCCCAAAGTCTGGCTAAATCTGCATAAAATAAACCACAAGCAACAAGGCTTTTCCATTTCATGTCCTAATGCGACTGTAAAATATAGCATCTTGGACATGAATGTTTGACTTAATATGATGAACTTTTAATGAAGCACTTGAGCAAGCAGAACAGAATATATAGGCAATGTCGTACCTTTAAAAAGAGTGTTTTATATGATCATATACTTGCTTATAAGGGGAAAAAAAGGACGTTGGGGATGAAGTGATTTTTGAATGATTCTGAAGAGAGAGCAAAGCTTTCCATTTAACTTGGGCTTTAATGAAAGCCAACAGGAAGCTGTGGTTGGACTTTAGTACCTCTGTAGTCAATAGAGTCGGAGTCAGTTATAGGGCAGAGAGATGAGCAGCCACACCAAAGCCTCACTGCAGTTATATATAGAGCCGGTTCACCCCCGCCCTGCTCTGGAGGTGAATGGGCTGAACGCAAACACATTCTACAGTTTTCATGACCTGTTTTCACACCCACCTCGGTGGTTCTGCTTTTCTTTCCTCTTCACATTTTCGCATATCTTACATCCCTTGTTTTTAGTCTGTGGTTTGGCGGAGCAGCACAGTCTGTGGTTGAAGAGAAAATGAAAAGCACAAAGCAGTCTAGTGGGATAGCTATTAGCGTAACGTATCAGTTCACTCCCTGTCATGATTGTTGCCTCAATTTGTATTTATATATGCATAAATATACCATTTCCTTTGCAGTTTTGATTTACTGCCTTAGCAGGAACTTCCAAATGCACACCCTGTCTGCATCAGAAATGTTTCCATGTTCCACGATGGCGCCATGCTGGTATATTGGCAGACTATCTATCTATCTATCTATCTATCTATCTATCTATCTATCTCTATCTATCTATCTATCTATCTATTCATCTATATCTATCTATCTATCTATCTATCTATCTATCTATCTATTCATCTATCTATCTATCTATCTATCTATCTATCTATCATCTGTCTATCTGTGTCTATCTGTCTGTCTGTCCATATGAAGGACTTGTATTACAATTTAGGCTGGGAATCTAACATAATCCCAGGCCAATGTGCACACACTTTCAACAGACCAGAGTATCCTTTAATAGTTGTGTTGAAATATATTTTTTCTTTTAATGCTAGAAACACATATTTTAGTTTCGCAGATCTGTTTAAAATGCCCTCTAAAAACCCTCAAAACAGAAAAATATATTCAGGTGCAACAGTTAATCAACTGCACTTCCAATCCAGGCAACAAGAAGAAATACTTTTTTATGCACTTGGGGTGTTACCACATGAGATGACAGGCAGAGATCATACCATCACATTGAAAATAGGCTGGCTGCAATTTTAACACTGGCCTGAAACTCTGTGCTAATCAGCTGGCCAGGCCACTGGGAATTCCCCTGGTGCTCCCCATGGCCAGTCTGGCCCTGACTATAACGTACTGCTGCATGTAAGTAGAAGACCACAAAGTTTGTTGTCGACAATCTTGTCTTAAAAAAAAAAAAAAAAAAAGAGCAAAAATATGGATCCTTGAGATTATTGTTTGCAGTGGTGATTTAAAAGATTATTAGTTCAAGGTGAGAGGAAGTGTGAGAGCAGGAAAGCAACAGCAAGAAGGAAGGTGAGGGAAAACGGGCTATAAGAGAAAGAGAGGCGGGGGGGGGGGATGCTGACAGCAACAGGATGCATGGACAGTGTCATAGAGGCCGGTGGGTGGAGTGTGCAATTGGTCGAGGTCTCCCACGGCGCTGTGAGTGTTTTTTGTGGGTGCTGGCTGTGAGAGTGTGAGAGGTCAGAGCTTGATGGACACTGTGGCCATTGTCCTAAGATGGCTGACCACTCATTTCCTCCCACTGAGCAGGTGGTGAGGCCAGACAGATGACCTGCAAGAGCCTGTGCATCCGTGTGTGTGTGTCTGTGTGTGTGTGTGTCTGTGTGTGAGTGCACAAGCACTTTCACACATGCTGCTTTTACCATTAATAAAGTTTTTACTGGGTTGGTGTAAAGGTGGGTGTTAAAAACAGCAGAAATGATATACTGAAGTCTATGGCTATACTATGGCTCTAGAAAACTAAGGAAGACGTATTGCCATGATGCTCAAAATTCAGTGCTAGTGCTTTCAGTTCTCTGGCGATAGTGTTTTATTTATACTGGTGGTAAAAGTTCATACTATAAAACATAGTGCTTCACTCCAACAGTTTGGGCGATGTCATTAATATTACACAATGTACAAAAGGGTCATAAGTGCGAGCATGCATGTTTGTGTGCTCTGAGATTCACGCTGGGTGTCAGTCACCCCCCAAAAACCTGAGAAAATGTTCATGCTATTTAACTTACAGAATTTATTGAGTTCATGCCCCTCCCCTTCCATTCCCCTCGTGTTCTCTACAGAATTAACTCTCACAAGGTGTTGTTTTTATTGCTCTTTCTTGGTTGGTCCTGGTTACCACATTGAGCTCCTGCTGTGTGTATAAATCAACACTTTGTCACACACACATGCTTACAGCCCCCTGTGACAAAACACTCAGAAAGAGAGAGAGAGAGAGGATCTTCTCCTGTTCTTCCTTTATTATACTGTTCACTCACCATGTGACTCTTCAGTGACTGAATAACAACAGCAGTACCAGGAGACCCTTTCCACTCACACACTTTCCATATCCCTGAGATGTACTGACAAACACACACGTGCGGACACCAGTCTGCAGTGTCACCAACAGCTGCTACCCCAACCTGCAACCCTTGAAATAAAAGAGTGAAGAAGGCTGAAAGAAACTCAAGGGTGGGAATGATTGGAGGCCAGTGCTTTCAGAGCGTATTTTTTTCATGAAATAAGCTTTTGAGGATGCCGATGGAAGGTCAAAACAGATTTTCTTTTGTGATATTTGACTGGTGTAGTAGGCTCCAGCACCCCCTGCGACCCTGTGTGTCAGGATAAAGCAGGAATAGAAAATGATTCTGGATGGATGGACTAGTGTAGTGTGGACATGGCCTCAGTAGCACTGTGTCAAATCAAAGACACACTCTCTCTCACAATCCCTGTGGTCCAGCTGCTTTTTCAATTATGTACCAGCCACAGACTCCTACCTGAACCATCACATTTACTCATTTGGGATCACAAATGTCACACATCAACTATAATCACTATACAACATCTTAATTATACCGATCATAGTGGGAGAAACATTTTTGATTTTTTAGTCTGTTCAGACTGATTTTGCATTAAAAAAAGAAACTTTATGTTGTGATTGTTGAGACAAAAGATAAAACAATTCCGCTATGAAAACTGTCCAGGGTTGTAAAACCCTGTCTCAGAGTATTATAAATCACTCTGCAGTGTTTTGGCATCCAGCAGGGCTTCAAAGTCATGGATCTGTGTCTCAAACTGGATTTCCTGGATCAAATTTCATCTCTCACCGGTAGCTAAAGCAATTTTGGGTGGGTTCATAATTGCTAACAGTGCTCTTGTACACACCTATATAAAGCTCCTCATCTTTTACAGTCACCTACTTCCACGCAGTAGTCGTCGGTCCAGTGCAGGTTCCAGTTACCAAACATTTCCGTCTCAGGTAGAAATAATAAATAGTAAGGCTGGGCAAGTCAGATTAGAGAGACCGGTGTGTATTTTCATACAGCTGAAGACAAGGGCTGCATACTGAAGCTCTAATGCTCCACAGATGGTTCCACTCACTTTAGTCAACTACAGGACGTACCTTTTCGCCATGCTGACTGTTTGATATGCTGAAGCTTGACCAGACCTCTGATATGTCTGCGTAGACTCTGTGGGATGATAGACTCTATAGGCCTACAAGAATTCTGCAGGGATTTTACATACCAGATAATAATCTGTATGTCATAGTCTAGAGTGTGCAATCAACATTTGTCACTAATTCAGACAGTGGAGAGAAATACAGAAATGACTTACCACTGAGCCTTGCTGGGTCGCATACAAGGAAAAATTCAGACGAAAGCAAATACGGCTAAACATAAAAAGAAGACGTCTTAAGATATTTCCTGTCAACAAAAATTTCCAGGAGAAAACAATTTTTATTACAAGTGAATGTCACAAGAAAATGATTTTCTTTCCAGACTGTTGACATTTAACAGACACAGAGACAGAAAACCATCCAGAGTAAACATCCTCTCTTTCCATGATTATGACTTGTGCTCTCCTGTTTCTGTAAAACCAACAGCTGCAACAAGTCGGGACAGGTGTAGGAGTACATGAAGAAGGTCCAATAATATTGCAGGGCCCCATACATGGAAACAGAAGATGTAGACACACAGTAGATATATAGAGACAACCACAGAATAACCATAATGATGATATATGAACTGATTTCAGACTGCGGTGGAATATTGTTTGAATTCTTGGCACTTGCTGTCTGTTTAAACAGGATGACCTGGGATTACGTGCATCATTCACTATTCTCTCACCATCTTGGCCATCTGATATGCTGAAGCCTGACCAGGCCTCTGATAATTTCGTGCAGACATTCTTGGAAGAGCTACTTTATACACAATTTGTCAATTTGTCAAGGATTTACTGCGTCAGATAATAATCTGCCTGTCATATAGTCTACAGTGTGCACACAAGACACAGTATCTCTCACAGGATCACACTGTTGGGAAAAATGCTGAAATCATTACCAAGTTCTGTTTAAATGCCACCCATCTTGTTACTGCACAAGACAGAACTGAAAGGCTTTCTTACTTTATTACTTATTACTCAGACTTACTACTATACTAATAACTTTGGACAAGTACCATCACTATTTTATTCTTATTACGTTTTACACTTGTTCTTTCACTGCGTAATTTAAGGAGCTAACGGACATACATTTCACTATCATTATACCCACAATGAATATAAATGACCAAATAAACCAAACTAGAATTTGAAATTGTTAGCCAGCAGAGCCAGGTTGAAGTATGTGGACTTTTTGTCTCTATTTTTACAATATCTTATAGGTGTACCATGCCTTTTGAGTGCTGCGTATGATTTAAAAACATTTATTTTGTTCCGTGTGGGGATACGTTTTTGCAAGTTAGGATCCAACTTTGCTCAGTCTCTTTCTGTTTTGGGAAGAGATGTTATTTCTGTGGCCAAATGGACATATTCAAGTAAAAAGTAGTGCCACTGTAATTTTATTTGAATAGATGCAAAGTTTCTGCATCAGAGATTGTGTTTTTATGTTTTATTTTTTATTCAGCAGTGCCTATTTCCAGCTGCTCAACAGAAGTTACATGTTTCTTTAAGCTGTGAGCAATTCTGTTAAAGAGCCTCATGAACTTTTTTGATTGTTTTATTTATCTAGTTTTAAGAGTTTGTCTAGTTTTTTTTAGATCACAAAATGGTAAGCTATTCAGAGCTTCATAAATAAACAAAAAATAAAGGATTAATCATACCATCAGTCATTTTGTGACCCCAAACCACTGGTGGTTTCAAAGTTTGTTGGAAATTAACATGAAGCTACATCAAATGAAGTATGGATTATCTAAGTGTACTTTCTTTTTAGTACCAAATTCACCCTTGTTGTTTTTTCAGGACACTGTTCCCTTACTGAGCCGTGGTGGGAGGATGGTAACACAACAAGACAGTTTCCTACAAATGCTGTCATTTTGGAAGACACTACTGGATTAATTTAACTCAAACTGAGGCCACATATTATTATCAGGCTGTGGATTACATTCCCCATCACCTACATTGACTCCGACTCATCAGACTATTGTTTTAACCTTTAGAAGTGTTGGGCTATTTAGGTCATTTGTGAATACTTGATACTTGATTTTGTCTTTAAAAATGTTTAACATATCAGTGTTTGGCATCTTTTTTTTTTTTAACAACATTACCTGTATGACCTGATAATCATTTTTTTACTTTAACATACTGTACTAGAACAACTGACGTCATTTGAACATGCCGCCGATCGGGGACATGGAAGGGTTAAGACATAATAAAATATGAATCTATTCAGTAAACCGCACTTAATATTTCATGGGTGGATAATTTGAGACTGAGACACTGAACAGCAGCCATGATAATGTAAAAAATATGCATTGGTGGGACTTTCCTTCTTAAGACTCAGACGTTTTTAGACCATAGGCATCAAATTGTACTGCAGTACTGTTGGAGGCCCATTGGATTTTTCTTTTGTTTAAACAGGATGACCTTATACTATATCCACTTTGTATAACTCTGGGACAAGGTTGGAAGTTTTGTCATCAGAATTTTATTCCCTTGTTTTTAATAACTGTCTAGTCACATCCATTTCTCTCTTCACTTCTGCATTACCATGGTGCAGGTTGTTAAAGGGCATCTGTAGTGTCTCCGTTGCGCTGTGCTCTTTACGATGGAGGTCAAAGAAGTGTCATGCATTTGAAATGGCTGGACGCTGATATGCCTGATTACTGGTGAAAGGTCTGTTACGTCCATGAACGGGGACGCTATAGCACACACGAGCTCACATTTACATCCTTACCTCTTTTTATTAAACAAAACACTGAACTCATTCAATCAAATCTGCTGAATTTACAAAAGTTTTAGTTTTTCCGTCGGACTTCACCGACTTTAAATGAAAACGGTACTCATAACTTTGATTGCTCAACGGTGTCCAATTTAGGCAATTAAGTTTAATTTCAAGCTTGTAAACAGTACAACTTGGTCTACTGCTCTTCTGTTGTTAAGCCACTAATCACACTGGAGACTTGAATAACTGTTGTTTACCAAGTTTACCAACAGTATGCTAATCTGTACAGACACATAATTATCTCTTAAGACTTCTTACTGTCTCTTGGCTCCTGCTCCTTGAATTCCATTAGACGCACAACTTTTTGGTCAGGCTAAATTGTCTTGTCATTTGGACTGATTTGATTTAAATGAGATTTTGCTGATGGAACAGGTCATGCCTCAGTTCAGCTATTCATCATGTACTTTATTCTATTATAATCGCTTTCATAACAGACAAATTATTCATCCATGTTGTTTTATGCAATGCTATTAGATTGGGCCAGCCTGTCTGGCTCTTTCACCATAGGAAGGAGGACAGAGGCTGGAGAGACAGTAGGACACTTAGTACAGAGGGGCTTTGTAAAGGTAACCAGGAGTACACGCACATGCCTGCATCCATGTACACACACACACACACACACACATTTTCAGGATCACGGCGGCAGACAGTCCTACTCCGTTAGGGGTAAAAACACAGAAATTAAACACTGCATGCTTGTGGTTTTTAATTTAGCATGCTGACAGCCATCCAATAGTCCTGTGGTGACACTGGATAACTTTACGACCCTGGTAAGCACAGCCTGGGACAGGGACCAGAACAGACACCCACTTTCACCTCAACTCCCTTTACACACACGCACACTTCATTGAAAATTTCATCTGAAAGAACTGAATTACCACTGCAGATGTTCACCATTTAATCAATCATTTCCAACACTTATTACAGAGGACATAATGGAGCTATTGATCGTGTAGTGAAAACATTTCTGTGGTGAAATAATAATAATATTGTGAAAAATATAAAAAAATACTGTTACTGAAGCATAATATGCCAAGTCTGTATTGGTTGCTGTGGTCCGTATAATTCTCTATTTCAGACCAAATTCCCTCTTTCCTGGACACTATCAATAGCAGCCACACACAAATACATTGTTGTGTAAGTGGTTGTAAGTATTTTTTGGGACTTTACCACTGTGCTGACTGCAAGTTAAGAAGTGCTGACTGCATAGTATTTGAAATGAGTACTCTCTACTTTATATCCTCTGAGTGAAAGGCTGACATGTATGTGAAAAATCTCTGGTTAAGAAAGCATCTCTTGTATCAGGTTACCATAGTTCCATTACTAGCTGTTGACGGATGAAAACAGATCGGACTCTGTCTTTGCTCAGTGAAAGCTTGTGGCTTGGTGTCTTTACTATTGATTGGCTGAACCCTGTCCTGAGTTGACAATATTGACATCCTGTCAAGTGTCTCACTGCCACTTGGCTTCAATATGACCTTGGTAGTGTGAGCTAAAAGTCACTGTGGAGTGAAACTGTGTTCGCACAATGTTAGCGGTGCATCAAGAAACATGGCTTCCTCATTCATTTCAGTGAGACTACATGTAGGCACAGCAGGAATGGCGACACGGAGGACCCTTTCAAAAATATCCATCAAGAAAGTTCACCCACTGTGATCAAATGTGCACAAGTGCACATTTCAGGTAAGATATAGTGTATCTTATATCATGACCAGAGTAACTGTACTTCAGCTGTTGAGACAAAGAAGAAAATAATGGCTTCTTTGTAGCTTTCCAGAGTTGTAAAGTCCCATGTCATTGTATTATAAACCTAAATTGACATTAATGGATGTATTATTTACACGGGGCTTTTTGTCTGTATCAGTAATTTGTTTTACGGCACTGCTGATAATATCAAATCCAGAAGGAATATTTTAAATGAGAATTACAATTTTGGTTTTTGCATTAACTGGGACACAGTGCTGCTGAACGATATGAGATCATACAAAAGCATGGATTCTATTACAGACAGTCGCATATAGTAAACACATAATGTACGTAAAAAGAATGCATTTGGGCAGGCAGAATACAGTGCATGGTGTGGTCCACGTGTTTTGCTTTACGATTCTGAATACATATGTGGATATAAATGAAAAAAAGGGAAACGCTGCTTCAGAGGTGGCCTTGTGAGGATGTGTGTGTAATTTTGAAAGCGCTTGCTCTGTAGGTGCTGGATATGTGGCTGTTCCATTGCCGCATGGTGGTGACAGTGTGTGTTGACGAAAACCACATGCAATGCCAAGACTGTATGCGGTTCCATTTCTCTGTGTGTGTTTTTATGGAAGCTCAGGCTAAGTGGATTGTGGCCTAGGCTCAGTAGACGTTTTATTAATAGGCTCTGACAGTGAACTGAATCAATTCAACTTGATGACACGTGTCTCCAAATTAATACTCATTGATGTGTTTGTACACGTGTGTTTCTTTTGAATGAGGACATACAGAAAGCAGGTCGTATGAAGTCATATGTTGGACTGTTGTAGAGGAAAGACTTGCTGCTCTGCTGGAATATTCTGAATGGTTACCAGGCTGGCTGCTCTACTGTGTACAGCACTTTGGAGAGTTGTAAATCTTCACCATTTGGGAACCATAGGCTGTACATACTGTAGCCTTTTTATGTATCTGTGGCATCTGGAACACACAGTCAGTCAGTCACACAGTCTCCATGAATGACTCACAGATCAATCTTTGTTGGCTCAGTCTCTGTGGTAAAATGTTTGTATCCCGGCACATCTTCTGCTCCGTGGGAAGATATTTGCATCTCTGATTCCCCACCCACACTCTTCATTCACTGTGTATACCTGCCTATTTGTCTCTCCCCATCTTGCTCTCGCTATTTGCCAAATGCTGCACACTCCCAGTTTCCCCACAGACAGGGGAGACAAGCAGCAGGCGGGCATGCCCATTGCCAGCCCCTGTGCTCCACTGAGACTGGCTGACGTCACCGCTCCTCTCCCAGGTGATTCTGCGGGACACATCAACACTTTCACACACCAATATGATTTTTCACATCAGACCAGTAACTAAGGAAGGAACTGTGTGTGTACATGGACACACACACAAGCACAACTGTGTTTATATCTGAAAGACAGAGAGAGAGAGAGAGAGAGATATGCTAATGATCAGTAGTTGGCAGATGGTAGAGTGATGTAGTGAGGACTGATATTACTGCCCACTTAAACTCATCTGCTGCTACTCCAACCCCCAACACTACTACAAGGCTGGACCCAATGCACACTCATCCACAGTCCACATCTCTCTCTCTCTCTCTCTCTCTCTCTCTCTCTCACGCACCCAAGGGTTCTCACTCTCATACACAATCAGATACGTGGGACTCTATACAAACATCGCTCTGGATTAACAATTGTAAGTCTACACCCTTTTGTTTGTCTTCCAGTATTATTACGGGAGATTTAATATGTCTGTCTTGGGCATGAGACAGGACAGTTGTTGTTAGTTTTCCATAGAGAGGTCTATTGTCTTATCATAGCTGATATCGTGCTGTCAGTGTAAGGAGCTCAGTGATCACATCCTTTGTCATGGCAATAAAATGAGTCTCCTTTACAGTTTGTTGTCGTTGCTGGGCTGGGTAACAGATATGATGAGTGAACCTGAACCCAGAGGAAGAGCACGCCATGTGATCTAACAACACAACCTGGTGTTTTCTGTGTGTGTACATCACAGCTGCGTAGTAACTAGGAGAGCAAGTCTGTGTGTGCGATTTATGATGGCAGCCCAGTTTATGGAATTATTAAGTGTTCAGTTTTCAGTAATAAACTCAAGGATTTTATGGAGTCTTCAGAGTCTCATAATTAGCATATTGGTCTGGAGTTAGACAGGGATTTTCAGCAGGGAAAAACACTCACAGCTCTTATGTGTCATTTAGGTGTGAAGCTCGAGGAAATCTCTTCGGTGTAACACATGTTTTGCATTTCACATATCGTTTCTTTTGTTAGCTTCTGGGGAGCCATGCATCAAGTTGGCAGTATTTATTTTAGTACTCATAGAAATCATAATTCCGTCAGAAGGTACAGGTC
This sequence comes from Scortum barcoo, assembly GCA_023238725.1. NCBI lineage: Eukaryota > Metazoa > Chordata > Actinopteri > Centrarchiformes > Terapontidae > Scortum > Scortum barcoo. Next base: position 15,834,811 of record CM041536.1, read on the forward strand.
AAGACTGATGAATCAGTGCATACTTGAGTTTCTCTTGAGCAAACAGGTGAGCATGCACACCGCACGCACACTTCCACACACAAAACTGCAAGTAAGCCCACCCACCTACTACTACTAATACTACTATACCTTTAGTGACTAAGGATCATTGATCAGATGTCCTACCTCTGTGTCCTGATGATGCATTAAAATACACGATTCCGTTGTATTTACCCAACCCTCAGCCCCCCTGAGTATAGGTCTCACAAACTCTGTGAGACACAGAACTCATGATCTGTAATAACATAAAGTATTAAAATCTCTCAGGGTGCATTGTGATGATGTTTGCTGTCAAAAGATAGTCAGAGTAACTAAATGCACCACAGAGCCCTGCAAATAATTTGTGCAAATTGTGTAGTAAGGACTGTTATTCCTCACGTCTAAATGTGTTTACACTGATCCTTTAAGTCTCCAATTAAAAGCTATGTACGGGGACGTGTTCTCTTAAGTACGAGGCTGAAAGGCGTGAAGGCTTATTTGCTGCCATGTTGCACTGTGGGGACTAGTTAAAGGTGCTGACAGTGGCTCATGCTGGTCCAAATACTACACACCATTAGGGTGAGATAGATAGTGCACAGCTGCCCTGTCTCAGGAGAAAGAGAGGGAGAACAGGCTACTTTCCTCAACCAGACCACTCCCTACCTTATTAATTACCATGTAATTGCAAACTAACAGCAAGAATAAAAGCAAAAAAAAGAATGTAAAGAAAGGGAGATTTTCATATTTACTGTTATATTATTAACAGGGACAGTGAACGAATGAGCAAATGTTGTTTTCGGTGTCCCAACTCCTGCAGCCTGCTTTCTGGGATACACAAAGTGCTGAGTTTCTGTTGAGGCATGATATTTGGGCCAGCGTGAACTGAAAATGCATTGTCTCCAGACATTGAGTCTAAATTTTTCCCCTCACATGGTCAGCTGTTGCAAAGCCAGAGTCGTGCACATGGTTTCTGTTTCTCTGGGCACAATGCAACAGAATACCTCTCATTAAGTGTAGCTGACCGTTACCACATGGAGGTGAGGTTAAGAGGGCTTAGCATAGCTCTTCGGCTACTGTTCAACCAGATCCTGTGAAATGCAAATGGTTTTGAAGGAAGGAGCTAAGTGTTTGAATATGAAATGTGAAAAAACACAACTGTAGCAAGACAAAACAGCTTTTGGTTTTACAGGCTTGGAAGGAATTGAGAAATTAGTTCCATCAGGGAAACTATTGTGCTTTGAAATGCCTCTGATCAGTCTGTGACATTGCTGTAAGAAGTTTAAAGACTACAGTCTGACTGACTCTTGAATGATTTCAGTGTAACACCAGTATACTAGTGCTACACCTTAAAGTCAAACTGCTGACAACAAACGTCTCTTCAGAACAACTGCAAATGTAACTTCCACATCTGTCTGTTGTCATTGGGTGGCAGAAAACAAGGAGTCACTTATGCTATTTCCTCTCATTACACCCTCTTCACACACCGCATTAGGGTGAGTGTGCAGTGGGCTAATTGAGCCTTAAGATAGCTCAGGCGAAATGTGCTACTAGTTTACTCCCACCACAGTCTGTCACTGGCATGGACAGCAAATCCTGGGTGGTTGTTATGGTTTCATTATGAAACAGGCATTCCTTTTGAATTTTTGCTGGCAGTTAAATATTTCTCTCACCAGAGAGAGACTCTTTGTTAAGGATCCAGACAGAATCAGTCCTCTGTCAATAGTCTTCTGGGTAGTTTCTACAAGAGGTGGACAGAGGAATTCCTAAAGAAAGCTTACTGGTTTTCTTGCACTGTATACCGTGTCATGAACTCCACATATATGAAGGTTTTATTCAGAAAGAGCAGTGTCTTCGATCATTTTTCTAGGGATTGGAAAATGACCCAAATGTGCCAGGGCAATTAAATGTGTAGTTAAATGTTAAATGTGTAGATTGTGGCATTTGGTTAACCTATAAACTCTGCATTTTAACAGAACGATACCCCTAAATAAACAAATTAAAATCTGAAAACAAACATTTAAAGCATATTGGGAAGTATTATTATTTCATGCAAACTTAGGTCATTAAGGACTCTCTTTAACTTATGTAGCCCATTATTTTTTTTGTTTGCTCCATTTCCAATTTCAGTTCATATTTAAAAAGTCATTGGGATCCTAGTCTTTGCTTTTGGATTCTTTGCAAAACATGCAGCAACTTTATTGGTGCTTTTGGTATCAGTCAGGAAGTGCCGACATCATGCATGAATGTCCCCATGTCATGTGACTCTTTTCACATTGTAATACAACACAGGTGTTTTTCCTGTGATATTGTGACTGGTTTGATAGATTTGTTAGTCGTTGTTGAAACACAATCCTCCATGTAGCTCACATCAATGTGATAATGTCTCTTAACTGTGCTGAAATCTCTGACCCACTGTCAGTTGCTATCTCCAAGGTTATCTTAGAAAAACTGCCCCCTTCACACTGGCTCAGGTTTCCTTTAAGTCACTCCTCAACTAATGGCTCTGTCTCAGTTTTTGAGCAACACACTAGTTCTCTTTTACAGCAGGCTTTCATCTTGAAAATAACAGAGGTCTGATGTAGTGCAAACATGTGCTTGTGCAGTAAGCAGTAAGGTATTTCATCACTATATTCACTTTACTGAAGCTTGTTCAGAGCTCCTGTTGTGTGATTTTCTTGAACCTCCATCGACTTCTCCTTCATTCACCGCATCTGTCCACCTCATGTCTCCTTTTCTGGATAATTTGCACTTTATTTCGATCCAGGTGCTCTTCTTAAAAAAATTCCTTCATCCTCTCTCCATCTCTTGTTCCAGAACCTCTTTTCATCCCAGCCACACACCACCCCCCTGACCCAAAGCCCTCTTGGACACAAATGCGCACTCTGCTAGTTCATACTAACTGACCCATTAGGTGAAGCCCTTTGCCCCACCGGACGCTTCTGTTTGCAAACTGTGACAAAGTATCAGATTTACCCTTTTCTGTAGGTGCAGGCAGCGTGGAGGAACAGGGGATCTGGGCATGTTCCCCCGTATTACCTAACACACCCCCATCACATCCCATAGTGCACACATTCACTGACACATCAAGGCATGCCTGCACCACGTACTGCCGTGCTCTCTCTCTCTCTCTCTCTCTCTCTCTCTCACACACACACACACACACACACACCAGACAGACATTCCAGGAAAACCGAGTGAGTGAAACCCTCCGTGGTTTGACTGCTGTTCTGAATAAAAGTCTGTGTCACTGAAGGACAAAGGCTTTTTAAATTAACTTAAAGTGAATATTTTGCATTTGCTAAAGTTGCTCCAAGGCACAGAATTACACACACACAGATATCCTAATTAGCTAAATGAGTCATTAATTTTTGCAGAACGTTATTAAGATAAAGTTAATGAAGGTAAGACTAATTAAGACGTGATGAATGGACACGTCTGTTACACTCATTAACACATTATCTACTGCTCCTCTGTTATCACACTTATCTGCCTTTACTGCAGAATGCTGCCTGGAAATGAGACATTAAAGTGTCATCCAGCTGGTTTATCTTATAGATTGACACTAGCAGGGACTTCGAGAGAAGTTAGTTTTCTTTAGCTTGCCTCAGTACTTTTCCAGATCGTTGTCAGTTTTTTTTTATCGTGTAACACTGTCTTACAGGGCTGAAGTAAAAGTAGCATGCACGTTGTTGCTTTACCTACATGATGTAGCTAAAAAGATGAAGAGATGAAAGATGAAGTGGATTCCTGGAAATTGTTTTGCTAGAACACAACAGAGAGGTCCAAACCTCTTAGATCTCCTGCTCAAGAGGAATGACCCTGAATAAGCAAGGGCGAGGAGTTCATCGATTCACTGCTTTCTGTCTAACTGCTGTCAGTGAAGCAACTAATCTTCCCACAGTTAAAGGGAAAACACTGCAATTTTCCTACATGAAAGGACGGATTATTATGAAAATTTAGGTAGAAGGATTGCCTATTTTAATTTATTAAGCCTTTCACTTTCTTGGATTCCACCAAATGAAAAACCCCACAACATACATAAATACCCCATTATAAGATAGTCATGTAAAGTCAGCAACTTAAAGATGTGTAGGTGCCATAAATGATTCTTGTTGAGTATTTTATGCTCTGCATTCTTGCTGTATTTGTATTTGGTACGGTAATATTGTTCCATTATTATTCATCTTTTGAGCTGTGTTTGAATGATCTGGCATGCTGAGCACTGTTGTTTCAGTCACACTTTTACAGCCTCAGACACTGCTGACACCAAACAGAACTGTGTGAAAAAACAGAGTCTTCTTCATTCATTTCACTGAGGCTACTGCATCATGCTGGGGTTTATGCACATGGCTTGGGTAAAAAAAAAAGAGACAAAAAACAAAAAAAATTAAAAAAACAGAACAGCACAGTGGTTCCACAAAAAAAAAGTTGAACCTGGCTTAACTTGTCTTCAAACACAATGCGATGTCATGCACAGTGTTTGCCAAGGAAATATGTGCAAACGTCCATCTTCTCAGATGTACCTGAAACAACAGCAGTGGGACCAATTGACTGCAACCACTCAGCAAATATGTGGCACAGTTAAATGATAATATTTATTGACCTATGTGACACTGTGGGGATGCCTTAAGTAAACACTGCAGATAATGGAAGGGTATTACTCTTCCCCCTTATCTATCTTATTTAGGAAGGGAAGGTAAGAAACTAGAGCAGAGTGTTTTAATGACCCCGATGTGTTGAGGTGAGTTTCACTTTGTTTTGAGAAGACGCTCTAAGTGTGCCATTAATTCCCGCTCCTCCCCCTTATATTGCTGAGCTTCCTTCCCACAGAGCGCAGGGTGGAGGGGGATGGGGCAGGGTTATGATAAGCTTGTCTGTGCAGATGTGAGTGACAGCAGTCAAAAGGTCACTAATGTCTCCAAAGGACCCGCAATACCGCAGTTTCCAGTCAAAGCCGGTGTTAGCAAAGAACAAAGCAACAAGAATAGAAACCTCATGTGAAGGCTGGAGCATGAAGACATATTACAAAATCATAAATATAAATCATAAATAGGCTTGAGTGTCTGTGTTTGTTCATAACATTATTATTGTTCTGTGGTTTAATATGGCCTTATGTATCCCATGAGCTGTACTTTCGAGATAATATTGTGTCAGAGTTAGGCCGCTAACTCAGACACAACACAATATATTATGCAGCAGCATGGCAAACCGCATACCGGAGAGAGAGAGGGAGCCGAGCATGATAATTCACTGCTGTGGGTTTGGTTAATTACTCAATTTAACAATGTAGCTCACATTGTGTTCTCAATTATGCTTTGTTACATATTCAGAGTCGTGATATTCAGTGTGTCATTTTTCCACTCAATTTCATTGTTTTAAACAAACATGTTTGTAACAAGTTTGTAATGCATCTCCAAAAGAAACACTGGACAGTCGGACATATTTTATCCACAGCGACCAGTCACATACAGATGGCTTTATAGCTACAGCATACTAGCGGAAACTTGAAACAATGTAGAAGTAGATTAGAAAACTAAGCCCTTATTAACCACCATTTAAAGCCATGTTTACAACACTGAGAGTGGTCATACTCAATGGACCCACCATAATGATGGAAACAAAATGACACTTTTATATGATGTTGCCCAATTGGACAGACACATGAAAGACGCAGCGCACTGTGGTGTGATTGGAGATGGCAGGCTAGGCACTGTGTGATCACGGGCAGCAGGACAGAGCCATTGAACATGAAGGCCAAAGGGGCACAGACAGAAACAGGATGACTGTGCATGTCGAGGTGGTTTGCCGAGTTCCTTTGTTTGTGTTTGTATGCAATCGGCGGCCCAACCAGAATGTGTCCGCTCACTGTAACAGTGGTCGCCTTCATCCTCGTTCACCCGCGGGTCACTTAAGTCTACACATCTAAGGGCGCCATGATGATGCGCCCAAGCAGAGGAACATGAGGCTTGGATGAGGATGAGATAAAGGGGTTAGGGAGAGGAAGGGTGGATAAATGAGATTTTAGGCTTGGAGAGCACTGGCTGTGTTGTGTTTGATGCCTTGGCAGAGACTGATGCCTGACTAATGTGGCGTGATACACTGGGTACTGAAAGCAGGGCCAAGGGTTCCATCCTGGGCATGAGTTTCTGGGTTGGAGCTTCTGCTTAATTGGACAGCTGGAACCTACATATTTTCACATAAGAGGATGCTCTAAACTTCGCTTCTCCTCTCTTTTCTAATGATTTCTGCACCCGTCTTTGCTCTTCCCCATGTATGCTTGCCCAACACTGACATTACTTCGACTCTGACTGCTTGCTATCAGTGCTGTAATCAGAGATTGAGAGATGAACATGTGTTGTTTCTCTCCTCCCTCCAGGTAACAGCCTTTCTAACTCAACCATGGCAAGCCCGGCAGTTATTGATACTTTAGGTAAGGGGGTCATACAATAATACCCTCTTCTTTTTCTGCAGCTTGCAGAGGTTCTTCTTACCTAATTTGGAGCAGAAACTGTTCGTAGTCAGTGAGTGCCCTATATTAACTTACAGGAATGCAGGCTTTCAACTTAGAAGTGAAACTAAACACACTATCCTTTCATGATGACTTGTTTTTGTCTGCGGGGCACTCATTTTTTTAAATGCTTTTTATGTGACATGACATTTGATCTGTTAAAAACATGTTTGTTTGAAGTATTTACATTAGTGATGTATTAGGGTTACTGCAAGGCTCTGATTGTGGTGAAACGTTATACAAATGGAACATTGATCCTAAATGCCACAAGATTATTTATGAGCCGGATGTTAAAAATCTTGTTAAAATTATATAGCTGCACCTGGCTGACTGCAGCAGAAGTCAAAGCATGTGCGTCAAAAGACATACCTGTGGATGAAGGAAAATATAGGAGGACAGAGGTGGAATGAAGAGTGGAGTTGTTGGTTACATAAAGTAAATGCAAGAGACTCGTTCTGGTGAAAAACATATCTATAGAGATCTATATCTTTTTTAAGTCTTATAAAAATATAGATGGGAATATACCATAGTAAAGCTAGAGTCAACACCTGGACTGACTGGGCAGAATGAAAGACATGTTGTGTCACATTTCTGCTCTGTGTCCAGCAATAAGCTAAAATGAGGTGCAATTTCCTCTTGACTAATTAGTGTGGAATTGGTGCTGTTTTATCAGCCTCCCCGGGGCCTCCCCGGGGCCTCTGTGAAGTGAGATCTAGCTGGAGCTGCAGCAACACTGGAAGTGGTCCGGATGAGTATAGACAGACACAGGCAGGACAGGGGCACAGAGGTGTGAGCGCGAAAAGGAGGAATGACACAAGACATCAGCCAGGGGTTGTCGTGTGTTTTATCATAAAGACCTGAGAAAGATGCCTCTCGCTTCAGTGTAATATTAAGAGTAACAGTGGAGCATTTGAACCATGCAGCTGGCCAATAATGACCCCTCTCAAAGTGAACTCAGCATTGATTGATGTATACCTGTAGACACAGATTATCCTTTTTTCTCCAAAACATCAAGTAATGGATGATCCTGTCCTCTGGTGCTCTCTCATCAATGGAACCGAATGGTCTTGTATCAACGTTATTTTTACCTTTTTACCTATTTTTTGCCTCCATGCTTCTTATATTTCTACAGTTTTGTTGCCATCCATGGTTTGTCCTCCCATTGCGCCCCTCCCTCCCTTTATCTTTTGTGGCTGTCAGTGATTTAGCGCAGGTAGATTGTGTTCAGGTAGGACAGAACAGTCCAAGGCTGAATGGGGATTATTGGGTTTATGTCAGAGTCAAGGCTCTGATTAAAGGTATAAATCTGGATGGAAGGATGGAGGCTCGTGGATCTCTTCTGTTTGACCTCAGCTTAACATCAGGAGCCCCATTAAAAGAGACGCCCCAGATCGATTGATCAAGCCCCTCCTTCCACCAGACTCTCTGCTATTGACAAGGTCAGGTAATCCATCGTTAAATGTCAGAACACAATGTTTATGGGCTCAGACGACACTGCTGATGTGCACATTCAGGGGTCAGCCGTGGCAAGCATAGTGATTTAATTAAAATTCACAAAGGAACATTACAAGGGCATTCAACATGTATAGACTTATAGAAGAACAGGAAGCGAGGTAAACATTAATATGATAGATAGATAGATAGATATGATAGATAGATAGATAGATAGATAGATAGATAGATAGATAGATAGATAGATAGATAGATAGATAGATAGATAGATAGATAGATAGATAGATAGACAACTAGATAGACAACAACTTTAATGATCCACATATGTGCATATAATTAAATTAATACAAAACATGGTGGTATATTAGTTATACACGGTATATGTACATATAAATAAAATATAATATATAATTCTATACATGATATGATATAAAGCATATGTATAATAAATACTTGACTATGTAAGATATGCATACCTACACATAAATATAGTATATAAGCAATGCATGATATATAATATCAATATAATGTATATTGTCAGGGCGCATATCTCATGTGATACAATAGATACTGACTACAGGTCTGACAGAGGCAGATGAGTTAGAAAGTCGGATGGCAGCAGGCAGGTATAAATGTTACTTTAAATAATACATGCAACAATGCTCTTTTCATCTAACTGTATCTGGTATTCATTTAGACAACTAAAAGTCAAAGCAAAATATTTCCATTCAGCTAATGGTGGTTTGGGTTCACCATGACCAAGCAGTTTATGAATGCCTAAACCAAACCTTAACCACAGAGGCGGCATATCAGAAATGCTCATATGAATCATATTTATAAAGGTCACATATTAATAAGAATGCAATGGAAATAATGTCATCTTACTTATTGGCAGGAAGTATTCTGATGATTACATCAGTACAGAGTCTTTGCTGGTGATTTTAACAACTTCAGTTCTGACTTCACGTATGAGGGATATTGTTTTCAGAGTACTGGAGTTACAGGCTTAGAGGTTAGGCTTAACCCTGAGTGACACAGGCCCTTAGCTGACCCCTTTCTTTCCTGATCAAAGACACAGCAGGGGTATAATCCCAAGTCTTCAGTATTGGTTTTTAATGAAGTCTAACCTTTAGCCTCCAATAAGCCCCAGCATACCATGACAGTAGTCACTGAGTGTCGGCTGTGTTTGGCTGTCATGTTGGCTCTTGTGAAAAATTACACTCCGTGAGTGGAAGTAGCTCCCTTTTAACAGAACGTTTTTCTTTCTCATGGAGCAAAACCATAACAAAAATATTGAATGTTGATTATTATGAGTTGGCAGAGAAGGGTAAGCAGGAAAACGTACCTATGTACTAAGAACAGCGTATCAGCAGGTTGGAACTTCAGACTGGACAAACAGTAGCTCCTCTGTGCCTTGCTAACTACTTTGCCATTGGCACTGCCCGCAACCGGGACAAGAAAAAAGGTTTGAGTCGGTCACAGGTTTGCCAAGAAGAAGTTATTGTTATGTCTACTTCCATGGGGTATAACATTACATGCTGGGCTATGGTTTAGTGCTTTATGGTTCCTGCTCTGTCTTTTCCAAGGTTATCCCCTTCACACCTCAAGCTACATTGGACTTGATGTGTTAAGCTCCAGGAGTGTGACGGAGAAACAGAGAGCGAAGTGAATGGTCCTGTCGGTTTAGTTTGTTACAGCGGAAAGGAAGTGAGCTGTGTGATGTCTAGACTGCTGTCACTCTGTGCTGAGTCAATAAACAGCATCAGTGATGAGCCTCAGCATGTCTGTCTCCACCACACACACACACACACACACACTTTGCACACACAACGTTAACAGAAACTAACACCCTGCAAGTCATTCTCCTGATCTTTCTCATTATACCCTCTCCCACCTCTCTGGAAAGTGAGACTTTCCTCTGAAACATCAACTTTGCAAATGTAGGTGTTGTATTCTCAAGTGATTTATTACTTTTGTACAGTAAATCTGCGAAACTGCAGGAGTTTTACAAACCTTGTAAAATATACAATTTATGTGACAGATGTTGAATTTAATGATCGGTTAAAAAAACACTGAAACAACAGAAGTTATGAAAATAGAGAAAGTGCAGACTGTTTCAGGTTTTTGCTGTGCAGGTCTAAATATTTGCTTCATTCCCTCTTGGACACATATATTTGCTGTAAACTTCCTATTTTTGTAGAAAAAATACAGAGCTTGCTTAGTGTGATAACAATGAATTTCTGAATATTTTGAGACAGAGCCACAAAGTGACGCGAGTCTGAAATGGGTCTGCATTTTGCATAAAGAAATATTTTGTTGTGCCGTCAGGGTCAGTGCAGATAATCATCAGCAAGCCATTCCGAAAGAGGAATAGTTTACAGTTTCCAAACTCAGTTTATGAAAGGATATTTGAAAAAGCCCTATAGGATCATGGAGAAAGTGTGATGGTTTCTGTCTAAGGAAGCAAAAGCACTAATATTATTCTCCAGTTAATGCATTAATAGATAGCTAAGACAGAAATGGTGCATGACTTAAGCTGCACTGTATGTCTGGTTTGGATCTCCCCACCATAAAAGCTCAGTTTGGACAAATACAGTTTAGAGCAGAAGATGATTCACCATGATAGCAGGTCGCTATAAACGGAACACCTCCAGGAGCCAAAGCATGGAAAAGACAGTCAAGGAAATCTGCCAAGTGGTGCTGCACAACTTCACCATGAAATCTGGAACCACCACTGTAAAGGGTTTGGTGTTGAGCACCTATGCCCATCTCCAAATATCATTACAATATCTGAGAAAAGTTGGATTCTTAGGCATAAAGTGCTTAAAGAGGATATCCTGCAGTGAGCCCACACTCCTGAAATATTGAACAAAATCCTTGAAACACTACCAGCTCCAGGGCGGTGTACTGCAGCTGACCCTGCACTCTAACCTCGAAGAAGGAAGGCAAACAAAAAGTATCATATTACATCATCTGCGTGGCTTTTAGGCTTTTCATGAAGTCATCAGAACGTCTGCTCACAAATGTCGCTCTGGGTTAATGTGCAATGTGCTCTACTCTCTGCTAGTTTGTGCTGTTTCCCACAATGTGTCTTGTCTGACACATCTAACATCATATAACACATGGGGGAATTTTCATACACCAGTATTTTGTACACCAGTACATCTTGAATGACATCTTGAAGATGTTCCTCCTGATCGTCTTCCACACTGTCTGACTTGGAAACATGTGACCGAGAAAGGTGCCGTCACAACCCTTGTCCTGATTCGTGTAATCTCCGTTACATGTGAGTCAGACCGAGGCTGTGTGTTTTTGTTGTCCCCTATGGAGGTGAGGAAGCAGGTAGCCTTAAGGTTAAAATATTGATGGATGATAATAAATTCATGTGGCTAGTGAAAGAGTGAAGCACATCCAAACAGACGCTGTGGCTTCTGATCTCTGCGTTATCTTATCTGCGGTATTGTTCTCTGCAGAAGCAATGTTGTGAATGAAATGAAATTTGCATTCTTATTAATATGAAGTGAAATTTAAGAATACTGCGTGACGGCACTTCAGCTTTTAGTTGCCATAATTGACCCTCTGGTTACCACAATAAGGGCGTGGTTGCTTTGGCAATGAAGATGATGCACTGTTCCCAGTCATTTATTCATAGCTCTGAGACGTTTGCTGTATTTTTCATCCATATTTCATTAAGAAGGAGTAAATCACCAACAGCATGTGGTTTATTCAGTCATGAATAGTGCACAGCATACTCCATCTATTTATGCCATACACTCATGAGTCTGCTTACATAGAAGAGTGGAAAAGGAGTTTTTCCACACTTTGTTTGATGACAACGATGACAGAGGCACTCAAGTATGATTTTACCCAGCTAATGTTCTAAATAGTACTACTGGTGTTCAGAAGTGGTCAGATTAGATATGTTTTTCTTGTGCATTGTCTACGAGATGCTCTTGGGGTGAATTGGCGGGGATTTGAGCTGATCCCAGTAACTCGTAAGGTGAAAAAAGGCCTTCCCTTTTTTCCTTCATACCAAGACCTGCTGGCTCACACAGCTGGCTTCCATCACTGCATGTTTGTGTGTGTGTGTGTTTTTCATTCCCATAATAACCAGAATGCCAATACATCAGTCCTGTCATAGGCAGCAACCCAATATCCATGGCAGTGGGACACACTACGTCACTGCATCATATATCTCATCTCGTCTGGGCATGGGAATAAAATGTCATTTAAATTCTCTTATGGTAATTTAGTGCTCTCAGAGGAACTGAAGGCAGACGGAACATGAATGCCTTGACGAATCATTTTCTGAAACCATTCTAAGCAGGCTATTCCATACCTAAATCTGTAATATTACTCTTGATAGTTTTCATGCATGCGCTTTTTTCCGGATGTGAGTTTTGTTTTTTTTTTATTTCTTCCATGCTGCCTGTTCCAATCACTCAGTGCTGCTTGTCGTGAAGCTAATCTTAACTACAGCTGGGTGGGTGGATGCAGGGGTGAACTATGCAGGCTGGTATTGTAAAGGGTAGGTGGGTGGCAAATGTGGTTAATTTGCTTGTCTTGGGCTTGTGGTTAATTTTGCTGAGCCAAATCCTCTCATTTAGGGGATTATGTTCCCAGGCTTGTGGAGTGTAGGTGGAGGTCAGGGAGGATGAAACGCAGAGAAAGAGGAGTGGAGAAAGTGATGGAAAGAGTTTTCAGTGTGGGGTATAGGTGCAGAGAGATGGAGGGACATGGCAGCAGATGGGGGTTAATTAATGTATGTATTGGTGTGGAGCGGGGGGAGGTGATGCTCAGAGGGAGGCAGAAGAGGAAAGCAGCTTGTGTGTGGAGAGATCTGAGGGTTGGGGGTGTACTTATGTGGGCAGGAGATGTGGTGAGGTGGGGTGAGCATTGTTTAAGGAGGGCTGAGTGAACTCTCCCCTCCACTACTGTGGAGCCCTCCACAGACCCTGATCAGCCCCTCTTCCAAACATACCATGCCTCTCCACAAGTTAAAGAGGTGCTCCCTCCCCTACTGCACTTTCACATATGAGTTGATGAACTCTGAAATGGTCAGAGTCCATCGGGCCCTCTGTGTTGTCTTGTCTTTTGAATAGAAGAGTTTAGACCATGAGGCTCAATTTGTGCTTCAGGAAGGGCCATTCTCCTTGAAACATACAGCTCCCATCGGGCAGTAAAAACCCACACATAGTCAAGGACGTGTCCCTCTTTCTATACTGATCAATGAAATTCAGTAGGTTTTTGAACCATAGCTAGACTGAGAGGCAAATGAAGATTTATTTATTTATTTAATCTTTATTTGTACAGGGACAAGTACATCACATAAATTATGCCACATATGATGGTTTTAATAAGATAATTTACAGTGATGGTATTCAACTATGTTACAAGGATGTAAAGAGGGAGATACGTTTTAATCTGTAAGATAACACACACAGGCGATTCAGAAATAACTAAACTTTTGAGGGTTAATAAGGTCAAAGTAGAAAAAGATCAAGAGAGAAATTTGGTGAGAGTGCAGAGAATGAGAGTTAGAATAAGAAGGCAATTGAGAGGGTTCGGTGGAGAACTCTTGAGTTGGAGGCTCTGAATACATCCCCTATGTCAGGAACTGGGACATTCTCACTACCATCTTTTTTCTCTTTGAGGAGGGGCCAGAGGGATTTCACTGCCAATTTTCAAGTCTGCATATGCATTTTTGATAAGAATCAAACAGACTCAGAAGTGACAGTACCTCATGGACAGAGCTTAGATGGCATCATTGATGTGACATATGGTAAAAGAAGCTATAGTTGTTGTTATCCACTCAACACTTGGAGTTCAAATGCATGAAAACACTTTGCAGTTATCAACATGCAAGGAGTACGGCCAGAAGAAGTGTGGAGTAACATTCTCAAGTGGGCCATTCACTCCTAATTCACCTTCAAACAATCGCTCCGTCTGGCCTTAGTTATGGCAGATTGTGTTACATGATCCTTGGAATAATGAACTAATACATCAACACTGCCAATCCCACATTGCCAAGAAAAGGATCTGTCTGTTCCAGCCCCTAATCCAGTCTGTTTGGGAAGGAGAGACTGTGGCGTGACACTTGTTCCCTGTAGTCTCCAGTGTTCTCCCTGAAACCTCCGAGCGCCAGTTTACATTAGCATAACCGTGAGGCCCATCCACTCACTACAGGATTAGTTCAGCTCTCCTCCCACTGTCTGATGGCTCTTTATCCAGATGGATAGAGCCTGTTAGAGGTCTTAACCACACCATTGCCACTAAAGTCATTATCATTCACCACGCAGAGGAATCAGCTCACTGAGGGTCTGCTGTTTAGAGTGAGATTGACATCTCATTTAGGATGGTTTAAGAGAAAAGACAAGGAACTCCCCTTCAGACTATGATGGAGTAGCCAATAAATGCCCAATCAATCTGCCTTTATGCTTAAGTGACTATTTAAGAGTTAGTTAATCAGGTCTTGCATGTTTTTTGGAACACTGTATTTTTGTCAGATGTGGAGTCTTTTTGATGGATGCACAAGTTTTTTTCATGTGAGACCATGCGGACTTGACGTAAGAGTTTTACACTTCATGTCAGCACCCAAATTTGATAAATTTACTGCCCTATATCTCATCTAAGGAATTATGCTATTTGCTCAGCACCAGAAGTTTTCTTGTTTTTCCATAGAATGAGATTTGTCACACTTTAACCCAGAGGACAGCCTGTTTAGTTTGCAGATTCAGTTAAGCTTGAACATGATTTAATTCTAGGAACCTCTGTGTTCAGCCATGTGATTGTTGAAACTTAAGTGGCGCCATCACCAGACAGATGGGCCTGACAAGATGTATTCGTCTATTGTCCAGATAGTTCCATATAAAGAGGACTACAACACTGTGATATCATCTTCGCCACTAATCCATCAGACTCAGGTTAACTACAACACTAAGGTTTTTACATTGCGAAGGAGCCATTTAAATTGCATGCAATTTGTGTAGTCTTGCTGCTGTCTCCCAGCTGAGAAAAACTATATCTAATTTGTAATGGAATCAATAATACTATTTCCCGATGATACAAATTACAGAAAGCTAAAAGTAGTGGATTATTAACTACATAACTCATTGAAAAGGATTCAGAAGCATATTGAATTTGAGTGAGATTATAAAATATGTATAACTTATTTTTTTTAACTTATTATTATACAGTTTGTCTTTTGGAAAATTGCTAATAATGGAATGTATTCCTTTCAGTATTTTATAAAGTCAGAAAAAACAGATTGCAAGGAGAAATAAAAGAAGGGGATTCAGCTGACAAAAGGATTTCAATGATGATTTCCAGCAGCCGATCCTAATACCTGTGTAAAAACTATGGAAATGACATCATTTGCACAAAGAAGGACAGACAGAGAGGACAACTTGGAGTCTAAGAAAATGTTCTTAATCTTAATTAAATCTTTAATTTAATTTTGAGCACAGAGAAATGTCATATGATGGTAAACCATATAGTGGATTGCTTTCATACACATTTCACACAAATTCAGAGCACTGTTCCGCTTTCATGTTCCAGCGTTTTCCTGTTTTCACGCTCTCACTAACCTCTTGTCTTGTTGTAACCTTTCCTTTCCTGCTACTTTTGTTTTCACTTTTTTCTTTTCTCTCATGCTTTCTCTGCTCTCTCTCACTCTTTTTCCCACCTACACCATGCTCTCTTCTTTTTCTCAAGCCTTCTCTCTCTCTCTCTCTCTCTCTTTCTCCCCCCCCTCCCTCACTCACTCCGACTATGCTGTCTGCCTCAGCTGTTCTCAGTTGCACTGTGTGCCTTGTGCTGTGGGGACAGGACAGAGCTGCGCTGAGTGGGGCTGAACTAGTCCAGAGGAGTGTTAAGTAGTGAGCGTGGTAGATAGAAAAACAGAGAGAGAGAGAGAGAGAGAGAGAGAGAGAGAGAGAGAGAGTGTCAGCGCAGATTGTTCTTACCAAGCAGACTGGATTAACATCTGAAACAAACTGGACCTGTTTTTCTCTTTTTATCTAATGGTAGACAGATAATGTGGATGGCTGTGTAGACAGAGCTGCATGGTTAGGTACCAGGACAAAAAACTATGGGACTTGTACCCACACCCTCTCACTTTTCTTAGCTTTTAAGTTTACAGTGACTTACTATTGTGGGAGGCTCACATGCAGTGACACTGACCCATAACCCCCAACTCTGCTTTGCAGGTTCTGTCTCCCCTGGAGTTGGACTCTAATTTTGGCTTTTGACCCCTGGAACAGGAAAGGGTTTTTGATTTGGCAGGGGACAAGACCTGCTGAGAACCAGTCTGGACTGCCCTGAGAGCATTTTTTCATAATCACTGGAAAACAGGAACATTTCTTGTACCGTCATTTCTTCTGCAACACCAGATCTGAGCCTGACCGCACTGGAGGCGTGAATTTAAAGGACCTCCCTGGCCTCTATTGCCCCAGGACCATGGGCTTTCTCTGGGGCAGCTTTATGCTGCTGTGTGGGGTGGTTCTGCTCAGGATGGAGGGCAGCAGAGCCCAACAGACCAAGAACAATGTTCCTAGGCTAAAACTCTCCTATAAAGGTGAGTTCTTTTCATGTGTGTTCTTTGTAGTAAATGTCAAATTTCGAATTGATTCAGCTCTATACTGTTTTGTCTGAAGTAAAGCCTAGAGCTTTGCCTCTTGATCAAACTGATTTAAATTTAAATACCCAAACCACATATGTTGTACAGATGAAATGATTGATAAAAAAACCATCTATGTTGTATTAAATGTAAGATCCTACCTGCGCCCGTGAGGCACTTCTGCTCTTCTTTTTCTACCTTATTCTATCTTTAAAAATACCAGCAAAGTATTTTTTAAATAACTATTCTTTGAAAGGCTTGTTGAGATTTATGGCTTATCAGGTGCGTTCTCTGGCTTTGTGATGGAATAATACATATCTGTTCTATAGGATTTCTGGTGTTGCATCATCTCCATGTATTTAAAGAAAGTTTCCATTTTATATTCATTCGGTCATGTGGAAAACTCTTCCAAATTGAATTTTTTTGTCTCATTGCATTCAGTTTGACCAGAATAAACAAAAACAAAATCTTGCTCTGATGTAAAAGTGTCAGAGATTAAATAGTACTACATTAATTCAGTAAAACAAATCTGCTGGGACTAATGATTGATAATAATTAATTATTCACTATGTATACAATTATGCCACGAGAAGAACAGTTTACTGGTATTCAGGAAAGTAACTTCACTTGCCAAATCAAAAGAAGTCCTGTCTAACTGTTTATTACAGCAGTCTGCCTCTGATGCACTCTCTCTTCCTGTCACTCTGTCCCTTTTTTGATCAACTGCTGTTGTCAGTTTTGCATTAAAAAGTGGTGCCAGACATGGACTCCCTGGCAGTTAAGCGTCATTTATCCCTCTCTCCCTTCCTTTCTTTTTTTTCCTGGATGTCATTTTTCCACTCCGTTCTTTCCTGCATGGTAATTATACTCAGGATGAATGGTGCAGGTCTGTTTCAGCAGATGGCTTTCCCAAAGAGAAATGTTTCTCACTCAGCACTGGGAGATCCATAATTACACACACAAGCATGTTCACACACACACACACACACACACACACACACATAAACACATGGCCATCTGTAGATAGCTAATGATACCTGTGAGCGTATCAGTCATTTAAAACAACACGTTGTCAGTTTGGTGAAACACGCCCATGCAGTGATATCTCTATTAGAAGTCAGGCCTTCAGGTAGCAGTCTGGCTGGCTCAGTTATTTGGCTGCCATTTTCGTTTTCGATATTTCCATTAGACCTCATTCCCATTTTGGCTAGTGGGTGCAATATTTGGCACCATCCCTGTCTGCGGAGTTCTAGCCAGGGGATAGTGGTGGCAGGTATAATTTTCATGGCTGCAACATAGTGGAAGCATTATTCACATTATACTGTGGAATTCCATCAAACATTATCCACGGTAGGTCCCATTAGGCAAGTGACATGGGATTATTGCACTATGAATCATTTATATCATCATATAAATTATTTATTACCCCTGCGTCAGGTGAAGCAGACTCAGATTTACTCATGTAGAGGAGGAAATCAGATGATTCTCCGCAGTGAATTACGGAGCAGTACTTGCCTAGACAGCAAGAGTAGTCGTCCAGTCCTGAGTGAGCAATGTCTGTTCAGTGACTTGGGTCTGTGAGGTGAAGAAACTCTGACCCCTAGAGGTCACTGGGAATACTGGGAAAATCCATGTTTGTCCAAATTGATGGGACCGCGTGGGTGCGGGCATCCTCACACTTCCACATGTTTTTGACTCCACTGAGGACTGAACTCAACAGGGAAGTGTTTACCTCGAAAGTGTGAACCTGAGCAGCAGCCTGCTCCCTCACAGCACGAATCACTCGATTTATGCGTTTAGGCTCTCTGAAGCATACATACCAACTTCCCTGACCAACCACCAAGCACACTCACACAAACACACGCACACACACGCACACAACCTTCCTGCTGAACCCCAGGAGATTCCAGCAGGTCTTTGAAAGTGAGGGTCGAGGGGCAGAAGCGCAGTGGAGAAGGGGGAAAAATAACAATGGTACCCCATGGCTACCTAAACATGAGCTAAGGTCCAACTGTATCAACAACTAAGTGACTGGGTGATGATGAGGTAGTGGGAGGCCATGGGTTCACAGTACACCCCATCACCATAGAGTCATTTGACAGGTTATTCTTCAGCATAAACTGATATGAGATCGATTCACACCCCCAAGACAAATGGATCCTCTTGGGTGCAAAGAGAGATCCATATGGTTTGCAAGTTTATGAGCCACATGAAGTAGAGCTCATGTTGTTTACTGTCCAGAAGAGGAAGGAGAGGGCACTTCAGTTTTTATAGGATGTCGGTGTACTGCCAAAAGTACTCCTTCTTTTCGACCTGTCCACCCCTTTCTAGAGCAGAGCCAAAAGCTTGCACACAAGAGCGCAGACTGATCCACACACGCATGGCCATACACACACACACACACACACACACACTCGCAGCACTGCAACTGCAAAAAAAGAAAAAGGAGCCAAGAAAATTGATACTGCAGTAGAATCTTCTTAATTTCAGTGTTTACAAAATTCACAATAGTCATATGGTCTGTTGTTCTTGTTTTTGTGTTATTCTTGGTTTCGTTGTGGTGTGAACAGACTTTTAATCGGAGCTGGAGAATGGAGAAGTTCTTTTAAGGACTTTTAATCCATAAGCACGTCAAGAATCTTCCCAACCGGAGTTGGGTTTCCTGTGGTGTATACAGTATAAGCTGTGATTGGCCCTGAATGACCATGGGAAGGTATCTCATGTGCTCGGGATGTTTGGAGGCTTTCTCGGGTTCTGAATAGTTGGTTCGTCTTCGACTGGAGGCATGTTCCGGATTTGTTTGTCAGTGTTCAGTTTTTGTTTGACTTGTTTCTGCTGAAGCTTTAAGAAGAATCTTCGTAGTCATTTGACTTAGCCATCGGGCAGAAGAATAAATTCACTTTGTGGGAGTATGTCTGCTTACATAATCTCCAGTGCTCATGGCTATTGGCTGACAAATACGCGTAGTGTCATGAAGGGCTGGGCAATGTGTGTGAAACTGATATCACAATATTAATAAAAATATTTTCCATTCCATTTCCATTTCACAACTTAGCAAATGTATGAAAACACACATTTAAAGTGCAATGAACTTTGTTCTATTATGATAATTACAGATGAAACTGTGTTAAATGAAAACTTTAGTCAGTACTTTTGTTTTGTTGTTGAAATTCGTAATTTACATTAAAGCATTATGAAAAACAATACTAGAGTAAGCCTGTGTCATCACTTATAAAACAATATATGGCTAATTTTCCAGGCCTACATATGTAACTCAGATTTTTTAATACTAACTTTTTAATACTAACTTAAAATACAAAAATATCTTCAGTAAACCCTTTCATTCATAAGGAAATCACTTAAATGTGCAGAACAGCCTGCAATATGTTAGAGAGGTTAAGAGGGTGTTTTCCTGCATTTCTTTTCTTGACACTGAACAAATTATTTGACTGATGAAGCTTTGCGGTTGTTTTCCCTCAGGCACTGATGAATCAGTGAGTGTGTACACTTTAAGTGACGCAATGACATATTGTGTTTTGTCAATGTGCAATCACACTCTCAGTCATGAAAACAAAGAGCGTCAGCGAGGCTACCGAACCGGGGCCAAGCATCAGCGCTCCCATATACAGTGCGGTCACATGTGGGTTATTGTTAAGACGTGTTTCTGCTTTTCCTTAGGAGGCACTTAGATAACACTCCCTGTGGCCTCCAGTCGAGAAAGAGAAAGAGTGAAATACGGAGAGAATGTAGGCTAAAAGAGTTTATTTTTATCGGTCTCACATGGGACTGTTGATTCTTTGCATCCATTCCATCTGCCCCCTTATTTCTCTCTCACTCTCCGTCTCTTTCTCCCTCACTTTCCTTTTTTCCCTCTCGCTCTACGCCTCTTTCTGTCCTTCACTTACAAATTCATTGTCACAGAATATAGTGAAAGAGATAGATAGAGAGAGTAAGAGAGAAAGACATGGATTTAGATAAAAGGGAGGATAGTTGTTTTTTTTTTTTATTAAAATAAACAAATGAAAAAAAGGACGTGAAAGAGAAAGTAGGCAAAAAAAAAAGCTAGTAAAAAGTGACATTCTTGACAGGCCTACCTCAACAATTATAGGGTAAAAGAGAAAATTTGTAAAATATGGCGGGGCAGCAGCTGACACCTGTTACAGGCCGCACATTTGCCTACCCACCTGTCTTTCTGTCTGCCTGTTTGTTTGTCAGTGTGAAAGTGTCTGTATCTCTTTTGATTCAGCAGAAAACTCCAGACAGACTTTAAACAGTATTATTATTGTAAAACACTCACAGCTGTTGCAGGTTAAACAGGAGAAAAACAATTCGTGCTTTACCCATGCATAGGGTGTCAGCTCATTGTATATTTAACCAGAGGGCACACCAGTTAAGACATGTATAGGCTAAAGCGTCTCATGTGGCTTAGATTCATCCTGTTTCTTTCCAATAACACACACTCAAATCAAAGCAAGTTCCATAAACACACACACACACACACACACATATCCACACACAATGCCCATAGAGTATTTGTCTCTGGATGAATAGCTTTTCATAACTTAGCAGTAGTCTCTGTTGAATGGTCTGTTGCCATGGACACTACTCCCATAGACAATTTCCACAAACCAGAGATGTGTGTGTATGTGTGTGTGAGTGTACGGTGGGTGGATGTGGTGATGCTCTCCTCCATTCTCTCACACGGGGATGTGGTTTGAAGAGAAGTGAAGTGCAGTCATCATGTCTATGCAGTGTCCCAACAGCTCGTCGACACCTTGCTGTTTATAAAACAAGTATATTAGTCTGTGCGCAATCACTTATTTCCTTTAGATAAACAGATTATACAGAAATTACACAGAGACACTGTTTCCATTGTTGGTGGTTTATTTGGAGGGATATTTCCTTTTTGCTTTTTCAGGTGACTCATCAATGTGCATTGTGTGTGTATAATTACTTTGTTGGACATCAGGCAGTAGGAAGGAATTCAAGTAAGCTATAAGTATTTCTCAGTTCTATGGAGCAAAAGTAGTAATATTATATGCGGTGGATGGCTTCACTGTGTCTTCGTCTTTCTCTCCCAAACACAAATGCAGGTGCAGGTGAAAAATGGTCAGGGGTAGTAGACGGGTGTTATTGTGCTGTCAGTGAAGGGCTTACAGTGGATCCACTAATGATTGATCACCAAGGCTACGGAGGAACGTAAATCTGGGACACAGCTTTGGACGAGGCTAAGCAATACTTTTACAGCAACTTTTTGTGACCTTGAGCTTCTTTTCATTGTTAAGACAGCGTCTGTGTTTTTGCAGCCTAATAAACTCTTTATAGAATTACAGAACTTAATATGACAATTTATCCAGCAAAATACAAATAAAGCTTCTGTAACTTGCCCCAAATTATGCAAATCTGTGATTTACTGGCACATAAAGACATACACGTTTGTACTGTAAATATCTATAATAATAATTTAAATTGTGTGTGGAATCCATGGATAAAACTGCTTTGGCTTGCATCATAACAACATGTCTTACTCAGCTTTTGGGTTTGGAATTCGTCCCGTTATGTATCTGGGTGGCTACAGATCTTTAGGACTTCAAGAATACATTCAAATCCTCATGGAATTATTAAGTAACTTTCAAAAGTCAACGCAAAGTTAAAGAGCCTGAAGGCCGAGTCTCACAATGCCATTTATATTTAGTGCGCTGTCTAAATCTCTGCCCATCAGCGATGAGGTACAGGAAACCAGCTAAATCACCAAAACAATGAAAATAAAGACAGACTGTCAACCCATTGTATAATACCATCCTGTGTGTGTACGGTAGTGTGCTTGGAAGTGACGAATGCACATGTGTGCACATGCATTTATGTACAAAAACAAAAGGTTTGTGTGTCGACCGCCAGAGCCAAAACGTTACACGAAGATGTGAAAGTTTGTAACAAGAGGTTTTCTTTTCTCATTTCTCTCCCACAGCTGTGTTTCCTCACCATTTAACATTTCTCCTTTTTCAAATCCAGCTTAGTTTTTTTTCTTTTTTAAATTTACTTATCTCATCTCTCTTTCTATTTTTCACTTCCTTTTAATGGCTATTGTTACCAGCATACAGGCCACATAAAGAGTACATCCAACTTTAAACTCAACTTCTCACATCCCCTACATTATAATAGTATATACTGACTTTATATTCATATATTGGCAATTATAATAATTTATGTATGTAATATTTGTAATAGTGTTTTAATAGATTTTTTTATACTGTTCACCCATGATGTTTTTATAACAGGTGGTAAATAGTGTATAGGAAGAGAACAATGGTGGCGTGTGATATATTATACTTTTACTTTTCTCAGATTACAGCTACCAAAGTTTTGTTGGGCAACTTTCATGACCTGTGTTTAAACCTCATTAAAATGAGAGAGTTTATGAATGAGTAAAAGCAGTCAGTGGGATGGACTCTCTTCTCCAATTTTCCTTTTTTTTATATACCAGCTTTGCTCCAGCGTGGGTCCTCTTGTTCTCCCGGGTTCTGACACACTTCAGAGAGGGGGCATTCTCCTCGCTAAAACATTCATGAACGTTTTTGTTATTAACTTCCCAAGAAAGAGTAAGAGAAAAGAGAGAGAGAGAAAGAGAGAGAGAGAGAGCACCAAAGGAACCAGTTTTCCTCTGTTCCATAACTCTCCACCCTTTTGTGTGGGTGGTCAATGGGAGGGGGGTCATAGTGTGGTTAGACTTTGCGGGTGAGAAGAAAATGTGAGAAGGACAGAGCATGACTGTGTGTGTGTGTGTGTGTGTGTGTGTGTGGGTGTGTGTGTAGGTACATGTTACACAAAAGGTGTGATAATGCCATAGCCAGCCATAATGCCACCTTTAGAGGTCGTTACGGTAATGAGATCCTCAATGTCTGTTTGTGGCAAGTTCGGCTTTCCGCTGTGAAAGCAAATGTTGCTCCTTTGCCAGACTTGGCAGACCATTGCATTACACTGCAAAATGTGAGCTGTAGCCCGTAGTAACGACTCCTAATGGCTGATGTGGTTTAGATTAATCCTGCAGTTTGGACTATGAAATATTAGCAAAGTCATACGACATTATATATTCCTCCCAGTTTTCCACAGTGAGTATACAGTGAGTTCTGCTTGGCTGCTCTGGTCAAGGTCACTTCCCCACGCAGACAGTTTGGTCATTGGCTCCCAGTGCTGGCATTACCTGCCCAGTCCAATTTGGCTTGGCAGTTCTTCACTATCTATCAGTTGCCTTGCTTGGCCAAGCTGCATGATTTCTAGTCCTGAGATCATTATGTAAATGGAATGGAAGCTTCAACATTTCACAAAAATAAAAACATGGAAAAAAAAGTGGTAAAGGATGCTTTGACATTCAGGATTCTGGAAAAACTACCTAACATCATATTTTTTTTAAATCTACTCAGCGTACCATCACAGAATAACTCAGTCATCCTCATTGTATGCGGTACATTACAACTGGAAAAGTAAATGAAGGGGTGAACCTGTAGTCAAATGTTGGAAGCTTTCTAAGACTAAGGTTGTGTCTTTCAAACAGCCCCCTGGAAATTTAATAAAAACTGAAATAAATCTTGAACTCATGTTTTTTTCTTCAACTGTCATGCTGCCCGCAGTGGCTGTAATTTTCACAAATCATCATCGAATTATGCTGATCATCATTTTTCTTTCCATTTTTCTCTGCAGAGATGTTGGAGTCTAACAACCTTGTAACGTTTGAAGGCCTGGCCAACAGCTCGGCTTACCACACCTTCCTGTTGGACGAAGAGAAGGGGAGGCTTGTAGTGGGAGCCAAGGACCACATCTTCTCTTTCAACCTCCTCAATGTCAGCAGAGACTACACACAGGTAAACCCAATGTTTGATTTCCAGTCAGTCTGTCTGGTGGTTTCATCCATTTATCCATTTATCATGACTGTAAGTCTGTTTGCCTTTCTGACTGACTTAATATCTGCCTTGAGTGTGCATCTCCATCCAGAGTGCCAGTCAGGGGCTCAGGTATCTCGGGACTTTCTTTTCTGTTTCTACGGAAAAGTGCCTCATGAATATTTCAGACCGGGGCTGTCGCACACGATCACACGCTGTGCCAGGCATGTAAGCTGCTCTTTGCACACCTGGATGAATAATGGAGTAAACTGAAACAAAGTGGATAACAAATCGCATTGTGACCCCTTCAACCCTCATATATATATACACACATGCCTGCGCACAAGCTGCATCGACTCACTCTGTAAAATTGATTTTAGGAGGGGGTGATTCTTTTCCAACATGTTCAAGCGCTGTGTTTGTGTTGCAGATCCCTTGGCCAGCTTCGCCCACCAGAAGAGATGAATGCAAGTGGGCAGGAAAAGATCTCTCGGTAAGTGCTAAAACCATTCATCTTGCAAGTGGGTGTCAGCGTTTTGCCCCTCCACTCCCACAGATGTGTGTTTCAGATGAAAACGTCTTTGTTCTCTTGTACTATGAAAGATGTGCAACTCTGTCGGTCTCAAAGTAAAGCTTACATGTGCACTCCATTTATAAGGCATTTTAATCATAAAGAGAAAATCATATTTTCATCTTTCAGCTTGTTTATAGCAGTGTGTTGACATATACAGCCCATATGGACAACACATCAGAGCCAAGATTGAGAACATCATTTGACCTTAATCACTTTTCAAGCCTCTGGCCACTCCATTTAAATAGAGTGAGGCTCAGGAGGTCACACTGCTTTCACACTGCTTTCTGCCAGTTTCCCTGATATAACAGTACAACATGAATAATAACTCAGGGATCATAGGCATTAGACTGCAATCTTTTCCATGTTGCTCCCTCTGTGCTCTTAAATTCTGCGTACATACATCCTCTTCTTTTCGCGTATTTTCAAACTAACCTCAAGGAGCACATCAAAAGCCTTGATTGGCTTGCTGTAAATTAGATCCTCTCAGACAGAACAGTTTAGCAATTTGCTTCTTTTAAATTAGACAAATTGGCATCACCCAGTCAGAGGACATTATTGCAGCTGGCATGCAGTAAGAACTTGGTTTCACTAATAAATTTGAACCTTTACCTTAACTACATTATAAACTACATAAAAAGACCATTATTGTTATTGTGCCCAATACAATAGTATAATTGACAACAAAACACTTAATAATGTGGCATTTCAACTTATTTGTTTAGGATCAGAATGTTTTATTAAATTCAATGAGCTCAATTTAAAACTGTGTGTGAAACAAGAGATGAGTTGTTGTGGCATTAAGATCCAGGGCTCTTTCAGACTCCTTACCTCACTCAACCCTTGCATGACAAGCCAAGCATCACATCTCCCTGTGTCTGGCCAAGTGCAGTTTTAGAGCAGCTTATGTGGTGTGGTGAAACTCTGTGTAAACATGCTGAGAGGTTGTCTCTTCTCCCTGCGAGTTGTGTTGTGAATTCTTGCTTCAATGGGGCCTAAGGCAAGAGGCTGGAATGTAAAATCATGGCAATGCTGTTTGCCCCTCGGTTCACTGCTTGGCCAGAACAAGAGCAAGGCTCTCCTGGCCTTCTTGGCATTCTGTATGGCTGATTTGAAGAGCCATGAAGTCCTTTGTGTATTTTCTGTAAACATTGTGGCATGGATGAATAAGGCGCCCTGAGCGGTGGTCTTTCTGTTATAGAGTTGGAGGAGAGTGAGAATTAAAAGGAGGCAGAGAGAGATGGAGATAGAGTCTGCTGATGCCCCGTGATGTACCATAAACAAACACCTCTGGAAATAAAACCCAGGAAAGAAAGAGATAGATGAGGTGTGACTGTACACCCACAAGAGAAAATGGAAAGCTGCAGCTATTGCATGGCTTAACAAATGTGCGCAAAGTCAGTGCCAAACATGAACAAATTGTTGACCAAAGGTCAGAAGGGGAGATGACTTGCTGTTGAGATTCAATATGCTTATTTTGTGCTTCATGCTGCACATTAAGTTCCAAACGTCTCATACTTTCATTTAATTTTTCTCATCTGAAACCTAAAATCAGATTATATCACAGACCATGTGGATGACATTAATATGACATATGACACGGACACAAGATGTGTCAGCAATATTCAGAGGAGAAATGATTCATACTAGGACCTACAGTAGTGTGTTATTGCTTGTAACAAGAAAAAAAACACCCACACAGACCATATAAATCTACGGAAAGACAGCTGCTTAAATGACAACAAACGCTTACACAAACAGAGGCTGCTGTCTGTTGATGACCCAGTAAAGCCAGATGAACTTAGTCATGCATAATTTGTGAAGCTTTTTTTTTCCCTTTTTGAATATGTGATGACACATTCAGTTTTATGTGAGGTCAGATCTGCTCAGGCACGTGCTGCCAGTGCACGAGGAAATATGCCATATGGCAGCGGAGCATGCAATGCGTATGTATAACATAACATGACATGACATTGACTTTGTTGCCACACACAAAGACACACACACACACACACACGTTGCAAGAACTGCAACATTACAAGTAATAAGTAAGTACTAAGCAATAAAGTCACTGAGCCCAGAAAAACACTAGATAGACAAGACATTCCCATGTTACAATCATAAATCAAAGACATAAGAACCCAGGAGAATACATAATCAAAAGCATCACTTTGTTATTCTCTACTGACAGAATGACAGTAAGTCAACATTTGCCTGCATCACTGTGGTATAGGATTATTATGGTTGGCTTTTGTTGACTGCCTCCTCTGTTATTCTACACAGTCTAATTCCCTGCTGTATGGATTTCACAATGATACCATGGGAAATTATACAGTTGATTTGCATAAAATCTGATGAAAGATGTCACTGAGTTCAGACCCAAGCATGTCAGGGTGGGGATAGGGTGGGGATAGGGTGGGGATAGGGTGGGGATAGGGTGGGGAGTGCTGTATGCAGATGACAAGGAAAAAAAACAGAGTCATGGATATAATGCTTAGTCTGGTCATAATTCTGGTCATGGTGTTTTCATGGCCAGAATTATTACTCAGCACAGTGGGGGTTCATAGGCCATTCTCTGGGGAATTACAGTAGATTACTGAAGGCTTTACACTGTGTTAACATCACAGCACAAAGTATTTAAGTATTGGATTTTCCTGTGCACTTAGTGAGATTTGACCTGTTTATTTATCCATCAGTCATGTCAAAGGCTGCCAATTCATCTGTTCTCTGTCTCTGGTCCATCAGAGGGAGTGTGCAAATTTCATCAAGGTGCTGCAGCCATTCAACCAGACACATATTTATGTGTGTGGGACAGGAGCCTTCCACCCTGTGTGTTCCTACCTGGAGGTGGGCAAGAAACCAGAGGTACATAGGTTACATTTACATTACTTCCTCCACTTGCTTGCAAACACAACAATGAATGCTTGGGGTAAGATATAAAAACTATTCACAACACAGTAAAGTAAGTATTTAAAGTTGTGAAGCACCATGTCTAGTTGGGCGTGAGTTCATTTTCTTCCTAATAAATGATTTGCTAAGTACATAAAAATGGTTTCATTCGGCAAAATGAGGTGGAAAATGAAACACAGGGTTTCACGGTCTGCAAGATTTGCCATCCATCACTCTAATATGGAACTGTGGTATGTGTATGTGTGCGTTCATTTGAGTACAAGAGAGGGAAATTGCTCTCTTCTCCTCTAAATGTCACTGAGTCAGACTTATAAATGTGCATTTCCTATTCATTAGACGGCTATTTACAGACAATTAGAGGCAGGAAATAT
Organism: Scortum barcoo; assembly: GCA_023238725.1. Taxonomy (NCBI): domain Eukaryota; kingdom Metazoa; phylum Chordata; class Actinopteri; order Centrarchiformes; family Terapontidae; genus Scortum; species Scortum barcoo. The sequence goes on from CM041536.1 coordinate 15,863,135, forward strand.
GTCGGAGAAAAGCCATCTACTGTATATAGATCATCACCTAGAAATGTAATTCATCTGATGAGTTTCGAGGTCACAGATAGAAGTCATAGATAATGATAAGACTCATTGTTTTGATTCTCAGTCCTTTTCTGTTAGAGCATATGACAGTGAAAACAGAATTTTAGCTGCAGTTGTCTATCCAATGTCCTCCAGTTTCTTTTCAACCATGTCGTAGTGTCACATATTGTATTTTTTAATCATCTAGTTACAAACTATTTGAAGCATTTTAATAATGCATATTTGGGTATATATGTAAAACCAAAATGTTATTTGTTGTTGGCTACACTTTTGCATCACTCCTTCTGTGTAATGTACTTAATCTTAATTTAAAAGCAACCGTTCTTGCAAGCCCATCCCCAGTGCAAGAAAATAAAATTAACCCCAGTATCACCAATTCACTACAATTATTGTCGCTTTCTCTCTTAATGTCCAGGACAATGTGTTCAGACTGGAGCCTCATGTAGAAAATGGACGAGGGAAGAGCCCCTATGATCCGAAGTTACTCACTGCCTCCATGCTCATTGGTGAGTTGAAGACCGGATACACTTTGCTGTTCTACTGCATGTTAGAGGAAGGTCGTATAAAAACACAGGGTCCTGAAAACACCCTCTGCCTTGCTCTGTCATTTCAGCAGTGTGTAAAATAAATGTGAATAACAGATCAGGGCATTCCTGTCATTCATTACAAGAGGATTTGCTCTGTAGTTTGTATTTACACACTGGGAACCTCTCATTGACAAGACTGTAAACTCTATTTCAATCTGGATTTACCTCCTTTAAGTGCTGGGTGGGCAACATTGCTGAGTTCTTTACAATGAATCCCTATTTTTGCCAAATAAAGCAGGACCGTGTGAGCACGTCTTTTCTCTCTTCCCCCAATTATTGCCAGTCACATTGTGTTATATCACACTGTTTAACCTAGCAGATGGCCATTTTCCAGCCCATCACCCCTCATCTCCTCGCCCCTTTCTCTCTCCCCACTCACCAGTATTATTATGTACTCCCCCTGTCTCACACCTCTGTTCTGTCCCTCCATCCGTTCATCCTTCCCTTGCCTACCTCCTCAGCCCTACTCACTGCGTTAATGTCAATTTCACACCCCTGATGTTCATCACGTCCATCACTGTCCAGTTCTCACAGGACTCCAAGTCCACCTGTACTGCTAAGCCCCTGAACAATTCCTCAGACTTGTACGCCTGCATCACTGGGGAGAAATCACTTGGATTGTTTTTTCATCCAGTGTTACTATATTAAAACACTCCCTTTTACTTTCAGATGGGGAATTGTATGCTGGCACATCAGCTGACTTCATGGGTCGGGACTTTGCCATCTTTCGCACTCTTGGCAAACATCACCCAATCAGGACAGAACAACATGACTCCCGGTGGTTAAATGGTGAGAAAGAAAGGAGAATCTCTGATCAACTCTTCGACCATATTTATGATGAGTTTATAAAATACAATGTCTTTTGGGTTTTTGGGCAAGCCACTCTTGAATCACAAACATTTTTAGGAATGGTCGGAGATGTCATGTTGGATGATACTGTTCTGAACTGCCTCAGGATTCCCTTCTTAACCCTGTTTTTATTTCTATCTGTATACTAACACAGATAGAAAGTATTAAGTATAAAAGCCTGGCTCTGAGTATTTTTTACAGCTTTACACTTGTATGCAGATGACACTCAACTGTACTTGTCTTTAAACTGTGTTGCTCTCAGCAAAGTAACAAACTAATCTAATTGTCTCTCTCACATCACACATCTCACATTAAATCAATGGACTCTATGGACTGTGAGTGACACTATCCTGAAGCTGTTCTCAACTTAAAGATAAAACAGAGTTCCTTATTTTTGGTCCATACAGTGCTAAAATGACCATGCAGCAACCTCTGAGACATTAATCATTTAATCTTATATATGAAATGTAATTTGAGGTGTCACATTTTCCTTACATCTATGTTAATGTAATTAATTTGACTCCATCCTTACTGCTATTCCCTAGCAGGCTTTATATGGCAAGTACATTTCTGAATTGTTTCACTGTAAACTAACTTCAAGTCTCTCAGGTCAACTAACTAGTATCAACTTGATGTCAACAGCATTTAAAATGAAGGGATACTCATCATTTGCTGTAAATGCTTTTGCTGTGAAGCACTGTCTTGAATGAATAAACACAGATAAAACATAATTACTTTCTCATTTGATTTCATTTATCTCGAGTGTGTGTGTCTGTCTATGTGTTGCAGATCCCAGGTTTGTGGGTGTTCATCAGATTCCAGAGAGCGACAACCCAGAAGATGACAAAATCTACTTGTTCTTCAAGGAGAATGCTATAGATGGAGAGCATGCTGGGAAGGCCACACATGCTCGCATCGGACAGCTCTGCAAAGTACGCATACACTAATTAACACACAGCCATACATCGGTTCAAACACAAGCTCACACAAACTGGCAAAGGAAAAGTCAGACACTCACAAAAGGAGAGAGACAACAACACACACTGTCTCACAGAGACATTATTGCAAAATAGCTTCTGTATCTGCTAAAAACACTTGACGGGTCTCTGAGTGGCTTTATAATGGCAGGATTCAGAGGCTGTTATCTGTGATTATTTTTAGCATGGAGAAGAGTGGCCTTTGTTGTGTGTGGTACAGTCGCCCCCGAAGACAGAAACCTGAGAGAAATGTTAAATGTCACCAGAACCTGAGAGGCAAACATGCTGTCAATGGCAGCACTGTTATCCTAATGTCAAGCTTTGGCACTGATTGGCTCTGCTACACCCTCCAGCTGCAGTGGATGGGTACGTTAAATCTCTGGCCTTGTATCAGCTTTCACGTTCCAAATCCTATTCTTATTCATTAAGCAGGAATCCACCATGCTGACTGCAGATCAGTGAGTGATGTCCAGACTCAACCTCCCGTTTAACTGTATATCGTGCCTCTGTCATAACAGCCTGAATGTCAGGAATCTGCTATGCTCGACACCAGACAAGACATCCATTATGCAAGATGTGGTATTAATCTGGGACTATGCATATTGAACACATTCTAATTTACTGTCATAAATCAACACTGAGTGGGATAAGTTTTATGACCCAGCACTTTGTGTCTCTGTGTTTGTGTGCTATGTTCTGGAAAACAAACACTATACTGTGAGGTGCACAGACCCATATTATTACGTTGCATGCCGGAACATACAGTACTCTACAAATTCATCATAGAAAATGCAGTTTAAAGAGGCAGATGTTTGGTTGATTGACAGGCTTGTTTAGTACTCAAGAGGAAACATTCAGCATTGAACCATCGATGAAAAGTTTATGTTTCCTATAGTCTGCCTCATGTGTTTTAAATAATTTTTCCAGAGTATATTTTATGCATTGTCAGAGCTGTCAGTGTGTTTAAGTTTTTTGATATTTTCCACAGAAACAATTTGTCACCGTATGTTTCTATAAATTCTATAAATTTTCTATAAAACATACGACCAACAACAGTAATTTATCATAAAATGGTTTATCATAATAGAGAAACTCATGAAGAACCTCACGATCTGACTCTGCAAACAGCTTTGTAAGGAAAATGTGTGCTTACATAACTCAGTATCGTAAAGTTCCTTGATAATGCACTAGTTCAGAGTTTTATGTATCACCAGTCCTTTCCATACCAGTTTTGTTATATGAATGATAGAATTGTGTATAGTATCTTTTAAAAGGCTTAAGAGGGAGAAAATGACTGCATTAGTAGCATGGGGTAGGAGGTTATATTCAACCAGCCAGAGAATGCCTCACCACATTCAACCGAAGGGTAATGAGGCATGTACTCTCAGCCCATCAACAGAGTATGAAAATAGGCAATGCAAGTCTTCTTCATCTTTCATTGTTTTTCATTTCATATGACTAATACAAAAACGTAATGAAAGCTGTTTAAAATAATGTGCTCCAAACGTGCTGAACTTCTACATGTGATCTCTCTCACAGAATGACCTGGGGGGTCACAGGAGTCTGGTAAATAAGTGGACCACCTTCTTGAAGGCACGCCTTATTTGCTCTGTGCCGGGCAATAATGGAATAGACACACACTTTGATGAATTACGTGAGTTATCGCTTTCACACCATAAAGCTTGTTTCACATATTAGTTCCTGCAGATGGAACACTATCTTTTAAGTGAAGAATATGTCTGTAACATGTGTTTCCTTCTCTTTGGCTTTCAGAGGATGTTTTTCTCATGAGCACAAAGGATCCTAAGAGTCCAATCATTTATGGAGTATTTACAACTTCTAGGTACTGCGGTTGACTTTGGAATAGTTTTGGCCTTATTCACTCATTGCATGACCCAGGTTTTCAACAAGAGCCTGCCCTTTGCTTTTCTGACTCATTCTCTTTGCCCATTAGCAACATCTTCAAAGGGTCAGCTGTGTGTATGTACAGCATGACAGACATCAGAAGAGTGTTCCTGGGTCCTTACGCTCATAGAGATGGACCCAATTACCAGTGGGTGCCCTTCCAGGGACGTGTCCCCTACCCACGGCCTGGCACAGTGAGTACAGCATGCTCTTAAATGAGATGTCATTGTGTCATAAAGAGTACTTTAAAGTTAATACTCAGTTATGTCCTACGGTTACAGCAATTTTCCTTTTTTCCCCACAGTGCCCAAGCAAGACATTCGGAGGATTTGATACAACCAAGGACCTTCCTGATGAAGTCGTAACTTTTGCCAGAAGCCACCCAGCCATGTTCAACCCTGTCTACCCTATTAATAGTCGACCAATCATAGTCAAAACGGATGTAGACTACCAGTTCACCCAGATAGTGGTGGATAAAGTAGAAGCAGAGGATGGACAGTATGATGTCATGTTCATAGGCACAGGTATACACTCATACATTTGCATACATGATACATAGTGAAAACTGAATTACTGTTTGACACAGACACATGAGTATATACCACAGAGCAGATGTTAACTCAAGACGTGTGCTTTCATCATGTGTTAGACATGGGGACGATACTGAAAGTGGTATCCATTCCCAGAGGCTCCTGGCATGATCTGGAGGAAGTCCTGTTGGAAGAAATTACTGTCTTCAGAGTAGGTTATGCTCTTATCACCTGGTTAAAGGATGACTTTAGAATCAGCTCAGTTGTGTAATCTATCTGGTCTATTGTCATTTTCTTATTTCTTACAGGAGCCAACAGCCATTACAGCGATGGAACTTTCAACAAAACAGGTATTGCATGTAAAATGTATGTAACTATAGAACCTGTAATGAAGAGATCTTAGGCTTATTTCAAGCATATATGAAGATGATTATGAAAAAGAAAATTGCCTCAGGAAATGAGTGAAGTTAAGACTGGAGACAAGTCTCCTGGATTTCATTGGGGTAAAACATGTGGAGATATGATACATAATAAAAAATATTTACATGGGAGAACTGCATTTTCCTGTGTGTCTGCCTCTGTTTGTCTCTTAGAGAGTGAAAGCTTTCCCCCACAGGTGACACACCTTGCTTCTTGACTGCATTGCAGAACAAAGGCACTCTTGTCTGCATGATATAAACACTTTGAGACACTTTATCACGGAACGATCTCAATTGTTGGCTTTTCAACAGCGGTTAGCCTGTCAACTTAAATGACAGGGAGAGACAAAATGAGTTAGCTAATTGACAGGTAGGAGGGTGTTGAGCACCTGCAGTAAGATAGTTTGTCCACATTCCTGACTACTGCTTCTCTGACAAAGACAAGCAGAGCCAAACATAGGCATATTACTCAAAGCACACTGCCCATCTAGACTTAAAACCTAAATTATAGCTCCTAAGACATAAAATATTAAAAATTGAGTCTCTCTTTTTTTTTTACCTGCACAGCAACAACTGTACCTGGGCTCAGACATTGGTGTGTCCCAGATGTCTTTGCATCGGTGTGAGGTTTATGGGAAGGCCTGTGCTGAATGCTGCCTGGCAAGGGACCCGTACTGTGCATGGGATGGGACTGAGTGCTCCAGATACTTTCCTATGGCTAAGAGGTACTGAATAATACTCCACATTCAAACTTTTCATGTTGCCATCCTGCCATTGTGTTTTATAAACTCTTTAACGTTTTGTACACAGCAACTAAGCAGTGCTAAAAAGATTATAGGCAAAAAAGTTTGCCTATAATGCAATATGAGATTTCCAGCCTGGACCAATAGAGGTTATTTCAACCCGATCTGATTAAGTGTACACATCGAATATGATGCATGCTAGAAAGGTGGAAAGGTGCTTTAGTGTTTTACATTTTCTCTGTAGCCTGCTTTAAATTTAAATGTGGAAAATATACAACTCATGATTTAAATCATGTGCATTTAACTACTTTTGTTTAAATACAGTCTATATTTAAAAGGGATAAAGCTAAATTATATAGAAGTGTTTTCACATACAGATTGAGAACATATGCAGTCAGATTGTGATTCAGGGCCGGAGTTGGGGCACACTTATAGAGCAGGCTTTGTGTATTTACCAAAACCCCCTAAAGGTATAGGGTCGTGTTTCTACCAGAAAGCTTGAAATATAACCTGCCTAATGTGTTTACTGTAAATGAGAAGCAATATCAGTGATGTCTGGAGGCTGTCTGGATGAACCAGGGGTGAGTTAGGTGTTAGAGGTTCGGTGCTAGTGTGGTTGTAATGGTGAACTGATCTGTATGTGCTCGGTATGTGTGTACTTTGTGTGCAGCCTCCCACTCACAGCGCCATGGGGCTTATTGATTTGAATGCTAGCTGCACAGTATCCTATTCTCGCTGTTAGTTGGACTCCAGAGTTCAACATTCAGAAAGAAGACAGCGGGAGCAAGCTCTTATCTCCAATTACCAAACACACCAATGTTGCTTTAGAACAATGGGGAGCAGAGGGGGAGAAGTTACCAGTCTGCTTAGTCTGCTTTGCTGTCTCCATAGTTTCTTCAATTACTGTTTACAGAAAATATCCTTAGGCTAGTGCTTGACACTGTGCTTGAAACTCCATCTTTTTTGCATCTTCATCCCAGAGAGACAACAGACTGAAATGATTGATTAGGTTTGAATTCCTCTGTCATACACACCCTATAATTAAAACTTTCCTACGATGCTATGGTCTGCCTGCCGTCAGTTTATATATTTGTGTTGGCCTCTGCTATTGCTGCACATCCAAACCACATTCAAATAGACACCTAGACACACACACACACACGACTCCCTGTACACACATATTCTCACACACACATACAAATAAACCGGTGTGTCTGCTGACTCACGAAGGTGTTTTTTTATTTGTGTTTCCGCAGGAGAACGAGGAGGCAAGATATCAGGAATGGAGACCCACTCACACAGTGCTCTGACCTGCAGCACCATGGTACATAAATGACTAAAAAACAATGTTGTATTTGTTTTGACTCAGATATTGTGACATTATTACTCTGACTAATAACATAATGACTTTTTTAATTTACAAATGATACATTCAAGCCAATAACAAGAACTTTCCAAGTGTCCAACTGCACAACACAAAGGGCTTTTGTTTGAGGCTGTATTTCTCCTTTGAACATAAAAATTGTCCCAAAGCTGCTGCGGGTTTTTCCTGAAGCAATCAAACCAGCAGGGAAGCCAGTTGGATGTGCGTGTCGCTTCTTTGTGTTTTATGTGTTTCTGGTGGTGTGAAGATTAGAGTCTGTCCATGTGAAGCTTATAATTAACATGGCCAGGATTCCTCCAAGTCTCCTCTCTGTCGCCAAGCCCTCCACTCTACTACCCTGTTAGTGGTCTTAGTCCAAAAACAGGACTCAAACTGCTGTCTAATACAGAGTCACAGCCACAGTCGATTATATGTTTCTTTCATTTAACTGAAGAGAACAAAAGGAAAAAATTGAACTGAGACGCACAAACAATACTGTTACCTGTTGCTACCCCAGCGAGCAGCAGAACCCAGATACCAGATACAGAGCTCTATAAAGAAGATGCTGAAAGTAAACAGCGTTTTGAGAAAATAAGGAGAGAATTTACTGTAGCAGTCTTCACGGGAGTCTGAATTGTTAATTTTACAAGAGGATTTAAAAGATCAATGACAAAAACAGTGAGTGTAGAGTGAACAAACTCTCTGACTGAGTAGCCCGGCACATACTTAAAGCCAGATTTTAGTTATTTCCCACTTCCTCCCAAGACTGCCTCTGTGGTAGCAGTTGCCTATTCTGCACATGATTGAGTGTGATAAGAAAAGAGGCAGGATAATGTGATGAAATAATGTATAATGCATTCACTGAGGAAACTAAAACCAGGCCCCAAACTCAGACAGTGAATGGATAACAACGTTTTTCAGAGAAAAGCAGAAAAGCAGAGAAAGTATTTAACAGAGCTGTTGCCATCATGTTGCCAGTTAAATAAATCCCATAGCAAGCAGCTCCTACCAAACCTGATGATATCTGCAACAAACGACAAAAAGCATTTACTTGAACAAAGTTGTGTGACTAATGTATTCTGATTTTTTTTATCTAGATGAACTAAATGGGCAGACAACGCTGCTGGATAAAACTGTATATGGTGTGGAGAACAGCAGCACTTTCCTCGAGTGCAGTCCCAAGTCCCAGAGAGCCCTGACATATTGGCAGTACCAGCACACTACTGATGACCGCAAACATGAGGTTGGCACGACGTCAGCACACACTTCATCTATTTTGTCGAAAAAAGATCTGTCTTTACAAATCTGTCTTCAGAGCAGACTAATAATGATAGATGGCTTGACAGAATGGAGATTCATTTAGATAATACACTATCATGTTTTATTAATATTTAATGCCATAACTGATTCAAGAGAAATACATTTTGTGTAATTAAAACAGTCATGAGGTACAGCTAATAGATATTTTAGAAATGTTGAGTCTCATATCTTTCCCATCTGTATCTCTGTCTCTATCAATTCCAATTTTCTCATTCTGTAGATCAAGTCAGATGAACATTTTATCCGCACAGACCAGGGGCTTCTGATTCGCACGCTTAACAAGAAGGATTCTGGGATCTATCTGTGCCAGGCGGTCGAGCACGGCTTCATGCAGACGCTTCTAAAGGTCACCTTGGAGGTGATTGACACCGAGCGCCTGGAGGATCTGCTGCATCGCGACGAAGAGGCTGGAGCCAGCGTCCCGGCCCAGGACCGTTCCCCACCCCAAGAAACCCCCAGTCAGAAGCTGTGGTACAGAGACTTCCTGTCTTTGGTCAATCACCCGACTCTGAACAGTGTGGACGAGTTCTGTGAGCAGGTATGGAAAAGGGAGAGAAAGCACAGGAGGCAGAAAGCTCACCTGGTGCAGCAAGTACAGATACACCAGCAGCAGCAGCAGAATGTTGTGGTGAACCCTCACACCCACATGCACGCTCAAGGCCTGGCAGCCAAGTGGAAACACCTGCAAGAGAGACAGAAGGGACGCAACCGCAGGACCCATGAACTGGAGAGGGCCCCCCGCAGTGTCTGACCCATAAATCTTGACTTTTAACACCCAAAACCTGAAACCACACCCAGCTCTCATTCTGTAACCATGATTAACTCACCCACTTTTCTCCTACATACTGAGATACAGACTTCCTCTGCAAAAGACTGGATAGAAAAGTTAAACTGGAAAAAGGTAGTGCTATCCTGATCTACCAGCTGGCGTCCTCTGTGCGTGGGCAGCCATGTTTACATTACGCCTGCACAGAGGATCGCAGGAAACAGGATGTCGCATTACGCCAGACCATTGGAGCATATTATCTCAGCTGGCCTCTGTGGCCTGAACATTGCAGAGGGACCGTGTCCCCGGCACAAGGACTGGATACATATAACCATCCAATAGACATGACTGACTCCATGTTGAGATGGCTGTGTCAATGGCATTGTCTCATGGCATGCTAACTAGGTGTCTTCAAAGATGTGAAACAAAAGTAGATACCTAAAATTACCTGATGATTTCTTTTCTACTTCACAAATATGAAAGAAGAGGAGGTGGGATTGTATTAAAAACAGCATGGGAGAGTAAATGGACTTGCAGTTGAATTACAAGCACAAAATAAGTGAAGCTCATGCAAAGCACAAGTCATTTTATAGGTATTATAGATGGTTTAATCAGTCAACGTGAGAAAGAAAAATGCCCAAGCACTGCAAGAAACTGGGAGCAACAGTCACCATTTGTCGACAAATACAATTATGTAGCTAAGATGTGTAAATACTGTATTCTATGACATCTCCTCATACTAAAGGGAATGGCTTGCAGTTGTCTAGTTGTTTTATTTGTTTCCCCAAATAGAAATTTATTTAAGAAAGCAGTTGTAAGCAGGGAGATTTTGTACTAGTCTGTGTGTCTACGCCCTAGATAAGCTTCCCAAACAAAGTCAGGTTTTATTATTCTGTTTTGTTTATCTATTATTCTTCATCGGATCATCAGATTCCTTCCAGTGTAGTCATCAAAGTGACTGTCACTTTATAGGGATGTCTGCCAACTGCATCATCTCAGTGCACAAAATGTCATACAGAGTTCTTCCATGTTCATTTAATTTGTATACACCTTGTTTCCACTCCATGTGTATTTATTGATATACAACTATTTACATTGTGAAAATATTTTTCGACGTGCAGGATTCTTTTTTCTTTGATTCATCATATGGTTTGATTCATTTGATTTACATCACCAATCTCTTAAATTAACTGTATTATCACAATTACTGTAGTGAGACTGGACGTTATTTATCAAGATCGGAACATTACATGCATTACATATCAAATGCACTGAGCAATAACCCAGTTTCCATACTGTATATTTCTTCCACATGTATTGCCTCATATCCATATTCTTCACAAGCAGCGCAGTGTAAAAACTTCATTTCACTGCATGTAACATACAAAACTCTAATTTCTCTGATTATAACAGTCCTTTATTATACAATGCACACACACAAACCTGGAATGTAGCTGTGAACATTATGTAAATATAAATACTATGGTCTATGTTTGACAAGTATGACACTGTGTACTAGTGCATGTGAATACTATTGTGGTGTTCCTGTTTTGCTATAGCAATGATATAGTAGTCTGGTGTTGTCAACGTTATTCTGTTGTTTGCTTATGCAGTACACAATATTAACTATTTCAAAGATGTACATACTATTTCTGTTAGGACTCTAAACTGTATAATTGATAATTCCTGAGGTACTTATTCATAAGCAAGATCTAAACAGGACCTAACTGTGGATTTAAATGTCCACAGACACAGTTAACAACAATGAACAACAACATGAAACAATGCCAGTTGAGCATTGCAACACATCAGTATGTCAGATGACCTTTTCTAAGTGAGTGTTTGCAAACCTTGTCTGCTTTTGGAAGCCGTGATGGTGGAAGATGGGAAACACCTGGAGCCGGATTTAAGAAAATGATTTTAGGATAATCAGACAAGTTGAAAACCACAGTTATGGAACTTTCAGTAGAGATGAGCATATGATAAGATCATCATTATTAAGAGAAAATATAGGGTATCTTGCTGCATCTGTCTTGGACATACAATGAAAGTGAGGAAATGAAGTGCTGCTGCTGCTGCTTTTTGGCATGATGATGATGATGATGGTGATGTATTCTACTGATCTAATAAATGTCTCTTCATAAAGTCCTGGTTTCATTAAATCTATTTTAAATGTGTTATATCCTGCTGCTATTGTGGTATGTGGTTAGTGAAAAGAAAGGTTTCCTGTGGCGTAGATGATCAGATTAGATTTTGGAGTACCTTACTGCGTACATTTCCATATTAATGAGAAAAACGTTCATAAACTTCTAGAACCCATCCTTAATATTGGGTTTATTTAATGCTGTCTGTTATGTCCTGGCAAGTTCCCTATACCAGCAAAGAAAAGTGTCGTAATTAATGATTCAATTAGCTGAAGGAATTAACATAATATATTAAAAGTACTTAAGGAAGAATATCAGCTCAAGTATGTCATATATTTTAATGTGTATTGAAAAGTGAAACTATGCATAGTATGGTGTGCCTCAGGCAGTACAGGAATTACTGTAAGCTGTTATTAAGACCTTGATGTGTGATGTGATGTGAATAATACATGAGGTCCCCCACAGTCTCCAACTAAAACACAGCCGTTGTATTTGCATACTGACGGGAGTTGGTGGTTAAAGATGCAGTTCAACTTTGACTTTCAGTGACTGAAACTCCAGCAGAACTTATAAGAAACAGAAAACCATCTTGCCATCAAATAGTTCTCCAGGGCTTGGAAGAACCTAATTTCAATGGATCCTGCAGTACAATATGAACTGTGTTTTACTACTGCCACCTGGTGGTTACAACAAAACAGCACAGATGAATTCCTACACGGAAAAAGTGATTCCATTTCTCTCTGTTCTGTTCTCTCTGTTAGCATATAATCTTCCTAGAGGTGCTGGGTATAGCTCAGTATAACACAACAGATGTGTTTTATCACAGAAGAACCTCTGTTGACACCTTTAGTCACCTTTGATCTGAGGTCAAAGGTCAGTCAGCACATATCTCACCTGGGCTTTGACATTGACCTCTGTGGTCAATTCAACTGCTGCTGTGGGAGCTCATGAGATTCAGTACAAACTTCCTCAGACGCTTCAAAGGGAACATTATTGACAGGTTGTAGTGTTGAAAATGTCAACTGGGAAAACACATGCATGCACATGCATGCACATACACATACACACACACACACACACACACACACAGTCAACAGTAGTTTGATGGAGATTTATGTGTGTGTGGTTCAGACAGAAATAGAGACGTCTGCCCATGAAGCTGCCATTAAGAGAGATACAAAATGTACCAAAGTTAGCTGCTGGTCACGGACATGACCTGACATTTTGGCCCTGCTCATGACTACGGTCTGACATTGCTAAACCTTTATATGACACAGCATACACACAAGTGTATGTACTATATCAAACTATAATAATGTCTAAGGATTACCATAACATTATCTTGTATTTTGGCAGTAACATTTAACCATATTAACCACAAATGCAAAGAATTTGTGAGCAGAAATGGAGAGATAGAAATGGCTTGATGGCATTGCAGCATACAGTGCACACAAGTCATCACTGGATGCAAGCAAAGTAAAGCTTTCCAGAAAGAGCTTTTCCACTTCTGTCTCCACAAACCAAAGTCTTTGATAGGATTGCTCTTTGTCGTCCCAGTCATACCTGTAACACAGACCGTGACTGCCCTCCGGTGGCTAAAGGTAACTCTTTCAGTTCAGCTCTGACATCCTGCTTTGACTGATGGAAAATAGCAGCTCCCCATTTGACTCCCAGCCAAGGCCATGGATGAGTGAGAAGGACCGCCCAAACACACAAAGGACCACTGCACTCAACGGAAAAAATGACACGAGTGACAAAGTGGGAGGGCGAGAATACAGAGATTAGAGAGAAGTTAATAACCTTCTTGCTGCTGCTGCTGAAACTGCTCAAGCACATGGAGACTGCTTGTTTTTTGAGATTATTAGTCAGTAAAGCAGTTTCAATTTTTTGCATTAGAATTTCTCCATGAGAGTTACATTCATCACAAACACATCTTAAAACCTCACTCCTTTAGTTATTCAGGTCAATCCAAGTGAAAAAAAAACTTTCTTTTTGCAGTATTTGTGGGAGTGACACATAAAACACCTAAAACACACAACAAATTTAAATAATCTCAAATATAGTACACTTGATTCATATGGGTAACAGCATCATAGATGATTTAATGAATAATCAGAGAAAAGAAAATTGCATTTGATGTAGAAATGGAATAACTTTATAGAGCATGGTGTCTCACCTTGTGTTGCTGTAGTATACAGCCTTGACTAGGAAGGTGTGTGTTAAGAGTCATCTGGCTGACAGCTGAGTGAATATTTGAGACACACACAGTGCATTAGACCCTTTCCCTTCAGACACTCTTCATCTTTTACTGCAGCTGCATCCTTTACTGCAGCTATGGGAAAGAGGCATCGGTGTGTTCCCCACTATCAGGAGGCTTGGAAAAAGTGAAATGGAGCAGAGATAGAGTCATTTATTTTACACTAGTGACGATACGCTTGGTTGACGCTTCACTGGGCCCAGTAGAGTTCTGCATGTACACACATGTAAACATCACTGGTGCGTTCCAGCTGGTCTGTTCTGGGTCACCTCGAGAGACAACACTCAGGTTTATCTGGCAGATTGATGGAAAAATTCCAAAAGCAGAAGATTCAAGTCAACTTTTAGCATATACATCCTCACGTTGGTGTTTGTATCACAAAGCAAACCACAGACATGGATTCTCCCAGCAGTTTAGCTATTTTCAAAAAGGAGGACTCGCCACACAGCTGGGAGACGTGGAGTGAGCTGCATCGCCCTTGGAGACCAAACACGACTCAGTCAGCCACAACATGTCTGACAGTCACTCAACTAAAGAATGACCTCTGACAGCATCCAACGCATTAGCCAGGTGAGAAATAACATTCTTATGTCATAACTCAGTCCTGCCACCTAGCAGAGTAGCAGAGTATGGTATATCACAGCAATCTCCGAGTGAGGTAATGATCTATTCTCTTCCCCTCCAGCTGTCACTTGTCATAGGCATGTACATTTCTGGCAGCGTCCCTGTCTGTGTCATAGAGTCAATACTGGTGGTGTGTGGAGTGAGTGTAAGTTGGGGGGATTATAAAGTTATTTTCTGGAAAACTTAATTTTGTCAGACTGGGGGTGTGGGTTTACTAGCTCATTGATGGATAATGCTTTGAAGCGCGGTCAGTTTTGCGTGTGTCTGTGCGTTCCGCTCTTCATCAGACTTTGGTAGCATGTTGCCATTGCATTAGCATGCAAAGGCACATCCAGGGGTAAAACAGAGGACAGAGTATTTAGCTGTGGCAGCTTGGCAGTGGCGGTGCTGTTGGTGTGCTGTGCAGTTGGCAGGAACCTCGAGTGCCTCTCCTCTGTGAGTGACAGCATGGCATGAGAGGTTTAGACTAGAGGTATGACAAGACCTTTAGCTCATTTCCTTTGTGGAAAGTCCTGCCCTCATGTTGTTTTTATCACATATTCATAGTGTAGTCTACTTTCCCTTACGGAACAAACGTGTATTGATATTATGGACATGCCCAGTGTAGCTTGACTCAAATCACAAAACATGATCATCTGCTGAATTTTATTCAGATATTTCACATTATTTAAACACATTAGGAAATTCTTTAGTTATTTTCTTTTTTAAATATGTACACAAATGTTCAAACACACATGTAAACTGCAAAACCAGACATGATGATGTTAAAAATGATTTTCATGTCACATATATATATAATCCTATATATAATCAATATAACCCTTTCCCTTAATTGGTTTGCCTCAAGTAAAACAAAATTACACTGTAATTTGTGAGCTGTCAGCTCAAGTGATAGTATCACAGTTTCGCCAGTTCCCAAATATAAAACTCCTTTATAAATCAAATGATCTGTCTTTTTTTTTTTCTCCACCAGATCTTTGATGGCTTGAGACAGTTTTGGAACATCTCACAGCTCAGCTAAACAAAAGCAAAGACTCTTCTGCCTTCGCCTTTTCTAGCTCACACTTGACTCATAGAGTGTGCTTACATAAACATACAATTATAATGGAATAAACTTTATCATGAATGGTCCGTCATGCAAAGTCTGTTTGTAACCTCCTTGACTTGTTTGTCCAGTGGAAATGAAAGACAAGGCCAGTAAATCAGTGTATGTGTACAGTGCTTTATCATGTAATTGTCTAGACAGTCCACTATTGGCATTGGCCAGAATGTGAGTCCGGGCGAATCTAAACGAGAGCGGGAATGTGTGTTTATCTGCCAACTCATGGTCAGATCGATGGAGGACAATGCAACTGAAGTTACATTAAAACAAAAATGAACAGCATCCAATTCTCATGTTCTCATTTTATAATGTATTCAGTAAAATATTAAAGGACTGAAAAAAACGCAGAAAAAAGGTAGAAACAAATAAAAGATGTGTAAAAAAGATTGTGAAACGATTCCACAAGCCTTCGGGGAAAAAAGCTGCTGGCTAAAGCAGATACATCAGACTAAACCCTTGAGAGGGGCGATGACGACAAACGCATGAAAGCTGCTGAGAGGCGCGGATGAAATAGGATCAGACAATGGATGAATGAGGTCTGAGGTTTGTCTTTTGCCCATCCCGAGATGGGTTACAGGTCTGCTCACCAAAGAGCAGAGGTCAGTTCATTCAGAGAGATGTATCTAGGTGGCCTGCCGTGCGCTGACTGCTGCCTGGCTGCACCCTTCCACACTTCTAATCTGTAACTGATTGAGGTCTGCTGAGGCGAGGGTTAACTGGAGCTCCTGGAACACATAACCCCAGCTGAAGGCTTAGCTCTGTGTCGTCATGGCTCAGTCCCGCTTACTGAATATTAGATAACGACGAGGAATCATCCTCATTTGAAAGCAAAGCTAAAATTAATAAAAAAATGTCTGATTATGTGTGTTCTATGTGTCAATATAGCTATAAGCAAAGACTTTCCCTAAAATTCATCAATCCTTTTTTAAATTTCCAAAACCTTGCAAGAATTTGGAAGTATACACAATTAAATCCCCATCTCCATCTCTGCTGCCGTTCTTGTACAATCCAATGTGAAACATGTGTTGATGTAATTTATGATTATACATAAATTAGAAACACGGAAACTTAAACATTCGCCACCAGAATTTATCTTAGTCAGCACAGATTAGCAATTGCAGCCATATCCTGGGGAGAATGTGCTCTAAACAAACTCTTCACCATTTATGTAAAGCACTGTTATGCTAATCCAGTCTAAATGTAATTAAAACCTTTGGCAGCAAAACAAATATTTGTCAGCATGCATTTGCATCTCCGAATCAACTGCGTACAGAACTTTATGTGCTTACAAACCAGCACTAATTTGCTAAGAATAAGAAATGCACATTCATAATTAATCTTTCCTACAGTTTCTTCTGTCTTCAATTTTCTTTCAAGCTGGAGAAGGAAAAACAACATGTGGGAGTACATGCAGGACTGTCAGAGATCAAGTTTCACTCTTTTAACATCAGGCAAACAAATTCCAAACATTTTACGCATAACACCCTTGCGATTTTTCAGTCTACTTGTTGCTGATACAATGCAGTCGACAGTAAAATCGCTGTTTCTTTCTGCATCACACACAATTTCACACAAATTAAGCGTTACAAAGCTTTGGCTTCTTCATCTTGTTTCACAGGAGCAAATGATCATACATATTCTGCCACCTTTTTGGAGGTAATTGTTTCCTTTCTCCAGTTTGCATCATAGGACCAGAATAACTTGCACACCCAATGTTATTGACACATTAATAGATGATTAATAGACAGAGTGCTTTATGAACCCCAGTGGGAAATTATCTTGTTACAGCAGCCAAGTCGTGTCTATCAAAAACCAAAAACAAGAGAGACAAGCCCTCATCTCACAAACATCCGACTGACTGTGTAAATGCAGGTGCTGTGGAGTCACATGGTTTACTGAGATGTATGAGCCTGGTTATTTTCTCAGGGTATTTTGATTTATTGATTGATGTCAGAATGTGCTGATTTCACAGCAAAAGCGTTGCATGACAAGGGCTTTAATTGCAGGTGTTAGCTTCAAGGTGTTTTCCTGTCTAAATTTAGCCATTAGCTAACCATTTCATGTGGTGGACACGTGAAAATAGCACATCTGTTTTGTGCTGTTGCCACATTGTCCAATTAGTGGTTGAGGATAGAAATTCTCTCAGCCACCGCATAGCCCACTTTTCACAGTTCATGCTGGTTGTGTGAGACTGTGCTGATGAGTACACGCTGGTGGTTCAATGTGACCCAAAACAAGTATGTTTTGTTCCAGGAAAAGTGTTTGTCAGTTGACATAAAGTGTTGATTTTATTGACTTTAAAAACCAGTGTTTACCTCCAGTTTCCTTATAGAGTCAAAGGGGATCTTGCAATGGTTTCAGTGGAATTGTTGGTCCAGTAATTACGGACACGTGAAGAGACAAACAAAGGCAATGGAGGTTACAGATGCAGGAAACAGACAGACAATGCAGACAGACAAACCAGTCATACTGGCATTGCTCTGATTAGTGCCACACTGGCGTCAGTCTGAAACTTTAACTTACTAATAGGTTTATAACTGTCGGGAGTTTCTTTTTTATAGTCTTTATTGTAAAAATTAATTGGTCATTTTTGAGTACTGCTGAAAACTGCATGTTTTATTTGGAGAGTGTCACATAATGAGTTACAGGAATGGCGTGACATTATGGGAAATACTCTTAATTGTTTTCTAGGAGAGAGTTAGATGAAAAGATATATATGTGTGTGTGTGTATAATACAACTGTCATGTCTTTAGGGTAAAAATGAAGCTAGAATGATGGATTTATCAAATGCTCGGATAACCAGCTGCTGGCCGAAGCTCCATATTTACTGTACAGTCATGAGAGTGACATCAATCTTTTAAATCTCTGCAAGAAAAGCAATAAGCATATTTTACTAAATGTCAAACTATTCCTTTAAGGTAAAATGTATTTGGCCCAGCTGGGGGAAAAAGCAATGGTTATCAATGTTTTTTCAAGGATATGATTATTGCCTACCACATTCTTGTGTGTATGCAAGTTCATATACATGTCTACACATACAGTATAACAGCTTGTCGGTGTTTCTCTGGTGAATGTCTAATTTTGATTGGAGACTCCTGAAGGTCACTAATCAGAGAAAGGGAGAAATGTAAACTTAGTGACATCTGCAGATGGATTAACAGGAGATTTTGACACAGGTCACTGACAATTCTGTTTAAAGCAGTCAGAGTGATATAGTGAAGGTTAGTAGGTTAACTGATAGTTCTGCCAGAAGGAACCATACATCTGTAACAACCATTAGTCTTGATACCCTCAACTCAATTCTGATTCTCCCACTCACATTCTTGCACATGTTTGACAATGACAAACACATGTCAGTATGTGAGCAACGTACATAATTGAAGCACAGTGAAACCTTTATTAAGGGGTCATCTCCAACCTCTGTAAGTAAGAAGGGCCTGATTTCAGACAAGGGTGGGGTGTTGAATATAAGCGTGTCTGGCTTTTGTAGGACTAGAAAATGCAGGAAACAAAACACACTAGCCAGTAATTTACTAAGAGAGACATACCAGCTAACAGATACACCCAAAGCATGAGTCACATTCTTAATTTGTGGATGTGGACACTGTACGCACTACTTTTTAAAGCATTTGGTCTCAATTAAACTCATTTTGCTCTTAGTTTATGTCTTTCTACATCACACAGGGGTTTCTTTTTATCTGGTTGAATGTTTATTTGTCAGATTGGCTGAGCAATTAATGACAGGCTTTAAACAAGAGAGCTGTGCTTTATTGGTCACAGGCAATCATTCTGCACAGAATTTTGAGGAACTCTCGCTGCTTCTGAACCACTTCAAAGCTGACTGTCAGAAAATGGGGCCAGAGAAAAAGTGCCGCAACATTTCCCTTCTTGCAGTGGTGCACGGTGGTCCTGTCCTGGAGCAGGATTGGGGCACTCTGATTCAATTTACGTGTCACTATTCATATTTCATGAACACACAGGCGTGCGCATAAACATATGCACACCGTCTCACACACACAGCCGTCATGTGCTCTCACACACACACACACACTACTGACAGGCACCACATACATTTATACCCGCAGTCACACTGAGGAAAGTTGTTTTTCCACTTTAGATGACTTTATGCAGAGAGCTTTTCCTTCAGCAAGACCTAAAGTGTTGTCTGAATTAATGCACTATGCAACACTAGTTATAGTTTCCCCACAGTGATTCAAACTCAGCAGCTTTTCCGCCTATCCACCCTTGGGTTTCACTTTGGTGTTGAATGAAATGTGTCTGACATTTCTTGGTAGGAATAAATCAAAAAGCAGCGAGCTAGAAAAATCAGCCATAAGTACATGTTGAAGGCAGATGTTTAGTCTATTCCTGCCACCATTATTATTATATGTATTTCTATTTTGTCTACTGACAGTGATCAGAGCTGAGAATGTTTAAGACAAATGGTCAAGAAAAAGACCAGACTGCATTAAAAAAATCTTTCTGAGTGGCCTGGTTTTCCGATCTTAAACTTTTCTACATAAATACACTCATGTCACTGTGCCAAGCATGACGGATGACAATGCACAGGAGGATTAATGGGTGTTTCCGCGTGTCGGTGAGCTTCTCACTCCTGCGCACATGTGCAAAAACATGACAAAATTCACCTGAAAGCTCACAAACACAGGCGCACAATACACACTCAATCAGGAGCAGACACCCGCAACAACACGCACACACCTGTAGATTATGTGGCAGTTGCCATGATGATGGATGAGAATACACATGAGGCCAGATGGTCACTTCCACATATCACTCCAGAGGCGTAACCCATTCTTCCTCTTCACCATCTGTGACTGCACAGCGCTGGCCTAGGCTGGGTTTCCCATTACTAACCCTATAACTAAGAAATAGGCCCTTAGAGCCAAATCACAGGAAGCAAAGAAAGCCAAATTTGTGGCCACGTAGCTTCTGTGACAGGGGGCTTGTAACCACTTGAGCTTGACTTATACATTGTGGGTTCTGGCATTGTATTTAGCCAAGAGAGAATGCACATGCCACGCTTTGGTGCCGCAGACACTCGTGCAAAACACGCCCCTACTTAGGCAGCACTCAGCAGGAGAGATATAGGAAATAATGTAGTGTAACAGAATATATACAGACTTCCTTTTTCCACTTATCTATAAACATGTGTTAAAAGTGGTTACAAGTATGATTTCATATGTGTGAAGGTGCGCACAATGGGTTTTATAACCATAACATTCACACTCGGCGGACCCAGCCAATCATAACACACCTGGCTTCTAAGTCAGATTGGGCCTGCACCTCCTCCACTGCTGTCTGTATCTCTCCCAGTTCGTTCATCTGTGGCTAACGGTGAGTCCCTCTCGCTGCGTGGTATCACACACAGTGCAACATGAGCTCTCTGATAGAATCTCCAAACCGCACAAACACAAGTAAATCCATTTGTGTGTTGTGGTGAGATTTTGTTTCCTAGCCGCTCAAGTAATATCATGCACCGTGATCACTGATGTATGGCAAGGAAACAAGCACTGCTACCTGCCTTCAAATTCTGACTGATGCCTTTGCAGTTAGTGTGTGCCACGAGGACAAACTTCACCGGCCATATGATAGCCACCTGTGTAAACGGTTGGAGTATCTCATGGCTCTGAAACACTGGATCGTCAGAGTGCTGCTTCTGCTGCTGCAGGAGACCAGGGGCCTGACCTTTCTTTAGCAGAGGGGAGCCCTGCAGGAGGTCAGTGGTAGACATACACCAACATACACACATTTTCATGCATAAATGCATGTACACATACTCACCCAGTTAAGTCTATCTTCCTTTTAATCTCTTTATTTCCTTTTCTTTCTTACTGTGTTACACTGTGACACAGCAGTTCATTGCACATAACTATAAGACATTTGCACAGGCATAAACAGTGTGTATGTTGGGGGGCATTGAGGGGGGGCGTTGGGGGGTGTACTTGTCCGTCTCGGCGGGTCAAACAGGAGGTGAGGGAGGCTTCTGTTGGACAGGGGCGGATATTGACACAGCATTAACATGAATGAAAATATTTTCTGTGTTCAGAGAGCATGAAAAGAACGCCGCCAGACGTTTGGACATGGCCTGTACAAACAAATACTAGACATCAGCACTCAATCAAACAGTCTTTTCACACAACCAGGCTTCCTAAAACAGCGGCTCAAGGAAGGAGGCATTTAACGGCAGGTAAAACTTTGCGACCATGGGTGTTGCCGTGTTTGGAATTTGACGCATTCACAGAATTCAGACATTGCAGAGCAAATATCTCTGCAGTGCACTACATGCTGAATTAATATTCTAGGTATTGGTGGAATCCCAAGAAAGCACGTAAGAGGACAGAATTTCAATGGAGGTGAGAAGAAAGTGGGTGTGTGCCTGCTGTGTAGGACTGCTGCATGGGAGGACCCTTGGTACAAGAGCTAGCACAGTCAGAATCATACTAATGGAAACATCAAGGGCTGAAAGTATAACACAAATCAAGAAAGGGGAAGGGAAACAGGGACAGAGTGTGTGTGTGTGTGGGGGGACGTGCAGGATTGAGCTGTTGCTGTTGCTGTTTCTGGTCTGAGGCAGATTTCTGACTGATTACTGCTATTAGACCCGGTAAAGGAAGGAGAGACCCGTTCAGTCACAGAGGGGCCAATGTGAGTAAATGGATGCTGCACCCACTGCTCTGTGTGCATTAGCCTCTTTAAACGGCTATTAATCTGAGGTAGTGGCTTAAGAGATCGGAAATGAAAATCTTCCGGAGCACCTTTCATCAGGGTGCCAGGCTGAAATATGCTCCTACATGAAGCCCCAGGTTCAAAGTGATGAAACTGCGTGTCACAGTCAGTCAGATAGTGTCAGCACCACGGGAGGCTGACGTTGAACAGTTGTCTCACCCTCAACAACAGATGAGAGTCTATATTTGCACCAGGCAATGGAATAACAGAGATAGTGTATGTTACGAGACCTCCACACACACAAAGTCCTTCTGTTCTGGCAGAGAACAGGTGCAACGTGGGAGTTGGAGCCATCAGATCCCAGGGTGGTGCAAGGGGGTGGGGGTGCAGCTGCTAGAGCCTAATGCAGTCACTTCCAATTCCATATCACTGTATGTGTTTTAATTTATCGGCTGGCCATTTGTCGATGGGAAATACGTTCACACTCACATTCGCGCTGTGCATCTCTCTCTCTGTCACTTCTGTCTCCCCTGTTTTCGCTAAACATCCTATTTATTCAGCAATGTATGCTTGCTTTGTCTGTGAATAAATTTGCGATGTTGGTGCAGTTTTATTTTCACCATTAAATTGTAAAGATCTCACTTATAAATGAGAACTACCACTTCGAAATGTTCTTATTAAATCCCTTTTTTTAGGTAATTAAAAAACAATTATACCACAATGCAAACACCAGGCACAGATTTGAGAGCAACAAAAGGAAGTTTTTTCCTTTTTTTGTCAGACTGATGCTGGTGATGCAGACTGATGGAATGCTTCCATTTTGGGGATCAGCATGACTTAATGTTGGTGTCACCACACAGCCATGAGAGAGAGACAGAGAGAAACAGATGTATAACAGATAACGCTCTGCTCCAGTTACTAGACGCCTGTGGGACCTTCCTGTGGGATATGTGTAAATTCAATAATGACTCCAGTCACATCTTAGAGAATTTTCTTTTCTTTCTGAGAGTGTGTGCGTATACTAATCAGATTCAGAGAGCTCTGGACCTTAAGACAAAACAAAGGACTACAAGGACACAGTACAAGACTGCATGTCAATGAGTTCAACATTAATATTTTACACAATATTCACAATACCTCAGTACCTGTACTCTCTCTCTCTCTCTCACACACACACACACACACACACACTAGCATAGCATACTGGAAATAGGGATAGAAAACGAACTCGTTTATGACAGAATACAGTAGCAACGGAAGATGAAAACAGACCAAATGACGAAAAAAAACAGGCACGGTATGAAACATCAAGGCAGGAAATGCTGGACACAAGGACAAACTAATAACTAGGTTTTATAGAACTGATGAGTGTGAGAGATGGGTGGATAGATAAACAGAAGGAGAGATTAAATGGGCAGGGAGAATAAAATTGCCATGAAAGAAACCTTGTACATGAAAATCCATGGTAACAGTGATAATGACTATCCACATGGAAACAAACACAAAGAGGGCAATAATTGAAAATGAGAGAAGTGCCAGAGTTAAGAGGCTGAAAAACCTTGGCTCGGATCCATGTTAATGCAGCGGAGGTAGGAGCAAAAAGGAGGTGGTAAGGGAGGAGGGAAGGGGGAAGAGGAGAAGCAAGGGGTGGTCTGTGGAGTGACATGAGAGGCAGTGTCTTACAGAGTCTGCCTGGGAGACACGGCACACTTAATCCAGCTGCCTGGGAGGGAGAGAGAGATCTCAAGACAATCTTGGAGGAGCAGGCAATTTTCAGCTGATACACATTCCCCATGTCAACCAACAACACTCAGAGGCTTTTCCTCACACACACCACGGCTATGGCAGGTGGCCTCTGCCCAGATCAGAAGCCGTGGTAGAAGCCGTCTTAATTGACTCACTGAGGTTTGAGCTGAGGGTTGGATCCTCCCTGGCTATTCGAGCGTGAGCAGAGTTAGGAGCTGGAGCTTCACTTTCTTCCCCAGTGCAGAGCGACCGCACGTCAGGCACGAGGCTCTCCACTCCTCCCCTCTCCCACTCTGCCTTTTCCTGGGCTTCTGTCCAGAGAATGACTGGCTCCAGTGGACCC
Source organism: Scortum barcoo (assembly GCA_023238725.1). Classification (NCBI taxonomy): domain Eukaryota; kingdom Metazoa; phylum Chordata; class Actinopteri; order Centrarchiformes; family Terapontidae; genus Scortum; species Scortum barcoo. Next base: position 15,887,555 of record CM041536.1, read on the forward strand.
AAGAGGAGGAACGCAGCCTGAGGATACAGTACAGCAGCTCCAGCCCTGCCCGCCTGCCTGCATGCCTGCCTGCTGGGACAGACAAATGCACTGAGTTTTTACAAATAAGCAGCGCCAGAACCTTTTTGGAATCCATAGACCTGATTTTTTTGTTTGTCATCAGATCAAAAAGACTGGATCTGAGCTGGGCATACAGACAGACAAACAAACAGACGGACTGACATATGGACAGAGAGCAGTGGGCACTGCGGCGTGAATGTAGCAACTGGACTTCTCTTCTCCGTGGTTACTAAGACCAAACAAGGATAATAGCCAGAACTCTCTCCTGTCCACCGAGGTAGTGGGTGGATGCAGCTTTCAGCAGACTGCTATAGGGGAAAGCAGATACTGTATAGAAGCTGCAGAGATAGATCTTGTTGATCCACATCATCAGAAAATGGACTGTTGCCTCCAAGTATACTTTTGTTGGATTGTCAAATCTGAGATCTCCTTTTAAACATTGTTTGCAGGAACTTGCAGGTCAAAGAACTGTAGACTTTCTTTCCTTTCGTGGACTTTTGCTGCCCATGTTTAGTGGACTTGAAGGATTTCTGCGTGGATGAACGTGGAGTGTTTGTCTCAGTGAGGATGGCAGAGAGCATGAGGACTGTGTATCTGACAGTGATGCTGCTGTATCTTGTTCTGCTGGGCACGGCTCACGCAGCTCACAGCATCTATCCGAGGATACGTCTCTCACACAAAGGTAAGAAATACACAGCATGTGTTTCTTTTATTACATTTAATCTACTTCGGCAGCGGACAGCGCCGTCGCACAAATTCAAATGCTCTGTCATGCAGCAACAATATCAAGGGAAAGACAGCCTTTAAGTGCCGCAGCATAGTGTGTTTAACTGTCTAGAACAGTCAGTGCAGCCTCAACTGAAACTAGCATTCGCTGTTCAGTATCTTCAACGCAGATTGAAATAAGACAGGTGTGACAAAATAGATTTTCTCACACGCTGTAGACCTCGTCTCTCAATTTATAGCAATGTTTATTACAGTGTTTTTTGTTGGTATCAGTGAGCTGAATTAAGCTGAGTTATAAATAGTTATTTTTTCTGATTTAAATCTCCTTCCTCAGTATTTTGCAAAACAGTATATATCTATATATACGTATGCATAAAAATACAACCAATTACAGAAGATGCACTGACAACAAAGTAAAGTCACAGAGGGGGCATCCTTTGTGAGTGAGTACAAGAAGCCGCTGGATATCATTAACATGCTATGAGGTGGTCATTAAAGATTTATGTATTAGCCTAAGAGAAAAAAGTCACCATGCAGGATTTGCTCAAAGAGGTTGGACTTCTGCTCTGACTTTGTGAAGTGCATACTTTTTTCAGTCACTGTTGATGTTTAAGGAGCCTCCGTGTAGTTTGTTTTGACCCTTTGGACACGGTGGCTGAGAATCCACAATGTGGCTTTCTCTCATGCCACAGCGGCAGAGCGATGGAGGAGGTTGTTTTTTTTTTTGGGCATGGGAATGGATGAAGCTGTATATGCATCTGAGGGGGAGAGAAGTGTTCATGTGTCTGTGCCTGTTTACGTGTGTGTGGGAGAGTGTGATATGGATGTGCATGCAGTGGTGGTTGTTGTGTATCTCTTGGACAATAATAAGGGTTTATCTTTGTAGATAAAACCCTTGAGTAAACATTGCCTTTTTCTCACAGTTTCTTTCATCTCAATAGCAACAGAAGGTGATGATTCCACATAAGCCTGTTAGTCATAGTTGAATACAGGTGAGGAATTTGGATGGTCAATAACTCATAAATATGCTGCTGTGAGTCTGTTATGAGAATCGACATGTCTGGTTCATCAGTTACAGCTTGGAGGAGGCGTTTGCTGAATTCTGAAATGTACTGTATATATTTTTATGTGCACAGACGAACTTGTAAGCCTCAAGACAATACATAAATAAACACTGTTTTCCAGTGGAAAGAATTTTAAAGATAGAAACTACGATTAAAAAAAAAAGATGACTAAAAGAGATTGGCCCATTTGGCAACAGCGATGCCAAGTTCATACATCAAGAAAAGTGAGCAGATCAGTGCTAATGTGTTCAGTCATAAATGCCATATCAGTATTTGTTATGATCGGGACTTTCATATATCACCCAATTCATTAACCGCCTGAGGGGAAAGCTGCTACAGTGATTGACATCCCACCTCTCTGTCTCTCCCTCTCGCCTTCTTTCTCTCCTCTGATGCATGTTCTGGCTAGCACAAAGCGCCATGAAAAGACTGCAGTTGGATCCTATCATTATGGAATGAAAAACATCTAGGCCTTAATATATGCCTCATGGGCTCTGCCAGTGATTTTTGCACACATCCTTAAGTTCACACAAACTCCTCGCACACATACACACACACACACACACACACAGACACATACACAGGCAGAATAGTGTGAATTCTTCACACGCCAATGACTTGGATGCAATTCAGGGAGATGGAGAGGGATGTGGTTTTAACTATTCACCCTTAGGACTAAGAAAATATTACCATAACATCTGGTATCAAAATAGGGTGGAAGAACTAGATTTCCCTCTTTGAGAGAAAGATTGATCATAGGAAAAGAAAGTTAATAATATCATACTTACACATTTTTTAAATCATCTGGTGGTCAGATGGGCAGATACCAAGTGTTGGATCAATAGAAATCTCAATAAAATATCAGATCGAGTTTCTCCTGGTTTCTGGGAATGAATTCCTTTGGGCACATTATCATGTGTTTCAAGGACGACCTTACTTCCATGCAGCATCAATCTCTGCATGCTTTGATGTTAGCTACACTTTACACATGGTGTGGAATTATTATTCACTCTCTTTCATCTATTCCTTATCTTTTTGTCTAGACTTCTGGACCAGTGAAGATTTTTCTGAATTTCCTCATTTCTACTTCCTCTTTGATCATGGTCATCCTTTCATTTGCTTACATTCCCCATTAACTCTAGTTCCAAAAGGTTGCTATCTAAATCAGGTGAAATATTGAGCTGCAATCACAGACTCTCTGCTGTCTTTGGGGAGAATTGACCCTAATCTTTGACTGCACAGCTTCCAAAGACTTTAAACACAGGCTAAAGATGGTAATACACCTCAATTGCATGGACTTTTGTCCAGTCAGACTCCTTAAATCCTGGCTAATTATACAAAGAAATGCCCTGCATGGAGATGTGCTCACCGTAGAACAGCAATGAAAACTTCCTTTACTGTTTGTTTTGCTGTTTCTTTGTGTCTTTGGACAGAGATCCATAAGATTTGGATCTGCATCGTCCAAGACTCTTGGCAGTAGCTTCAAATCTACAGGCCTGTGGAGTGAAATGAGCTCTTCTTTTACAGCAACCATCAATTCTGCTGCTAATGAAGCTGTTGCACAGCTAGCATGTGTCAGGATCTCGGTGGGCTATAGGTAGACAGCCAGACTTTGCTGCCTCTACAGCACTGTCATGCTTGGCCTGAGCTGCACAAAGGGTGATGCAGCAGTTTTCATAATCGTGATTACCCACTAAGATCAAAGTCACTTCCAAAAATTCTTCACTTCTGCATAGTTTAATATGCTGGCTAACCTATTTATCTGTACTTCTGAGGGTTAAGTTGGACATTCAGTTCAAGTTGATTCAGTCATGTCTGTTCATTTAATTCAGCTGTGTTTTGGGGCAAATAAGTGTAATGCATTCCTGATTTACTGAAGCTTATAATATCATCCCACCATATAATAAGTATCTGCCGAGACGGGCTCTGGTAATGCGCACTTAGAGGCCGTCATCTGGCAAAGACAATGGAGAATATACCAACATTAAAATTAAAGTCAATGCTGCTTCTGTCTGCAGCAAAGAAATCTTGAAAAAATCCCAAAATTGCTCTGTGCATTCCTGAGTTGGCTGGTTATTATTGCAGACAGAGCTTGTCTTTCCAAAGAACATGTCTAAGTTTAGTAAAAGGGTTCATGAGAGCTGCGATGGCAAACACACAGAAAAAGAAAAGAAAAAAAAAAAGCATTTCACAGTAATTAAATTGACCAGGCATCCATTCAGCATGCCTGCCAAAGACGTGTTTACTTAAAAGTCGTAATCATTTAGTAAGATATAAATATTTTTCTTCAGCAAGTCAGCGAAGGTGAATAAAGTTATCCAGTGACGCTAAGATGTTCTGACAGGGTTAACATCTTGCTGTGTATGTTCACTTATATAAATAAACACATGTGCTTTCCCTATTTCAACCCAACATTTCCCTCATAGAAAATTTAAACAGACGATGGTTAAATTTACTGATAAACTACAGGTGTATGTGTTTGAGTTTAATATACTGCAGGAGCGAACATGAAGCTTGAGCAAACACAGCGGTTGACAAAACCTTTTTTTTAAGAACAATTCCTTTTATTCAGTACTTTCTGTAAAATGATGAGGTTTAAGCAGAGGGAGCCGAGGTGCATGCATGTGTGAACACAGGGATTACTCAGGTAGCAATTACTGATGTATGAAACCCCCCTTTGAGCTGTAATTTTAAACCTTCCTCTCCAGACAAGAAAAAGCTCTCTCTTTATGTGTATTACAACCTTGAAATGATGTGGCTGTAGGTGACTTTCCTCTGAGGCTGAGATGGGGAATGCCGGTATGGCCTGAAGTTGTGCCTGCCTGAAATGAAATGTAGCAGAAGGGGGTGGATTTTTTTCTATATAAAGCTAATGTGCAAAGTGAGGAGTCCCATTAACTTTCTTCAACCTACATATGGAGAGACCTATAATTAACATTTACCATGTTGGCTCAGGGCCACGGGGAAGTCATGGACCTTATATCAACTGCTGGAAAATGGAGGGTATGGTGATGATTAGATAAATCACACCTTTTAGGTCAGTAAAGGAAAAATGATGTTTTTTCAACCCCCCTCCCCTCTCCTCCACACTCACCTCTGTCTCCCTCTCCTCTTCCTCTCATCTCTCTCTCTCTCTCGCTCGCCTTTTCATTTTGTCTGTGTACATCCCAGCGTCCCTTTCTCTCCCATTGTGTTATGTGTGTGCTCTCCAGTTCATTAATGAGATGTCCAGAGGGGAAGACAGCTGGTGAAACTCTAATATCCTTTCTGACCTTTTCCCGGGGAAGGGACCAGGGAGAGGAGATGAGTTAAGTTTGTGAAATGGGAAAAGGAGAGAAGGCACAGAGATTGTTTGAGTCTTCAGAGACCATGTTGCAATGATATAACAGAGGGTGAGGGATGACAGGGGAGGTGAACGCTTCAAGACACAGAAATGCAGAGTGGATATTGTTTATTATAGGCTGGCAGTTAAAAGGAAAGCAAAGCTTGTTTTTATTTATTTTGCTATGACAACTTTTGGGAGACAGAGAAGAAAACAAAGATGAGAACTCTTCATCTGGAATTTGGGTACACAAGTTGTTGGTTAAACTTGCTGTAACACTGAGAGTAGAATAACTAAAGCACAAAAAAAATGCAGCAAAGAAATCTACATCCAAGGGGTTTCTTTTTTCTTCATCTTTCTTTGGATCGTTCACACAAATTACAGTTCATATAAAAACCAGTTTACCCTTCATGGGGTTTTGACACATAGCTACGCACTGAAACACAGTGAGCCACGTCAATGAGTAATTCATCTGGGCTCCAAAGTCATATACATGAATGGTGAAGGCAGCAAAGTTTGGGACAGATCAGTCAAATACAGCGCGCTCTTCTATTTGGAAAGCATATAAAAAGTTGACACACTTCCTCTGTGAATACCTGCGTTGTTCAATTAAGAGATATATAAATGTTTGGGACAGTAACAACAGGAACTGTCAGCTGTAGAGGTATTCTCCTGATTTATGACATCAATCAGGTTACGGGCTTACACTCGGCCTTTATTACAGAGAAACATACGTGGCCCTCTTTCTTTCTCTCTCCCATCCTGCCCAGACACTCCATGTGGCTTTCATTTTGCTCTGTGACATCATTCCCCACGCACACACAAGAGGATACGGGAACACAAGGCTATATACCGATAATGGCATAACACCCCAGTTCTCCAGCTCCTGACCCCGGCTCCCCCAGGGGCTCCATGGTCTCACTCAGGCCTCGACAACGCAAGGAGAACAGACTCCCTTCTTATTCTTGTCCCCTTTTACTCCAGCCGACTCCAATAATTCTCTTTGTTTCTGTTCCAGCACAAGTCCCATTACTCAATACATAAACCTCCATAGGCTTATTTCCTCGGAAATATGAGACTGCCTACCAAAAGTCTGATTTCTGACATGAAATGCGTGCCCAGTATTGGCTATAGATTAAATTATGATTGCAAATGTTTGCAATGCAATGCAGATTTTTTTTTTTTAATGATCTCCTTTGTACATTTATCTCGGTTTCTTTGACTAAACATGAACCCCAGCTGCTAAGAGACATATAATCAAAAGAAGGTTTCTACCACGCATACACATATACACATACACATTGTTTTCCCCAGTGCAGCAAAGCGTTGTCTCTCCATACATGGCTAAAGAGTCGATCACAACATTTATTTTGATTTCACTCCACGAAATCTTCTCGGACATCTCTCAGCACTCTGCAGACAGCTGATGAAAGTGTCTGTCTTGAGGGAGTCCTTTTCTCTGTGTTTTCCATTTGAAATGGGATCACAGTAGGGCCATGTGTCTCCCTGGCTCAGTTGCTGATGGAGGAACACCCTCCTCCTCCTCCTCCTTCTCTTTCTCTTCCTCCTCTAGGCTCCTTAGCTGACGAATACGGAGCCCTCTCTGGCTGCAGATGGCGAGAAAAGCTTGGAGGGGATAGAGTGTGAGAGAGAGAGAGAGAAAGAGGGGAAATGTGGAAATCCCCCCTTTCCCTTCTTCAGTCTGAGCGTTGGCTGCAACTGTCTGTAACGGGTGCGCATAATGACAGAGGAGAAGTCTTTTAAACAGCATTGTGCGCCCGAAGCACCTCTCAGTATGTCAGCATAATCACATCCAGCAATTGTGTTTCATGCTAACTCTGTAATCATGTGTAATTAAGTCAATTAATCAGCACCTATTATTATAAATGTGATTAAAGGTTCTCCTCACTTGGATTTGTATAGTGGTGGGGAATGGATGTTCTCTTTTCCTTTTTCTTTCTGTCTATTCTGGCTCGCTTTCTTCCTCTCCTTTGTTCTTTCATTTTCAAGTTTCAAGCTGGTTGTTGGGGTTCCTCCTTCTGTTTCATCACACGAGCATGGCATGGAAACATTCCAGTTGAGGGCTGAACTCTATACATCTAAAATATCATATTTACAATTCTACACGCATAAACACAATTATAGGACGAAACCTATCTGCGTTCACGTTTGTGCGTGTGCGCAAAGGAGTGCAAGAGAGCTTGCGCACGTCAATGCATCTCGCTGTGTGTATGTGTAAAAAAAAATCAGCTGCCACTCATCGTTATTAACAAAGACAAGTGAAAAGTGGATGGAAAAAAAAGGGTTCAGCTTATGGGCTGTTTACTCCATCACTTTAAATAGCCGTCTCAGTCTGTCATCTAAATAAGTGGTAGCAGATCTGACTTCACACAAAGAAGGAGCTGATTGTTTGGGAGCCAGCCTAACACTTGTAGAAAAGCTGAAGTGGAAAGCTAGGGGACTGTCCTTGATCCAAGTTCAGCTTAACTTGAAGGGAAGTGTGAGGAGATAGAGGGAAGTGTGTGTGTGTGTGTGTGTGAGAGACAGAGAGAGAGATACAGAGAGAAAAAGAGCTCCAAGTGTGTGTGGATTAGATAATTACAGGAAGCATGTCTGGGCCCTGGCAGAACACCACTGCCACATCCACTCAGACCCTGCCACCTAACCACCCGAGATCTAATGCTCTGAAAACAAACAGTCGCTTGTCTCCAGCATAGAAATCTTAATAGCAACAAAATATACACAGTCACCCACCCCTCCCGTGGATACCTAATCCTATGTAAAACAAATAAAACCTGCAATGGAGGGCACGCTGTGGCTATGAATAATCGGCAAAAATGGGATAAATGCTCTCTCCTTCTATCTCGGAGATCAAGTCACTAAAAATATACAGATGCTAGAAAAACAAATCGTACAATTAACCCATGCAACCTCAGCATGTAGAGACATCTTAGCCTTATTTAAAATAGTTGAAAGGTTGGCATAGTATTACAGTCATGCGTGTATTGCAAATGGGCTAGTTGTCATTTTTTTCCCTTTCTTTCTTCTTTTAAAGGCAGTTTTCTGAAGAGTGGTGGATGGATAGCCTAACTTGTGTGCAGAGGTGCTACAAATAGAAAGCGAATACAGAATGTGCAATGCTGGTGCTATAAATCTGATCGCAAACCCCGGCTTGTCTTTTTGAATCTGTCTGAGGTTTCAAACGCTCTGCTAACACACACCAGACCCTCCTTTCTTCTTTTACAAGGACACCCAGTCGTGTGTTAATGAAAGGTTTTTCATGCCAGTGTGACCCAGAGGTAATGCACACCTCTGGGACTTCAGCACTTAGTTTAAATCCTTCCCCCCTCCACATCTCCAGGAGCTCACAGAGAGCAGGTATAGAGGAGCAGCCTGTCAGGTTTAATCACGAGCATTAAACTGGGTGTGCTGCATGTGCGCAATGCAAACTATCTGCGTCCACTTTGTCTGTGGTTTTGCTGATGAGTGTGTGTTTACATTGGATGACATGCCTGTCATGGTCCACTGCTTCCTTTTGAGAGAGGGATTTCAAATCACCTAAAGCTAGACTGACAGGGAGTGGCAGCTGACCTCAAACTAATGGCTGATAAAGAGACTGGTTCCGTTTCCTGTCTGATAAAACTGCTTCCTCCCAGTAAAAGAGAGCACAGGCCACACTTGGTACATCAAATGTTCTTCCCATTAATCGCGTCATCTTTCCCAGGACTCGTGTCCCGCTGCTTCCATGCTTTTCTCTGCAAAGTGCCTTTATGCCTCCCAGAGCCTCCTCTCACTTGAGCTCTGTCAAGGGTTTGCAGTGGTCTTTAAAGCAATTTATTGGTTGCCTGGGAGGCTCTTTTAAGCCCTCTGAACTTTAACTGATGGTAAAAAAAAAAGCAAGATGCGTTTTAGTGCCAAATGCAAAGCCAAAGTCGCATAGAAGCATAGCTGAATTCACTGAGAGGAGACAAAGGTGCCACAAGAGAGGAAGAGATGAGATGGAAAGATAACCCCGCTGTTGCTCTCTGCTCTGTTGGGGAAGCTCTGAATCAAAAACACATGTTGCAATATGCCCTTAGCCATGGAAGCAGTTGAGGCACAGGTTACTAGAGCAGTTAGAAATCCCTCAAGCAAAGGGGTTTGGTCAAATTTGATCATGCCGGTTAGCACAGACAAAGAAGTAAGACGAGATTCCACGTTTGAAATGAAACAAAATGTCCAGCCAGTCTAGCTATCCCCACCTAAATTGCAGACTTGCATTGTGTTGCTATAATTATTTTGTCTCTTTCTCCTGTTGTGCGTGTGTTGATGTCTGCAGAGCTCTGGCAGCTGAACAGGACCTGGGTGTTTCAGGGACATGGAGCATCTCTTCAGCCCCAGACCATGCTGCTGGATGAGGGCCACGAGAGGCTCTATGTTGGGGCCAAGAATACTCTGTTCTCCCTTAGCCTGGACCGGGTTAACATGCACCACAGAGAGGTAAGCCTGCTTTCATCCCTCCCTGCCTGTTAGGAGGCGAGACACATTGAACCCACATAACCACGGGGCAATAGGTTAGCCAAACTGAGAGTGCATGTGGGTCTTCATAGGTCTGTGCTCAGTACAAAAACAGTACTTTAAGTGAATTTTTAATGAGTGATGAAAAGGTGGTACAATAACCCTGCAAGATTATTAAGCAGAGAATAATTCAGAGGAGATAATGGTTGTTTGGTGAAATTTTAAACTATACAACAGGTACAAAATATTTTACTATGTATGATTTTTCTCAATTTTGGTTGAAACAACAACAATATGTGACTATGTTTTCTTTCAGATCCAGTGGGCCAGTACAGAGCCTCAGATAGAGGAGTGTTTGATGAAGGGAAGGGATAAGGTAAGGCACTCCCTCAGCACCACAAATATACATTCTCAGTTGGGTGTTCGAAGTGTAGCTGAAATAGATATTCAAGAGGAAATTCATGTGTATTAACTTGCTGTTTATCTATTTAGAGTATAATTAATTTATTAGATACTGTAGATCCATTATAGAGATACTGTCAGCGTGTATGGATTTATTTTTATATTTCACTGTGCCCATTAACCTTTGTTTAATGTGAGGTCTTTGCGTTACTGATGATGCAGTAAAAGCCTGGCATTTTTCCATCACACCATCTTCTCTGCTCTGCCTCAATCCGCCCTCGTGACCCCTAACCCAAGTGCGCTCCTCCTCCACCCCACCTCACCCACCCACTGCTTCATCTCTGTATCTCTTCCAACAGCCGGAGTGTGCAAACTACATAAAGGTCTTGCAGCAGTACAACCAGACCCATTTGCTGGCCTGCGGAACAGGAGCCTTTAACCCCATCTGTGGACTTGTCAGTGTGGGACACAGAGGGCAGGTGAGTCCCAGAGGCAGAATTAAATCGAATTTTTAAATGGTATTCAAAGAGTTCCTCCCGCTCAAGACATTTTCAAAGTCAAACAGCACTTTGACATCACTTGACTGTTAATTCATGGTGGATACTTCTAATTACAGTATTTCTTCATCTCCCTGCTTTAACAACTGGATGCCTTTTGTAAGCATCAGGTTTTCACTTCAAAGTGCTGGTGGCGAAACTGATTATTATCAGATTATTCCAATGAAGATGTTGCAGAGTTCTTCATTATAAAGTCAGCCAAATTTCCTGTTGTGCTCCACTGCTCCACACACAGCCAAAACCTTATTACCACTCCTTTGATAATGTTTTAGCCACGGGCTCTTAAAAGTGTTGGTACATCTCAGCAGTTAAACTCTTACAATAGTTTATTCTCCAAGCAACAAGGAATGAAGTGGGGTGAAGATGGAAAAGGCAGTGAGTAAGAGAGGGTAGAGATTTTGTTTCCTCATATAGAAAAAAAGTGTTGTGGCACACGTTTCTTATTTATATTTTAAAAAGCTGACACCACAGCTGTACAGGTAAAGAGGGAGGACAGGCCAGGAGCTACTTTGTTTAGGAGCGAGGAGGTAAGGGAAAACTAATGTTCTATCTCACTCAGGGTTCAGCTCAAGTGTGTGTGTGTGTGTGTGTGTGAGTGGAATCTGGCTGTGGTGGAGTGTTTCGCGTGCATACTGGTGTCCATGCAAAATTGCCTGCATACATCTGTGCAAGCATGTTTGTCTACAGTATGACACATATCTCCCAGATGTCAAACCTGGAACAGTCCTCGCTCTGTGTGTGTGTGTGTGTGTGTGTGTGTGCAAGCGCGTCTGTCTGGAGTGTATTTAGAGGGCGAGGAGGGGAGAAGGTTTCCATCCCGCATTCCAACATTAGCCCAATAGGTTGACCAGGCCAGTCACACCTTCCAAACAGAAACCATGCTCAACCATCTCTCATATCGCTGGAATGCTCAGAGAGTGAACAAAACTGGATCAGTGTGAGATACCTAATTTCTCCATGAGTTTGCCTCACATAAATTTCATACTTGGTGTATGAGATTACATCTAGTCTACAGCTAGCATTAAGTCTGAACTAAATAATATTTAGATAAGTATAAACTATGTTAGAAATACTTATTACCATTCATCAAGCCAACCACTGACTAACAAATCAAGTATTAATGCATCACTCAGCCAGACATTAAAATATATGGCAAGGAGAGTAATATTAATCTGGCCCATTTTACCTTTTTTGTGTTTGATTTTGATAGATCACAGTATATGATGGATGTGTTTAACCCAGAAACTGACTTCTGTAACAGTCATACGCAGGGCGGTAGTCACAGCACAGTAGGGTTCCTTGGCTGCTCATAAATCAATATATGACGTTCCCTCTGATCTGCCAGTGACAGTCATAAACACTGTGGTGGCCCACAGCATATTAGCTGTGGTTCTAGAGGGAGTTCAGGGTATGTATGTATGTATGTATGTATGTGCGTGTGAGTCTGGTAGGGGTGTGTGTGTTTCTGCCACCTGCTGTGCAGGGCAATAAGATCAGAAGAGTAGAAGTAGTGAACTCACTATGATATAAGAAAGCAGAGCAGAGTTGGTAATATACATTCAGACAACAGTCCCTCATTTGGTCATCCATCACTCCTTGTCTCATTTATCTTTCTTCCTCCTTCTCATCCATCACTTTCTGACTCCTTCTCTCTCAAATTCATCTGCATCCCTCTCTCTGTGCATCACCTCCTGTGGTTTGTCTGGATGTTGTTAAAGCCATTGCAAGAGTACAGGTTTTAAGTGCATGCTTGCTATATTTATATTCATGCACATTTGTGTATAAATAATTATACTGTGTGTTTTGTGTGTTGCCCTCAGGACAGGCTGTTTGGTCTTGAAGAGGACAGTATTATAAGTGGCAGAGGACGCTGTCCATACGACCCAAACAGTCCCTGCACATCTACATTATCCAGTAAGACACTGCTCACTTTGTCACTCATCACCTCACCATCAGCTGTTCTATAAGTACACTTGTGAGTCTACAGTGTATGTTTTCATTTCAGCTGAATGAATACATGCCATCATTGAAGAGGATTGCTCACTTTGTTGAGCTCTCACAAGTCAATACTGCCATCTTGTGGTCTTTTTTATGTCAACATTTTATTCAGAACAAAATGGGTTTGCACTTACAGTCACATATATATTGTTATTAATCTTTGGGTTTTTTTGTCTGTGTGTGTGTGTGTTTGTGTGTGTATACATTAGGAGGAGAGCTGTATATTGGCCTTTACACTGACTACTGGGAGAATGATGGTGCTTTGTGTCGACTTAACAACCAGACCTACACTCGTACTGAAAGAGACGATAGGCAGCAACTCAATGGTTGGTGTACATTACAGAAAATTGGTTATGTATTGAAAGTTGAAATACAGGGGAATGCAGTGTGTTGTAACTGTGGTAACAAATCCTGGGCATGCTTTTGAAATGTAAAAAAAATTGTGTGACAATTCATAAAATCAGATGCTATTGACATAAGACATTCTGACTCATAGCATAATGTTTTGTAGCTATATTACTTTCTAAATGTAGTACTTTCATGATTGGTAATGAAATAACATAGATTGGTTATTAAATATTAAAGAAAATATGACACTGGCCAAAACGCACTGTTGATACTTTATATCTTCCACAGGATGGCAATATAACCGTTCTCATCAGGACAGGTTCTATTTTGGGATTTAGTATAATTCTAAAATTGTTAAAATTTTCACACCCACAGATATTCTTATCAGTCCAGGCTTTACTAATATAAATTTCTTTTTCTTAACCTTATATATGATATGATATGATATGATATAATATGATATGATATGATATGATATGATAATATGATTTTAAAACTGCCTATGACAGGTTTGGGAATACATTTATGTACCTGATTATACTTATCACATTCAGCCTACATATTTTTTCTTAAAGATATAATCTTGAATAACAGATTCACTCTTTAACTCACCTATGTGTGAAACAACTTACAGTTTTTCTCTAAATTCTGCTTGCGTTGAAAGCAAACTGCTATTATGGCCGAACAAACACAGAGAAAAGATGACTGCAGATGATGAAACGTGAAACTGAAATGAGGACCAAAAACATACCTGCAATCACTGAAAATTACTGTATGTGCCACAAAAGACAACAAAATGACAATCTTTGAGGTTATAACTTGAAGTGACATTTTCGATGCAAGACTTTTACATGAAACTGAGTATTTTCACAGTTTGGTATTAATGTGTTTTATTTAATATTTCTTCACCACTGCTAAGCACTACCACTACCTCCACTGCCTATTTTAAGTTTAAGTTTCATTCCCAGTATTTTGTCACAAATTCTTCTTCCTACAGAGCCTAAGTTTGTTGGTTCAGCAGTTATTCCTGACAATGATGACAGAGACGATGATAAAGTGTACTTTTTCTTCACTGAGCGAGAGATGGACACTGAGGGAGTGAACAAGGCTGTGTATACTCGTGTTGGGCGAGTCTGTGCGGTGAGAATTCAAATGCTATAGAAAGATTTCTGGGCACAATCCAGCCAAAGCCTGCCAGCAGCACAGCACTCACATTTTATATCTGCCTTCATCCCTCAGAATGACCAAGGAGGACAGAGAATGCTGGTGAATAGATGGAGCTCCTTCCTGAAAACTCGTCTTATCTGCTCCGTGGTCGGACCAAATGGCATTGATACACACTTTGATGAGCTCGGTAGGGCTACAGTGATACTGTCTGCACACCGTCTTATTTATTTATTGTTAAACCTTGAGTTTTTATGCTTGACAGTAACACACACATCTGCATCTACATCCCCTGAGATTTGGAGAGTCACTTTGGTATTAAGCGTCTTTGTTACATTGTGTACATGACCTGCAGTGGTGGTAACCAGTACCTAGTGGTAAAATAATACATTTGAGCATGTGGGATTATTTCCATAAAATGCATAGCCAGCAAGTGAAGAATGACTGAAGCCTCAGAGTGTGCCTCACATGTAAAGTTACATTCAGATCACAGCTAAGCATTCAGTTGACAGTTGTGATTGTGGAAAAAACAGGAAAGATACATCAATGTTGTTGTTAATTATTTCCCAAAATCCATTATTCTTTCCTAATCTGGATGCAATACCTATTCCATGATCTACAGGATAAAAAAGTCCCCCAAATTGTTGGAGGGTACCTTAACTGAAGTACTGTACTTAAGTACTATTTTGAGGTACTTGTAAGTCTTTAAGTGAAAGTGAAAGCAAAAGTTTGAAGTTTACCTTCACCACTGAAATTAATCTTAAGACTTAAAACAACTATTTAAATTTCTCTGTGAAGTTGTATTTAGCACAACACCTCTTTAAGCTAAATGCTAACATTAGCATGCTAATATGTCCACAATGACAATGCTAACATGCCGATATTCGTGGATAGCCTATAATGTTTACTGTTTTTGCTATGTCAAAGAGACATTTAACAAAAACACCAAAACCTCAATGTAGTGTGGTTAATTCTACATTTGGTGTTTCAGAGGATGTGTTCGTGCTCAAGAACAAGGATCGGAAAAATCCAGAAATCTTTGGCCTCTTCAGCACAACAAGGTGGGTGGAGGGTGATATCATTTCCATATACAGTCACAGTTTTGCCATCCATCATATCACACCATTCATCAAACCACTCTTTTTCAGTGCTGTGTTTAAAGGCTACGCAGTGTGTGTTTATCACATGGATGATATCAGAGCAGCCTTCAACGGTCCATTTGCCTACCGAGAGAGACCTGAGCACCGCTGGACACCTTATGAGGACAGAGTCCCCTACCCTCGACCTGGATCTGTGAGTCTTAAAGTCAATATAGTAGTATTCATGGGACTGCCATTGGACATCACATCAGTCCAAAAACTGGCCCATTGGTACGACAGCTCATCTATCCTATAGCCCGTTACGCTGAAAACACTTAATAAAGCTGTCGGATAGATGGACTGTTGGACCAGTGGGCCATTTTTGGGACTATCTGGCCATCGGACTAATGGGATGTCGAAACAAGGGCTTGGTACCTTTGTTCATGGGATTTAATTCACTGATGCACCAACATTATGCATTCATAGCACTCTCCATTAGTCTGTGTCCACAACAGATGTCCTTTGAGAGGGACAGCACCGAGAGCATGTAAGACAGCTTCGGTGAATGTCAGCAGTGTTGTAGCTACCTCAGCAGGTCATATAGGGACAGTCTGAGCCAGACTAAAGCATGTCAGCTTTTTTCTGCACTCCACAGAGTGCCAGTGCAATTAATGGCCCTCCTCTGTCTCTGTGCCTGCTCCTTTCTTTACTCTCCCTCTCTCTGTCACCCCTTCTCTTTTCAACAGTGTGCCAGTAAAGTGAATGGCGGTGGCTTCTCCAGTTCCAAGGAGTTTCCTGATGAAGTTTTGCGGTTTGTGCGTTCTCATCCTGTGATGTATCGTCCAGTCCTTCCACAGCACCGCAGACCTGTCCTGCTGCAGACAGATTCAGGCAGGAGGAAACTTACCCAGATTGCTGTGGACAGAGTCCAAGCCCAGGATGGACACTACCATGTTCTCTACATCGGCACTGGTATTCACACTGTGAAGATTGAACATGTTTTACATGTGCTCAAGCTGTAATGCCATGCATGACTAATTGCAAAACGAAAGAACAAACAGGAGATACTCTTTCAGTGTTCAAAAACATTTGATATGACATTTTGATGGCATAAAGTCATATATTAAAAACTATATTAGTAAAACACTAATACAACAGTAATTGCACACACTGAAACAGCTTTGAACCTGTAAATATGTGAGAAAAAAGGCAATTTTCCCCATTACCTGTACAATGTCTGTGGAGGCAACACTGCAATATTAAGGTCTTTTTTTTCGTTAGATGACTCAGTGGTGTTGAAAGTTATCACCATCTACAACAAAGACACAGACACTATGGAGGAGGTGCTGCTGGAGGAGCTGCAAGTATTCAAGGTACTCTATTTTTGGCTACAAAATGTGAAAGTAGACTGTCTAACAGAGCAAATTCTGCATTTCACTGCATATGTATTATCCATTATTGCTGCAGTTACAGTATAAGAGGGATTGATTTGAAAATACCAGCTTCTAATTTGCATCCTTTCCATCATCAGAGGGGCACAAGTATGGTTGTGCAGCCAGCCTGCTGAGAGATCTTCAAAATGATTTTAATACATCAATTCTACTTTGATCACTTACAATTGAAGATTAGCCTGCAAGTGGTGGCTGCAGCCATTTTAATTAAGACCTGATTTGGGATGGATAGAAGCGTGACGGGTGGGCTCCAGTAACATAGAACTTCATGCTACTTCTTGATACTTTATTGTTATAACATATGATGAACCACTGATTCCAATTCATTTTTAAATCACAGTGAAATGTTTCCTATTCGCAGGTGCCAGTGCCAATAAGGGAGATCATAATATCCCCTAAAAGGGTAAGAGGGCCATCTGAACCCTGATGCTGCTGTTCATAAATGCAATTCTGTTATTTAGCCACAAGATGTTAACATTGCAACACTTTTCCTTACTTTGTATTGACATAATGTATATGTACTGTACTTGTGGCTATGTACCCCAGTTGGGTGAAGACTGAAGCAATATACATAAACTTTGAATTCAATCAAACTGTATCTTGATATTAATGGTTCGTGCTGTTTGCTCCACAGCAACAGCTCTTTGTGGGGTCAGAAGTGGGTGTGGCCCAGGTCAGACTGCATCAGTGCGACCTCTATGGCTCAGAATGTGCCGATTGTTGTCTGGCCAGAGACCCCTACTGTGCCTGGGATGGTCTCACCTGCTCCAGATATTACCCTGCTGGAGTCTACACCAAGAGGTAAAAGCACACACACACACACACACACACACACACACACACTCTGAGACAGGATCCATTTTTTTCCTCCCCGCAGATGTGTGTTTGTGATATCAGCTGTTTACACCTTTACCGGTCCACTTCTGTTCCATCATAGCATCTTGCCCTGAATGTCACAATGCTCTGAGGCTGGTTTACCAAGTCATTATCACAGGCTCTGAGAGACATGACAGCCAGGTGTTATGTAATGCCTATCAGTATGCACTTGATCACCTCCCCTGCTCTTTCTATCTCTTCCCCTCTTTTTCTCCCTCTTGGCTTTTTTTTTCTCACATCCCTTTCACCCTCTCTCGCACTTTCATCATGTTCAAAATTAATCTCTCTTTACTTCTCTCTCTCCCATCTCAGCAGACGATTCAGGCGGCAGGATGTTCGCCATGGCAACGCCGTCCAGCTGTGCAATGGGCTGCAAATTGATGGTTGGTGTATAAAATGACTGCATGATGTGTGTTTCTGAGTGTGCACATGGGCATGCTTGCATGTATTTACTGATATTGCAAAATGTACAAATACTCTATACTTCTTCAGTATAGTCCTAGTCTGAATATGAAAGAATATTAAGTCTTCATATGTCATTGCTGTTGAATGTGAGAGAGGTTAGTGCGTTTCCACTGTGGCAGTCAAACAGAGTAGAACAATCCACTCCATGTTTGTCAGCTAATAAAAGGTCAGGTCAGTGTCTTTTATGATGTATATGTGTTTGCATGTAGATGAACAATGGCACAGGGGAGAGGAGAGGCTGGTGTACGGTGTGGAGAGCAACAGCACTTTACTCGAGTGTATCCCTCGATCACTTCAAGCCAAGGTCCACTGGTTCTTACAGAAAGGAGGAGATAAACATGAGGTGAGTTTGATGGACCTATACATGAAAAAACTATGAACGTAAACAAACTGAACATGTGTTACACAGCAAAGACATACACCGGAAAAGGAAAGATTGCAGAGTGGAGGTGAAATATTGAAACTTTCAGAATCGGTTAACTTAAATCATATTTTGCCACTTATTCCTATTGTGTACTCTGCTTTCAAAAACATATTCTTATTACCCCTATAGATATTTCACGCTGTGGAGATAATTTGACTCACAGCTGGGACTTCTGCTGCTGCTTTGGTTCAATTGGAGTGAAAGGAATTTCCTTTGTTGCACTCAAAGAAACAAGTATTTATAATTACAAAGTGAGTTTTGTGGGCTGTTGTATATAACAGGGTCTTGTTGATGTTAAAGAGGTGTTGTTGATGGATATTTATATTCAGTTTTTCTATATGTAGGGCACCAAATACAAATTTCATGTCTTTAAACCATTGGAAATGTATTTGAATGGATCATAATAAATTTGAATGTTTATATGGCATTTGAATTTTAATATTATATTTAAACATTCAGTGTATATTTTGGCAGCAGAACATGGGATACTATATACCTCACACAGCCTTAAGCATAGAAGTCACTGCATTGAGTGCATTATTGAAATACTATCACTCCTTAATTCATCCTTCATTTAGTTTAGTTCTGTAAGTTGTTTAATTAAAATTCCTCTTGGGGTAGCAGTGAATATCTGAACTGCTGGACTAAAGTAGTTACTACATCGATGGCTTTTTTTTCTCCCTCCATGTAGGTTCGAGCTGATGAGCGGGTTATCATGACCTCCCACGGGCTGCTGTTTCTACAAGTCAGAGGCTCTGATGCCGGCGTGTATGTGTGCCAGACTGTGGAGCATGGATATGTGCACACGTTATTACGCGTCACTCTACACGTGCTTAGAGGGGAGAGGGTGGAGTCAGCGATCCACAGCGCTAATGATGGGGAGGGAGAGAAAGCTGCAGCTCAATGCCAGTCTTCCATAGGCCTCCCACCAGGCCCAAGCATCAGCCCCAGGGCTCTGGTGCCCTCCTCTGTGCCAGGCCCCCACTCCAGGCTGTGGTACAAGGAGTTTCTCCAGCTGATTGGCTACGGGGATGCCCAGAGAGTAGAGGAGTATTGCGAGAGAGTGTGGTGCTCTGATAAAAAACGCAAAAAGATCAAAAGGAAGTACGTTCCTCCTAGTGGCGAAAAGAGAGGTAAAGGGAGAGCAGAGGAGAACTCCCACAGAGCGCCCAGGCACACCTTGGACACCTGAGGAGAACAGAGACCAACTGCACATACACACACACGCACACACACCGCACACACACCAAGTCTAAAGGTCAGACTCACTCAGTGTTTGCACCATGTAAAAGGTTTTCGCTTTGCTTTCAACAAGAGCAGTAACAGAAAAACAACAGTAGCAGGCTGTCCAGCTGTTGTAGCTGAATGTATCGCTCAGTAGTTTGACTGTGATGTTTACACTTGTTTTTAAAAAAAGCAACATTTTGCCTTTTTTTATGTGTGTGTGTGTGTGGCGTAAACTGATTATGTGGTGCAGACCCTGGGTAAATACCATTAATGTCAGTGTCAGTGCAGAGCAGAGGCCCTGGGAGAAGATGGACAGCTGATTAAGCGACGTTGCCTCTGATCTGAAGAGACAAAATATATATATCAGCTCCCGTGAACTGACCCAGCCCCACCCAGCTGTCAATCCAAACGCACACAGAGACTGCTACACTGAACCTCTGCTCCACCTCTCATTCAGTGGCTCAATATGACAAATACTGCATCTATTATGAGAGAAAACAACTATGTTAAAGGTAATGGCCTTCTAACCTTTTTTTGTATTATGATAACTTATTTCCTTGGTCTCTACTTTGAATTCTGTAGTTGTTTAGATGTCATAAACTGGAAAATATAGTGTTGTTTTTGTACAGTGAAAAATGCTTTGAGTTGATTTTTATTATGATGTGGTTATGGCTGTGGTGGTTTGTTGGTCACAAAATGGCCACAATGCATACAGTAAGATGTTGCAATGCCACTATTATGGATATTTGAGGCATGTTTTAATTATAATTATGCCCTCAATGGAAATAAATACTATTTAAGCACTTGTAAAAACTGTTAACAGTAGATGAAATGCGCTTCTATCAGTGAATATTATTGTCATTGTAAGTGTCTAGATTTACATCTACAATTGTGAACAAATATACCAATAGTATTGTGTGTATTGTATATTGTATTTATCTAAAATTCAAGGTGGTCCTTTGTGTGCACATCTGGCAACGGTAACTGTGTGTTCAAAAAGTCATCCTTCTCCGGCTAGAACACCATATTTCTCTCAGATGAAAAAAAAGACAAATAAATGTTAGGGTCACCACCCAAGCATGTCATTAGCAAAACTGAAAAGTCAGCCTCGTGAATATTGAGTTAATCCTGAGATGACAGAAACATCAAGCAATTTGATGTTACAGCGAATGCATTGTAGTGGCTGTGTTAATAATAGTGTTTGGAGGATCACTTCTTTTTCCGTGTCGTGCCTTATTTCTCTCATAATTTTGCTACTTTACGGTCTTGGCTTTGTTGTATTTACCGTACTCACGATGTGGTAAAAACAATCGCTCGGTCTCTGTCAAGGCCTTAAATCATCACTCATCATTCTCCTTGAATATTCTTCAACTAAGACTTCAGTTGAAAATGCTGTGTCTGCTATACCCCTTAAAAATACCTACCATTAAAAAAAGATGGACCATCCTTCCTTGGTGTCACCTCTGTGGCTTAGCCATCAATAATGACAAAGTATACTCAGTCCATTTGCACACACACACACACTGAGAGACTGAGCAAATGAAGCAGAGAGACAGAGGAAGAGAGAGAGCCTTGTACTGCAGTCACTTTCAGTCAAACAGATATAAAATTAAATAAACGTATATATTTTCCATTTTGTAAATATGTTCTTATTTTTCATTGGCATTTTTGCATCCTAACATCGTGACATATGCCAGATGCTGGTGACTAACAACATCTGGTACAACCAGTATGGACTGGTTATGATTTTGTTTTGTTTTTTTTCCTCACAGTGAACTGCATGCTGGGACACCATACTCATTCAAATTCTGTCTAGGTCTACCTGAGTCGGTGGGGTGCTGAAGGCATTTGAGAATGGAATTCATGCAGCTGATTTATTCCACATGGCTACCATAGCAACAGGCTCTGAACCAGTTCTGCTCCCCTCCTCATCAAAGCTCCCCTCCTCTCTCTCTGTCAAGTTTTAACACTGTTACTCTGGCCCCTGGGCCCCTCCAACCAATGGTCCCTGTAGCCGCTCATATATAATGCATTAATGTAGGGGACTGGTCCAGTTTGTTAAGCTTAAAAGTCGCCTACTTTCTACTGGGACGGAAGCTGGCATTTGTCTGCTGGATGGAGCTTCTGACCCCGCAGATAGATGCCATCTGAACAGCTTTTGGGGCAGATGCAAAAATAGAGCTTGAATCTGGAGCTGCATATAGTTTTCTTTCCCAAAAACGTATGCTCCAAGATTTAAGAGGCAAATTTATTGTAACGAAATGCTACAAATCCATTCATTGATCTACAAAAGGTCAAAGACCACTGCAGTAAATGGGCTGTTGTGCATTGTTCTGTTACTGTGTGAAGATGAGAGTTTCACGCCGCCTTTGTTGTCCTCGCATAGCACTGTGTCTATCAGGAGCCAATGCACCAGAACGCTTTATTACAAGTGAAAATGTCAGAGAGGGAAGGAGAGGTTATGAGCCAGTGGAAAATGAACATTGGAGGACAAACAATCAATGTGGTTCTACAGCTACTAACACCCCACGCATTGTGTGTGTACATGTTTTTGTGACTTGTGTCTGCATCTGCATACGAATCTTCATGTTTGTGTCGGTGTAAATAAGGATGTGTAGCAGATATGAACAGACAGATGTCTCTCTCTCACTCTTTCTCTGTCTCTCTCTCTCTCTTCCCTTTGATTTAGTATTATCAGTGACATGCAATGCAACTGTACACACATATCTGAAGCACAACCCCATGGCAAAATGCCTCTCGCTTTCATACTGTTCACTTCATATGCACTTCATAAAACTCGTCTTTTTTTTTTCCTCCTTCACCCTGACCTATAAGCTACAGATTAAAACCTCTGAGTAATAAATTGCTGTTCATGTTCTGGATTTAGCCTCTCAGCATTCATTTAGATCCTCATTACTCTGGTTCACTGCAGTGCTCTTAATATCTTCATAAAATTAAATGTTAGATTTGCTCAAATCTTTGACAATGTCATAATCATTTTATAATATTTGTCCATGTGTTGAGACAGAGTCAGACTTTGCTTTTATCTCCAGGTGTCTCCTTGGCACACAGGGGTGACAAGGTAAGGTTTAAACATAAAATGCAATAATCCTCACATTGATAAGTGATCCGATAAGGAAAGGGGACCTGCTATCAGTAGAGGCACAGGCCGGAGTTTGCAGCGAGCATCAGGTAAGGACAAAAGAGTGCCCAGTTTTAAAATAAGGTGTACATTTGCCACCAGTAAACATGATAACAACACAGACACACACACATACACACACACAGATAAGCACACAAAATACATAAAGGGACTCTGAAATAATACAGACATCGATGCACTGTACACACAAGCAGCTTGTCAACATGCGCTGTGTGTTATCTCGCTAACACAGCTGTCACTGAGGTACAGTATTTCCCCTCAGCCAGTCAGTACATTAAATAAGCAGCATGAAGAGCATTTGGACTGACCCATACAAAACGTCATTTTCTACATGTGTCTATATATGCATTTGTTTGTGTCTGTAATGATCTTTGTTTTTGTCCCAAACATGCCTTCCAAAAGCACATATGAAACCCACATAACCTAATAAGAATCCAGTCCATTCATCCAACATGATTTGCCGGGCTGCACGTGTGCGTGGCTGCGTGCGCCTCTCCATGGTCCCTGGGAGGAGTCTGCATGTATAAAAGATGCCTACCACCCATCATTCTGTGA
The DNA here is from genome assembly GCA_023238725.1 of Scortum barcoo. Classification (NCBI taxonomy): domain Eukaryota; kingdom Metazoa; phylum Chordata; class Actinopteri; order Centrarchiformes; family Terapontidae; genus Scortum; species Scortum barcoo. Next base: position 15,910,933 of record CM041536.1, read on the forward strand.
TGTTTTCCCATAGCTCACATACCTCACAACACACAAGAGGCTTAGAGAAGACAGCCGCGGGATTGAGAAAGATGGGAGGCGTAGATCATCTGGCCTTTTCCCACTGCTGATAGCCAAGGGAAAGCAGAGCAGACAGACTGAGTCAGTGAGAGAGAAAGTGCGAAGAGAGTGAAGCAGTGAAAGGGAAACAGAGAGGAAAAAGAGAAAGAGAACAGAGGAACTTGTACCCAGGAAGGTGTGTGATGATGAGCTCTGTGCTCTCCTCACCTTGGGCTTTTGCCCCTTATGGGACCAATACGTCTTTGAATTATAGTGCTGCCTTATCTGGCAACCTGAACTCGAAAAGTCTCCAAGAGAAGTAGGGCACGTACCTGACGCAAGTGAGATACAAAGATGCCCTAAAATATGTGTAGAGAAGACATGTCAGACAGATATAAATTAGAAATGTTGTTTAGCACAGCTAAAAAAATAACATGCCACTTGTTTTTATTTTTGGAAGCATTTCCAGCAGAATGTCTGGATATACTTTCATTAGTGCAACTTTCTTTGGGTGCATGTCTCTCCATCTGCCTGCATTAAAGTACATTATGTTCAGTGAAAGTAATGCGCAAGCCATTAATGTGTGTGCATGTGTGTGACGCAGTGAGTGCAGTGTCATTAATCTGGGTGTAATCACTATATTTGTGTCCCTGTGGGGGTTGTTCTCTCCTCTAATCCATCTCTTTATCCCTGCATCTTTCTTATTACATCACTCTGACCCTTTGCACTGTGGCAGCCCCAACAGCTGGCCAAAGCTGTTAAACAACATACAACACATGCAGTCAGCAACACACCATGTTTACTCCGTGTGCTAGGGAAAATAGGAAGAACAGAAACGGAAAAGTGTTACATTATACAAAAAAAGCTGCAAGCCACAATACACACACTGTGGTTTCACTCTGGGATCACTTACAAAAGCTGGCCTATGCTGTGTACAGGGATATGAAATATGAATTCTTAGAGCTCAACGCTCCAGCATTTCAAGAACATCTACACCACTGCTTGAAATCCCTGCTTGAATTTTATTACCAAAGAAATGTATGCATTTTATATTAAGGTACTAGGTAGGTTGACTAGGTAAGCATATGTTGTAGAAAAGTAGTTTTTATAAACGTTCCACTGAAGTGCCTTCGCTTGTCTGATCAATATGCCTACCTTGATATTCCCTCTCTGTCTATCTCTCTGTCTGTATATCCTCATGTGCATGTGCAGAACATAGCTTTTCATGAGAAAGTGACAGTGAATATTGGTGTTTGGGCATGTCTATATACTGCATTTTACTGCCTGTTCTCGGGAAGGTTATTCTGTAACCAAAGAAATCCAAATCAATTATAAAATAAGAATTGCGTGAAATGAGTCAACTGCAGTAGTAAAAAAAAAAAACTGATTCATTTGCTTTCCCCTAACATAATCCCCAAATCCTTTCTTCTAAACGGCAAACAGCTAAATCATAGGAAATGAAAAATAACCAGATAACAACTGTGATCTTTTGATAAAGATGAAACATATAGCTTTTCTGCACTGTAGAGAGGAGATAAGGGATGAGCAAAAGAAACCACTAGACAACATTTTACCAGACGCTGAATTAGCCTGGCACCCCGACTCAAAGCTGCATTGAGAGCTGCTTAAGGCTGCAAGGTACCAACAGATGTTATGACTGCAAAGGCAGAATTTCTTCCACAGAAAAAGTAAGGATTTATATGAGTGATCCAATTAAGAGCATTAAGCAGATTGCCCACCTTTTATGACATTTTCAGAAACATTCCTCAAAGCCTCTTGTAGTACACGTATACTGTAAGTGATTAAATCAGATTTGTCTTAAATGTAGTACATCACACTGACTAAATCTCAGCTTTACTTTTACCACCTGCTTCACGCCACAGTCAACTGCAATGTAATTCTGCAAATTCGCCTCAATAGTACATAAAAAAGACTTGATCAAATATATTTGTAAATACTATTTGTAAATACTATCCTATACTTGCAAATTGATGGCACTTGCATGTATCAATATATGTGTATTGGAGATTTGCTTGAATTGATTTCTCCATCTGTCCCTCAACCGAAACAGTTGTGGTTGCAGCACCAGCTTGAGCTGACAGCATTTCACGATAATGTGAAACAAGTCAGCTATGAAATTAATTCCCCTCCTGGAATATTACTATTACAAAGGTACTAGATACTGTTTTCCTGTGTATCTTTGTCTGTGGCCTGTTCCAAAATTATTTGACATTAAAAATAAGCAGACTCTCACTGGGGCTGCCTGGTTTTTCATATCTGAGGTGAATGATGAATTATGGCCCTGTATCTGTAATGGTGGGTGTGTTTTCTGTGTTTTGTCATCATATACTGTACTCATATAGCTAAAGGGAATGACTAATGTGAAACAGTACAGTAAGCAACATCATTGCTTTACTTACTGTTTGCTACCATGCAAAGACGATGTGCTTATTTACATTTCTGCTTTTTATTGTAATACCCCATGGATTTTAGGCTACCTGTGTATCTGTTTCATTATTACACTTTAGCACAAGTTTCAAGTTTTGGTTATGGAGTTGTACACATTTATAATTCATATGTTCACATTCAAGTCTTATCAGTTTCAAACCACATACATTTTCTTTTCCTTTTAAAGGCACTGTCATTCAAGAATACATGCAATAGATGGGAGTGGATCGCAGTGCTGAATACATGGCAACACTGTAAATAAATAAATAAGACAGTCTAGAGTAAGTGCATACATGCGTATTAATTATTTCTTTCTATAGTTACAGGGCTATGAATCAAACTTTTTTATCCATCTTGCATCAACCTTTGCTCTGCAGGGTAGTGTTCAGTGTTACTCTGGTGCTGGTTGATCAGTGCTACTACACGCACATTAGGGTGGGATAACAGCTGCAAGGTACTGGAAGCTCATTAGCAGGCCACATGTTTTTGAGTTGGTGTACACCTCAGAATTAACTTTTTAACTCACAATTTAGCAACCCAGCCAGCTTGCACTCAAATGGGAGATTTGATGTATCCATGTGTAGGTGTGCGGCAGTCGTGCTTCAAGCTGAGCTGCATAAACTTGAAAAATGATCCTTTAAATGTACTGTCCAAACATTTTATGGAGCACTTCTGTCAGTGAATACATCAGGCACCAATAACAGAGAAACGCATGTGCGTTATAGCAGAAGGCAGCTGGGAACCTGCGGTTGCTGGTGAATATTTGATGAGAGAATGGATCCTCTCCCTGGGCAGGCTGAGTACAGTGTGCATACTCAATCGCACACACAAGCACACAGACACAAAGGGCATACACATATGTATACACACACAGACACACACACACACCAGGTGGTACAGTTTCTCTGCTGATCCACAGTCTTACGCCAAGCAGGTACCAGTGAAGGTGATATTAGAGTGTACTGCATTACTCTAGATGAAAAGCACACCAGAAAGTGACGCCTCGTATTCTCCATGGTCTCCATCTCAGAAATCATTGGGATACACATGCAAGGTCATCTTCTCTTTTTTCACTAGTAGCTTTCAAGTGGCAAGAGAGGAATACTAAAAGAGAGAGAGAGAGAGAGAGAGAGCATCTCAAAGACAAAATGTGTAGAAACTGAGCAACTACAAGTGCACTTATCTATTCAGTCATATCAAACTTTGCCACTATTTGCAGCATCCTGGAGAACTATACTATATAGTAATTTTGAATGTTTTAGCCCATTTTAGAGGTTTGATTGTTTTCGTGTCTGCATTTTCAGACACAAGAGACTCAGACTTTTCAAATAAATGAGCACCTCTAACTGCATTAGAATAGTTTAACATACAGGGGGTAACACATCTCTGACAACAAAGCAATCTGACATGGTGTTCATTTTGGTGGACTAAAGCCAGTTTCAAGCCTTTGCGAGTTGTTATTCATACTGTCACGGAATTAATTGAAACCCACCTGAAAGTGGTAAACAACTCTAAAATCTAAAACATTATCATTCACATTAAAAAAGGGTTAGCAAAAGTACGTGTGATTTGTAAATGTCAAATGGTAAATAGACTTGAGGAGTGTGAACACTTTTGAGATACGACGGAGAGCATAGATCATAAGCCATAAATCATTCCTCACACTGAAATGGAAATGGTAGCTTGATGTTCTGTAAACCTTCAGATTTCTTCAAAAAGAAAATATGCATCCTTTGGGTACAGTATCTACCGTAACTGAACAAAGTTTGCCTCTGACACAATACACTGGTGAGGCCGGAGTCCTCAGGTAGTCTAAAACCCCATCTTCTTTTACACCTCTTCAATTATATACAGCCTGCTGTCTAGACCTCATCACAGCACCTCTACAAACAGTCTGATGCCCAGCTTGATGCCAAACAGCAAACAACACTGTTCACCAAACAGCAATATACGTCAGACTGCATACAGCCAATATAGTTTTGCCTCTTCAGTAGTGAATACATTTGGCCCATTTCAGTGGTTTTCTGTCACGTTCAAGGTGGTTGAAATGTGTATTTCGCAGGCCTTTTCCACTCTAGCATAACTAGTAAGCATCACAGAGACCACAGTGCAGATGCCTGCATTTTCTGATGCCTTTAAATATTAGGGGCTGCTAATGGTTACAAATGTTAGATGTGTCTGATGTAAGGAAGACTGTCGTGACTTACACCTCAAGGCTTTTGCCAGTCACCAGTAAAGGCTTACATTAACATTAAAGCGGCTGCAGCTCTGCTTTTTGTTTCTCTTCATTTCCTTCATTTCCTTTCTTTCCAGAGCATCAGCAGCAGACTCCTTTTCCACGCCAATCCTGTTCTCAAATCTACCGATGACTTATCTATATCTATATACTACATCTATAACTATCTGGTTTGGTATTTATCCATCTAGTGTCCTCTTTTCCATCCTCAGTCTACATGTATTTTTATCCTACCCACTGTTTTTCCCCCATTCGTCTCTCCAATCTGACTCTGATCAGCAGTGATTTCCTGCTCACTGATTTGTAGGATTTGGGGGCGTGAACTGTGTTATCCTTAGAATTCTCCCATGACATGTGCAGCAGAGGGAGGGGCTGGTGGGAGAAGAGCGATAAGAGTGGGGGAAGTAGAGATAAGGGTGTAGCAATGTCTCGCGGACGCTGTTTCTTTAAGAGTATTTTTAGTATGGCAGATAGCGGTGGTCACTCGTCAGGAAAAAAAAGACTGGGTGGCTTTGGAGACTTGTGCAGTGTTCTAGCATGATGCTGAGTGAGGGAGGGAGGAGGCACAGCACACACCATGCTCCCTAGTGACACATATCAGACTGCCAAGGCTCAGTAACTCTACCTGCGTATCATGCACATTTTAACACAATCAAGTTATCAGTTAGTCAATTACACTGTTGGAACGTTTATTATGTGTGACAAAATGCTGTTTGGAAACGGTCTGTGAGTAACCAGGTATTCAGGAGGAAAAGGGACCCATGATTAACCAGCTTAATTTTTCCTTATTTTATTTGAGCCAATTGGATGATAGAGGACAATATATTGGATTCATATATTGGGTGGTTAATATGATACAAACAATATGGCAGATTACATGACACACATCATGACTTGTCTTAAATATTATACTTGGACACCAGTACTTTAAACTTTTATGTTCTAGTTCTTGATTTGGTGCAATCCACCGGTCTTTTGGTTCCATCTAAAGTGTAGTGTTGTGAGTCCATGATTTCCCCTCCTCAGGGCAGATATGTAAATTTAATGACACTGGCAAAGTGTGTGTGATCAGGTTACTGTATAGATTACATGGTGACCCCGCCAAACGCACAGGCACAGAGACCTAGAGACCTAGAGAGGACAGTGCTACACCTCTATGCAGGTTACCTCTCCACACTGCTCCGGCTCTGCTCCAGAGGAAACTATGCCGGGGAAAAACTGCTTTGCCTTCCTCAAGGGTCAACGTCACAGGTGTGTCTTTTTGCAACTGTTTGCAATACTTTTTTTTCTTTTTTTTTTTTAAAGGCATTTGTGAGTGACTTTTTGGCTGTTGTTGACCGTGGAAGTTGCAGTCTCATAAATGAGAATTACAGCAGAGGGACTTGGAAACTGCTAGGCTGCATTATGCTCCAGTGTGTCGGCTTAATTAAAATGAGAGCCGAGATAAGTAATGCTTCTGAGCTTTGTTTGTTTGAGTGTGTCTGTGTGTGAGGGGGCCAAATAGATAGAGAGAAAGAGAGAGAGAGAGAGAGAGAGAGAGAGAGAGAAAGATGGGTGTATGTGGGTGCCGAGATCGGGCTCGACTGTGCAGGAAAGAATACAAATGCTGTATAAATGGGATGCCTTTCTAATGGTATATGCCTGAGTGAACAGAAAGGCAATGCTCCAGAAAGGAGAACCAGAAAGGCTGTCAGACGGGACCTGACCTCATGTCTATATTAACGTTTGGAAAATGGAAATCAGGGATAAGTACACTAATAGTTAGCATTAATGCATTAATGGCTGCAGGGTGGCTTAATGTGCACTGTTAACAAGCAGGTTCCTGGCTCCAAACCTGCATAACTTGCAGATTAGGCACCCTGCAAATTACTAAAAGGCCTGTACATGTGAATGTGCTGCTCTGTGATGGGCTGGTGATCCATCCAGGACTCACCTCAACTCTCTCCCTGTAAGCTTCAGACACTTGAACCTTGAAGAGGATAGGTTTCATCTCATGGAGATCAGCTTTCAATTTCAGCTGAGCAGTATGTACTGAAGTTAAATTGTGCTTCATTTAATTGTAAACTGAAAGCACAAATCACTTTAGATAGGCCTTAATGCCTGTCTTTGAAAAGTAACACTATTAGAGACCCATCTCATCATTAATATTCAGTTAGTATATTAAGGCCTACCATTTCCTGATGTGGATGCAAGATGTCTGTCTGTCTTATCTTTACTGCAGAAATCATGTGACTGGAAAGGGTGAATGTGGGAAGAAACATATAGCTTCTGGTAAATTACTGTAGGCTTTGTGTCTCTGTTGGACCGCTAAATCACACCACAGAGAGGGCAGCAGAATGACTGATACTGTTCATCTGTTTAAATTCCTGCTGGGAATCCGTTTAGGGGATCTGCTTGAATGGAAATAAACTGGAAAAAAATCAGTTATTAAAATGTCCTTTGACAGAAATTTCATCATTGCCCCTCATGTAAATTTACTCACTACACATGTGGTAAAGCCTTGACAAAGGAACCCGAATGTGAAACATGTTTTAATATTCAGGTTTTGGAAGCTGTTCCCCATGAGCAGTTTGCATTCTTTTCACTCCTCAATACACACGGGGGCATGCAATTCATCCTGGGGTCCGTCCCTACGAGTAATGCTGTTAAAGTCTATGATGTATCAGCTGTGTGAGTGCAGGATTTAAGTCTGGTCTGGCGTTATCAGAAAGTGCGTGGGAGGAAAAAAGGACAGTGACAGTGGAGATTGTAGTTAGTGCATTTAAACTGACAAGCGGGGAGAAATCAAAAGAAAAGAACATGATGGTACCGCATCTGGTGATTGCCTGCTGTCTTACAGTCTTACATAACATTGTTGACTGACAAACACGTCCCACTTGTGGAGCAGGATGAGAACAGTTTAACAACATCAAAAAACATTTACTGATAAACTCATATTTTTTGGACAGTTGTTTGTTTACTGTCCAGCTCTTAAATAACAGGCCAAGCGACTGCAGTTCTGCATTTTTCTCAAGATTTATGGTGGTCCATGAGTTAGACATAGCTACATCGCCCACTAGATGATAAGTAGTGGCAGGTAAAGACATGAGACCTAGATTGACATAAATTCTATTCTGAATTCCACAAAAACAGGAAGAACATCATCATTTATCCACCCAAAAGATTTTCAAGTACCAGATTGAGTGGATGAGTTGGATATAAGCAGTCTAAGATTACTTTAAGGATTTCCGGCCCCTGTGCAAGCCCACAGCAAAGCTACAGTCTATATCCCCAGATGGAGATTGTGCTGATGAATGTTTCCTGTGTGTGTGTGTGTGTGTGTGCATGTGTGTGTGCAGTGCGTGTCTGTGACGAAGCCAAATCTGGCGCTTTCCAAAGAGAGGCCATAGCGATTCTGCCGCTCACACATCACGCATGACGTAACTCTTCCACACGCCCACACACCACTTGCTCTCTATCCTTCCCACACATCTCACTCACGCTCACCACATACTGAATAGGAATTTATCATACTGTGTGTCGTGTGTAAACTGGCATATGAGTGTGGAGACCAAAAATTCACGATAAATCAATTGATCCTTTGATGATTTTTTTGGGCTGTATGGTAAATCAAGTTTTCAAAACCTCCAGACTGTTTCCTGTGAGCCAATTCCCAGGAAGTGAAGAAAGTAAATGCTTTGTTTCAGTGACTGTTTTACTTATTTACTGTGATTTACATGTAATTCGTTTTTTTATAAACACAATTTAAAATTCTACTACTACTACTTTAGTAGTGCTAAAGTAGTAATGCCTTTCAAGAATCATGGTTGAACAGAAGTCTCGGCATGTCTGTTCATCTGTAAGGTGAAAAGAAGAAAGACAGCAAATTTCTTTATCGACCTGACAGTGGCACAGGATAAGATTGCCCAGATTGTCTCTTCACATCACATCCAGCTCGGCAGAAATACTCTTATGGGAGAAATGCCAGGATGAGAAGGCCAGAAAAGGAATAAAGGAGAGAGGTTACACATAGGAAGAGGTATTTATGCCTGTGGGTATTCACTTCCTATTACATATATCTCTATTAAGTATTCTAAACTAAAATGAAACCTTTAATTCAGACCCAACAGGACATGTCTAGACAGTTCAGGCACTGTGGAAAAAAGCTGCTGCGCACTCAAGAAAGGCATATAGTCCACAGTAATAATAATAAAAAAGATGTAAAATAACATTACCTGTAGACAGTTTGTGCCAAGACTTTTTGCTTAACAACGTTGTGACAGATGTCCAAAATTGGAAGCTGTGTGGATTATATCCAGCATATTGTGGCAGGTCTAGAGGCAAGAGTGTATGGACGGAGCAATCAGGTTTTCTAAAGTGACAAAGAGAAAGTAATATGAAAAGGCAATTTTAATGATAATTCTGGGCTCTACTGATTTCTGCTGAAATGAGTTGTATTACTCTGCGGCGTGCTGATCAGACAGGGTTGAAGGGTGGATGATGTTAAAGATATGTAAGATGGCGACAGACAATCTATCAGGATGACAATATTTCTTGTTTCATCAGGTATAGACAATATCTTTAGGCAGACCAAGGGGACAAATGGCCAGCTCATTTTGAGTGATGATCTGCCATTCATCTACCAACACGCATATGGATCCATGGATCTATGTGACCATGGCATAGTTATTAAAATAATATAAATATATATATATATATCTACAAGAATGAAGTACTACTACAATCAGTGCAGGGATTAAATGTGCCTCAATGATGCTTGATGTTAATTTATGCTAAGTGTATGTGTAACAATGGACATCTTTGTGTCCAAACGATTATTTGCATATAATAAATGAATAATCATGTGAAATGGAATTCAAAGTGAACTGCATACATGTGATAAAGCTCTCATGGTTCAGCAAACTCCACATTATCCCTCCATACTATGATCATGATCCACGATCACCACGATGACACTTGAAATATGTCACCTGTCGCTGAGAAAAATGAGCCTCGCACCGCGGTAAATCTTAAGGTCCTCGCCGCTGTTCACACGTGACTCCGGGGGAAATAAATCGCTTTGTCCCCTTTAATTTCAATTTCCGTGCGTGATATATATTGTGATCACCTGTCAGATGCGGCGCCTGCGCATTGGGGCGGGAGGCGGAGTGGATGCTGATCGCTCGCTATCTGCTGCCCTGTGCCCTCCATCCCTCGGCGAGCAGACAGACGCGGACGGGGGACATCCGTGGAGGTTTTTGGGAAGAGGATAGGGAGACGGATCTGCTGCTGGTGAGAGGTACGGTTTCCTTCGGTGTCACCGGGGCGCCGCGCTTCGGTGTTTGACATTGTGACCGTGGAGGGTGACGGATGCTCGGCTGCAGGATGGGAGGAGATGAGTGGGGAGATAACAGATGGTATTTCGGGAGATGCCAGCGATGACAGGGCTTTGCTGGGTTTTCCACGCCGATTTTGGGGCTGCGTTCAAATGATTCAGGATCGCACAGCGTTAGGAGTTTTCTGGACAGTCTGCCGGTCAAGGGCACACAAAGAGGCGATAATATGTTTTTTTTTCCTTTTAATCTCCGCTCCGCCGTGCAGCACTGAGCTGTCATCACCTCATGCCCTCTGCGGACTAACATCTCAGCGGGTTTAGAGTGGTCGTGTCTGATGCATGCTGCTTTTTTTTTTCGACGTGCAAACACCAGATCCCTTTGACCGCCTCTGGGTGAGCCGCTGCCGCCTCTGTGGTGAGCGTAGTAAACCCTAAATGCACACGAAACATACACACTACGTGTCACACACATGGATACGTGCTCGTCGGGGGGGGGGGCGGCGCTGCGGGTTGATGTTGCTTTTTGGGAAGGAAAAGTGTTCTGCAGTTCACTTCCCATGCATGATGTGGTGGGCCCCTACCCGGATGTGCGGTTTCTTTCTCCAGAGAGAGCGCTAGATTTCCTGTGTTTACTCGTCCTGCAGCTGTAAAACATGTCCTGCATGAGATTTTCCACTCGGGGATGAACGAATGAATGAATGAAACCCGAGGACGTGTTTTTGCAGAGAAAAGTGCGATTCTTTAACTGAGTAATAATGGTGATCTGGACCCGGGAGTCCACTCTGATGTGGCTTTGTAGTAGCCGGGTCCATTGAGAGCGGTATCCGCCTCCTGTGCCGCACATTGGTCCGGATTGTGTCCTTCTGAAAGGGATCTCTGAGGTCTGTGTGCGCCGTGGTCACCCGAGCGGCTCAGACGCTGTCCGCGGTGCTGAAAGCAACAGTCGGAGCGGAGTAAATCAAAGTGAGGCGGAATCGTTAATGGCTTTCTCTGCGTGGAGGCGAGGATTTCTGTGCAAATGATGGTCGTGCCAGCCGGGATGAAAGTACATGTTGTTTGGCGAGCGCTGTGTTGTGTCACAGACGCAGTTCCGTCACATTTTGCCTGAGCCTTTTCAAATGTAAATCCCTGCGTTGTAAAATGTGCAGATAAACATGCACGTCCTTCTAAACGGGATAGTAAACCACATGATATTATGTAACACAGTGATGCTCTCCTAACTTAGGGAGTTATTAGGAATGATTCGCAATTACCTCTCAGTGTGTATAAAAAAAGACCAAAAACCCACCTTATACAGTGAATCAGTAGATGAGTGATCATACACCTCCTCGGCATTCATTATACTTAGGTACTCAGTTGCAGGAGTTTTTTTTAATTAATGTATTTTTTATTTTGTTTACCAGACAGCATATTGGCTCAGACAGTAGCCTGCTGTAAATGCGCTTCACAAATTCTTATGCTGTCTTTCGCTATCCCTCCCTCTTCCCTTGGTCCCTGTCATCTCATTCGTCCTCTCTGTCTGTTTGTCATGCATTTAGGAAGTCTGATGTGGATGCTGAGCCAGAGCAGAGCCCAGGGAGCAGCAGCAGCAGCAGCAGTAGCAGCAGTGGGGCTGTAGATGCCCTCTCTACAGCTCCAGCCACAGTTCCCCCTCAGGCCTCTGCAGGAGAGCCAGGACAGAGAGGAGACAGCTCCTGCTCTGACTCAGACAGTCCTGTAGACTCCAGCTCCTGCGAGGAGGAGGAGGAGGAGGACGACGAGGAGGAGGAGGAGGAGGAGGAGGAGGAGGAGGAAGACCCCACTATGTTCTCCTCCAAATTCCTTAGCGGGGCAAATCCCCTCAATGCTGTGTCCTCTGCTGTGAATAAATTTGGTTTGTTTGGAGACGATGGGGAGGGAGATAAAAATCAGAAAAGCCCTTCTCAGCAGGGTGTGAAACCATCTGGAGAGCAGCAGCCAGGAGCAGGCCCTGGCAAAGGGGGCCCTCAACAGCAACAGGGACCCCCAAAATCAGGCCAGGGCCCCCCTATGCAAAAGAGCCAGCCTTTCCCGAAGCAAGGACCACCACAGCATGGGAATGGACAGGCTGGACCCCCCAACAAACCTGGTGGGCAACCAGCAGCACCAAAGGCAGGGACACAGCCTGAAGGCCAGCCTAAAGGAGAGCCACCAAAAAATCAACCAAAGGGCCCACCTCAGCAAGGTTCACCTAAGCCTGGAGCCCAACAACAGACTGGAGCAAAACCAGAATCTCCAAAGGCATTGCCACAACAACAGGTTCCACCTAAGACAGGGATGCAACAACAAGGGGCTGCTAAGACTGGGATGCAAGAAGCCACAAAGGTTGGGTCACAAAAACCTGGTTCACAGCAAGGGTCACCCAGCTTAGGACAGAAACAGCAGGGATCGCCAAGAATCGGACAGCAACAACAGGGCTCACCGAAACTTTCACAGCAACAACAGGGCCCTCCTTCCATTACACAACAAAAACAGGGCTCACCTAAGGTGGGACAGCAACAGCAAGGCATCAGGACTACACCCCAGCAGCAGTCCTCCAATAAGCCTTTGCCTCAGCAGCAAGGCTCAAAGGGACCTGGTACACCGGGCCTTTCAAGGGCAGGTTCTTCATCACCGGGAGCAACTAAAGCCGGATCTCAGTCAAAAGCAGTTTCTAAGTCCCTTTGTCCAGTTTGTAACACCACAGAACTTAATTTGCACACCAAGGAACCACCTAATCATAAAACCTGTACACAATGTAAAACTGAAGTGTGCAGCCTGTGTGGCTTCAGCCCTCCAGACTCTGATGTAAGTAGTGGCTTTGTATTTTGCTTGTGTATTGTTTCTTTTATACTTTCTCATGGCAATGCTTTGTTTAACCTAAATGTGAATGTACTGTATGTCTTTAAAGTATATATTATAGTGCATGACCTTTTGCTATTAATTTTACGTGGTTTTCTTGGATTGCCAATTGAAAATTATTTCACTATACAGTGAGTACAGTAGTGCGGCCTTACCTTGTAAAAGATCAAATGAAGCTTTAATGCATGTATAATTTAGATTTACTATTACACACTGTATATATAATACAAATTATTATACAACATTTGAAACACCTTTCAATTAATTAATTCAGTTATCAAATTAAGATAAAATTAACAAGTAATCAATTTTCATTGGCATGGTGAAAATTAATTTGAATAGCTGTAAGTTATAAGTTATTTATGATGCTACTTTTTGTATTATTTTCTTATGGTATGTCTTTTCTTTGTGTGCCTTGTGTATCTTTTCCTTTTTTTTTTTTTTGTCATAGGGGCGTGAGTGGCTTTGTCTTACCTGCCAGATACAGAGAGCTCAAGGAACTACTGAACCACCAGGACCTGCCATGAAAAAGCCCACACCAAACAAAACTTCTGCTGCTCAAAACCAGACACCATCTCCTGCCGCACCTGTCAAAAAAGAGATGTCAACACCAGGTTCAACTCAGAGAATGCAGTCTACATCAGCCAAAGTGCCACCCAAGGATGAAGCTGCCCAAGGACCAGAAATTCAAAGACAGGCCAGCCCAGCGTCTGCTCAGAAAATGACACCTGAGGCCCAGAGAACATTAGGGCCTCAAAAACCAGATCAGACTAGCCAAACTGGACGCAAGCAAAGTGGTGCCACCCCAGCTTCCCAGCAGGAGTCAGGAGGTCTGTTTGGCTTTGGTGGTGCTAAAAATGAAGCTGCAAAGCCTGAAGAGTCAGTGACAGGAAAGATGTTTGGTTTTGGTTCCTCCATTTTCAGTTCTGCATCTACTTTAATAGCTTCAGCTGTTCAGGATGAGTCTAAAACCACACCGCCAGTTTCTCCCAAAATGCAGTCTACAAAAGAGAACAAACCACCTGCTTTGCAAAAGTCGGCGCAAGACAAGAAACAAGAGCAACCCCAGCAGGCACAGGGTCATCCAACAGGACAGGCCAAAAGTGACAAAGCTCCATCGGAGACTCCAAAGGCAGCAGAAGCTTCCCATGATGTTCCTAAACCAAGTAAATCAAATTGTCCTATCTGTAAGATGGTGCTCAACATGGGCTCGAAGGACCCCCCCAACTACAACACCTGCACTGATTGCAAAAGCACTGTATGCAATCAATGTGGATTTAATCCTATGCCCAATGTTAAAGAGGTAAGACGTGATTAAAGGGACTGATGAAGTAATGAATGAAAAATTGAAGAAAGAAAGGAAGGAAAAAAAATGAAATACCATTATATACATTTATGATTTTGGCAAATTGCTTTTGTTTTCTTAGTGACCAGATTGGCTACACAAAACCTGTCAGCTCGTTCACTCTGGGTTGTTGCCCGGATCTCTCCAAAGTGTTCATTTCTTATTTACAGTACAGCAGCATGCTCATAATATTGAATTAATGGCAGCTCAAGTAGATAATTTCATTGTTTGGTGTGTATTCTCAAATTGCATAACTAATTTGCATTAATAGTCATGGTCAAGTTCAGGTTTAACTAACAACTGTTTTATTTTTTTCTCACCACCAAGTTGTTGTGGTATTTGTGTTTGTTTTTTTGTTTTTGTCTTTTGTACAGACCTGTTACACTGTCCAATCCTTGAACTAAAGTAGCAAAATTGTGAAGACAATTTTATTCTATATCCTACTCACAGTGCCTCTTGTCCAAAGGTATGAGAAGGCTATGTGTCAGACCCACTGGCCAGACCTGGCAGACAAGAGCTACACTCACATACAAAAGAAACTCCACTACACATTTCTGGTGTCACTGTCTTTCCTTAGTCTTTCTTTAGTCCTACATCTCCTTGATGTAAAAAAAAAAATAGTGCTATGGAGTTTCAGTTTTTTGTTTTTATTAGGAAAAACACTACCTTTTTCTTATTATTGCACAATTCTGGTCAGCTGTTTATTAACTTAATGTTGACTGTCACATTGTGTTTAATCAGTTGCTGAAACTGAAGAGACTTATTTTACAAGCTCTATGTAAAACCTACACATATGCAGCATACACACCTCATGGGGATTGTCTTGTAGGGAATACTGCATAAAGGATACATGGACTTAACATCTTCCAAGCTATCTGAGGCACAAGGGACTTGACTCTGTAATTCAATGCACAGTTAGTAGACTACCTTGCCAAGGACAGTCCAAGGCTACTTGATCTTATGATACTGCTTAAACTAATAGCTAAAACACTGGGTCACCAAGATCAGGGTGGAGACATCCTTCATTGAATTTAGCAAGAACTCTGTGAAAGTTGATGTTTTAACATAAACCACTCACTTTTTTGTCATAACTGTTCCTCTGGCTGAGTTTTTGTGTGTGTATGTGTGTGTGTGAGTGTGTGCCTCTGCATGCATAATACATCACCTCGACTCCTAGCATCTCATTTAGAGCCTTCATTATGATTTGTTATTAAAACATGCATGTGAATAATTTTTTTGTTTTTTTTTTAGGGAAAAGAGTGGCTTTGTCTAAACTGCCAGGTGAAACGAGCAGCTGGTGGAATTGAACCTCAGACAGACAATTCATCATTTAAAAAAACTACTCAATCACAACCGGCACTACAAAAGACTTCTGCACCAGGCTCTCCTCAGCGGAAAGTATCTACACCAGCAGCACAACCAGCCAAGGCTGAAGCTGCTAAAGGACCAGGTAGTAATCAACAGACCAGCTCAGCTCCTGGTCAGAAAACACCTCAGGAGAGCCAGAAGACAGGTCCTCAGAAACAACCAGACCAGACAAGCCAAACTGCTCAAAAGCAGGGAAGTGTCTCTGCAGCTGCACATCAAGAGTCAGCAGGGTTTTTTGGTTTTGGTGGTCCTAAAAGTCAGACTGTTAGTGCAAAGCCTGCGGAGTCAGTGACTGGAAAGATGTTTGGTTTTGGTTCCTCCATCTTCAGTTCTGCTTCCACTTTGATTACCTCAGCTGTCCAAGATGAGCCCAAAACAACACCACCAGTTTCGCCCAAAATACCTGCTTTAAAGGACTCTAAATCTCCCACTGCCAAGAAACCAGAGCAAGAGAAGAAACCAGAACAACCCCAGCAGGCCAAGGGTCCTCCATCAGTACCAAAAGGGGACAAAGATCTGTCAGCTTCCCCAGTCGTTTCCAAAGCAGGCCAATCTACCTGTCCTCTCTGTAAACTGGAACTCAATGTGGGCTCTAAAGATCCTCCAAACTACAACACCTGTACAGAGTGCAAAAACACTATCTGTAACCAATGTGGATTTAATCCCATGCCAAATGTTAAGGAGGTAAGATAATTATAGCACTGTAGAAAAAGTTGAATGACTTTTACATTATGTCTTTATGTCTATGTCTTTATGTCTTATTAATTATGTAATCATTTAATTATGTAATTGTGTTATTTGGAAAAAATATATTCCATTACAAAGTACAACAACACTGAAAATGTTACCTATTAACTGTTTTCTCTAAAACAGGTGAAAGAGTGGTTATGTCTCAACTGCCAGATGCAGAGAGCACTAGGAGCATCTGAACCTCCAGGAACTCCCATGATGAAACTTCAGGCCTCACCAAATAAAGTCACTGCATCTGCCAATGCCCTTAAGAAGGAAACTTCCTCGCTAGATAAACCTCAAAAGACACACAGTCCAACACCGGCTGAATCTAAAATAAAGGACACCTCTACACCAGGCTCTCCTCAGATGAAACCATCAATACCAGCAGTGCAGCCAGCAAAGGCTGAAGTTGTGAAAGGACCAGAAAGTCAGAATCAAGTCAGACCAGCTCCTGGTCAGAAAACTTCACAGGAGGGCTGGAAGACAGATCCTCAGAAACCACCAGACCAGACAAGTCAAACTGGACGTAAACAGAGTAATACTACCCTCAACTACACAAGAGGAATCTGGACGGTTCTTTGGATCTGGTGGTTCAAAACCTCAACCTGATGCCACAAACCCCTCTGAATCTCTGGGTGGGAAAATGTTTGGCTTTGGTTCCTCCATCTTTAGTTCTGCATCCACTTTAATAAACTCAGCTGTCGGAGATGATTCCAAAACACCACCAGTCTCTCCCCAGATGCCTGCCGCAAAGGCGACCAAATCACCTCTTGCTCAGAAACAGGAGCAGGAGAAGAAACTGGAGCAAGTCAAGCAGCCCAAGAGCTCTCCATTGCTTCAAGACAAACTAGGAAAAACTCCATCAGAGCCTCCAAAGGATGTAACTTCCATGGCAGGCCAGTCTACCTGTCCACTCTGTAAGGTGGAACTCAACATTGGCTCCAAGGAACCCCCCAACTACAACAAATGCACCGGATGCAAGACCACTGTCTGTAATCAATGTGGATTTAATCCAATGCCAAATGTGTCAGAGGTAATGAAAACAAACCTAACAAAATTCTTCAATTTAAATTGTAATAGCAATAAAATACAATATAATGAGGATCAGTATACTATATGACAGCCCATAATTGAACAGAAATACACCATGACCTCCAAAAAGTACATATTATGACATGGTGAAGTGATTGCATATAATTGTTGTAAATAATTACATTAATTAATAATTATATATTCATGTTTTGATTTGACATATGTTCTTTTTACAGGTAAAAGAATGGTTATGCCTGAACTGTCAGATGCAGAGAGCTCTTAGTGCATCTGAACTCACAGTACCTCCTATGAAACCTCACAATGCAGCTAACAAAATTTCTCCATCTGCTGTACATGAAAAAATAACTCCTAATCAAGAGGAAACTGCAAAGAAGGAATTATCAAAATCTGATGCACCACTAAAGATAGAGACTCCACTGTCTGGTACACTTCAAAGGAAGGGCAGTTCAACACCAGGCTCTCCTCAGAAGACACATCCTGTAGCAGCATCACAGGCATCTAAGGTTTCTAAAGGACCAGAAAGGGACACACAGGGTAGCTCAACTCCTGGTCAGAAAACTCAGGATATAGCGGGGGTGTCAGGTTCTCAGAAACCAACTCAGCAGGCAAGTCAACCTGGACTGAAACAGAGTAAGGTCACCCCGGATACACAGCAGGAGTCAGGAAAACTGTTGAGCTTGAGTGGTCCTAAAACAGGACCTGATGCTTCAAAAACAACAGAGTCTGTGACTGGGAAGATGTTTGGCTTTGGTTCCTCTATTTTCAGCTCAGCATCCACTTTGATATCATCAGCTGTACAGGAAGAGTCACGAACAACACCACCAGGCTCTCGTAAGATGTCTGCACCAGCACAAGTCACTCCCAAGATGTCTGTTGCACCCAAAATTTCTCCTAAAAGTACACCTACAGTTTCTCCCAAAATGTCACCAGCAAGAGAGCCCAGAACTCTTGCTCAGAAGCCAGCGCAAGAGAAGAAACCAGAGGAATCCCAGCAGAGCGAGGAGAATAAAACTCCATCACAGGCAGGCCAGTCCACCTGTCCACTGTGTAAGGTCACACTTAACACTGGCTCTAAGGATCCTCCAAACTACAACACCTGTACTGAGTGCAAGACTACTGTCTGTACCCAATGTGGATTTAACCCAATGCCTATGGGAGAGGTAAGTGAAGTAATGCATAAACATAGTCTATTACATAAACAATATTTCTGTATGCTGTATGCATTAACAATATATTTGGATAGCTTTTATTTGTTCATTGATCTGTGACTTTTTACAATGACCTTATTGACCTGTGGTCTAAATACTTGAATTTTTGTGAATTACTGTAATTCTCGATTCCAGAGCAACACATAACCAAGTGTTTACTGTATTTAGGTAAAAGAGTGGCTATGCCTTAGCTGTCAGATGAAAAGAGCAGTTGGAGCATCTGAGTCCCCAGGGCCTGGATCAATAAAGCCCCATACATCGCCCAGTAAAGTTCCTTCACCTGCTGCTGTCCAGTTGAAAGATTCTTCCAAGCCAACTGCACCTCAAAAGAAGGACAGTGCAGGTCCTGTAGAACCAGTTTCACCACAGAGAAAACAGTCTACACAATCAGCATCAGTGCAGTCAGGCAAACCCGAAAATGCTACTGCACCACTGAAACAGGCCAGCCCAGCACCTGATCGTAAAACACCACAGGAAATACAGAAGACAGGTCCGAAGAAGCCACCAGATCAGGCAAGCCAACCTGGACGTAAGCAGAGTAATGCTATCGCAGCTACACAGCAAGAGTCAGGCGGCTTCTTTGGCTTTGGTGGTGCTAAATCTCAACCTGATGCTGCAAAGCCTGCAGAGTCAGTGACTGGGAAGATGTTTGGCTTTGGTTCCTCCATCTTCAGTTCTGCATCTACTTTAATAACATCTGTGCAGGACCAGCCCAAAACTACTCCGCCAGTTTCTCCCAAGATGTCTCCTGCTAAAGAGATCAAGACCCCTGGTGCCCAGACGCGGGAGAAAACAGAGCCATCGAAGCAAACCAAGACACCTCCATCTGGACAGGCCAAATTAGAGAAAGCTCCGTCAGAGCCTCCAAAGGCTGTGGCAGCCCAAGCAACTGTTAAGCCAAGCCAGTCTACCTGTCCTCTCTGTAAGGTCGAACTCAACATGGGTTCTAAAGATCCACCTAACTACAATACCTGCACTGAATGCAAGAATACTGTCTGCAACCAGTGTGGATTTAACCCCATACCAAATGAAACAGTGGTAAGAGGATATTTTTTATTACAATTTCATTTTTTGTCTGTAAGCTGACAGAATTTCAAGACTTACATCATATTTACTTGTGTCTCTTGCTGATTCTTTGTAGTGTTCAAATTGCCTTTCTTCATAATTTTCTGGGAACATTAAACAGTGAAATCCCCAATTAGTTTCTGTTAGTGCATCTTTAACAGCTGTTGAAATACGACAGTAAAGTACTTAAAGCTTTACATAAATATAAAAGCACTGAGTAATTATACACAGCAGATTGTCAGTTTATAATTTTAATTGTTATTTTTTTATTTTTATTTTTTTAGGTAAAGGAGTGGTTGTGTCTCACTTGCCAGATGCAGCGGGCCCTAGGAGTAACACAGCAACCAGGAGTAGTTTCTGCCAAATCTCAGATAACTGCAAAACCCCAAAAGAAAGACATCATCAGCCCAGCTGAACCTGAAAAGAAGGAGGCATTGACACCACACTCACATCAGAGGAAACTGTCTGAAACAGCACAGTCAGTTGCAGTTGATGCTACTAACAAGCTAGAAGATCAGAAGCAGACCAGGCCAGTTGAGTCTCAGAAAAGGCCACAGGAGCCCCAGAAAACATCAGGTCCTAACAAAACACCAGACCAGACAAGCCAAACAGAACGTAAGCAGAGCAATGTTTCAGCGACGCAGCAAGAGTCAGGAAGCTTCTTTGGTTTTGGTGGTGGTAAAACTAAACTTCCTGATGCAAAGCCTGCAGAGTCAGGAACTGGGAAAATGCTTGGCTTTGGTTCTTCGATCTTCAATTCTGCATCTACTTTAATAACTTCAGCTGTGCAGGATAAGCCCAAGACCACTCCACCAGTTTCTCCCAAAATGTCCCTAGCAAAAGAGATCAAATCTCCTGCTGCCCAGAAGAAAGAACAACAGAAGCAGCCAGAGCAACCTCAGCAGACCAACACACCTCCATTGGTACATGAAAAAGTGGAAAAAGCTCCATCAGAGTCTCCAAATGCTGCAGCAGCCTCCAAAGCCACTGTCAAACCAGACCAGTGCACCTGCCCTCTCTGTAAAGTTGTCCTCAACATGGGGTCTAATGATCTTCCTAACTACAATACCTGCACTGAATGCAAGAACATTGTCTGTAACCAGTGTGGATTTAACCCTATGCCAAATGTGTCAGAAGTAAGTGAGATTTACTCGTGTGTGTTAATTATGTATATTCCATATAAAATCTAAATATTTATATGGTTTTATTTTATACTCAAAATATATAATGCCAGTCTAAACGATGATGTGGTCTACCTAAAATAATATGTAGAAATACATGCATACTGCCTTTAGTTGTTTTCTATTATAATGTTATTGTACAATCCCTTTACTGGTTTTACAGACACGCTAAAATAATATGATTTTCCCCACAGGTGAAAAATTGGTTGTGTCTGACATGTCAGATGCAAAGAGCTCTCACAGCAACTGAATCGGTACTGATGAAACCTCAAGCATCACCCAACAAAGTGTCCACATCTGCTGCTGCAAAAAATAATACCATTGCCAGTGAAAAGAAAGACATTATTTCCATAGAAAATGCAGAAGTACCAGACAAAAATCAAAGGGTCAGTCCAACACCAGGTGCACCACTGCCTGCAAAAAAGACCCCAGGCACTATTTCAGGACCAAAAACAGAGGAGAAAACTGGCTCAACATCTACCAAGGAGACTCCATCCTCCACTGCCCCTCCCACCAAAGAGACAACGACAGTCTCGGACCTCAATAAACCACTGCCTTGTCAAGCTCCTCCTGCCAACACAGATATAAGGAAAAAGGACATCACTCCATCAATTTTCCCTGCAAATGAAGAAATATCAGAAAAGATAGAGGAGAAAGCTAAAATAGTTCCAAAATCATCCAATCAACCAGTCAAATCCACTGATGAAGTACAGCCCCAACAAGCCCTAAAGAAAGAATCAAACCTTGTTGAATCAGTTGCCAAATCTGCTTCTCCAACAGTGAATCCAACAAATCAAGAATCAGGTATTTTCCCCAGTTTTGGTAGTCCTAAATCTCAGCATGCTGCCTCAAAAACAACAGAAGCGGTACCTGGGAAGATGTTGGGATTTGGTTCATCCCTCTTCAGCTCAGCATCCTCCTTGATAACATCTGCAGTTCGAGAGGAGTCCCGCACAACACCACCAAGTTCCCGCAAAATGTCTGCCCCAGCACAAGTCTCTGACAAGACACCAGCATTGCAGGCTTCTCCAAAGTCCAGCCCCCCAGTGTCTCCGAGGATTACTTCAGCAAAGGAGGTCAAAGCGCCTGCTGATCAGAAACCACATCTTGAAAAGATACTAGATCAGCCACAGCATACCAAAGCTCCTCTATCAGAACCCGCAAAACCAGAATCTTCCCAAACTGCTCCCAAAGTCAGACAGTCTACTTGTCTACTCTGTAAGGCAGAACTTAACATGGGCTCCAAAGATCCTCTCAACTACAACACCTGCACAGAATGCAAAACCACTGTCTGCAACAAATGTGGATTTAGTCCTTTGCCAAATCTAATAGAGGTAATTAAATTACTAAATTATTAACTTTATGTGAAACTAATTTTGTCATTCAGATGATATGGTTCACCTGACAATTTCATAAATTAATTTGTTTTTTCTCTATACATTAGCTATTGAGTGACACGTTTTTTTTTTTTTTTGACTGGAAGTTTTTAATAGAAAATATTATAAAACTGATTAATTGTCAATGTATTTTACATGTTTCCCTGTCCATTTAACTGATTTGAAATTTGTTTCTCTAAACTATGTTGTCACTTCCAGTTAAACATATTGGGGCCAATGTAATGAGTTTTAGTGTTCATTGTTAATAAATGCAAAGAATGTGTTCATTTTGTCTTGTGTTTGTTTTTCAGGTGAAGGAATGGCTTTGTCTCAAACTGCCAGATGCAGAGAGCACTTGGAGCCTCTGAACCTCCAGGTCTTCCCATGATAAAACCTCAACCTTTACCAAGCAGAGAGGTCCCTACCACCACACAGAAGACAGAGGTCCTAATGTCAACTTCTCAGGAAGATATCCCTAAACCAGTCACACTCAGAAATGAGCTTGTTAATGTTGCCACAGCCAAAGAAACTGAATCCCTAGCCCTTGGTGAACCTGCAAAGAAAGTTAGCCCTACAGCTGATTCATTGCCTGACAAAACTCCTCCATCCACTATGACAAAGGCTAATGTTTCACTAGCTTCACAAAAGCCTTCCTTAGAGACTTCCAAAGGACAACCTGGTCCACTGCAACAGCAACCTCCAAATACTGTGACTTCTACCACCGAGTCTACTCTTCCACCAGATCCAGAGGCAGGAAAGCCACCCCCAGAACAGCCTCCAAAAGCTGTGACTTCTGTTGCTAGGACTGCTCCTCCACCAGATCAACAGGCAGAAAAGCCACTCCTACAGCAGCCTTCAAAAACTGTGGCCTCTATTGCAAAGTCTGCCCCTCTACCAGATCAACAAGCAGAAAAGCCACTCCCACACCAGCCTCAAAAAGCTGTGACTTCTACTACAAAGTCTGCTCCTCCACAGGATCAAGAAGTGGGAAAGCCATCCCCTCAACAGCCTCCAAAAACTGGAGGTACTCCTCCAGCCAAAGCTGTACCACCACCAGCTGTAAAACAGGAGTCAGGAGGCTTCTTTGGATTTGGTGGTCCTAAAATGCAGCCTAGTACAACAAAGTCTACAGAGTCAGTGACTGGAAAGATGTTTGGCTTTGGGTCATCTTTCTTAAGCTCTGCATCCACTTTGATTACCTCAGCTGTCCAGGACGAACCTAAAACTACACCACCGACTCCACGTAAGATGTCCACAACAGCCCATGTATCTCCTAAAACTACACCGCCAGCCTCTCCTAAAACCTTACCTGCAAAGGACACCAAGCCACTCGCTGTCCAGAAAACTGAGGACAAGAAACTAGATAAACCACAACAGGAAAAGACTCCCTCAACAGTGCAAACCAAAGTGGACAATGCTCCATCAGTGCCCCCCAAGGTACCAACAGACATCCAAGGTGTACCGAAAGCAGATCAGTCCATCTGTCCACTCTGTAAGGTTGACCTCAACATGGGCTCCAAAGATCCTCCCAACTTCAGCACTTGCACAGAATGCAAGAATACTGTCTGCAACCAATGTGGATTTAATCCAGTGCCAAATATGGCTAAGGTAAATCCCTACCTCCACAAGAGCTGCCTTTCCTTTAATTTGACAAATTATTTTATAAGCATTACAGCATTTTTTATTTATTTAAATTAGCATGTAACAGATTTGTTGAACCATGTTTACGGGCCTGGTAGTGGCAATTCATGATATGAAATGACATTTTAATATTGTTTATGATCAATAGGTATAAGGTTTGAATATATTATTATTGTTTATTCAGTCTGTCCAGTCAGTAATTATAAATGCCAGACCCCAATAATTAAGAATCACAGATTTCATTTTTACAGTAAGTGTAATCATAGTTTGTTTAAATCAATGATCTGTGACTAAGTAAATTTGACATGAGGATGCTTGAAGTTGAAAATCAAAATCTTCAGTTAAGAATTCACTTAAAATTTGTCTTGTGAAATATTTTCCTCATAGTTTTTTTCATCAAAATACTGTGTTGTTGCTTGTTTATCAACAATGATTTATACATTCCATTGCATTTTTTCAGGTAAAGGAATGGCTTTGTCTGAACTGCCAGATGCAGCGAGCCTTAGGAATGTCCGAGCCCACTGGACATCCTGCAGTGAAACCGCAGCCCTCACCTTCAAGCTCTGAACAAAAGGTTGTACCGACATTGATTCAGAAGGAGGAGTCTACAGAGCCAAAAGATGTCAAAAAAGAGGTCGCTCAAGCAATTCCAGACAAAAAGGAAACCCCCAAAGTCAAGGTTCCAGAGCCAACTAAGGTCCAGAGGATGGACACACCACGGCGAGGTTCTACGCAAAAGACACCTGGCCAGCATGTGGATGGTGAGCGGCAGCCTGTTGAAAAAGCCCCACAGTTTTCTCAAACTACAAAGCCTGAGGTCAAGACAGGTCTTCCAAAGCAGGAGGCTGAAAAATCACCACAACAGCCCTTAAAATCTGTTACTCTTTCTGCCAAAACTGCACCACCATCCGCTCTGCCTATGAAACAGGAGTCAGGAAAACCACCACAGCAGCCCCCAAAATCTGTAACCCCTCCTGCAAAATCTGCACCACCACCAACTCAGCCTCCAAAACAGGAGTCAGGAGGCTTCTTTGGCTTTGGTGGTCCTAAGACACAACCTACTGCTGCAAAGGCAGCTGAGACAGTGAGTGGGAAGATGTTTGGTTTTGGTTCCTCTATCTTCAGCTCTGCATCCACATTGATAACCTCAGCTGTTCAGGAGGCACCTAAAACTACACCACCGACTCCACGCAAGATGTCCATCTCAGCTCACATCTCTCCTAAAACTACACCTCCAGTTTCTCCTAAGATGTCCCCTGCAAAGGAAGCCAAATTACCTGCTGCACAGAAATCAGAGCCACCTCCACAGGCCAAGCCTGCTCCATCGGCTCAGTCCAAAGAGGAGAAAGCTCCAGCAGAGCCTCCAAAAATGACAGAAGTGACCCAAGTTACTCAAGTAGCAGGTCTGTCTACCTGTCCACTCTGTAAGGCTGAACTCAACGTGGGATCCAAGGATCCTCCCAATTACAACACTTGCACTGAATGCAAGAACACCGTTTGCAGTCTTTGTGGATTTAACCCCATGCCTCATACAGCAGCGGTAAGTAGAATAAATTTCATTTTACATGTCATTTTAAGTTTCGCCTTGAATTTTTTTTTACCTTGTGATTTAGCAATTATCTTGCCTCATGTTTCCATGACAGTAGCAGTTATTATCACTTGTGGGTGTTATTTGTTTTGTTTGTTTTGTTTTGAGGGCACCAACATCTGATACTGAGCACCAAAATACTAATAAATGACTTCAGAGTCACAGAAGCTACATATTTTAATTCATATGTACATGCACATTTCAATAGCATTCAAATAATAGGTATAACACAATTGTTTGAAGAAAAATCCTCATTAAGATCCTTAAGGATTCATAATGTCTGACGTCTAAAATTCTCCTTGCTGCTTTTGTTACCACTAATATTACTTCCACTTTGAGAAATTCGAACATGTTCAGTGTGAATCACAATGTTGCCGCTAGTGCAAGCTTTGCTTTTATGTCTTAAGTAAAGCAAAGCATAATTCTGTGTATTATGAATAACTGCCTTACATGTACATGTCAGAGTTTTTCTTTGTTTGCCATTCAACAAGCAATGCCAGCATATAAATGAAATAATATTATGGTTCATGAAACTTTTTTTTTAAGGTTCTTATTTATTGGAGACCACTATTTATTGTATAATTATTTTAATGTAGTTGTTATCGTTACTTATTGTTGAGTCTTGTGTACTCACCTTTTTTGCATTGGAATGTGCAAGCAGTATAATTTTTAGGCCTTTTTTTGTCTTACTGTGTGGAATATTCTGTGGTTTAAAGGGTTGGAAACAAGGGTTGGAAGATTGGCTGCCGTACAGCCTTCATTTCTAAAGAAAATGTTACACATAATAGGTTGAATTTTACTCAGTTGTTGATAAAGGCCATTATTACAAGTCTGGTGGAATAATAGATGAAGGTGCCACACCAGAGAAAATATATTGAGAGACTTGCTTTCTGTTTTCAGACTATGACTTTGCATAGAGGTCTGCCTGTAGTTAATTAATGTAAACTATTTGAATTATTGACCTACTTTGAGAGGTCTTCCAACAAAATTATAACATACTAACATGCAGGCTACATGGTGGCTGCTATCCCTTCACTAGAGTGGCCCGAGTTATTACATAACGGCTCATGAGAGGAGTGCTTCAGCAGACCAGCAGCACTGAAAATGTATTAAAGTGATTGAGCGTTGTGCAATAGCATTAGTGAGATGGGATCTGCTGCCACGGCAGACCAGGGACCAGGGAATCTCCAGCCCTCGTGAGGGATCTGAGATGGCAAAGCCCTGTGATATGCCAATAAGCAGAGGTGAAACGAATTAAGTCCAACACAACACGGCGCAGTACATTAGAGCAGCAGACATTTCCTTTTAGGCCATCTGCTCTCTCACAGATCAGTGGCTCCACATAATGCAACAGTTTCAACTTAGTTTTAAGGGGGTGGCAATAGTACATGTGGGTCCTGCTTTGTGACATTTCCACGCAGGTCATTGTTGAATGCATGCTGTTTAGCCGTGCCTTTTCATATCCTATATGTAGGTGCAGTAATTTCCTCTCTGAACAGCTCAAACTTCCCTGTGGGATTGGTCTGTTTTTCTGGTAAATAGCATTAACAGTTACTGCCTTAAATAATTAGTTGATGGGTTTTTGTCACACTTGTCTTGAGTGTTTTGGTGAAAATGTTTAAGGCTTTTTATTTCTCGTTATTATTATTTAAATGTTTAAATGTTGTTATTTAAATGTTTAGTTTAAAGGAGCTTAAATGATACAACACTGCAATTATTTTAAATGTGGGTACAATTCAATAATGTGCTATGTCAGTTATGTTAGTCATTTTACTGGGGGCTTTCATAGGTCATTTTTATGCTACTATTTTCTTAATATGAGATCCTATTAAATGGAGTAATAGTTGGTAACCTTACATCTAAAAATACATAATGGACACATTTATTAAATATTAAATATTAAATTATTGCTTCCTATATGACAGTATTCGTGTCTGACAGTTGTTAGAATGTGAATAGGGACACTGTTCTTGCATTCTGCTGACTCATTAAACAACACAACTCATCTGTAAAATGTCCGAATGAGTGAATGTGAGCTATATTTTTTCTCTTTTTTTATTTCTGCTTGCAATTTGGTGTCCCAGAGACCACATGCTTAGCCCAAATGGCACATGATAATGGAGGAATAAAACTAAAAGAGAGGTGCCTTTATGCAATTGAGACATCTCGTGTTTTTCGTCAGTACCAGTGAGGGGATAAGTCTAAGGATAGAGGTTGGGTGGGGGAAGGGACCAGCATGGATGATTGCTGCTGTGTCTACAGCATAGATTCAATCTTTTGAATAGCCAAGCCAAACAGATGTGCTTGGCCCTAACACAACTGGATAGGACAATTCACCATGCATATTTCTGTCAACCTGCTTTATTCAAAGGGGCTGTGCCTGTTTCCCTTCTCCATCATGAATGTGTGTGGCTTTTTAGTAGAAGAGCAGAAATGCCTCCTTTTAAAATATAAAAAAGTCTGGCAAGGTTCAAAAGAAGAGGAGGCCTTTAGGCAAAGTGAGTGATAGTAGAAAGTCCATCCATTTTTCCTTTTGCTTGTTCTGCTTCAGCTGATGCCATCAAAAGCCTGGGAGTGACTGTTGTCTGATAAGTAGGACACACGTGTGTCATGCTTTGCCAGCTAAAGCTTTGTGTGTGCCAGACGAAACAGTGTGAATGATAGTTCCTCTGTAATTTGTTTTAATGTTTTCATGTGGTTATATCTCTGGCTTTAAATAGACTGCTTTGTACTGCAGAAACTGTGCAGAAACTGTGCTTCCCAATCAAAGGTAAAAGCAATGGGCTAACCTTTTGCAAAACTTGAGCTTGAGCTCCATGAGAGGCTAATTCATGATGCACTGGCCCAGAGGCGAGTACCCTTAAACCAACAATGTAACAATTTTGAAGTCTATTCATCACCCCCAAGTTTTTATATTCTTTACACAAGTCTATGTGCAAGATGATTCCTGCTGTGAGCTGAACAACTAAAGACTCGCTCCATTGGCCCCATGATAAGAAGAAGACACCCCCTGGTGCACCTAGTGACAGTGTTAAAAATAGTCACTCGGAGGAGAGACCAAGCACAGTCTACCTGCTGCATTCCTACTCCTTTTTCACAATCTCTTTTTCAAAGGTGCAATGAGGCTAGCAGTGCTAAATTGAGCTGGCTCATGCTTTGGACTCATTGCCTTATTAGAACATCGTTGGAATAGTCCTATATCAGTGTGAACAGTGAACTCATCCTTGTGTTTATTTTGTATTTAGTACAGATTTTGGCGGTTTGAAAGGACAGAGCATGTTTGATGTTTCATGACATTTCGACGGCTGTGACGCTTATCCCTCAAGCTTTAATGATTTCCTTACATAAGAGAAAAAGGATCCTTTGTTACTCTTTTAATATATGCTGTGTCTGTCAGAGGAGAAGTATTAGGACCTTCCCTAGGAGATTCAGCTTTGTTATTGTACTTTCTAGTGTCTTTGCTTTCTATTTATGCCACACCCTCTCATTGCTTTTTCTACCCGAATATTCTCCCCATTGCACGCTGTCATCAAAGGGAAGTTTGCTGATGCGCCATTTGTCAGATTGGAAAAAGCAGGGGGTGTGTTTCCTTGTCTTCAGAATGAAGCAATCTGCTTATTACACGTTAGTAGGTCAACATTCTCTATTATCAGAGGGCTGGATTCATGAGGAGTTCTGCTCTGTGGGGGCTGCTGAAAGCCAAGTATATTAGCCAGCCACAGATTGTGCCAAAGGCGTCTGCTATAAAATCAATACGAAACTTATCGGCTCAAGTATCATCAGCAGGAAAGCACTAAACAGAGGCTGAGAAATAGTGGCGTAGTCAGTCCACAACCCAAAGGCCATGCTTTCAGTCTACCTATCATAAAATGTAAATTTTAGTACCACTCGGATACCCAGTGACTTATAAGAGGGTGTCGGTTTGTACAAATAATACAAACTCAAAGTGCTGAATTGATTTATTAGTGTGGAATGGAAAGGGGACCTCTGTTTAGAAGCAGTTTGATAGATGTTTGTGCATTTGAATTTTGCATTTGATTTACAATGTCTTTGTTGAACCACACACCTTTCGTAGCCAATGCTGATGGTGAACAAGATTTATTCCCCTTGTCACTTATCCATAATGCATGGTGGAATGTGCCATATGTGTATGTACAATAGGTTATGAATACCAATAAACGTGTAGTTTCAATAAAAGTACGAAATATTCAGGTATCTTAAAAAGTAAGAGTTTGAATGGAATCTGTGCTGCCCCATGTGAATTGATTCTTTTCCTAAGGCGTTTCATAAATGCAGAATGTCTTTTGCTGTGAATAAAGTCAACTGGGCAATTCTTGATAAAGCTCAGCAGATCTAGCCTAATGCAGCAGGCCTGTGTGTCAAGAGCATAATTTCCTGACTGCTGTCATTGTGAAGGTCTGGTAATCCAGCACACAGGCTAATCGTGGGAAGCAGCCTCTCCCACAGCTCTCTGCTTGGGGCTCCTGCTCTTTACTCATAAAACAGATTTAATTAGACAAAAGGATGATGGCGACTTTCCAAACCTTGTGGCTCTGATGCATGGCTCTGAGACTGAGTGGCTGTGAGGCAATGACTGGTGCTGGAGGGGAATGTGATGGGATTAGATTTGTTGAGTGAGATGGTTTTTTTTTTTTTTTGCGGTCTCATTTAGAATTAGCAGGTTAAATTAGTTATTAGATTCAAGGTTGGTGTAGTGTTGGTTTGTTAATGTTTATCTCTACCAATTTATTTGGCATTATTTTGGAATATAATACACAATGCAAAAGTGCAACCCATTATTCGCATACTTCTTAAATCGCTCTGTCCATCTGTTCTTCACTTGGGTTGAAAAGGTCAGTTACCATGCTGACACTTAGACCTGTGTGTTACCAGCACCTGGAGAGATGTGGGAACAAGGCAATATTTAGAAGGCAGAATATAGTCGACCAGCAGAAAGACTAAGAAATGCACGGCCACGACTCAGCCATCTGCTAAAAACTGCTGTTTGATCTTTCTCTATCAGTCTTTCCTGATAGCTCCTTTCAAGTTTGTCCTGTTAGAGAGGCAGAAGTCAAATGGGGAATCAACCACAGTGTCAGATTTTAATGAGTTATGCAAATGTGGCTTCCTTACAACCAGTGTATTGTTAAGATGTGTTAATTTCAGTGTGCAGTTATCTTCAGTGGCTGAAAATGACTTTAGGTTACCCAGGTTTTCATAAAGTAAGTGCAATGACACAACTGGTTGATTTAACAATAATGCCAGACATGTTAAGAGTGAGAAAATCGATTGTAGGTATGTTTTTTTTTTACACATCCCTCTCTCCAGGTAAAATAATCAGATTTTACATCCAAGGTTCACTTCTCTCCAAAATGGAACAATGAGTTGTTAATTTTGTGCTTTTTCATATTGTCATATTGTCACACTTTACGGTCCTCAGAACTTAAGGTGTCTAGCAGTTATATATTGGTATAATTCAATCAATCTCCATAGGTACAAAAACAGCATCTGTACAGATGAGCTGCTTCTCACAAAGGCATTGTATTGGGTCTATAAAATTATCAGAAATGTAGGAGTTTGTGATTACTAATTTATTACCTGAATATCCTTGGTAGTGATATAATTTTGCTGATTAGCACATGTATGCAACAAGAGCACGTTCCTTGTTAGCTGTGATTACATCCTGTAAGAATAACAGAGGTGCGAAAGGGGAGGCAGAGGTAGATATCAACTGTCCATATTTATGAAGCACTCATACAGTATAGATATAGATACAATGCAGCACAGGGTGGTAAGTTTGTGCAAAGAATTGGCTTTTTCGATTCGAAATCATGATTTTGTGTTTGTCCAACTTCAGAGGGGGACATTCTGTGAGCCTGAGCTTGCCTGAGATCACTTGAAATTGGTTGGTTGACATGATTATCAGCATAATGCACTATGTTGATGAAGCTTTGTTTGTTACTGTTGGGAACCAATGGGATTATCATATTGCTGACTGAACCACAACTAAGTGAACAAAAGCATCTCATTATTAATCAAACTGGGTTCTGCATTTTCAAGGTATCTGTTTTTTTTTAGAAAAGCAGAATTTTGCATAAATTAATTTATTGGCTTTATTAATCAAGGACAATATATAATATGTTCTTATTAGCTGTAATAAAAAATTTTTTTGCCATGAATATTTCTCAGTCAGTGAAAGTATTTTGCAGCAATGCAGCTCTTCATGCTTTTCTTGCAGTGTTGGTACACCTCATAGTCTCAGGGCAGAATGTGAGTGTTTATATTTTCAGATAAGCTCTGTTTGCACTAGATTTATGCTAGCATGCCTTTATTCCAAAAAATGTAATCTCTGTAAAGAAATGGGAAAAACTGAAGTTGATAAACAATAATAATAACCCAGTTTTGACCAGTCATATTAAAGTATTCCCTCTAACCTTGTCTTTCTGTTCAGGAGTATGATCACAGAATGTCTTGGCAATGTGATATTTTAGGCTTGTTTATAGGAATAACAGCACAGCTGGATTGTAAGGGGAGGCCTAAGCTAAGGTATGACAGAGTGTGGATAACATCACTTGATAAAACTCAGCACATGAGCCCATGAACCATGTTGTTTATTTACGTCACTGCGTCCTAAACCAACGTGGATGTGATAGAAATGTATATGTTTAGAGAGAGCTGAAGATATTTGATAATACTTGTACCGAGTTATAAATTGCTTGAACATTAGAGTGGGAATGTGGCCACAATTAAGATGCGTTAAACGTGTATAGGTTGTAATACTTTATCTAGCAAGCAATTAAAACTTAATGATGTTTCACAAACAGGATATGTGTGCGATGTAATCTCCTCCTCTGCCCTGTGTATCAGACCTGCTCTCCTTGGCTCTGCAGAGGCAGGCGCATTGCTGTGATTTGGTCTACTAGGTTGCTACAGACACACTGCTTTATCTGTTGACAGCTTACGCTTTCCACTCCTCCTTAACTGTTCATTAATGGAGCTTAGATGTGATAAGAAATGTGTCTTCAGAGGATTAAATGTCAATGTCATAGAATTGCTTGTAAAATGTGATTAGCTCTCTTGCAAGGTAAGCATTTTTGTTGCTGTCTTACAAGTGTCGTAAGTTTTTTCTGTAATAGCTTAGAGAATGTTAATATTAGGAATCCCTTGCTTGTATTGAAAATGCTTTTTAATGTTAATATTTGCTTGCTTTGGTTGTTTGAATTCTCCAGCGATGATAGTGTGGGGTGAAGACTGATTTATAATAATTTGAGCTCTATGGTATTACTCAGCATAAGAGACTGTGTTGTATTTTACAGTGTTTGTGTCTATAACAAGTAAAAGATGTCTTTCATGGTTAAAAATGTGAAAACCTGTTAATCACAGCTACACATGGCAATACCTAATTTTCTTAGCACATATGGCATTACATAGTAAGTTTAATTTAAACTTCATAGTCTTAGTTCATAGTCTAAGACCTCAGTATGCCCCTAGACACATAATCGGAACATGCTTTTGTTAACAAATTTAAGAACAGGTAATTAAATAGGAGAACTAAGTATTAGTTTGAAATAGTTGCTGCATGTTTGTTTGTGTCTATTGTCCTCTTAAAAAACTGAAGTAGAATTAGTGGTATTTCATATATTAAAGGCTTGTTTTCAGTAAATCCCTTTGTACAAAGTAGTTCTGAATAACTGGAGTTAATAACTGTGTTACAATTAAAATTAAAATTGCAGTATAGTCTTAATTATTGTCAGGTTACTTTTCAAGGTTTGCTTTAACTTTACCAGTCTTTACTAGTGTAACAATCTGTATTTTGACTAAAATGATGCTTCTGTCTCTGAAGTTGAGCTTCAGTCTTTCCACTACCTTAACACTGTTATAACACCCACAAATCTGAATGAAACACAAAGTAAAGTCCCTCAGTGAATTTTCCTTGTATAAACCGAATAGTATACATGTTGCTTTTGTTAGATTTGAAAGAAAACGCAAATTCAGTCATTGTTTAGTTGTTGGCAGAAAATGACTGCAGGGAGAACTAATCTACCCTTAACAAACACATACCAGAACATTATGGGTAAGACAACAATACCAAGATCTAGCATATACTGAAGAGGTTATAGTGGTGGATATAACTTCAGCAGCAAATGGCACTGGCATAAGTGTATCAGCTTAGTAATGGTGAAAAATAGCAAGTTACAAAACCCACAGCTATGCTCTTAACCCTCGTGAGTATGACTGTATGGCACTAATTGCTGGTAACCAAGCAGCTAATGAATCAACCACTGATGTTGAAGCATGGATAAAGCAGCTAATGCTAATCTCATAACACAAGTATGGCTATAGTGTTGATCACATTAGCTCTAAGTTGACTGTATAACAGCTTAATCCTGGGTTGGTTAGATAAGTTGCATTCACTCAAGTCAGCTATTCCATAATAAACCCTGCTTTTCTTGTCCTTCAGGAATACTTCCCCTTTTGAATTGTGATCTGATGACAAATTGGCAAAATGCTTATTTAGCATCAACTGAATATACAGTATAAATGAAAGACCTGAATTGCATATGTTATAAACCACATACACAACAAAAAAGGTAATTGTTTCTGGGAAGGTTTTTTTATGTTCATCTTGGTATAGTTTATTTCCTAATCATATGTTATTTGTTTATTTGATACAGAAGGAATGGCTATGTCTGAACTGCCAGACTCAAAGGGCTTTGTTGGGACAGCTGGGACACTCAGGAAAAATGCCCCAGCCTTCACCTGTGTCTGCCAAGCCAGAAAACCAGGCCACACCTGCAACCAAAAAGGCAGAGCCCAAAAGTGCTCCTACAAAGACAGATCCCACACCTGCGGTCACAAAATTGCATCCCACACCAGCTCCCAACAAGGCAGTACCAACAGTTCCAACACCAGAAGCAAAGATGGAACCTATTACATCAGTCAAGAAGGAAACCACAGCCACAGCAGCTTCTGCACAAATTGAGCTTGAGACCACAGTCATACCTACAAGAGCTAAGGTTGCAGCAGAAAAACAGCCTTTAGTAGCATCCACAGCAGAACCCATAATACCAACTATGGCTCCAGTGCAACAGACGGTAGTAACACCTAAGGCTGAAATACCACAAACAGATTTCCCCAAGATTGTACCATTGGAAAACAAAGATGAGGCAGTGAAAATGGAATTTGTTGTGACAGAATTTCCCAAACCTGAAGAGTCTAAACCTGACATTTCAAAGGTCAAAGCTGAGGCAGGTGTAGCTGCAGCTTCTACCCTCCCATTGACTGAGTCTACAGTTGTACCAACCTCCCCCACTGCTGCAAAAGAAGCTACAGCTGAAGTTGTTCCAAGACCAGAAACAAAGCCAGAATTGCCTGCTCCAGAGAGTGTTATTAAGGAAGTACAGCCTGTTGATCATATTGAACTAGCAAAGCCATCAAAATCTTTGCAGCAAGTTGGAGTACAACCACAGTCACAAGAACCACAGGAGTTATTGGAACCAATCAAAGCCGTTCACAGCAAGGAAGTGGATGATAAGTTGTCTGGAAAGATTATTGACGTTACCTCACCTCTAGAGACACAACCCATATCTACAAAGACCATCATCATGAAAGTAAGAATGAGTCCTTTTGTTTGACAATAGTTGTTGTAATGTTCAATTTAACATTATAAATTGTACAATAGAAAATAATGAGATATTATGGAAAAGAAATCTGCCATTAGTTCTCTTTGGCAATAACCAGTCATTGCAGATGTGGTTTTGGACCTCACAGGATTAAATGGTCCTGTTTGTTGTTTTCCATCCTAATAACTAACAAACAGCCACATCTGTAGCTCCCCTCAGTCCCTTTTCGTCTTTCAATGCTCTCTACCTTGACAATGCCGATGGCAACTCACTCTGATGACGGTCACTTTGCTTTTTTGACTGTCTGCCTCCATCTGCATGTCAATTTTATTTCTTTTCCTTTGGATTTGCTCTTCTTTTAAATCTTTAATCAGCTGTAGTCATTGATCTTTTCTTTGTTTGGCCAAAGTAACAGAGACTGGAAAAATCAATATGCTGCTTTACGCAAAAAAAAGAAAAAGAAAAAGTAAAAAAGAAAGTGTTATGTCAACTGGTCTTCTCAAATTCACAATACCTCATTCTGCAATAGCTAGTGATTCAACAGACATTTATTTGAATTAAAATCTTTGAGATTATAGCTTTAAATTCCAGTGTTGTCTTTAAGACATGTAGCCTTCTAATTCATAGCTGTGTTGTCATCTTTTGTCCTCTAACAGTAGGAAAAATATATATTGAAACTAATAGCATAAAGTTGCCCACTAAGGCTTATTTAAATATTTATGTTGTATTTTTGTAACTATCTTACTGCATTTGTTTTGTGCTAATGCAACCTTATTTGCTTATAATATTCTAAAAAAAATAGTGATATACTACATATGCCTGTTTTGGAAAGATGTCGTTGGTGGTTACTGTTTAGCTTGATTGTGCCTTTTCTGTAATATGTTTACTATCCTTGCTTTACCCTTGACACAGGTAAATGATGCATCTCTCCACTGCAATAGACTAATTAATAACATGCTGCCGTTACATATAAAAACATAGTAAAATATCAGTTACTATTTGTTCCATAGAGTCTAGTTCTTCATCAAGAAAATAATTATAATATTAATAAATATATGGTTGTTGTTTTTTGTTTTTTTTTACATTTTTAGGGGCAAGATGGAACCAAAAATGAGCCAATTAAAGAAAGAAAGGCCTCCATACCCAGTGGACAGATTAAACTGGAAAACATAGCTGTTCCTGCGACAGCTCCTAAACCTAAATCCAAAGCAGGGGAGCATGATGAAGACCAACCCCATATTTTACCAATATCACAGGAATTGAAAGACGGACTGGTGATCAGTGAAAAAAGTGCAAATATAAACACAGATTCATCCATGCCAGTAAAGGAGGACATTAAAGCTGAAAGAAGACGCCTAAGTTTCCAAGTAATGGATGAGAGTAGTGGAAGTGAGCTTACACCTTCACCCTCACCTAAAGCCCAAAGGAGAAGGCTCAAGGTGAGCAATCTTTCATCTAGTAGTGAGGACATCAAAACTGAAAGCGCTGACTCCTCTATGGAAGATGAAGAGTTCATTCGCAAACAGATAATGGGTATGGGGGGTGATGATGAAATGTCTCTTTCTGAGGATGGGGAAGATAAGAATTTGGCAAATGAGGAAACTGTCAAAGAAGCTGCGCTTGATAATGCTTCAGTGGCAGCCAAAACCTTGTCTGGAAGCACAGATAATGAAGACAGCCCAGCCAAGAAAAAAGCCCTCCTGAAAACTGACACTGCAACTTCTCAAGATGCTCCTGAAACAATGCCCAGAACTACTTTTAAGAAAGCTATTCCAGTTGTGAGACAGAGACAAAGCACAGATGAAGAAGTAGAGAGTATTACAGAATCCCTGTCAAAAGGATCATCTAGTGTTCAGGCATCTAGCTTTACTCCAGGATCTTCACCTACGTCAGCCTCATCTTTGGAGGAGGACAGTGATAGCAGCCCTAGTCACAAGAAAGTCAGTGGGGACAAACATCACCGCAAAGGTAAGCATAGGCAGCCAACTAAGCCTCTACCCACCATTGAAGACTCCTCTGAGGAAGAAAAGATGAGGGAGGAAGAGAAGTCCAGGAAAGACAAAGATGAACCTCGAGCCCAAGGCCAACCACTGTCTCCAACTAAAGATGCTTCTTCCACAGAGGATCTGAGAGAAGTCACCATAGTGGATGAAACCAATAGAACGTCTGGCTCTGAGTACTCTGCCAGTATAGAATCAGAATCAGAGGCTAGACGAGCTGTACAAAGAGGGCGTAAGCCTTCACCGACGGTGATACCATATACTTCCTCTGATCCATTTATGGAGAAGGATACTTTGACAAAATCATTAAAGAGTGCTGAAGAGGCATATGAAGAAATTATCCAGAAGACAAAAGCTATTCCAGGTGAGAGTCCTGATATTGAACCACTCTATGGAGGAATGGCAATAGAGGACTATCTTTATGAATCCTTAGTTGAGGAACCTGAATTTGGGATGAGTGAATATCAAGAGGAAAAACCAAACCAGGATACTGGCTCTGAACCTCTGAAAAAACTCAGGTCTCCAGAAGAGGTTTATGAGGAGATGATGCAGAAAAAGAGAGAACTCATGATGATAGAGCAAGAGTTTCAACAGGCCCAGACTGCAATGGAATCTTCCACAACAGGGACTTCAGTCACTGGGCCTCCCTCAGTTGCTGAGACCTGTGTGGTGACCATACCCACGGAGGAGACATCCTTCACTGAACAAACTGATATGCCACTTACAGGCACTGAAATTTCCACTGAAGTGCCAGCAAAGAAAAAGAAACGGCCAGCTCCACCACGGCCCTCTGAACCCCCTAAGCGCTCTGATGTATCTGTTGTTCCCAGTACTCTCAGTGGATCTATAGGTTTTGTCAGGCCAATGGTTCATCAGGATCCTGCACTCCGAAAGGCATTGTTTCCCATACCAGACCTTAAGATTACTCAATGTTCATCTGGGGAGGAAGAGGACGACAGCCTCGCAGACGAATATGGTGTTGGTATTTCTTCTGACATTACACCCAGCGATGACTCTGAGACTAAAGACGATCCATCTATAAGCCCACCTTTGTCTGAAACTGCTGAGATGGAGCCTATCTGTGTGGTCTGTGAAATTCCAGAGCCAAAACCTATTCCAACTCCAATATCAGCTCCAGAACTAACCACTACACCTTCCCCTATATCACCAGTGTCACCTCCAACTTCACCAGCCAGTCCAGATTCCAGTTTGGCTTCTAATGCTACATCTTCATCCTTATTCCAGACTCAAACACCTCTTTCATCAGATTCAACTCCACTGTCTACACCAACACCTCCAGCTTCAAGTTGTATCCCAGTCATCTCCAGAGATCTCTCCACTATTGCCTTCCACAATTGCAGCAGTATCATCTAGTGGGGGCTCAGTTTCAGGCCCAACTCCAACCACAGTTATAGTTACAATACCAGATGTGGTCTCTGATCCATCCAAAGCTCAAACAGCTGCAGTAATTCAGGTTAAGTCTTCTACATCTGAAGCCCCAACTTCAGCCCAAGTGGAGATGTCTACTCCTGTACCTGTTGTGGTTCAAATGCCAGACTTGGTTTCATCACCATCTCAGGTGCCTATTGAGGCTCCAGCTGTTATACAGGTCTCAGCATTAAGTCCAGCACCCGTTGTTGTCTCAGCTCAACTTACAGCCCTTGTTGCAGCTACACCTGTTGCAGTCTCCACTCCAGCTGTCCATGTTGATTCTGCCCCTGTCACTGTGGCTTCATGCACTGGGCCAGTTGTAGTCCAGATGCCCGACCTTGTTTCAACTACATCTCCAATCTCTGCACAAACCCCACTACCTGCCTTAGCAGTCTCAACAACCACAGCTCAAGCCCAAGCCAAAGTGGTCCCTGTACAACCAGCCATCCCATCTATGAGCCCAGTGGTAGTTCCAACCCATGTGCCTGCACCAGCTCCAGCATCAACTACTATAGTCAAAAAGAAGGTCCCACCCCCTCCACCCCCTCGGTCCACTTCAGTATCATTACCTGAGCCTAACACAGACCTGCCACTTGTAAGGACTGTTCAGCAAGTCACTCCTACAATGATCACCACCATAGCAACAGGAACAACACTAGCTAGCCAGCCAATGCAGTCTGTAGTTGTGGATATACAGCCAAGAATGGAAGATATTCAACCGGATAGTGTTGCTGTGCCCCAGGTAGTGACCCCAACTAGACAAGGGCATGTAGTCATCATAGTGCCTAGTGTGGAAAACATATCTCTGCAAGGAACCCCTCCCCAAGATATAGGTAGCACAGAGTCAATACCTTCCACAGCTTCTCTGTCACAAAGTAGTCAAATTACCACCTACCCTGCTTCAGATATACCCAGCACAGATCCAGCTTCACTATCCACTAAGGTGCCAGCAGTGCCAGTGGCTTCAATTCCACCACTCCCACCTAAACCTATGGCAGAGGGAAAAGTTGTAGACACAGTAGAAATACCTGTAGCGGATACACCTCCACCACCTCCTACCACTTTACTAAAGCCAGCTGTTTATCCAAGGCCAGCAGTGTCTACTGTAGTGACGACTACTACAGCAACAGTAGCACAAGCTTCTGTTGCAACAACTGGCCCAAGTCAAACTGTCAAGCCTCCGCCACCCATACCACCTAAGCCTATATCAATTCCAGCTGGACTGGTTTTCAGCCACAAGCCGGGGGAGAGTGTCAAGCCACCTCCTCCTCCGGTGGCCCCTAAAGCTGCAACACTGCCCAGGACCAAAGAACCTCCAAATGCTCTGTCACTTAGCCTGACACGACCTGTGGAGTCTAAGTTGGGTGCAACATCTCCTAAGTCACCTTTGTCTCCTAGACATGCAAAATGTTTGCAAACCTACGTGGTGATAACCCTTCCATCTGAGCCTGGCTCCCCAACAGAGGGCATAACAGTCCAGGCGCCTGTAAGACGAGGCTCCATTCCCTCCACAAAGGTGTCAGGGGTGCGGACCACACCTTTAGAGCAGAAAACACCCACTGAAACATTTTCGACACAGGCTACAGTTAGGAGAGCCTCTGTCCCCACTGTAAGGCATCCACCTCCAATACCTGTAGCTCCAATTGCGGCAGCAGAGCAAGTGACACCATCTGAGGTAGTGGCTGCTAAAGTGCAAGCTAGGGAAGAATCTGTGTCCTCTGTAGAGCAACCACCACCATTTGTAGGTGATGTCATTGCAGTGTCATCAGGTCAGGATACATGTATTCAGGCATATAGTGTACCTCCTCCGATTAAAAAACCATATGTGCAACAACAACAATCTATTACTCAGCCATTGCCACCATCCAAAACAATGTCTGAGGTCATTACAATGCCCCCAGAGCCAAAGGTTCTTGTTCAGCCACTAACAATCCAAGCTACAGCAAGAGTGCAGCCCATACCACCTGTTGCTCAGCATCCAAACACAGCCACAAAGGTCATAACAGTTCCAACAGATGTTTCAGCTGAAACGTTAGTTCCCCAGGCCCAAATATTAACTGTATCTCTGCAGCCACAGCCTCCGTCAGAGGATGTTTCTGAGGTACCTTTAGGTACAGTAGTTGCCCAAGATATACCAGCTGCAGTCTCATCAACTGTTCTTTATCCACAAATGGCAACTCAAGTAGAAATGCCACAAAAAGACCAGGACAGGCCTATTGAAGTTGAAGTAATTGTCACAGAAGCTGTTATGATAAGACCACCAATACCAGGAGTGAGTCAGCAAATTCTTGTTCAAGAAGAACTTGAACTAGCTAAAGCAGTGACTCACTCTACAGAGCAAGAAATGCCTTTTGGTTTTGACAACACACACACAATTGCTCAATTCCCATTAATACCACAAACTGTTCAGCCTTTGGAAGTTTTGCCTTTTGTGACTGATCAGCTATCTACACAGCATCCTATTATTGTAGATGAAGCAATGACCCTCCCTACAAAGTCTGACTTACCTACAGAGGTTGTTACAACTGACACTGCTGTTAGAATACCAGCAGTAGCAATTGTATCTCAAGTAGCTCATCCTCTATCTGTAGTAGCTGAGGCTATCCCTACACAAGAAGTTAAGTTAATGCCACTCTCTACAGTTGGTCAGATGATAACTCCTACAGTTGGTGAAGTAACACCATCACCTCTTGGGATGAAAACCCAACAAATAGCACTCCAGCCAGAAGTACCTCATGTTACTTACATTCCACAAGTCTATGGAGCTATTACACCACCCATCATGTCACATTCAACACCACCACTAGAGGTCACAGCACTGCAGCCTGAACATGAGCCACCCATAGACATTATAACAAAGGATGCTGATCTAAGAAGAGCTTCTATACCATCACTAGGAATGCAGGCTCAGGTGGTGACTGAGATGCCTACTTGGAGTCATTGCAACTCAGGAAACCACCAGTAGGAGGAGGACATCGATATCGTCAATAGTACAGCCACCATACGCCACAAGTGAGATATTTACTTATCCTGCAGAATATGAAACCCCAAAGCAGGTGGTTACAACTGAGGCCTTTGCTGCTACCAGGAGAGAATCGATAACCATGCAGCAACCACTACCATTGGCACAGGTAGTAAACATACCTGCTGAAAAAGATGTTCCTATTGATGGTTATATTGTTCAGGTTCCCTACAGGACAGGATCTGTTCAGTCAACAGAACAAAGACCACAGGTGTTAAGTTATTCATCAGAGTATGATCACCCTCTGGAGATAATGACCACTGAAGCATACACCAGAAGACCTTCAATACCCACTGTACAGGACATTCCACAGGGTGTATCAGTGGCTCCTGTCACCATCACTAAAATTCAGCAAGAGTCTATTGAGAGCCAAGAGATCCGAGGACCGGAAAAGGTAGTCTCTAGTATGAGTCACATGTACTCTTCATCAATTTCCACTTCAGGCCGGCCTCCTGAAAGCGTGCCTAGCCTCGTCACTCAGGTGGTCACCACTGAGGTCCAGAGGACGACTGTTTCTGTTGTTCATGAAAGACTTCCACAGGTCCCACCACCCAGTGTAGCAATCACTATACAACCAGACATAGCTAAAGTCCAACCTCTGCCAAAACAAAATGGGAAGATAATCTATCCTGGTGATGTTATCGATTTACGTACCATGAAGGTTGGTGTAAAGATGACTGAACAAGGAATGGACCTGACACCACCTGAGACATGTCGGCAGTCTGTTTCAAGTGATTCTAGTGGCCGTCAAATCACTGCAGTGCAGCCTGAGATAGTAAATCTTAGTGCAGAGATCACCCCTGCAACCACACTGTCAGTTGTCACTGACAGCATCACAATAGTCACATGCACAGCCACCATAGCTTCATATAACAACACTCCGGCAGAGAAACCACTTGATTTGCAGGGCCCTGTTACGTCATTGCCTCTGCCTCTCACCACATATAAACCATTCGAACCGCTAGCACAGATTGTATACAAACCTGTGAACTCCCAGGCTGTAGTCAGTGCTGTATCCACAGCTCAAGACATACCCATGAATCTTTCCTTTGGAGCTCTAATTTCCTCAGGAGACAAACAACCAATTGCGTCAACCCCAACAGCTATTAGCAATGGAGGTCCTGTTCTTTCTTTGGAGGCTACAGGTGCAATGGATCTGTCAAACTACAGACCAGTGAGAGCAATGGTAGCTTTGTCTGGCACAAGCCCAGGAGTGGTGACCACTGTGGTAGAGGATGATGGGACTCCAGTTGACCTTACAGCTGGTAGGAGGAATGTATGCTGTGATGTCATTTACAAGCTACCTTTTACAGGAAGCTGCAGAACACCACCCCCAGTTACAACCCAGCCTGACAACTGTTTTGGCTATAGAGATGACCACTACCAATATAATAATGCTGGACTGTATGGAATCAAAGGCATGAATGGTATAAAAGCCTCAATGTCTGAGACCAACCTTACAGATGCAGGACTGTTCTCCTATGATCCCAAGACTGACTATGGCTATCTCAGTGGATCTTCAGATGGTGCTATAGACCTCACTGCTGCCAAACTCTCTACTGGTGAGTATTGGGGTATTTATGCATATTTGCTGTTTTTTCTGCAATTCTCTAGAGTTGTTGTTTTATAGACTTGCATTGATTGATTAAATAGATTATTATTATTAAATAGATAATTCTTTATTTTGAAGACATATAGTTGTTCTGCCCTTATGTCATGCTTTCCTTTCATTGGTTTATATATATTGGTTTTGCATGTTTTTTTTTTGTTTATTTGTTTGTTTTGGGTTTTTTTATATTAACACCTGCTTGTTTTTTTTTCTTTCTTTTTTCTTTTTTTCTTTCTTTCTTTCTTTCTTTCTTTCTTTCTTTCTTCATACAGATGCATGTGTGTGCCTGCGTGTGCTCCCTCAGTATTTTGGTTTTGCATCTTGCTAGCCAAAATGACCATATAAATGCATGTGCAATCAGTGTTTTAAAATCTAAATTGCATGACCTTTAACTTTACTACATTACAGTATGTTTCATTCTAAATTTATAATGTGAGTAAAATCTATATTTTTGGACTTATTGTGGCAGGTAAAGCTCTAGACTACACTAGCAAAGCTACTGGAGCCTACCCTGGGATGACAACTGCACCATACTCCCAGGTCCCTGCAGCTGGGTTTGGTGTAAATAGTGTTCTCAGAACTGCAGA
Source organism: Scortum barcoo (assembly GCA_023238725.1). Taxonomy (NCBI): domain Eukaryota; kingdom Metazoa; phylum Chordata; class Actinopteri; order Centrarchiformes; family Terapontidae; genus Scortum; species Scortum barcoo. The sequence continues at coordinate 15,954,658 of CM041536.1, forward strand.
TGGAATAGTTTACTCCTCTGTTGCTGCCCCAGTCCCATCCACATATGCAATAACAACACAACCAGGCTCCATCTTTAGCACTACCTTAACTCCCACATCAACAGTCCAGAACCAATCATTGCCGCATCCTTATGGCTTCATTCCCAGTACAGATCCTGGACAGATACTTCCTTTTGACACAGGGCTACCTAAGGAGCTTCTACCCACAGCTTTGGCTGACATCATAACAGGCTATCCAGACATGTACTCAGACACCACCCTGGATGCAATTGCTGCCTCCCTGGATGCCTTAGCCTCTTCTCCAATATTCCCTGGTTTAGACAACACCAAGATGGCCCAGTATCAGATGGAGAGGGAGTTTCTAGAGCTGGAGAAGCTTAAGCAGCTATGTCTTGCTGAAGAGCTGGAATGGGAGAGGCAGGAAATCCAGCGTTACCGGGAACAGGAGCAGCTTATGGTCCAAAGGGAGCTTGAGGAACTCCAGGCTCTGAAACAGCAGCTTCTCCTGCAGCAAGAGGAAGAACATCATGCCCACATGGTGGCCCAGCAGGAGACCTATGCCCAGCAGAAAGAACAGTTGCAGCAAATCCAGCAACTCCAACTGCAACTACAGCGCCAGCTAGATGAACACTATGGTACCACTGGTACCACTGGAAACCTCTTAGATGCTAAATATGCAGGGGTAGGTGACAGTGGCCAGTACTGGCCTGTCAAAGATGAAGGTACAACTTCATTTATTGGGACACAGTTAGAAGACAGTCAAGACCAGCTTAATCTAGTCAAGAAGCTCCAAGCTGATCAGGACACAGGGAAGAAAATAATTGATAGTGGAGTGCAGACAGATGATGAAGATTCAGCAGAGAAGCAGCATGTAGGAAGGAGAAAGAAGAGTAAGAGAAATGTTGATAGCTCTGCTCAGACTGATGATGAGGACCAAGATGAATGGGATGCTCCCACAAAAGCCAGACGACGCTCTCGAAAACATAGTAGTGATGGGAAACATGGCTCCAAGGTCTCTAGCATTGCTATCCAGACAGTAGCTGAGATTTCTGTCCAGACTGACCACTCAGGAACCATCAAACGACCCAATGTCCAAATGGATACTAAGGTAGAAATCATCAAGCATATCTCAGCTCCAGAAAATTCCCAGAGAGGTGGCAGTCTGAGTTGTCAGACAGACTCAGACAGAAGGCACACACCCATTGAGGTGGGCTACAGCACACTCCTAACAGCAGATGTCCCTTCTAAGTCGAAAATGTTCCACACCCCAGTCTCCCCCCTGTCCCCGGAAAAATCACTTGGAGGGCAAAGAATGCTGACTGCAGATCCAACCAGATTTTCTTCTGGCCCTCGGATATTAAAAGCTGGTCAGAAGTCTTTATCTGATCCTAAATCCCTTAGCCCTTCCACAGAAGACAGGATGGGTGGATACTATGCAGACAGCTATTCTGTAAGTCATAGTAAAATATAAATGGAAAAATTAAGAACTGTCTTATTGTTAACAATAATGACTGCACTTACATTTGTTTAGAATCATGTATAAATGCTTTAAATACAAAAATGATAGTGAAGTATCAAATAACTTGATATTTGATTTATTTCTGGAGTGTTTTAATCAACATTCAATTATTCACAGTATTTTTATTTGTTTTTATGTTCTAGAGTCGAGGATCACCCTCTGGTACAGGTAAGAAGGTAAAACGGACACTACCGGACCCTCCTCCTGAAGACGACTCTTTGACAGGACGGTCAAGCTACAGCACCAACTCTGCTCGTCGCCGTCTTGCCCGCAGTACAACAATGGCCCGGGCAAAGATCTTGCAGGATATTGACAAGGAGCTTGATCTGGTGGAGAGAGAATCTTCTAAACTTCGCAAGAAACAGGCTGAGCTTGATGAAGAGGAAAAAGAGATTGATGCTAAGCTACGGTGAGATGCTACAGAATTAACATCATTACAATTGAGGCTATAGGCTTATGCTTTTGTTGAAACCCTGTGACATAAAGTCATTAATGAATAATGTCAGTAACCCATTTATATGTCATTAATTGATTATAACCAATATCATTGCATCCATCCCTCTCATGCATTAATTTTTCCTAATTCATCTGCATGATTCCCCTTGCCTTGATAGCTTATGGGCTAAAAGGCTGCCTTGACATCACTCAGTGAGACCTCTCCACACTCACACATAGTAGAAGGTATTCATGTGTGAGAACCCAGAACATTATTTGCATCTTTGGTTGCAATGTTAATAGAATTGTTTGTGCTTAAATTCTAAAACAGTGCATACCCTTTCTTCTCATTACTGTAGGTACCTGGAGATGGGTATCAACCGGCGTAAAGAAGCCTTGCTGAAGGAGAGAGAGAAGAGAGAGAGGGCCTATCTCCAGGGTGTGGCAGAGGAAAGAGACTACATGTCAGATAGTGAGGTTAGCAACATCAGAGAGGCCAGGGGTGATGGCCTGGAGAGACCACGGACAGCTCCCCAGTCAGAGTTTGACCAATTTATCCCTCCACAGACAGAAGCTGATTCCCAGTACAACACACTGACAAGTCCCTACTCCCATTATGACCAGTATGCTCCTCAGACCCAAACCACCAGCCACTACACCCAACAGAACCTATATCAACAGCAATCACTTTACCACCAACAAGTATCACCTTATCCAACCCTATCTCTCTCCCATGCCCAGTCTCAGCCTAGCAGCTACCAACATGCTCTGCTGTTGCAACAGGGAAAGCAGCGACAAACTACCATGACTGATTTAGAACCTAAAATAACCACCAACTATGAGGTCATACGCAACCAGCCTTTGCTTATTGTTCCAACCTCCACAGAAAGTGGCTATGGAGTGGCTCACTTGGGAGGCAAGTATAGCAACTTGGACTTGAGGCTAGGGCTAGAGGAGAGGAGCATGGCTTCTAGTCCCATGTCAAGCATTTCTGCTGATTCCTTCTATGCCGATATTGACCACCACAATGCCAGGAACTACGTGCTGATAGAGGACATCGGGGAGCTCACCAAGGCCTCAGTGGGGCTGAGCAACACTGGCTTGGGTTCTGGATTCAACCTGCCTGACAAGGAATTGTCCAAGGCAGACAGACTTCTCAGGGCAGCAGAAGTCAGGCGCACAGCAGAGGTAAAAACTGTTCTTTTAAATTGTCCAATATTTTACATTCCACATCTCTTTATGTATATACCTATATTTTTTAATTATCTTTTTAAGCTGTAGTGTCACTAATGCATCAAATATTTGGATTACTATAATATTATTTTGTATTCCTATGATGCAACTTCACTTTTGTATCACTTTTGCAGAATGCAGCAAAGTAGGTTGCAGCAAAATAGAGCCTTATTTGTCGGGCTGACCCTACAGTATAGTGGCCAACCAGAGGCCAATGTCTCTGAAAACCACCCATCCTATACAAACTTTAACATTTAAAATTGATCACTTATTTTTGAGGCATATGTAATATACAAATGCATCTGTTATCATATGAGTTTAACACATTACTGTCAAAAAAACACTTAATATGTGACATACTGTTTTTACCTTTTAGGTGGCAGATTTTTTAGGTTCATCTCGACTTCAGGGTTATGGTAAAGGAGAGGATGACACTATGGAAGAGCCTTATGAGCTGAAGCTACTGAAACAGCAGATCAAGCAGGAATTCAGACGAGGAACTGAGGGACTAGAACACTTAACAGGTCTGGGCCTGCCGCAGTATCTCCCCAGTGATAGCAGTTTTCGACACTTCCCTAAAGGAGAGAAATATAGCATTGGCAGACTCACCCTTGAAAAACAGGCTGCAAAGCAACTCCCTGCAGCTGTTCTGTACCAAAAACAGATGAAGAACAAAAAGGCCCTAATAGACCCTAAGGCCATCACTAAATTTTCCCCAATTCAGGAGAGTAGGGACCTGGAGCCTGACTTTGGTAGCTACATGGGGTCTGGGGCCTCCTCTGTGACCAATCTAGCTGCTACAGCTAGGTTGCTTCAGGATGAGATTACATTTGGGCTAAGAAAGAACTTGTCTGAGCAGCAAAAATATTTGGGCTCCTCCCTGGGGGCCAACCTAGCTGGTTCTCTTAATCTTGGGCATTCCCTTGGACTGGGATCCAATATCAGGGCCACTGCCCAGGACGATGGCACCTACCCAAGTGGTACCCGTTCCCGCCCTTCATCACGCCCCTCATCACGTCCCTCTTCTGTCTATGGCTTGGATTTATCTATCAAACGGGACCTATCTAGCTCCTCACTTAGACTTAAAACTGAGGGAGAGGTCCTAGATGCCGCATTTGCCCCTGGGGTGGCCAGAGCAAAGCCCACCAGTTTACCTATCAGCCAAAGCCGAGGCCGTATCCCCATTGTGGCTCAGAACTCTGAGGAGGAGAGCCCTCTGAGCCCAGTGGGGCAGCCTATGGGTATGGCTAGAGCTTCAGCTGGACCTCTCCCTCCCATCTCTGCTGACTCCAGAGACCAGTTTGGGTCTAGCCATTCCCTGCCAGAGGTACAGCAACACATGAGAGAGGAGTCCCGGACGCGTGGCTATGATCGAGACATCGCATTCATCATGGATGACTTGCAAGGCGCCATGTCTGACAGCGAAGGTAAATGGAGCCTGAGACTGTTGCAACAACTCGACTGTGTGGACTTGCTTGTAACGCATGCTAATGCTGAGTGGTCTTACTGACTTTGTGCATTAACTGGTTCTTTTTCATTCATCAGTGCTCCTCATAATTGTTGTTGGTTGTTTGTTACTATATTTCCCTTTGGTTTATTCATGGTAAATGTCACATTAGATGTTTGCATGCTATTTCCTTTTCTTTTGAATATCTTACTCACCGATACATAATACTCTTGGCTTGAGTTTATGTATGTTATTAATGAGTTCTATCCATGTTTGTTCTGTGTTATTTCATTGGCATGCTTTGTCTTTTTATTTTAATGGCTTACTTCTTCACAGTTAAATGATCATAATTACTCTTAATTACTTTCACAACTCAGTGATAACACAATTTGTATGCACATATGTGGGCTTGAACTCATCCATACACGTTGTCCACATTACACCTGCCTTATTCTCAGTGAGAGTCCATAATGTATTGAAAACTTAAACAATACATATTTTACATTCATCTGAAACAATGTACCAACACTGGGCACATTTGAATGCAGGCATATATTACACACTTTCTGGCATATAATAGCAGACGTGTTTATTCAGAAACGTATTGATGGCTAAAAGGGTGTCTTTTCATCATTAAATGAAAGATTCTAAGAAGAACACTTTAGTATCCAAGACTTACCTTGGAAAAGCCCTAAAATGTGTAAGTTATTGAAGTGCCTCATAACCATTACCAAACCACATAAACATATACATGCTTTTTGTATATAGACTATATATTTTTAAATGTTTGGTTAACACCATTTAGAGTGTTTGAGATGCTATATAGACCACCTTCAAAATGTCTTAGCTGCAGACACTTGTAGTAAGAGACTTTTACATGAAGGTATGACAGGGAATGTCTAGGGATTCTCTCTTTCTTTCTTCCAGCCCTCCACCACCAATCTACAGAGCAAAATAGTGTCTTTTTGAGAAGTAGGTCATCGCCTCAGAAAGAAGTATATTTACTTTTCTAAGGCACCCTTTCAGCTATTTTGAAGAACAACTAGCAGCAGAGAATTTGAAGGAATGCTGCTGAATCATGGTGTCTGGATTTACTGCATGTGTTCTGCAAATCAGTGACACATACCTAAATACATTTATACCTACATACCTACCTAAATTTAAAGAAAGACAATTTGCAGGGTTTTTTTGTGCATGTCAACCCAAACCGCAATGCATTGCCTTTCTCTCAAAGACTACCATGCAGTTATATATACTGTTAAAAATTGCATTCAGGATAATATTATTGTGTCTCATTTGTGTTGTGTTCACTGTATGTCTGTATGCTTCTATATATCTTTAATTTTCTATCTGTATCTGATTTTGCATCCTGCATGTTGTGCAATACATGTTTCCCATTTCCATCTTAATAAAGTGAATGTTTTCTCCTTGTTGGTTGTCACTGTGGAGGTCTCATTGCTATCTGAGACGTCCATGTCCCCTAGTGATTGAGAGCAAATATTGACATGTAGTATCCTCATCTCTGTAAGCGTGGGATTGGTAGTGTTCCATTAGGTTAAGTAAATCAATTTTCTGTAGATACCAATATAACATGAAAACTTAAGTGAAAATGTAATTATTTTAAATATTAAAGAAGATACAGTATGTTATGCATGTAGTAGAAACAAGTAAATGTAGACACACAAAAAGATAGATATAAAAGACCAGTGGCTTCTGCAAAACACTTGCCTGATTAGGACTATCTTTTAGGGATTTAATGTAATCCAAATTACTTTTCAAATGAGAATCACAATTCATAAAAGTAACAAATATGTTAAGCAATGTAGCCTTGCCTCTCGACCTTTTTCAAAGGATTACTATAATTAATTTCTTGGTAAGAACATGCTATTTGTCCTGACCCCATGATAAAGTGTCCATCTGCCTTGATTACAGCACTAAGTGAGTCCATGCTGACTTTGAACAGAGATGATGCCAGAATCTTTCATGAAAGTATCAGACACGGTAGAGTATTTTACAGTACTAGTTAAAACCCCTTACTTTCCTGGTAACACTAAGGTTGACTCTTATATTAATTGATAGATTGCAATTTTTTTTTCCATAAAATGTATTTTACATGTTTTTCATAGTGTTTCTGCTTAGATTTGTAACCTGTCTGACACAATAGTAATGTCAGACCTGCAGTAATTTCAAGCATGCATCTTACATTGACTACTGCTTCCAGTGCATGTGCTGAAGTATTCTCACATTACAAATCTTAGTCCCAGATTCGTTCCTGTAGTTTGTCAGATTAATGAGCATATGTTGAATGCTTTACTGAAAAATACATATAACTTTGTACCCCAGCTGGAGGCCCAAACTGGAATATAGAAGGTGAGACAGCATCCCAATTTCCATGTAGTTACATAGAGACTGTATGCCTCCATGCCGCATATCATGGTTCTGAACGATCCACTTCTCTGGTTGATTTTGTAAACATACCAGACTCATTCTATACAATACATGTCATTTAGCTGATCTCTAGTAGTTGACATGTTAGACCCATTCTGGAATGAACCCCATCTTAATGACACTAGGTATTTTTTATGTGTCTTTTGCTGTGGTGACCTCTGTTATACATCATTCTGGAATGGCTATACATCACAGTGGTTCTGTAAGCATATCAGACCCATTGCCAGTATTCATGCTCATGCACTTTTGCAAAAAATTACGTGTATATTGTGTGATCATGCATAAGTGTATTCAAATTGCAATACAATTCTGAAGGTCGATGTTGCCACTGTTTACTAGTTCAAGACCAAAAAACTAATACCAATGAGAACAGAATTACTTTCTAATCTGAGATGGGCAACATTTACCTTCAGCGTAAATAGTCATCAGGCTATTTCTCTTCATCATTATTGGTGCATCTCTTTGTCGGAATAAGGTCAATGATAATACAAAGAGACATTTGGCAGACCTGTGCACATTCTATCTTCAGAGTCATTATACTGCATTGAGCATCAAAGTGATGACTCATATTTCGCAATATAGAACATTCCCCACCAACCTGCCTCGTAACCATGGCTTTAGATGATTTTTACTTTATTGATATTTAAAGTTTTGTGAGCTTCACAATGATATTACTAAAACATGACACAAAACACTCAATGTCTACATGCTACATATCATGCTTAAAAGGTACTGGATCTCTGTATGATGAGCTTTGGGTGGTTTCACAGCACACTGCACTCTTCATAGATACATTAACATGGCACAGTACCACTTGTCATGTTTTTGATCCTATACCATAAGCTACAGTGGAAGGTAAGGATTTAAATACTGTCTGGATATTTCTCTCCTTTCACCCCCATATCATTATTATTATTATTGGAATAAAAAACCACAATGGGACAACTCCAACCCACAGTGTTTTGACTCTGGCTTCTTTAAACAACAGTGTTTCATTTATAGCAGCTATGAAAATGCGGACAAAAATGAGCCTTCACACTCAGACGGGGAGCGCTGCATGGTATCTAAAGCATGCTAAATTCAAAAGGCTCTTGAAATGTATTCATCCTTCATTCAGTGTTTGCAGTGATTATTTGATCTGACAGATGGTATGGTATAGGGTGGAACAGAGTTTATACTCTACTTTCACCTATCCAGTCTAGACAGATCAGATATGTCCTGCATTTGAGCAAATGGGGATGGATGTGCGACAAATGTTGTGGTGCATACTAGAAACTGTTTCCAAAGCTTAGCTCCAAGATCGATCTCTGTCCAGCTTGTTATTACCATGTTTAAAGCAGAGATTTATCAAGCTATTAGTGATATAGTAGGTGTTTGTTTGTGTGTGCATTGCTTTTAACCACTACCTCTCCCTGCCCAGCCTACCATCTGAGAAGAGAGGACACAGATTGGTTTGATAAGCCAAGAGAAGGGCAGCCGCAGAGTGGAAACATGTTAGAAAGGAGACAGGTGAGCTCCAAGCTAACAACAGTCAATTACACACTATGCTGTTTTCTTACTTAAATTTTAAAATTGTAAATCTTCAGTATTATCCATGAGGGATCCTATTTTCTTAATGCTGTAATTCTGTAAAATCTCTCAGATAAAACTGGTCCCGTATGCCTTCCCTCACACTTGCATCAAGCTTAAGAGAGATCTCAAGGACACCAGTGTGTCAGGTATAAAACAAACACAGAACACACAGACTTATCAGTTATTCACAAAATCATTTTCTATCACAGTGTTACTAATTAGGATTTGTATGTTTATTTTGGCCTCAGGCAATGGACTTGGGATCCGTGTGGTAGGTGGGAAGGAGATTCCAGGGAGCCGCGGAGAGATTGGAGCCTACATTGCCAAGGTTATCCCTGGTGGTGTGGCAGAGCAAACAGGAAAAGTTGTAGAAGGTAAGAGGAGAATTTGAAAAGGAGGTGGTATAAAAAAGTGTTTATCAGCCCCATCGGGCCTCTTGCATTTTTATTTATTATTATTTTTGGAGGAAATACAATGCAATTTTTAGTTTGCAATAGTAAGTAAAAGGCCACATATTCCTGTCATTCAGAGGCCTGGGAGATTAATGGTGCAAACACATATCTTGCAACTATTTTTACTATGGGGGAGTTTAACCATTCAGTAAAAAATCCTTGCCTGAATCAGTGAAGTCCAGATGGAAACGTGAGCGGATGCTGTAGCCTTCTGTGTTGTGGTCTGTCATGTCTCATTCTCGCACATCACATCCAAACACAGAAAAAGCCTGTCAACTCATCCTCCACAGCACTGGGTTGTGTTAGTCATTAGGCTATTTTTAACATCAATATAGGCACATAAATACACAAAGGCAGGCACAGACAAACACACGCAATAATTAGCTTTATAAACATTAATCTCTGAGTTGTTAGAATTTCCGAATGATTGATCCGCTAATATCTGTTATTTTGATGGACAAAAGCTTGAATATTCCCACAGTTTTATTGTTAGGACAAAACTGGTTTTAGCTTCTCTTTCCAATGGGAAATCCACCACAAGGACTGCCATGACTTTTGTTTTGCACAAGGGAGGGAGTGAAGGGCAGATCAGCTAATGTATTCTTTCTTAGTCTGATGTATACCATCTAGCATATGCTGAATTGTAACTATGCAAATTAGATGTTTATGTTTCACTGAAAGAGCATGGCAGCAGAACATGCCTTCAGATGCAAAGCGAAATAAAGTGGGGGAGGAAACAGTGAATTACTGTTATATAGAGAGAGCAGAGGGAATCATCTTAATGAGCACTGGCTCATGCAGAAGAATACTGAGATATTAATTCAAGTTCTTTATTGTCACAGTAGCTGGTGAGTTGCTTCGTAAGCAGAAGTCTGATCTGAAGAGCAGATTTAAATTGTGTAAGTGAGGCCTCATACAGCTCTGGCCTTGGGTTGGATGTTTGAGTTTGCTGTGTAGTGATTTTTGTATTACATCATTAATACACACATTTTAATACTACTATTTTAGATGTGTGTGTTCTGTTATCATTCTTTGGAAAAAAAACAAATGAGATTGTGTGCAAAATTCTGCAGTGCTGTGCCTGTAATGCTATAATCCATGATGCAATGTCAAAGTCAACACAAAAAAACAAAATGAAAATTAAATTATTGAATTACTTGCAGGATGTACTACAAATTGAAGCATTACTTCTGCTATGTGAACATGTATGCTGCTATGCAGACTGAACAATATGTAGAGATGGGTAAAATGAATTTGCCACAGGCTATAACATATTGTCCGGGAATTCATAACACCCTTTTGTCTCTAAATCTGCCTGCTTGCCTTTATCACGCCACAGGAATGCAAGTGTTGGAGTGGAATGGAGTACCTCTGACGGGAAAGACTTATGAAGAAGTGCAGTGCATCATGGGCCAGCCATGTGCAGAGGCGGAGCTCTGTGTGAGACTGTGAGTTACATCTGTCATCATTTAGCCCTCTATATCACTGAAACTCCCTCATGTTTAGTCACAATATGGTAACTCTGCATCCATGTAGACCTTCTCTCCTCCCGCCTTTCCCTTCTCTTCATTTCACCCCTTCATCTGATAAATATCACTCTATGACTGATTACTGCTAAGATACACTGGTTGATATTCGATTATAAATTTCCTGTATGGATCCAAACAGCGACCTTAATATGCTGTCTGACCCTGAGCACCCACAAGCCCTGGAGCACCATGTACAGCTTAAGGCTGGTATGTAAAGGATTTGTTGTTTTGTCGCATGCATGTATGTCTCTGTGCACCTATTACCACATAAATACAATGTGCATTACTGTACACATTTGTCTCAATAGGTGGGCAGCGTTCCCCTGGTGTGGATCCTAAGCAGCTGGCTGCAGAACTGCAGAAGGTGTCCCAGCAGCAGACTCCTGGCATGGCTGGAACAGGGGTTGGGCCTGGGGGTCTGGGGGTCCTCTCTGCACTGGAGCGCTCTGCTCTCCTCCACTCAGGTACTGGATCGGCTGCCTCCAGTGGTGTGCCAAGCCCCGGCCAGCCTGCATCCCCTGCCATAAACAAGAAACAACGACACAAGGTAGTGGTTTTGACTTGTTAGCATGCTACCAGCTTGCTCATCTTCACTTGGGAACGGATGCACTGTGTAAAATATAATTTTAGTCTGAATGAATAATAGCATCTAGGATCTGTTTTAAGCCATAGTCTGTAGAATCCTGTGTGATCCACCATGCACCTCCATTAGCACTACATTATACAACATGACAGAGGGGAGGTTGCATGTGAAGGTCAAATGGCGTGACTGTGTTCAACAGAGTGTGGTACAGTTCATGACCCTGAGTGTGGATTGTGTCCTTTACACATGAAATCGACCATATACACATTTGTGATCATAACGAGCAAATGTTTGATTCTTGAAAGGCATGCATGTCACAAAGGAAAGAATGCATTATGTAATGTGTGGTGATGAATACCTTACATAAAACATGAAACCAATAGTAGAAATATAATCTGATAATTGATTAACCTTCTCAAACTTCACTGGAGGACTTTTCCAGTCAATTACGTGGCTCAGATAGTCAAATCTCTCCTGAGGCTCATAGATCCAGTGAGAAATCTTTACTCTGCGCCTTCTCTACAAGGACAACCCATTCATCTGTAAGCTGACAATATGTATTTCAAAAGTGAAGTCAGAGCACCATTTACCGTAGTCTGGGATGAACTTCTATTTGTGGGTCGGGTCAGTGTCAGTGTGGTCTACATCTGTTTGACTGATCACAAAAAAATCAATTCACACGTGCTTTTGCTCATTTTTTGTAGCCAACAGAGGTAATGAAGATACCTCATCCAATCACTGGAGAAATTCAGGTATAAACACATAAAAATCAATGGATTTTTTTTCTTTCAGTCATAGTTTGATGTTTCTCACACAAGCCTCCGCTCCACTCTTTTTCCCCTCAGCTCCAGATCAACTATGACAGGAACCTAGGAAACCTGATCGTCCACGTCCTGCAGGCTAGGAACCTGGCCCAGAGGGACAACGACGGATACTCTGACCCCTTTGTCAAGGTCTACCTCTTGCCTGGCAGAGGGTGAGCTCTGAGTGTATTTGAGTGTTCACGGATGTCTGGTCTGTGTCTCCCTTTCTGCTTCTGTGTCTGTCTTGTTTTCTCTCCCCCTATTTCTTTCTGACTTTGTATTGACTGTGCTGTATGGAACTGACTAACTATTTGTGTTTGTGTGAGAGAATGAGACTGGACATGATGATATGAGGCAGTCATTTGTAGCATAATTTGATTCAAATTGATTCAATCTCTATGAATCAGCGGGTGGGTGTTTTAGACTTCATACAAAGCCGTGAGATAAAATCCTTTGCCCTACTGCAACATCACAATGTGCCAAATTACCTGGTCATAGACTATACACATACCTGCGTGTGTACAAACTTGCTCAATGCTGAATTCACAAGCTCTTTCTTACTTTGCTCGCTTTCGACTGCAATTTAGGAGTGCCCCCAAGTATTATGTCCCAAGCTTCCTCAGCTTATCCCTATCTTCTCCACCATCGTCCTAAGAGCCAGTGAATAGCAAGAGGAAGGATCGATACAGCGTTTATCTACTCTGTAACAGTATCTGCTCTTAGATAATGACCCCATCAGACTTGATTATTAGATTATAAACCCTCTCTACCTACATGCTGCATAGGTTAGAAAGGAAAGCTCTGTAGCAGAGCACTTTGGTGCTATTTTGAATTGTATTAGTTGGACATTAGCAGCAGAATGCACTGCCACGATATCTCGACAACAGTTCAGTATAGTGAATTAGTCACCCACGAGCCAGTTGTAATCATTGGGACTTTTTTTGGTCTTGCATCACATACATTGCTCAAGCACAAAAACAGTGATGCACCCTGCAGCGAATATTGATTGCCTCAGCTCTCTATCCTTTACTGCCTTTTCTTTGACCTCTCTGGGGTTCTCTGACTGTTTTTTGTGTTTTTGCTTTTCTTGTTTGTGATATCTGCCCTCCTCTTCCTCTTCTGGACTCCCTCAGCCAAGTCATGGTTGTCCAGAATGCAAGGTAGTGTGGTGCTGATCTTTGCTTTTAGTTGGTGTTATGTTTTTTCTTTCTGTAAATTATGTCCCCAAAGTGGTTTTCCATCCTTCTGTTGTGGCCTTTGTTGTTCGTCCAGTTATCTGCTCTATTTCATGGTGTTTAAGAACACTCCTATCATTGCTTTTTCTCCCCATGCCTCTCACTTTTACACTCTCCTCAGCTCCTACCTCAGAAGTAATTTGTGATTTTGTGAAACGCATCATAGTCAAAACATACAATAAAAAATAAACATTACATTTGAATTTGTTTCTGATGTCTCTGCATCAGGAGATTGACTATTTTACAAGCATCTATTCAATCCGCATTTATTGAATATATCACTGTTTGATGAATGTTTGCCATGGGATCAGGCAGGGAAGAGAAACTTTAATTTATTACTGACAACCAATCATTCTGAATATCATGACTTATCAGTGCTGATAACAAGAGAAGGACCAAGTATGCCCAGAAGACCATGAACCCAGAATGGAACCAGACTGTCATCTACAAGAATATTCATTTGGAGCAGGTACTGTGCAGAGTGACACTAATGCACATACACACACACACACGCACACACACACACACTCAAACTTTCACTCTCTCTTGCTTGTGCAGTTACTGTATGTGCTGTGGGCCACTTTGGGCAAAGTGGATGTTTTATACTCTTATTAGGATTCTCTCCGCATGTCTTGTCTCCAGGGCTGTTCTCAGTATCCCTGTGCAACCTCTTATCAGCACTCTCAAGACTCAAGTTAACAACCATCATTTCTGCTCTCACACAGTTTCAACAGAGATAGCGTAATTGTGTGTCATTTTAACACAAAGAGTGACACAAACTTGGTAATCATGTGGCTGTGTGCTTGTCTTGGTACTGTGTATATGGGTGATTGTGTCTGTTCTTGAGTTGTCTGTGCGTGTGCGAAGAGCATGTGTTGTGTGTGACAGAAACACTGACCAGACAGTAATTACAACTGTGAGGGATGAGCACAGATGTGGTAGCTTTAGTGGTCAAAGAATAGAAGCTTTGTATGAAGGTAGGGGATTCATTGGCTCTTCTGGGGCTGCCTTCTGTTAATCACGTCCCATTGCTGGCCAGAGAGGCCTTAAAAACACTGCCGCATCGCACATTCACCCACTCCCTCCCTCCGAGATATGTTCCTATTTCCTCCTACACATTCCTATACACACATGCACGTACAAACACTGGAACAAACCAAATCTAATGTCACTCCTTGTTTTTAGCTAATGACAGTAAATGACCCTTGTATCATAGGTCTGCATTCATTCATGCACTGCACATACAGTATATCCTCTTTCAGTCTTTCACGCTTTCTCCACCCACGTGCACACAAATACAGGCACACTCACATTTCTCTCTCTCATATATACATATGCACACAACATTCCTCATTATAATCTGTGGCCTCCTTCACTCTTTCTATCCAGTTAAAGAAAAAGACGCTGGAGGTGACAGTGTGGGACTATGACAGATCCTCCTCCAATGACTTCCTTGGAGAAGTGAGTGCTTTTTGAATTGGGATTCCATGTCTGAAAATGTCAATTACAATTAGTATTTACTTCACACAAAAGGTTTCTGCCTCTTTTTTTTTTTTTGATGGACGAGTTTTCCTTAAAACAACCTAATAGTGTTTGCCTTATCTCTCTCTTCTCACTAACTCTGATGTCAAGCTTTGCTTCATGCCTGTATGTCTGTATAATGAGCATTCATATTTATCTTGGGCAGTATACATGACAACTGTTTAGCAAATAAATTGTTTGCACACAATATGCAATGAAGTTTCTCATCTGCATGCAAATTCCTCACCTTGTTCCCGTGAGTCTTGTTCTACATATTGTACCTGAGTGCTGGTCTTGGTCTAAGCATCTTGTATTTTTTCTGTCTTTTTCTCAATATCACTCTATGTTAATTGTGTCCCAGGTGTTGATTGACTTGTCGAACACTGCCCAGCTTGACAACACTCCTCGCTGGCTGCCTCTGAAGGAGCAGAGTGAGAGCATTGAGCACAGCAGAGCCCACCACGCAGCCCAAGGCCCACCAGGGTCTGGGTCAGGTCAGGGTCATGGTCAGGGACATGGCCAAGGCCTGGGCCATATGTCAGGGCCTGGGATGGGGTCTGGGCATGGTATGGGACAGGGTCAAGCACCAGGACAGGGTGACGGGAGTCATGAATCACCTAAAAACTCTGTAATCAAGAGCAGAAGCCATGGAATCTTCCCTGATCCAGCCAAAGGTAAACAAATTGTCCATACATCTTTTTTGGCCTGGAAACTACTCATACACATCCTCAATTTCCATCATTTCCATGAATTAATATATTCTATACAGATCCTTGTCTAAAACATGACACTAATATCATTATTCTTAGCATGTTTCCTTTTGTGACAAAAACTGTAATTTATAAGATGGTCACTGAGTTGTCATAGCGATAGAGGCTGTTGCCATAGAAACAAAAATGCAAATCATTTCTTGACAGTTGTAATTACACACCATGTGCTTGTCAACTGCTGCATGGTACAATAAGGGTCGCTCTGGAGCAGAAAATATTGATTAATATTAACAATGTGGACTATTTTAATCTCTTTTCTCCTGTCCCATTAGTAGTCATAACCCTCCATTTCCTCGTCCTCCAGACATGCAGATGCTGCCTTTGGAAAAGTCACACAGCAGCCCGGGCAGCTCCAAGTCTTCCTCCGATGGCCAACTGCGCTCCCATGGCCCCTCCCGAAGCCAAAGCAAGAGCAGTGTCACTCAGGCCCACCTTGAGGATGCTGGGATAGCCATTGCTGCAGCAGAGGCTGCCGTGCAACAGTCCCGCCTGCAACCAAGTAAATCCCTCCCCTACCCTTGATACACCTTCTGTGACATGCATCCTTTATTCCTGTGCATGCAAGCTTTATTGAGAGTGTTTGATGAAAACCTAAACCGCTGTATGTTCACCTCCTTAACGTTTTACCTTTGCCTTTTGATCTCCTCATCTTACGTTTTTTATGTAAACACAAAGTGATTTATTTTGATCAATAATCTTAGATAAGTTAGATAGTCTTACTAATGTAGTGACCAAAATAAAACTAAGGCAGATGAAAAAGACAAAAATATCAAAACCTAAACTTTCTGTAAAAACGTTATTTCATCCAGTTTTTTAATATAAAACTCATTTTTTTATAAATCTGCCGCAATTTTCTCCCTATTTAGAGTATCTTAATCGGGTCATAAAGTTGATTTATTACTATCAGTTTTTAACACAACAGACTAGTTTAACAACTTATAACAAAATTAAGAAAAAGATGTATTTAATTAGCTCCAAAATAAGAGCCTCACACCCCTTTGTTTAACATGATATGTGCATGTGCCAATCCCAAGCATATGGTTTCTACACAACCCCAGTGTGGAGATCTCCAACCCCAGTATAGAAACCAAACTGGGATGGCAATCCCTCACGTCTTGTACCTTATTAACAGGACCTAAACAATATCCATTGATGTTTATGCATAATCTTTAGTGTGATGTCCTCAAAATGCAGAGCTATGTTGTCATCCTTTTCTGAAATAAGTTAGCCCAATGTCAGAGCCATTTCAGCATGCAGTTGCAGCTTTCCTGGCTACTGTTCCCTGGCCACTGAGGACTTTGTGGTGCTGCAGTCTCTCTCTCTCTTTGTGCATGCATGTGCCATATGAATGAACCCTTAGAAAAATCACAGAACACAGACACATGCAGCTACGGCACACAGGCTCCCCTTCCTACCCAGTCCTCTCCCAAACCTGCCGCCTAAAAAAAATGGGACACAAATGTGACACTCAACCAGTCAAACCAGGAAGCACAGACAGTCCAAGTGGTTCAAAAGTCCCCAGGAGGCTCACTCTGCACTCACCGGCCAATGAGAGTAAAGCGGTCAGCTAACCATGAGAGGAAGAGAAGTGTCAAGGGAAGGTGAGGCAACATAGAAATAATGTACAGATAAATATTATTAACCCTACGTTGTTAACCATAATACAATAAAACTAAAAACTAAAAAAGTAGATATGAACCAAAACAAAAATAAGTCTACAATATACCCAAATGTGTAAATAACTGAAGTAACAAATGAATTCGGATTTAATGGTTTTCTTGTAAATCTGTGAATGTCTGATAGTGTGCATGTGTATTTATATGTCTTCTTGTTATTGTGTTAATTATATAATCATGTTTACATGGCTATAGAAATTTAATTCCCAGCTATTGCCTATGAGTCACAGATCTAACTACTATTAGTCATCATTTTGAGGCTAATATAGGACATGGCAAGTGTGACCATGAAGGCAAAGAATATACCCACTCTCAGTCTAGACAGAAACACTTCACATATTCGCTGAATTAATCACACTCTTTCATACTGTAAGAGCATAATTCAGCACCGGCCAGGACATAAGAACAAATAATTAAGACTATGAAAGTAAATCCATATTATCTCGGACAAAATTCGTTTTTAATTCTGAATTAAACTTAGTGACCTTCATTTATTTCTAGTGAAGGGATTTGATGTGCTAACTGAGGTTATGCACTGCACAGCTAAAAGCAAGGACGCGGTGTCATCTATGTTGATCTGTTCCTCCCTTGATATGCTGTTATGTGATGCTCCGTCAAAGTTATGTGTGCCAGACAGCGTCACTGTCAGTGAGTGATAGCTAGGGGTGTGAAGTGTTTCAGCAGTTCTGTTGGACATGCACGCATGTGTCGTAAAAGTTGAGTCAGTGAAGTGTGTTTGTCGCTGTGAATAAACCATTTCCTATCAAGAAAAACAGATAGACAGATAGACAGACAGACAGACAGACGATAGATAGAAGACAGAAACGATAGATAGATAGATAGATAGATAGATAGATAATAGATAGATAGATAGATAGATAGATAGATAGATAGATAGATAGACAGATAGATAGATAGATAGATAGATAGATAGATAGATAGATAGATAGATAGATAGATAGAGATCCTCACCATCACACTCTCTCTTGCCACCCTCAGGACCAGGACACCGACTTGGTGATGTCTCAGGGTCAGTGGTGCTGTCTGCCCCAAGTCTTGTCGGAGATGCCTATGGAGGTCTGGATGGGGAAGACGGGGCGGGCACTGGAGTGGACAGCGCCATTTTTCAAGTGCCACGCATGTAAGACAATTTGTGATTCATTTTTAGGACAGTAGGCATCCAGTAATTCTGGTTAAGGCTGACAATGAGGCCTAGTGTTGCACTGCTATTCAATATATCTCATGGTGTCACATTTTCTTGTGAATAAAGCAGCGCTCACATTTTTTTTTTTTTGTCTTACAGTGGTAAAACTATTCCTAACGGCACCGACAAAAACCAACTAGGGACCCCAGAAAATGAAGGCAAGTTCCAGAAATGTCTTCTGAAAAAAAATCTTGAGGCTCCTGGAAGAAAAATATATGACAACTGATGTTTTATTACACGGCTGCATGTCTCCCCCTGCTGGGTATTTTGCTTGACAGCAAGTTTATTTTTCATTTATTTATACAGCCACTCAATTACCCACCTCTAAATAAACATAATGACTCCATTAAATTGAGAAGACAGATGTTTCATTTAAGTGCTTATTGTCAATTAACAATATTTACCCAACCTAATGACTTAATGCATGGCTTGGGATGGTGGAGGAGAAGCTTGTCACACTATCCTACTTGCTCGTCATAACTATATCGACCTGTCACGTAGCTCAGGTGTCACGATGCCTCCCTTCCATCTCTAGTTTCAATTTGTAACAAAGAGCCCAAAGTCATCTTAGGCTGTAGCCTGGCAGCTGTTACACAGACAAGGGGGAGGAGGTCATTTCCACGGTGCCTGATGACTCATTTAACACATTTAACCGAGCCTGTCTTAGTACCCTTACATTTATATAGAGAAACATGACAGTCGATAAGACCCACATGAAACTGCAAAGACCTGACCTGTGTTCATTCTGCTGTGAGGCCAGGTTTAGCGATGCGTACTTCTTAAATAATTTAAATAATCTTACGTGGCACTAGGAGAACGTGCTTTTCTGCACAACTGTAGGAATCTGCCTGCAGGTACTTAGTGAAGAGTTCAGTCAAGTGAAGATGTAGAAATATCCAAATTTATTCTAAAAGCACTCACATCTCTCTTTATTTCCTTTTGTTAGGTGGTAAAACGCAGGTAATGGGGGAGATCAAAGTTGCTCTCAAGAAGGAGGTGAAGACAGAAGGGGACCAGCTGGTCTTGGAGATCCTTCAATGCAGAAACATCACCTACAAGTTCAAGAGCCCAGATCACCTACCAGGTCTGAGAGTATTGTGCATTCGTTCACATGCATGAGTGCAAGTAAATGGGTGTATGTTTTCATTTACCCGAGATAGTTGGAGATTCACTAATCCATATGAATCTTTTATTTTAATTTGCCTTCAGACCTCTATGTGAAGTTGTATGTGGTGAATGTAGCCACTCAGAAGAGGATCATCAAGAAAAAGACCAGAGTTTGTCGGCATGACAGGGAGCCCTCCTTCAATGAGACCTTCAGATTCCCCCTCAACCCAACTGGTCACTCCATACAGGTACAACAGGCACCCAGATAAGATGTTAGATAAGATCTGTCAAACACAGTGTTTCACAGAACACTGCTCCAATTTTATCACTTTTAATATTTAATACATTTAATGCATATACATCTGATTGACCTAATGAATTTCCATGTATAGATTTACAGTAATTTGAAGTATTCCTTCAGTTGTCCCGGTTGCAGGTCTTGCTCCACTTCTGTTACTGACAGAAACTTCCATAAAGATCCAAAATGGCTCTTTGCAGCTAATTAAAACTGGAGGCTTGTAACATCTGACAAAACAAATCCTAAATCTCTTTATGGGAGGTTTTATGAGTTGCCTCTTGTAGTAGGTGGATGACTGAACTACCTCCTGGTAAGCTGAAGGATATGAACATCTAAAAGTAGCTGGTAGTGTCTATAAAAGATAAATTCTACACAGACAGAATGGCAGTTTAATAGATACTGGAAAATCTTTTAGTCTCATAACCACTGACTCTTTTTGCTAAAGGACAGATAAATGAAAAAGTGCAATAAACATAAATACATTTATTTCTAGTTTTATATGATAACAATATGTGCACAATTCATTCGGATTTAAAGGTTCAACTTGTTTATTCACTGCTAGATAGGCATACAGTATACTGATCAGTAAATCAGATGGTCATCTTGAAAAGACTTTGTCCAATGCTTGTATCACTAATGCTGGATAACTGTGCTTTTACCTGTGCAGTTAGAATGGGTGCATGAGCTTAACACTAACAATCAGAAAACAACAGAATAAGCCATGACAAATCTGTTCTCTCTCCAATGTATTTCCAGCTTTTCTTGGTGTCCAATGGAGGCAAGTTTATGAAGAAGACCCTGATAGGGGAAGCCTACATCTGGCTTGACAAGGTGGACATGAGGAAGCGAGTGGTGAGCTGGCACAAGTTATTTGTCAGCTCCACTCAGACCAACCCCTGAGCACCACACCAAAAAGATGGAGATACAAGAGCTGGACTGTACTAGCTGGGAGACCCGATTTGACAAAAAGATGGATAAAAGGAAAAAAAAACAAAAAAAACCTTAAATCTTAAAAAGGTACTTAAAGGAACTTAAAAAGATCCATTTAATTCCTTCATTCTTCTTTTACTTCCTCCGTTCATAAGTTATAAGAAGGAGGGAGTTATGTGCTAATACCATAATAACTGTATCAGTCCAACACTGCCAGCACACACATGTCCACCTCTTACCATGTCAAGTCTGTGCTGGCTGTGGACTTTGCTTGTAGGATGCAAACATGCAAATACCACAGCAGGCACTGAAACAGACTCAGCAGCAATATGGCTTTGAGAGCAGTAAAGTCTTTCTTACCATAGTCCCAATCCCATTATCAACATGAGACCTTGTTGTTTTGGTGCTGCGCAACTGAGCTAACATATCTATCAGAGGGAAAGATGAAGAAAAAATGTAAAAATAGATAACGAATTTGACTTTGATCATAGATTCATCAACTAAATTAGCGTTGTGTTTTCTTCATATGAGACTCGTCGTTGTAATGCCCGAATGATGGTTGTGATTTGTGTGGACATCAGTGGTCTTGAAATGTTTAATGATGAAGGAATGCATAATGTTTTTGTATGATTGTCTTTTGGTATCATGTAAAAAGAAAAAAAATATATAATAACAAAGCCTATGTAGACGGAGTCAGACAGGGATGAAGATAACATGTACAGCACTTCAGACTGTAGATATCACACATGCAGATTACAGAGCATATCAGAGAATCACATTGTACAGTGTGATGTTTATATAATATACAAAGATATCAGATGCAGAATATATCTAAATACAATATACAGTATAAGAGTTGTTCTCTTGTCACTAGATTATATATAACAAAGTATAGACATATGATTTCTGTTAGATTAAGGCTGTGGGTGGCGCACTGACAATCCAGAAGGCTACTTTAGTCTACGGTATAGGCAGTCTTAATAGCTGTTATGTGAATGTGGACCTATGTGAGCTCAAGGATGTTTGCGAAAAATAGCTCCTTCGGTCCTGATCACACTGCTGCACCGCTACATATTCAACAGGGCTGTGCTAGATTAAAAATTCTAAAGGTCAACACCCAGTGACATATTGCTATTTCACTGGCATGCTATTGTGCAGGGCAGGTTAAATTTACAATAAAATGAACAGCATTTTGTGTTTACGAAGTCTAGAACACATGCTATGTTGAATGTTACAAGCCAACTGTAGAGAATGACAAGAGTTTATCACATCTGTGTCACGTGTACATTTTACTTTAGGGCTGTTATAGTTGCTCTGAGTATGCTAATATTTCTTTCCGTGTAGCCCATCATGTGATTACACTGTTGTAATTCACACAAGTTGTGTCAAAACCATACCTAGACCTGCGACTGTCATCACCTCAGTATGACAGCTCTGCTTTCTGTGTATTAGTAAAACCCCCTGGTCTTGGAGTTTTACCTAAAAATAATTTCAAAATGAAGAAAAAAAATGTTCCTATCAGTCAAATGTCAAGGTTCCTCTGTGTGTCCAGCTGTGCTGTAAAACTCTCTATACTGTTTTGTGTCAGTGACTCCCGTTGCAACACAGTGAACCAGCCTCTTTCACTGCCTGTGACCAAAACACTCACTCAGGCCCACTGGGGTTCAGTCATATTCGAGTTAGAAGAAGACACGGGGCCAAGTGTCAGTAATAATGTGGTGGAGATGACTCTTGTATTCATCTTGTAATGATTTGCCACCATATCTACAGAATCTAAAAAAACACTATCAAGTGACCCTCAGAACTACTGTCAGTGTATTTAGGCATATCACAGGGCTGATACAATTTTTTGGAAGAATTAAACACAACAGTGGAAACAGCAAACTCACTTAGAACAAGATGTCACTCAAATCTTACAGCAAAGGATAATAAAAAAGAGAATATAATAAGGAAGAGAACATGGTTGATCTTTCAGATAATTATTTTGCTGTGCCAACTTAGTTTTTTTTTTTATTATCATTATTATTATTATTATTCCAGACCCATCGGTTCTTAATTCTATGCAACATAGATGTGTTTGAATGCATTTGTTTTTTGGAACTGATTGTTATATCTGTGAACATATGGTCTAAAACTATGTCTTATAGAAAAAGAACTTTAATTTGTACATCATTGAAAGAAAACTATTAAATATATTGATTTTTTACTGATTTTAATATTAATTGATGTTAACAGCTGTTTAACATCAATTGCTTGTGCACTTTATGATTGGATTGTTTATTTCCTTGTCTCAACTTAACTGTCATGACATGCAAGATTATGTGTTTTGTGTTTCTGCACTGAAATGAACTGAATCATGATGTACGTGGTGGCAGAAAAATATTGTGGTGTGCATTTTGTATCTATGTGGCAAAAGAAAAACATGCTGACACGTTGGGGTTCCTAAACACGATGCACAAACTGGGGAGAAATCACCCTTACTACGTCCTGCTCATAGTCTACTTAACAGTCTGTGTACAAAGTACAGTAAATAAGACATATTCCCTCAATGCTCAGTCATGACTGTTTAACCCCTCGTGTTTCATTAGACTTCCCTCAAGCTAAATACTGTTTGTTCATATCAGCTGTTGCCTGTAATTGTGAAACCATCCATTTGTTGTCGTTCTGAGGGGTGTGAATGTGACTCAAGTCCTTTGACATGTGTACATAAAGTGTTTATTTTCTACAAAGATTGAATGTTTATATTGTCTGAAGTTTGAGCATGTGAGTGTCGAGAAAAAAAAAATCACAAAAGACTTATAATTGTACAGCAATGCGAGTCTATAGTTGTATAAAGGGAGTTGACTGTGTAATCAAAACATGTGCTGTCAACCAATGACTATCTGTGCAACCACGTCCCGTAAGCGGCTGAAACCACACAAAGGGAAAAAAATCAACTCAACTTCTATAGTTGTCTGAGACTTTGTGTTTTGGATGTTGCATGTTTTGTTGATGGTTTGTCAGTATATTTTGCCTACAGATTATGTTTAAAAAGAAATAGAATATGTATAGATTTATCTGTATGCTGACTGTAAAGAAATATGCTTGTAAAATTGTCTTGTTTTTCACTCAGTGTAAAAACAAAGAATCTAATGTTATGGTTTTGTGGTTGTACACAGGATGTGTTGAGATATTATGCAAATTGTGCTGTAAAAAATCAGCTGTTTCCCCTGAGTCTAAAGAATAAATATTAAGAAGAGCTATATTACACATGCAGAGTTAAGCTTGGTCTTGTTTTGAATTATGAAGCAGAGTTTTGAAGACTGCACGCTAACAATATTTGTTATTACATTATGACAAAACTTAGTGACAACAGACACAGCAGGCATTTTGACTTGTCAAAGTAGAAAAACATGACATCGGTCTGCAGTGGTTGCCACATGGCTGTTCTTCATACTACCACCAGATGGTGCCACACAGATGATGCACATCTTGCTTTTAATTTTATATGAAATACTTGCAGTAAGACAGCAACACTACTGTAGCACATAATTCCTTTCATTGTCATTTATAAATTAGGCTTGCTAAATCGCATGTCATTATTGAGCCTCAGCTTCCCGTTGACCCTTGCTGTTGAAGAAAAGAGTCTCCTAGTTGTAGTAGAAATTGATGGTATTCAATGATACTTTTATACAGCTTACACAGCAACTCCATTGTCATCTGTGTTTTAGAGCAAGTGTTGATAACTGTTGGAATTTTTGTTTTTAATTGTGATGCAACAAATTCAGAAAGTATTCACCTAAGACCTAGACTTTTGTCAGTACCAAAAACAAGGCCAAAGCTTCTCTCCTTGTTTAGTGTAAGGTAAGGGAACATAATGCATAGTGCATGCATGGCAATGCATAACATCTTAAAAGCATCATAAATTGCAGCCCATGGAGGTAATAGGTGGGACAGGATTATAGATGGTGCTGCTGGTAAAAAATAATGTATATACATGCACAATACTCATTCAAAAAAGACCGCAAGAATAACAGAATCCCATTAATATTTTAACATCAGCATGGAAAAGTAGAAAGGTGAGACTAAAAATGGATAAATGAAAATGTGAGCTTGTGGAACTCATTGTTGTACTTGCTGCTGTGTAGGTATTTTGTTATAACTACATGCCACTGTTGTGCTGCAGATGTGAGCTGCCATTTATTTCTGCACACTTTTTCTTCAATCATCTTTTGATTATCATTTTGCATATATTCTTTATGATGAATTCTGCATAATGAAACTGCCCCACTGAATTTGATTACTTACTCTCACGAAAGGGACTGTCTGTCGGTTTGTTGGTAAGGAACTCTCTCTTCCTGCTCATATATTGCGTTATTCACTGGTAACTCAATACTTGGCTGAATTTTATTTATTAATTTAGATATGCCGCCCCTTACTATATCATTCGTTATAATGATCACACCAATTAATGTGGACTACCTGCACACCATGCTTTTTTTGCTATGAGATATTGGATTTCTTTTGTTAAATAAATGAAGAGGAATAAACAAGGAGGTCCTTAGCAGTTAAGATAAGATAATCTTTTATTAATCCCACAGTGGGGAAATTACACTGTTACAATAGCTCAAAAAACAACAATTAAAGACAGAGAGATGAAATAATAGAGAGAATATAAACAATATAAACACAAAACAATATGTACAATAAAAATAGTAAAAAAATAGAAAAAAACAGTAATAGTAATAATAAGAAGAGACAGTATTTACATACACAGCCTCACCCAGTTAGATGTGCAGTGGTGAGGTGTTATTGCACAGGCTGAATATGGATCTAGGTATTGCTACACAGATGTTTATGTTGTTATTGCACAGATATGATTTCACAGTATATGTAATGAATGGAATGAAAAAAGACCATAAAGGTGCATAGCTAGGACCTCAGTAAACATCAGTGCACTGATGAACATCAAGTAAACATCAGTCTGCTACTGTGGTATGAAAGTGTTTGTTAGTTCATTACATTATATTATCTATTTTCTAGATGTTATATCTAAAGTGTATGTTTCAAGTTAAATCTAAATAGTCCACAGTCCTTGTTCTTAAATTAAACTAAATATTAGGGTTTTCGTTTGTTTTGTTATTATTGATTTAATTGATTTTATCTATTGAACAGAAACATAGTTTACAATACCAGAATTTATACTATGATGAAGTATTAGTTTTCATAACTTTTAAACTATTATAAATACATATTTTAGGTGTTCAAATATGAATAAGTACTACAAATACAGTACATGTACAGCATATGTATATATGTAGGCATACATAGACATTACAAAGATTTATTTATTTACAGTTATAATGCAACTGGTTTAAATGACCTCTAGATGGCAGTATCCTCTATCAAATAGCATCAACATTTATTGAACACTATGATCATCAGTGGTGCTTTACACATTATTACATCAACAAAATTAACTATCCATGTCCACTGGTGACTCTCTCTTTAAAGTCAGGATTAATCATCAGACTGATATTTAAAAGGGATATTCATTTTGCAATGGTTAGATTTATATTACATAAGAATTCCCACTTTGTGTGGAGTTAAGAAATCCAGGACTATATACTTACAGAAGTGAAAAGACTTTACAATATATGGTCTTTCAGTGATGTAACCATGCACAGGTGACTCTGTGAAATGCATTGGTGTTGTCAGGTGTGGCAGGCTTTAGACAGAGATACAGTGTCTGTCACAGTCTGTCTGACAGAAGCCATTATTTTTGTCCTTTAATAAAATCCATTTCTTAGACTGCATGTGAGGAAAAGTGCAGCTGTGCAAGTATTAATCTGACACCTCTTACTCATACAGGACATAGCAGGAGTTGTTCACAATTTACAAAAAAGTAAAGAATGGCGATGCCTGCAGAGGAGGTCTCCTCCTCTCCATTCTCTCCACTTTGCTATTATTTTCCTCCTCTCCATGCCACCTCTACAGTTCTCACCATTCACTTACTTTTCCTTATCCCATCAGCAGGCGCATCTGTTCCTCTGCTGTGGGAAATGAGTGTGAGAGAGGTGTGGTGAGAGAGAATGTGTAGACGGTGGTGTGACAGGGGCTGAAGGGAGAAGAAATGTGGAGAAACTGAGGAGGGGAGAGCAACAGTGCAGTACAGTGAGAGCAGGGGGAGAGTTGGGGATGGGAGAGACAAAGAGAGAAAGGGGGGGGGGGAAGGGTAAGAGGACACAAGAGATGGTGTGTGGTTGCCAAGCAACAATTGATAACCAAATCCCCCAAGCATCCAGCTTGCCCTGCCCTCCCTCCAGGTCTGAATTACAAACACACACTCACACAGAGAGAGAGAGAGAGAGAGAGAGAGAGAGAGAGAGAGAGAGAGAGAGAGAGAGAGAGAGAGAGAGAGAGAGAGAGAGAGTAGGTTTATGTTCTCTCTTTGTTATTAAATTATTCAATCAAATGAAAGTGTTGATACTGATGTTCATTTAAAATGATGACAGGAACCATCATTTCAGACACTGCAGAGCCACGCAGAAGCTGTTTCTTTATATTTTATAATTTATACACTCATGTTAGGATGCGCAGCACATAGCCTCAAAATCCAATCTTATAAAACGGCCGTGATTGATGGCACTGAGATTTATTAGGCTTTTTTATTGGGCTTTTACTGTACTTTGCTCATACGATTCTGCACTATATGTGTGAAATCAATACATCTGCTGGGCTAGCACTGATTCCCATGTGGGACGGTTCCCTCTGCTTGCTGCCACTCATGCAACCAAGATGACTGATAGCGGATGGGCAGAGATTGTGCTATCAAAGCCAGTAAATTGTCCCATCCCTCCAGGTTGTGTGAATCGTTGTTCGGTTGCAGAGCATTTTAAAGAGCCACACCTGCATCTGTATTCAGTTTGCATGCCTTGGTGTGCGTGTGGTACCTGTAGCCAGACCTTCCCTTTAGCAGGTGTTCCTTTACAGGGAGATAAAAAGACAAAAGACAAAATTGGATGCTGCACACTTTTTTCTTTTGGGGGGGGGGCAGGTGATGGTGGGGGCAATGCAATGAGAGTGATGCAAGAAATAGCACAGCCTCTTTGTGTGTGTTTTGGCTGAATTTCTGAAAACCCCTCCAGTGTTGTACAAAATGATAGGATTGATAAAAAAAATAAAAAAAAAATGCATCACTTTCAAGTCACCACAGAGTCTCAGTGACAGGATTCATATTAGAAGATTACAAGATAAAAGGAGCATATGTGATTTTTCTCGATCGATTGAGAAGAAGGAGGAGGAAGGAGGGAGGGGGGGGGGCAAAGAGAGAGAGAGAGAGAGAGATACCCAGCCTCAGTACCTGTTAGAGCGCTGGACGGCCGGCTGATCAGATTAGGAGCGTCAGGGTTCGTTAATCTGTGAGGGAGCGACCGTCTGCCACTCACGCTGCCTCCGCACACCGCTCCCACTCATCGGCGGCGAAACGGGACCCGAGCACGTTTGGTGTTGACGCGCGTCTCCTTTTCCTGTTTTTTTTTTTTTCTTTCTTTCTTTCTCTCTTTCTTTCTTTTTTTTTTCTTAACAATGGATACCTGCAGGGTACGAGCCTGGGTGTTTCTGCTCCTGTTGTGGCAGGACGAGTCTTTGGCATCGCAGTTCCCCACACAGCTCATGTGAGTATGTCTGTGCTGCCTCTAATCCAATTTCGAGCAGTGGATGTTGTGTTGTTGTTTTTGTTTTTGCAGACTCGTTGTGTAACATTTAATGAGCCGCTCGCTCGCTCGGTGTGCAGGCTGTACAGTATACGTGCGCGCTTGGGGGTGTGAGAGTTGGGGAGGGGGGGTGTTCCAGGTCGTTTCATTCATGCACCGGTGGTCATCTTGAGGGAGACACGTCTGAGGATGAAACGCCGTCTCAGCTTCCCGCCGGCCGCTCGCCTCCGGGCGGGGATTAGTCTCCGCATGAGGCGGTTTGTCCGTGGAGCGCCGTGACAGCTCCGTCCCGAAGTTGGAGAGGAGTTACAGCCGGTCCTGCTCCTTCATGTCAGATGACAAAAGTTCACCCTTGTCCGCGGCTGTCGCAGGTTTGAAGTTTATTCAGTCCTTCTCATTCCGTCCAGCACCACTGTGATAATAAAAAAAATGCCCTAATATGGCACAAATAAACCTATTCTTTATTTCAAAGTCATCAAATCATCAAATCAGACGCGACCTTTAAATGTGCATGTGTTTTTTTAGATTCCATACAAAGTGCTTTTGCAATCCAGTTCACGTGGGGTGTGATGTTTGCAGCATCTTATTCAGTGCTAACCTACATCATTAAAGGTCCAGATGCTAATCTTGCGACCATATAAATTTGTGTTTACAACATAGATGGAAAATCAGCATGTAAACAGCATCTCATTTCTTTTGGAGGGGGGACGCTTCTGTTTACATCTGGATTTATATTATACTGTCTGCATGCTGTCACATTTAAACACTGTTTACCTGAAGGGTATTTTTTATATTTTTTTTTCTTGAATTAAAAGTTTGGTCACTAGATCAGACCGAAACATCTCTCAGACATTTCTTCTGTCTGAGAGCTAAACTAGAACAGCAATGAGGCAATGCAATTATAAGTACCAACAGTACCAACAGAGAGAGAGAGAGAGAGGTCGAGATCAAAACAACCAAGATTCAGGAATACATCAGGAAAATGGCCCCTGAAGATGAGCTGCTAATTGAATAGCTCAGGCAGCAGAAACCCAATAATGCAGAGAAGGGTAATCTTCATATAGGGACAAGCCTTTACGCCACCACCAGATAGAAGGAGTGGCTGATACAAAGAAATCCTACCAGTGGCTGGAAAAGTCTGGATTAAAAGACAGCACAGAAGCACTAATCAAGGCCGCACAAGAACAGGCACTTAGTGCAAGATCAGTAGAGACCAAACAGGACCCCAGGTGCAGGCTGTGCAAAGATGAGATGGTCCAGCACATAATAGCAGGGCATAAGATGCAGGCAGGAACAGTGTACATGGGATGCCATAACCAAGTGACTGACACGGTGAACAGGAACATCTGCACTGAGTATGGGCTGGTAGTCCCCCGGTCAGAATAGAAGATACCTCCAAAAGTAGTTGAGAATAACCAAGCTAAGATCCTGTGGGACCTCAGGATCCAAACTGACAAACTAGTGATGCCTAACCAACCGGACATCACGTTGATTGACAAACAACAGAAGAAGGCAGTGGTGATAGATGTTGCAGTCCAGAGCGACAGCAACATCAGGACGAAAGAACACGAGAAGCTTGTAAAATACCAAGGGCTGAAAGAGGAGTCAGACAAGATGTGGGGAGTAAAGGCAACAGTGGTGCCAGTGGTGATTGGAGCACTGGAGGCTGTGATCCCCAAAATGGGAGGTTTCAGGTACAACATCTGAGATCTCAGTCCAGAGGAGCAGCTAAGATACTGCGCAGAAAACCCAAACTCCCGGGCTGGTAGATTTCCCCTCTCGTGAGGTGGGTGTGGTGTTATATGCCCTTGGTATACACACAGCAAACATATTTGTATGTCAAGTGAAAGCAAAGAAGAGCTAGTCTGTTCCATTTGGGTCTCTGTATTTACAAAGAAGCATCCATCTCTTTGCAGGTAAAAATGTTTCACAAGCTTTGTACAGTGGTTTGAGCGCTAAAAAAACTTAGAGGCTACAGCGTCCACTGGGATCTGACAGTCTGCCTCAGGTTTGCTATGGGGACGGTGACCATTTAATATCACTGTTTTGTGTGGCCTCTGTTCTTTTTTGATGGGTTGCAGAATTCAGCTTCTATTAGAAATAGAGGAGGTTGTGGAGGGCTCTTGTTTTCAATCCTCAGCTGAGGAAAATCTGCAACTTGGCTCATCTAATAGATAGTCCTTCTTGTTGGTCACTCTTGCAGTGCAAATAGTGTACCATTGAGTGTCTCAATGTGAAATAACAACCAGTTTTTCTGCCTGGCTAGATAATTACTATAATGATATGAGAGGAATATATATCATGGCTATATTGTGTCTGTAAGGAAAATGACTTTTTGTTTGTATTGTACATCATGATTGGATGAGTTTGAACACTGACAAAATTACCCAAATAAATTAAAAGTAATTGGATACAACACTACATCCATCAAGCACATTCCCCTGGATTACACTGATCACATGGATGGAGAGGAAAATGCTGATTATTTAGAGGTGGTTTCGGGAAGTGTAACCAGCTGGTTTTGTGCCTCATTATGAGCCCAAATAGCTCTGTTGTTCCAGTGACCACCCTGGAGACGAAAAACATTTTGCACTACCTTAGACATCTGGAGCAACATTTCAAAGTGGGTAAAACAACAATGGGACAGTGTGGGACTTTTTTGAGTCTGTAACACTGAACTCATGTTGGCTGTGCGAGAACATACCTCAGAATCAGAATCACCTACAAGCCTTAAAGGAATTGCAAATCTAAGCCGATCATTTTTGTAAGAGACAGGGTGCTGGGCTGGGCAGAGTTGGATCCAGATACCCTCCATTTCACATCAGGGCACATTTCTTGTATCTGGGCCAGGCAGAAGACGGTCTGAATTGGCCACTTGGGTATTAGTGTAATGGCTACAGAGCGAGAGCAGAGCACCGCGGGTTGTTTTGGTGCATCACGGCTGGTGTTTCCATGCCTCATTCCGCTTTGCTGTCTGGACTGGACCGCTTCTGGCTTTGCCTCTGTAATGATGTGTAATTAGACTGTAGTTTAACACAGCCGCCAACTGAGATACACACTATGGGCCAGCTCATTACTCTGTCTAGAGCCAAAGTGATGGTACCACAACATCTGTCTCTCTCTTTCTTGTATTGTCTCTCCGCCTCTCTTTCTGTTTTGCTCTCATTTGCTCTTCCTGTGTCTGAAAAACAATGTAGGGCAGTGTCTGACCCAGTTGCCATTTGTATGTGCGTTTGTGTGTGTGTGTTTAATTATCCAGGGTTGTACCAGAGGCTGCAGTAATCAAAGCCCAGCAACGAGAGCAGAAGGATTTTGCCACATCAGCTCAACAACAATTACATTTTTTTTTTTTTTTTAATCAGGCATCTCTCAATCAGTATGTTATTTCAGCCATTCAAGAGAGTTTACATTACACTTGGGGCAGCAGTGTGATAATAAGAGGATAAGCATCGCTGTACTTCACCTAATTTGTATTTGTATGGAAAGAGCTCAAATGAGATCCATTAGCCTGACTGGCAGTGATATGATTTCACATAAGTCAACCATGACGGGCCTTGCGTTATGGCATTTATGAAGCATTACCATTAAGATAGGTTGGGACCTCAAGGGATTGTTGGAAAGGATGAAAAGTTCACATGCAGAGATCTTCCATGCTTATGAATAATACGCCTGACCATGTAAGGCCAATTTAACAATTCGCACAAAGCAACAGACGTACAGCTTTGGGGAGTAGCAGCATAATTTACTTTTTTATGGTCCTTTATTGTGTATAATGAGCCAAGTGACCAGTGTACAGTCAAGACCTGTCTGTCGGGACATTGCAGAGTTCAACAGATTCAGTATCTTGGGAATTTGGCTATTGTGTGGATAAGGAAACTTAAAAAAAAGGAAGTACATTAAATGCATCCATTGTCCTTCATATTGGACGTGCAGAAGAACACATGCCCACATACTGCATTATAGTCTGGGTTGCCTCATCCATTTGTCAGCACCTGAGAGTTTTTGTTATAGAGATTTACACTGGTAGCGGTAGATTTCACCAAAGCTAAACTCTAGAGAGACGGCACTCTGCTTCCCTGAATGTCAAGTCCCTCGAAGCACAAGCTCAACACACAACACACACACACACACACACACACACACATATACACACACACATAGTAACTCTAACTAACTCACAATTAACTTGTCAGTGCTTCAGGCTTTTAGAGCTTAGGGGTCCAAGGTCCACTAAAATACCTTACAATCAGTTTGCTGTTTGTAGATTTGGGGACAAGTAAAGATGGAGCAGAGGAGAGTGGAGAAGAGGATCAAAATAAGAGAATTTAAGATGAGAGAAGAGAGTGGAAGAGAGGAGTGACAGTTTATCAATCGCTCATGGTTGGTTAATACCCACAAAGATAAATCTTATGACATCAATGATCAATGTATCAATTGTAAAATGTTTAAAATTTAAGGGATCCTTATCAAAAATGAAAGGGATGGTTATCAGCCACCATATTGATACAGTTTTTAAATAGTCAAATATAATTATCATTTTCAAAAATACAGCATCGTCACTCTTGTTTCTCCAATATTTTATGACTTAGTAAGCAGACTGAAAAACAAATCTAGTGCAGGTTTATGGTTGAGGATCACCTCGTTGCCGACTCCTGGCCAGTTCTGCTGGTCCCTTTCCACCTGCTGCCAGCTGAAAGATGAGCAC
Organism: Scortum barcoo; assembly: GCA_023238725.1. Classification (NCBI taxonomy): domain Eukaryota; kingdom Metazoa; phylum Chordata; class Actinopteri; order Centrarchiformes; family Terapontidae; genus Scortum; species Scortum barcoo. The sequence goes on from CM041536.1 coordinate 15,987,819, forward strand.
CCAGACGGCACCATTCGGTGGCTCTAAATCACCATAACATAAAGTACAGTAGCTGGACACCTATGTTAGTTTTCATTCACATAGACATAAAGCTCTGCCAGGCCTCAGTCCACAGTGTCGTCCACAACCCCTAAACCATCTGGCTTTGGGAATTAAGGGGTAGCAGCTGAATTATGGCTGACCCTGCTCTAATAGCTCCACCTACCCTCTCTATTCCTAAACAATTTCACACTGTGCTATTCCCTCTGGTATTCCCACTCTTGCAAATGTCTCATCTTTCTCCACAAGCGTGCTGTCTCAAAATTTTCTCCATCTGCTGTGGATTTTGTGTGCCTGATGCATCTTTCCTATTTCTTTTCTGGTTTCTTGATCCTCTGTACCCTTGCCTCTCTGTTTTCACACCTCCTTCAGCTGTATTGAGTGTCAGAGTAGATGTTTTGCACACATAGTGTAACTTGCATGGCATTCATTACACTGCTGCAATGACTATTTTTGAGGAATATTTTCTGGGTTTGTTTTTTTCTATATTTATACCAGTTAGTGTATGTGAGTATAATATGTATTTGTGCTATTGGGTAGGACCACAGCTGAGTCTAGGTTAGTGCAAATGCATGGCGATGAGAGCATCTGTATCCCATGCCAACCTGTTATCATTCTCATACAATATTAATGCACACATGGAAGGATATATGGTGAATTAATGCAAACACATGCGCAGAAGTATTTTGCTCTTGCAAGCCCTGCACACCAGGTGCGCCTCAAGATGACTCAGAGTCAGGTCTTTGTCATTCTTCCCTCGCCTATCTTTATCCACGACCACTGTGTTCAGGAGGAACGCAGTGATATACTGTATCAGTATATTATAATGCATGCTGTGAGCTTTTTGTGGTTTGACAAGACTATTGGAGGAGGATGAGAGGAAGGTATAATCTAGTGTGTGGCACCAGCAGGCTGGACCTGATGTCCCCAGAGCTCTTTGATATACAGAGAAGCACATTGGTCCCAGCCACCTCCCATCTCTCCCCTGTCCAGTCACATCACTGTCACTAGTCACAACACTGGCTGACACTTATCTGATTGGTTGACTTCATGTTTGAACTCTCAGAAAGTAATTGTATTGGTTGACACCCAATGACACGTGTTTGATTTGACGACATTGTATTTGTTCCCAGTGATTCGAGTTTGATTGGTTGACATTTTGCTTGACCTACCAGAGGGATTCTTTTTGGCCCTGTTTGTTTTTATCCTGTGCATCTCGATGGTCTTGTTAGATGATAAATATAAGATCACTTGATTGACAGTTTAATTGCACCGTGAAATGTCTGTGATGTCTCTTCTAAACGGGTTCCATCTGAGTTACAAGATTGGTTGTGTGCATTACTTTGTCCCACAGGATTAAAGAATGGGTTGATCAGATGCAGAAAGAGCTTGTCTCCCTGGCAGACATGGCCACAGCAGGGAAGAGCCTAACTCAGGTTTGAACACACATGCACACATGGTATTACACACACATGCATAAAAACAGTTAGTTAGTATAATCCAAATTTTTTACTTGTGAGTATTGAGTCACACAGCAGCTAAGCGACTATTTGCACCTGCCTTCCTGATCCACAAAAAATGTAAACGTTAGGTTTAGGCAACAAACACTTAAAATACGTTTTGAAAAATGGTTAAAATATCGCCTTTCACAAGATTAACCATGTTAGGAAGCCTTAAGTATGCCTCAAGTCTAACATGGTACAAATGGCATTGTTGGCTATGTGTAACTGGGTGTAAATAGCCACATTGGCTATTCCAAATGCAAATAGCATTGTTGGATGTGGACACCCAGGTGGTAATAGCATCTGCCTATGTTATATATGTACCCAGGTGTAAATAGCCACACTGGTTATTCAATCTGGGGTGAAGATGGCATTTTCTGCTACAGACACGTGCATACAAGTAGCATCTGCCTAAATTAATTATGTGTGTGATTTCTATGTTCACTACTCTCTGTTTCTTTCTAGATTTTTCTGAGAAACCAACACCTGTACTCTGTTGAGCAAAACGACGCAGAGGAGCTGGTGGCGAGAGCAGCCACACAAATTGAACAGCTGCTGCGGAAGAGGTCTGCTGCCTTGGAGGTGAGACTCAGCCCACTTAGAGGGACCAACTGTCAGCTTGCAATTTTACGTTGGTTTGAAAGCTGTACAGGATGAGATCTTTATTAAGCAGAACTACGAAAACAGAAGTTTTCCTTGAAACTTGTTTAACGAGCAAAGTATGTTGAACCATAATCCACGTTTTGTTCAGATCTTGGTGGCTGTGCTGATTCTGTTGATGTGAAAAGCACACATTTGAAGACAAAAATGAACAAATAATACTTTTTCCATGGAAATGTTCTATTGAAATGAACAAGCCAAGAGTATTTGATGGGCAGATGGTACAACCACTAGACTGAACATATAGGGTAGGGTAAAGTAAGAAAAACAGACTTTCCACTGGAAAAGATGCCAGTTGTTCTTGACAGTTTGACTTCAAGAAAGGACAGACCTGGAATGAACCCACCACACTGAGCCTGAGGGCTTTAACTGCAGAGTGAAACACAACAGAGTAAAACATTGTTGGTGGATTATTAGTGTTGGTGAGAAGATCTACAAAAGTTGTAAGCCTGAAATGTATTTTATTTTATACCTATACATTTTATTTAACTTTTTTGCATGCTGCATTATTAAACTTAAAATGGATTATCGTATCCCTCCACGTACCAAATTGAATCATAGTTCTAAAATTTTTATTTTCAATCAGCTGATTCACAAGTTATTGCCCAAAACATAAAGCATCCGTTGCAGTTACACCACCATCTGGCTATTTGTTTGTCTTATTATCCATCTGCCTTAAGTTTCACACTAGTTTTCCAAGTGTGATTGCAGTGGGTTTCGTTAAGATCCTTTAAATGGATGAGTTAATATTCAAAACCACCCCCCATCAACCATTCTGGGGGGGCTTTACATTGTCACAAGCTATAGACTAAATGTTTGAATGTGTGGTGATATGTAGAGAGTGATCACTTAATTGTGTGACTTTGTGGATGAGAGATATACTGGTGAAGGACAAATTAAAGGAAAGGCCCTCGTGCCCTGTGAGTGCATTGTTATCCTGGAATAGACCACTCCTATCAGGTTATAAATGTTTCATCATAGGTGATCACTCAGAGCAACTTTGTATAGATTTACATGGGTGTAAGGGGACAAGTGGGCTCAAACCATGCCAGCAAAATGCCCCCACACAGCGTAACAGGGGCACTGGATCCTCTCACTGAAGGCGTCATGCATTCAGGCTGTTCATGTAATTTGTCACCCATCTGCAGTTTGTATATGCAATAAAAACAGTGGGTGAAGCATGCACATAAAGGAGTAGAAAGCAAGGACTGGGCTCTTTCTTCTGCACGATTCTGTGTGATAATGAGAGCTTCGACCCTGGGGATATTCTCTCTTTCTCCCCCTCTTTCCCCCCCCATTTTTACCCAGAAGTGGGTCAAAGATGTTCATGTGTATCAGGAGTTCGAACTGTTTTTACACATTCAGTGGCAGTTCGCAGCACCCTTTACTCTGCCTTTATAAGGCATCACCATTGTTGTCTTATTACTAATGGAGAGGGAGTATTTATGAATGTTCATAAACGTGTCTCCTGCCAAGTGTCTTTCTTGTATATGTTAAGTAAACACTGGTGTTCTTATCATTTTTCCGAGTACTGGTGCCATAAGATGAGTAAGCAGCAAGGAGAAGATTTGCTTCAGTGCATTAAGCAAGTGATAGGAGAGAGACATGGCTGTGAGAGTTGGGTGTTTTTTTGTGTATGTGTGCGTGTGTTAAGAGTAGCTAGTAGGTGGTGGGTGGGGGGTCAGCGAGCCAGATGCTGACTGTCCATCCAACCTCCGGACATCGATCACTTCTCACTCTTTATTGCGTCTTTGTGTCTCATCCTCCCCCAGCAGTAACCTCCAGGCACTCTGGTATTGAATTGTCTGTCCTGAGATGTATGGATGTGGAGATAAATGGATTAATGTATGATGTAAAAGAAGGGCAAATGCGTGAACATGACAGATGCGTGGAGTGACGGACAAACAGGCTGAGCAAAGAAAGATTAGTGAACAGGATGGTAGAGTGAGAGAAAAAAAATAAATAAAATGTGCTTTGAGCTCAGTTTGTAAGAGATTTTCAATTTTGGGTGTTTTCTGGAGTCTTTCTAAAACCTTGAGGGTATGACACATAGCAGCGACTATAAACACCAGCAAACTCAAATCAGAACTTCTGCATACACTGTCCCAGCAGATTCTATAGTTCTGCTTTGAGCTGGTTTTTGCTGACCAATCTTCTAAGCTAAATGGGATTTGGCTATAAAGTTTATCAGACAGAATACAGGAAGAGAATCTTCATCGCAGCTGGGAGATCCTTTCTAGTTCGGTGCCTTTGATATAAGGTTGGAAGTGACTCTCAATGTCAACATAATTGGAGATAGCCCAAGGCACTTGAGCCACTTTCATTTAGTTGTCAGCTGCTTTCAAACTTTCTTCCTTCCTCTGCATCTATGTCGTTTTCTCCTGTCCTCTCTGCCTCTCTGATCTCTAACTCTGCATGATGGATGACCTTTGAAAGGCCACAGTTTACCTAGCCACAGGTGTGTGAAACAAATGCGTGTCTATGTGGGTCTACTCAAGCTTCCATAAATAAGTGTGTGGCAGAGTGTAGCATGCATTATTAATGAGTACTTGGCTGCACACCGTCAGGAGAGATCGCTTTATCAAAGGTTTTACAATGTATACTGGGGCTTGAGCTCAACAGGAAACACTCACATACTTAGACACACACACTCACACGCATACTAGGACACATGGCTGGTTGAAGCCACTTCCCCTTTTTCCTCTTTGGCTGAAGTGCACTTCTGACCAAGTAATCATTATAATCACCAAATTGTTGCCTGTGGTAAGCTTAAGTTAATGCAGCCTTGACAGTAATGAAAAGTAGGGTTAACCAAAGATGGTATAAGGGCAGTAATAGCTCTATTGCTTCACCTATTAGTTTAATTTACATATTCATTAGTTTTATTGGAGGCCACACACTGTATATATATATCTACTTTACCTTCCTGTAATGAAGTGCACCTTCCTGTAATGAAGTGTTGAAGAGGGGTCCTCTCTTGATTAGAGTCACATTTATATCTGTCAACTCAGACTACTTAGTGCAACTTTCAGAGGTCCATGATCTATTTTACTATTTTATTAGACTAAGTTGAGTTGCAATTGTTATCAAGGAAATACATCATTTGAATGGGCAATAACACCAATGGGATGTGCACCCCTTCATGCAGATATAAATATTGACATGCTTACTTATGCTAAAAAATAAATAAATTAAAAAGTATGGTGATGTGAAGGCGTTATTTGAGTCAAGTTTACTTCTGCCAGCCAGAGAGAGACAGAAAGAGAGAACTCTAGTTGACCACATAGTGAAAGTGCATTATATGCCCAAGGCTAGATCCCATTAATATCACGCATCTCTCCCTCCCCCATCCCCAGTCTGTTCGCTCTTTGTCTTGCTGTGTGTGTACACTGTAATTAAAAACTTAATTATTGACATTGCAGCACTGGTAAAGCAAAAGGTGAACTGACAAAACACTGAAGACAGACATCCACACACGCTCACATATAAAGGCATTGTCCCCAGTTTGCCTCTTTCTCTTACCAGGTCGTGTGTCTGCTGCAGTTGTTTGCTTTTGCCTGAACAATCTGCATGAGGGGAGTGTGTGTGTTCCTCTGTGTGTGTGTGTGTATGCTATGCGTTTGTCGGTGCAATTCACTCCCCTCTCCTGTGGTGAAGGGCTCTATCCAGTGACTAATGAGCCAGTCTACAACATTACCTAGAGTAATACCTCAACCTGCACCACTAAAACTCTACAGGACATAGGTGGCCCAGTATTTAGTGTATGAGAGTGTGTATACATTAGGATGTACGTGAACTTGTGTCTGAGTGTATGTATGTAGGTTAAAGTCAAAATGACGCATGTGCTGTTATTAATGCTGGCATAACAATTACTGGCATGCAAGTTAAGTTCATTAACATTAAAACTACTGGAATGATGGCCTCAGTAAACTTTCATTTATCAACTAAGAAGCTTTTACTGAATGCAATAATTTGTGTATTAACAATGGGCATGAAGTGATCACAATTATTCATTCATGTCAGATTTCAGTAATAGATACTTTGGCTATTACATTTTACCATTACATTTGTTTATTGTCACTTCGCGCTGTGGTTAACCTGAATTTTGTCAGTTACAGTTCACTCCACTAATGATTCATTTTTACTGCAGGATAAATATATACAAATGTTCATTTAAAATTCTCACTCCTGACCTGCAGCAAAATCCACTTCTCTGTTCTTGCTAAAATCTTTATATTCCAACACAGAATAAGGCCAAATACACAGGATCTGTTGCACACTTTAAAGCTCTGAGGCTCCACCATAAGCAGTGTATGCATGCATGGTAGATGGTACGGTTAATCATACCCTCATTGTCCTTTTGTTTATTCAAGTGAGGCAGGGAGCACATTTAAACTTTGTACTTGTTTATTTTTAAGCCCAAAAGGCCCCACGCCTCAATTGTCCAGCCTCAACCCACGACACTTTCACTGCAGTGTTTAGTTCAGCCACATATTCCTTAATATTATCCGCTTTGTTTTCACATACTATATAAAAGGCTTTAGCTCCCATCATGATATCTTCCACAGTAAAACCAAAGACACAGCATTGTCCCCTTATATATTATACATTGTACATTTATTTACAATTTACATCTATAAAAGCATCTTTGTCATAACATTGTCGTTATCAGTTTGCCTTATATTGTTACTACAGGTATGGTCTCAACATTCATATTGCTAAAGCTATATGATCTGTAATAGATCTTACTGTTAATCCAAATAGTATATGCATCAGGTGTACAGAAACAGTGACAAAGCCATTATATTGTGCCACAGGATTTACTAATATATAGTATGTAAAACCAGTCACAGGCACCATTTTACTGAAAAAGGTAATCATTATCACAACAGAATTGCTTAAAATGAGTAAAAAAACAGCTATTGTCTGAAATATCTTTATTTAAATCCCCCATTACATAACACAGATTTGTATCATTATCCGTAATGAATGAGTCAATAACAGTCGGTTGAATTCCCTACTGTTAGATAATCTCATTCTTCTTTACATTCGGTCCTACAGCATAAACAATTTGATCACACTTGATTTTCTTCATATTGTCTCTTCTCTAGATAATCAACCTTAATTTAGTTGATTCCCAAGCTTCATCCAACCATTTGTGTAAAAAGTTTCAGCTTACAGGATCCGGCTTTACTGATGATGTCTCTTGTCACATTGTGCCACTCCGTCCATCCCTCCAGCCACGTTTCCACTTCCTTGCGCTCCTTCATCGCCATTTTCTAACCTGTCCACCAGATGCCCTCAGACCTCTCCACCCGTCCCAGTCACCTGACTCCCACATCCCCCTGCTCAGCTGTTTCCTCTCTCCCTCATCAGCCCGCTTTACACAACCGGACCATTTCCACTCATTCCCTGCCAGTTTGTCAGTGCTGCTTTGTGCCGTTGCTTCCTGTTTCTTGAATCCTGTAACCTTGAACCTGTACTTGGCTCTGACTCTGTAGCTGTCTGCTCACCTGTCTGTCTGTCTGCCTGCCTGCACCCTTCTCTGCCCCATTTCTACTTACCCATGGACTTTTAGTTCCTTCTGTTTGGACTGTTTACTAATGCCTATAAGTTTATGTGTTTTTATTTTATAGAAAAAGTCCCTGAACTCTTCTTGGCTGCCCAGTTGTCTGCATTTGACTCCCGCCCGTTGGTGCCTCATTCTAACCCGCCTGACCTTTTAAATATATAGCATGTCACAGTCACTAAAAGCAAAAATCACAGCAGCACTGTGCATTAAATGCACATTACCTGACACCACTAGACTTATGGTTTGCTCTTTCCTCTCTCTACCCAGTGGTCACAATAAGTTTTTTTTTTCTTTTTTTTTCCCACATGTATTCTTTATACAAGCACGAGGCTTTCCATTTATGATTTAACCTTGAAGTCTACATTCAACACAAGATGAGAAACCTGCTACAAGAAATGTTGCATTTCCTTGAAATAAACATGTATTGTGGTTCCATGCGAAAACACATTATGGCATATGGCAAGTCTCCCATGTCTATATATTAAACATATGGAATATTTAAATAAATTATCTTAATAATCACTAAAGGGATGCTAAACATTCAGTGCTGCCAATCAGAATCTCTCCCTTTGTTATATACAGCATTTTTCCTTTTAAAGTGTAACCATGTGTACGGGCATATCCTTTAAAATGTAATCACTTTCAAGATTCCTTATGTAAAAGTAAAAAGGTTCAGTTATCTAGTTCTCTTTATTTCGATGAAGTGTTTGTGCATGTGCTTTAAAAGAGGCTTTGTGGCCCAGGTGTTGGACCATATTTTTATTAATCTGCTGCCTGCTGTCACAATGTTATAATAATGAGCACAAGATGTGACATTATGATGTTTTCATGTGTGTATGTGTGTGTGCGCCAGCGTAACGCAGTAATGAGCAGAGCCTATGATACGATCAGAGATATTCCAGTCTCTAGAGCAGATGTTACTCAACCTCCCATCTCCGCTCTGCACTGATCATATTAAGCAGACAAGGGGTGTCTGCATGTGTCTCTATCTGCGTGCGTGTGCTTGTGTTTATGTGTGTGGTAGACAGACAGAGAGAGAAGCAGGAGTGAGAGGGAGCAGTGCAGATGGGGAATTCTAACTAGACTTATGGTAGGCCAGGGACATGTGTCTGAAACATTCAAACTGTGTTGGTGTATCACAACATGCTCACAGTTAGAATACCTGATTTGAGGACAGTTAAAACCTTTTACTGTCAAGAAATTCGCTTTAAAATATAATAATAATCAAAATTTATTGAAATGGGACAGGCAGTATTTTTCTGAATCAATATTGTGATACTTACAACTTGATAATTACAGTAATCAAGATATGATGAGATAATTAGTGGCCTCTCTCTTACACCAGTTTGAGAAAATGTTTCTCAACTACAATCCAAGTGAACTCTATTGCTTTCTGACTCTTCTGCTAATACATTTCTATTATACCTTAGATGTGTTTTTACCTTTTGCTTGACTTTTGCTTCATGTTTGTCTTCAATTTTTCTTTATACCACTCTCTAAAGGTCACCCAATATAAAGAAGTTATACATTGTAACTACTGGCTTTAAAAATAATTAGTAAATAATTTACTAGTCATTTATGCATCAGTTAAAATCCATTCATTCTAACAATTTATGGGCTGCCAGGTTGTGAAAACCCACTTAGACTGGTTGTTTGACCACTTATTTCAAGAAAAGGACTACAAACAATCCTGATAAAATGGATAAAAATCCATTCATTAACATTTACAACTGCATACATGATGATTATTATTATTATACAACACAGGGTCATAAAACAAAATGCCAGCTGTAGTCTCTTCGTGCAAAACACACACAACACACAAAAAGAAACAAAAACTACCACTATTTATGGTGGAGTGCAGAGGATGAAATGAAAATTCTCACAGCCTGAGGAAAGAACCTGCTCTGTAGTCCAGTGGTACAACAGCAGATACTTCTGTATCGCTTGTCACATGGCAGCAGGGCGAACAGGCCGTTGTTTGGGTGGATATTGTCTTTTAGTATACTCTTGGCTTTGCACAGGCACCTTACCTGACTCCTATCACCAATGCTCAGTAGATGGGTACAAATGATGGGCTGTTTTAATCACACACTACAGAGCCCTCTTGCCCTGCTCTGTGCACAAACCACGCCAATATGTAATGTCTCCAGTCAGAAGGTTTTTTATTTCTCTTCTGTAAAATTTAACAAGAGCTTGGTGGGGATTTTACCCTCTAAAGATTCCTTAAGAAACAGAGACGTTTCTGAGCTTTGCAGGTTGGACGTATGTGACGTCCATGACAGCTCCTCTGCTGATTCCTAGGAACCTGAAACTGTTCACCTGCTGCACCTTAGCTCAACTGATGTAGACAGGGGCGTGTGTCTTTGATCAGCTCCTCCATTTTATCAATGTTGAGCAGTGGCTGGTTCTTTTTGCACCACTCTGCGGGACTGTAGATATGAAGTCTCATTGCTGTTTGCAATCCAGCCAATAATCACAGTATCATCTGCAAATATTGGACTACAATTGATAAATTATTCATTAATACTAATTATGTGGATATAATGATAATTTTTATAATAAAATTTGATGATTCAAATCAGTGTTTGTGTTTTTGTGAAACCGACAGATTCCATGTGACAAATAATACAAATGAAACAAGTAAGACAGTAGAAATATACACATTTCAAATACATGCATATGAGCAAAAAGAGAGAGAGAGAGAGAGAGAGAGAGAGGGAGATACGGGGAGCGGCTGTAGATTTCCTGTTCCCATCGGAGGGTTTGGCCTCTGAGAGAAGCCATGTGGAGCAGCATGGCTCTCCCCTGGGCTCTCACAGCTGCAGCTCTTTCTCTCTGTTTCATGCTCTCTTTCTCCCTTTACTCATCTCACCTCACTCTATCCTTTTTATCCCTCTTTTCCTGTTGCCCTCCTTCTCCAGTCTACTGTATCTCTCCTGTGTCCAGCTCCTGACCCTTTGCCACAGTTCTCTGTGAAATCAACCTTTCTTCATCTCTTCTGGCCTCTGTCTTTTCATTCTCACGCCCATCTCTTGCATGTGTCTTCCCTCTCCCTCCAACTCTCCCCTTTACTCCTCTTTTCCCTTATGTATTACTGCTCTCTCACTCCTCTGCTCTTCCATTTAACCCTGTTTGTCCATATTCTGCATTCTCCATTGCTTGTTTCCCCCCAGGTCAAATCTTGTTTCTTTCTCCTCTTTTTTTCACACTAACACAATGTGTTTATTAGAAATGCACACAGGAGGGTGCTTTCCGTTGTCCTTTTCCCAGGAAGCAAACTAATGCGTTGCTGGATAAAGCTTCCATCATTGTTTACTGAACAACCTCACATCCACCCTTCTCTGTTTTTATCATCCCACTGTTCTTCTCATAAGCTTTAAGTTTTAATGAGAACTACGCACGTTGTGATCATGCTGAGTCAGAGTATTGTTTTTCCTCTCTTTGGGCTGCCCTTTCCGTTAATCCATCTGCTCGTAATTTATATCTTTCCCTTTTCAGACTCCTCTCTTTTCTGCTTTTCATGCTGACCCTTTGCGTCTCCTCCATTCTCACTTTCTTGCCATCCCTTTGAGTTTGGACTCATTACAGTGAATAGGTAACCTCGTTTATGAATGTGGACACACTGTCAGAAGTGAGGAGGGAAAAGACTGGATGTGGGTGTTAATGATCTTTTAGACCGTTACTACTCTTGTAAGTATTGCTTTGTTGTCTGGGGGAGAAAGCAGTGTGCTCTGAATGGCCCATTGATTTCAGGCGTGTGGAGCCTTTAGACTCACATGCACACATACACACACACACACACACGCACAGGGTGTCTAGGAGTCTCTGTGAGGTTTAGCAGAGCCTGTCTCATCTTCCTTGTCTATCCTTTAAGCTGTGCTCTGCTTTCTCACTAAATGCATGGGGGGCTGCTGGGCTGCCCTGGCAGAATGACAAGTAAGACTGGTGAAAGCAGGGCAGAAATATCTCTCTGTGGGCCTAGCAGGTAGGACTCCACTGCCATCCAACACTCAGGCCAGCTCCAAACGTTTCTGTGGCTTTCTCTCTGTGGCTGCAGCGTAATGATCTCATACATCAGTGTGCATGAACAGTGGAAGGTGCATGAATGAGAAACACTGTATTATGTGCCCTGTTTGGCTGCTGGAATATTAATAGGCTCAACAGTTGTTGCGGCTGTCATTAGGCCTTTTTTTTGTTCAACTGGGATTAAGATATAGCAAACCAATATGAATCAGCAGTGTTCCCCGCAGATACTAATGGACATTTTGGCCTCTTAGTATTAGATTTCATGATCAAATATGTATCCCTTCTCCTTTTCGCTCCTTTTTTTCACTAAAGCACCTCATTCCTCATACCGCTCCACTTCCCTACATCCATACATGCAATTCCCAGTCTCCTCATATGTATACTTCTTACCCCATTAAGGCTGCAGGGGAATGGTGGCTCTACTCAAATCTCCAGTGGTCATCCAGTGACTGAGTGGACTCATTATGGTGTGGAGCAGGGGCATCTATACTACAATAAGTAAGAGGGAGACTAATGAGCACTTAAATCAGGCACGCTATGGGGAGTGTGTAATGCACTTCCATTATGTAAACCGTTGTCGTGCAAAATTTGTGTGTTTTAACAGAGAAACGCTGGCTTCTAATCAATTGTCAGAGACGGCAACTTGCCGCAGCTCTGTAATGAACTGTTTTGCCAGTTTAGAGAGGTTAGCCGTCACTCAGGGAGTGTTCTCATAAAAGTAGGGCTCTGTGGTTTACAGCGGATTTGATTGTGGTGTCGCTTTCTTTGCGTAGCCTGATAACCCCTCCCTGTGTATGTGTTTGACAAAGAGAGAGCGTAGGGGGACACAGAGAAGAAGAGAGTGAAAAGAGAAGGGTAATTAGGTATCTTTCCTCACACATAGCCCCTCCTCCTCCCCCATATCTCCCAGAGGGGAAAGGAGCCTTGTCAAAGCCCTGTCATGAATTTTTAACAACCCTGTTGGTCTGCTCTCTAAGGAGGTGTGTGTATGTGCGGAGTTGCATGTGTATGTTCATATACAGTAAGTATGTGATAGAGAAGGGTATATTGACACAAAATGCTGTAGTCTAATATTCTCCGTTAATGTCACACAAATTGCCTGAGTATGATGTATGATGTATGAGGTATTGAACAGCTGTTGCTTATACTCCTGTATCATATCACATGCAACATCACACTGCGAGAGAACTCCTGGACCAAAAGAGATATATGTAATCAATATCCTTATGTCCATGCACAGCTGTATGTGTGTGCTTCTGCGTGCCTTTTCGGTATTATACACATGCAATCAGAAAATTGGATATATTTTAAGAGATGGTCTGGATTTATGCACAAGTGATAAAACTCAGATAGCTCAATGGTGTGACATTAACATGATGTGACGTTGCATTGACATTAGCTGACATTAACCTAATGACAAGACCTCCTACACGTGGCCTTTTCAGCCTGGAAACTGAACTGCTCGTGAACTGCTGCTCCCACTTTCCCTGGTTATTACAGTCTTAAATTTGATCTTTGCTTTTTTTTTTTTTTTTTTTTATTCGTGAAACACTTATTGAATGTAACTATGAAGAACCAGGTTTTTGTTTTGAACTGTGTTTCAAACCTTGGGTGTATTTGCAGCTACAGTTTCACTGAATTTAATTATTTATGTGAAAAGAGGGTGATTTTATATGGCCACCTACTTCTACCTGTTTTTGTTACATATTATTTCATAAAAACCTCTGAAAGGGCGCTTTTGTAAGGATACTTGTTTTAGAAGAGTAAAGTCTTGTTAGTCCAAAGGTACCAGTGATACAGATGCACATCACATCATTTAAAGTGGGATGAATCTATATTCCTGGTACCATGTGGATCACAGGACACCAAATATCAATATGTGACATGTTTTCAAATTACTCATAAAATTGTCGTACTTTAATTAGAGCTGTAGATTTGACGAAATTGGTGAAACTTTCTGATCAACACGATGTACTGAAAACATATGATTTAATACATGATGCTGTGACAAGGCTTGTTATTTGTGTATGCGTGTGTGTATGTGTGTGTTTATGGCTCAAAAGGAGTGTATATTTAGCTGCTGACAGTCAGTGCAGAGGAGGTGGAGACAGGTCTGGAACAGAGCCCAGGACTGGAGGCCAGAGAGATGGGACTTGATCAAGAATGGAACCATTGCCGACAGCAGACACATGGTCATAGACACAGATGTTTACACATTCATACCCACACTCAGTAAAAGCACACAGTGACATATCTTATAAGCATCTCATCAAGCTATTGCTCATGTTCACATGCGTCATGTGTGATGTTATATTCTCCTACTTGCAAACTCCAACAGATGGCTATCAGATGGAGATTCAGCTATAAATACAGTTCACCTTCATAAAATTTGATTGCGTCAATTAATTGAAAATACATCCCTGAGTTTCTCTGAGGCTATCATAACCTTGCAGTTATGTCAGGCAGGTGGGTTTATCTAAGAGCAATCCTTTCCTACCGTCATTATCCAGTACAGTCGGATAGTCGGGTCAGGCTAAGGTTTGATCTGTGTGGATTTGCCTGGCTGGACATATCTACAGTCTTGTGCAATAGTGTCAGTTTTCTTTGTTTATTTGCCTGCTGTTTGCCTTGGGATATTGCTATTTTATTCTAACCCCTTGGCTTTTCCACACTGCAAAAACCCTCTTTCTAGGAGAATGATATAATCTTATTGTAGCGCTCCCCTTGGTTATATTGATTAGGGCAGAGCTTTTGGGTTCGTTTACTGTTTTAACAAATGTTAAACAAACTCTGATTAAATAACTTTAGTTATTCTCTTGGATCCCCTCAACATACATACATGAAATATTTTAAACTTACCTATGAACTCAGCTCTCTCAACTTATATTTTTAATAAAGATTTTAACCCAGTGTCTCTGATTATGTCTCTTTGAATTACATAATTCCCCTTTCTTTCAGGTAAGTAATGAAATAACACCACACAAGGTTTCAGAAAAATAAATCTCAATTATTTACTTAAATGAAAATAGTTATCTCTAATAAAATAAGAAATATGAAATAAAATATATAAGTCCTTTTAAACCTTCAAAATAAAGTGTCCCTTTCTTTCAGGAAAAATCACAGTAACCAAATTGTCTCTCTTTTCAGATAAACATTCAAGACTATACCATATATATAAATGTACACACAGTATTCAATAAAACATTCTCAACCCTTCCATGAAAAATCTCCAACTTCAGTTTACCACAGTCAAACTCACTCAAACATAAACTGTGTGTGTGGGCCCACAATCACCTTATTGCACTGTCAACTAAAGCCGGCAATTAAAGTTATCCTAAAACTAAAATGCACAGTTGCAGGCCTGATTCGATGCTTGTGTACGTTGGGGCCCAAAACTAAATGGCCACTTCACTCGTTGCCGAGCAAAATAAAATAATAGAAACCTGAATGAATGATCCCGTCTCGTCCTCCTTCAGCAATCACAGGGGCAGGTCCAGCATCAGCATCTCCACACGAACTCCATCAGTCAGCTTCTCTCCTCTTTCACCAGAAGAAAAATCACTCACTTGGCCTAGCTGCTCACTCCTCTGTCCAAGGCTCTTCACTGTCTCCAGGTCGAAGTCAGCACATAAACTCCTCAAACAGTTCACCAGTTCAACTGAAGAAGTTAAACTTAAAATGTCTCTTCACGTTTAGTGAACGGTCTCGGGCCTATACTTACTGCAGCTACGTGTTAGCATTTAGCATTAGCACAAACATAAACAGTCCAAACTTCGGGTAGAAATTCCTCTCGTTTTCCAATATGTCTCTTGTTATTCTTCTCGCCGATTGTTGTGCAAACAACCTTAAGACACAAGCTACACACGGGTTTGTGCACTTATAACTTACACATTAACACAGAAAATCTCTGTATCGCTCTCCATAGTTTTACACTCTGGCCGCTCTCTATCACCTGTGTCCACCCCCCAGTCCGTGCGGAAACACCTGAGACACGGTGCTCCTGCCGATCATCATTAACCCTGTACATGCTGGTTAAGACAGTTTTCATAATATATTAAATTTCACATGAAACAATAAACATATAATAACTTTTAACTCTTTTTATCCTTTTTTATCACCACATATAAAATAAATTACAACCTTTTTAATCTCGTTATTTAACTGCTCTTAATACTGAAATAACACTGTAAACATAAATTATTACTCCATATTTTTAACCGAGTTACACCATATTTAGATTTGAAACCTATCTTGATTTGTTATGAGTATAGATTCGAGTTCTGAATATGAAAGGCTCTTTGACTTTATTCAAGTAAATGTAATTTGTCTTGTCCTATTAGCAACATATCTTCATCTTATTTAGGATAGCAATTTGGCTAGATACAAGAGACATGTTTGCTACACAACCTCCATTATACCTATTGACAATTATTTTAAGCTCTGAAGTTTCAAGACAAAAAAACATCATATTTCAAGTTTAAGTCTTTTGGCTTGCATGACTGTTTATTCTCTACTGTGTCTCTGGACAAAAAAGGTTTACACTATTATCAACTGTTACATTCAGTTCTCATTCAATACAATCCTCATTGGTCAAAAGTGTCTTCAAATGTGATATTTTCACAGTTTGCATTGTTAATGAAAAAGAATGTATGACCATTTGGACCTGTAGCTACAGCTGGGCTTTAAGCTAATGTAAGCAGGTTAGCCTTGGCACGGCATAGTTTTATCTTATTAAGACATTTTAGCTTGTTTCTGGTAACTGTAAATCCTTACTCATTTTAAGAAATTCTATGAAGTGAAAATCCCCTACATCCCAGCCAGAAGAATAGCTTGTTTCAAGCTAAGGAAATATTTCTAATTAAATTTGATAGGCTATTGTTTTAGTGCATCTCAATGCACTAGGCAGTGGTGACATTTCAAGCAAAATGTTTAAAAATGTGTGCAATAACCGTTAAATGAGCTCTGGCATCAACTGTGAAATGTAAAAATCAGATCTCTGTCTGTTTCCTTCTTTTCTATGTGTTCTTGTTAGTGCTGTTCTCTGTTCTCCACCTATTTTCATTTTACAAAGGGAAGAATGAAGATACAGTTGAACTGTGAAAGATCACAAAGAAAGCCAATTTAAGTGTTGAGTGCATTGTGCGATTGAAAAGTCTAAATATATCCAAATATCACTGTATCCTCACACAATTTTAAGTGCAATTCCAAACTCATAATTTTTCAGTAATAAATAAATACCTCCCTGGATGTCTGCAGAGCAGTTAAAGCAGTCATTTGTTCCTGGAGTGATAAATATGTGCTGTTTAGTTTGCGCTTGCCCTTTTTATTGCTATTACTGTGTAAGAATTTTTTACTGCGATAGATGAGCTACTCTTACTACTGTTCTCTCTTTCTCTGTTGCTTCTCAGTGTGACTGTGTGTGCATGTTAGAGAAATATGCAGAGCAAAGGTGAAGTTAATAACATTTATATCCCCCTGTTATATGGTAGTATCCAATTTGATTGACAGCCTCTCAGTTGATAATCCATTTGCACTTGACTGTAGTCAGTGATCTGCCATTTCTAACACTGCCAATTCCTCTTTTTCTCTTCATTTCCCTCTCTCACTCGCACGCACACATACACACACCCTTCTTACAGTACAACCTTTCCATTCTGACAGTATGACACTCTTTGGTGTGGCCTTTAGCGGACAGTGCTGGAAGACCGTGATAGCCCTGTGGTTTAAGCTCTGCAAGTGAGATCATAATCATTTCTCCATCTCTGAGATGGTCTCCATTGTGCTTTTTAATGTACTCTCTTTTGCTCAGGTTTTCTATAATTAGATCGACGCTGTGAAGGAGGCATACCTTGTGCAGTTTCCAGTCTAAATCCCTGTCATATTTCACTCCCCAGAAACTGGCCACAGCTGCTGAGAACTTCCAGATGGAGCATCAGTGGAAAGATGAGTTTGAGGTAACAGAGGGACACAAAAATACTGACACATACACTTACAAGAATACCTGCATAGAGCCATGCATTACATACATATGTGCATAAGTTTTATATGTGTGTGTTATATACTGTATGCAGGTAAAACACAAAGACATACACAGACACATAAACAATAATGGGCGTGCGCGTAGTCTGGATTTACTAGCCATAGATTAATTTCATTGCCTGAATAGGTTTAATCTGTTTGCGTCTGTGTTTAGTTAGCAGTGATTACAGCCCCATTAGTAAATAGGTTTATTGCACATTATACACCGTGTTATGACGCAGTATGCCTCTCATTCACTTTCTCTAAATCACTGTGGTAGACAATTATGATGCAGAGTAAAGCAGTGGTCAGGAAAAAACCCTCACAGAGATGGTTAGATATGTGTCTAAGCTGTGAATTACCATATTGCTTTCTCAGTGGCACGAAAATGCTTCCCTGGAGCATTGCAAATGGCTGTGGGCACACAGAGACAGATGTAACAAGAGGAAGACTCCGCACACTCAGCTGAACTCATACAGTATTCCTTCGATTGGTCGCAGTGTCTTCATTAACATAAAGCTGGAGATTTTACTAATGGAGATGCCTGCCAGCCAGATAGAGAACAGTTTAGAAATGGATTAAGCACTCAATGGTTACATAAATGTTACGCTTCTTTGTGCAGCACGCTAAAGCAGCCACAAAGTGATATTTGTGCTTTTGTGCAACTTGTTTACAGGATGATGAAATCGCCTACTACAACTCAAAGGACAATGTGAGTGTGCCTCCTTCCTCCTGCCTATTTGCTCTCCTTCCATTTTGGCCCCTGCGAATAACACAGGTCACACTCAAACATGGAGCAGTGATATGGTTTGGCTACACAGCACCCTCCCTCCCTCCTTGTCCTCCCCTTCACCTCCTCATCATCTCTCCCCTCATCCATTTTCCTTCCTCCTATTCACCACATTCAAGTGTTATTTTTTTCTAGCCTTGCTTCTTTTTTGTCATTGCCTCAGCCTTTTACTGCCACCACCACCACTCCCCACCCCTTCTTTTGCCTCTTCCCCAGGCTTTTCTTCCCATGCAGCTTCCTCTCCGTCATCCCTCCTCCCAGCCTCTCTCAGGTGAAGAGGTTTCTGCCATGTTTCTCCTCTAATTGACAGATGAGATGTATGAGCTGGCTACACTGTTGCTTTATTAGGAAGCAACTGTTCACACTGCCCCCCCCCTACCCCCACCCCCCTACCCCCCCCACCCCTCCTGCTTTCCCCCTCTCCCTCCAGCTTGCTCCCTCTCTACCTTGCATTCTTTCCTCCATATCTCATCATGCTTTTCTTCATACATCTCCCTGTCTGTACTGCTCTCATTGATGTAAATTGGTGAATGCGCACTAGGAGTTATGAATCTCCACAAGGGGCACAGACAATCTGGCTGCCTACTGCTCCTCCTCCCAAGTGCAAATGATAAGAAAGAATAAAAAGCAAGACGTCATTAAGCAAACCGTCGACGATGCTGTATTTTCTTAAACAAGCTGGGAGGGTGTGGAAAGTGCAGCGATGACATTATTGCATCACACAGGAGCTGATGAGGATGTACAGTCAGACTGCCTTCGACGCTCTGCGCTTTCAAATAAAACCACAAACTGCTTCACGCATGCGATGATGCTTCAGCAAATAGAATAACGAGGCATGTATGCTACTGTAAACCTGCAGTCAGCATTGCATCTTGGTTTTATTTTCTCTCAGCTGGATGCAAACGAGACAGAAGGCAGAAAATACAGGATTCGACCAGACTTTAAGGAGGACCCATCTTTTAAACGTTTGACTGATCACAACCACACGGCTGTCCACATCCCCACTGACATCTATGATGGCTGTACACAAGCACACACACACACACACACACACACACACAACCCAAGTGGTAACCATGGATACAATGTCACACCAACCCATTATGAAAAGTTGTTTACAGATTGTGCCTCCAGCAAATTCGCCCATGGCTAAATGATGGTCTAAAAAAGTGATCCAGCATAATAAGATCTTCTCCTGTACTCTACTGTCTCCAGGCTGAACTGTGTGTCCTTGGGACATTGATATACAGCGTTTCCTCTGACTGAAATGAATTGGTGTGTGCTTTTGGCCTTTGTCTGAGCAAAGCCATAAACATGAGTGTGAAAAGCCATTCATTTTTAATTTACAGAAAGATTTTTATAATGAGGCCTTGATTTAACCTGCTCTTGTTTTCTGAGTCTTTGAATAAATACCTTTGAAGCGTAATCATAAATAAAATGTTAGATGTTAATTCTAACCAGTGATCCCACATAATAATATTTGCTGTACATAAAAGAGTAGAAAATTTGTCTGTGCGTCTTTCTTCACACCCAATAATCAGAATCTGAATCATCACAATCAAAATACTTTGGTATCAAATGATAAATATAAAGAAATATATAAAAATACCTGTACCTAGCTAAACTCACTGCTTGTACTTTATACTGTATAATCAGATGAAATGGTGAAACGCTTTCCGACACTACCTTTCTGCTTGTGATTATCGTAATATAATAACAGTAATATCAGTGCTGAAAGAAATCAGCGTTGCTTGCTCTTTAAGCATTTTTATAAGTGGTATCATAAGATCATTTCACAGTAAAATAGAATCTGGGCCGGTTCGATGGGCCTGTGTATTCTTCACGTTGTCTTTGAAAAGTCCTATGTAAAACAAGTTAAGATTACAATGAAACATAAGCACTTCTGCTACAGATTGTTTTTGCCTTGTTTGTTATAAAAGCACATTTCTGATCATTTCATCATCATGTGGTGACATTTACCTTGAGTGGTTCAGAATAATTTGATTCTCTTGAGTCCCCCTGACATTAGCACAGCTCAAGTTGAATGTCAATGACTTAAGGATGGTCTGTTGAATATCTTAACTGTGGTCTGAATTATGTATTATATTTGAACAGCTTTCTTTTCTTCTATTTTTATATCCGAAGCACTCTGGGTGATGCTGCTATCATAGTGTGACTTACAATGAGAGAGCAATCAAGTGTTCAGTGCCTTGCTCAGTGACACTTCACCAGGACACAGGGCTCGTGATGAGTTTGAACATGAGTCCAATTACAGCATAGTTTCTCTAACTGGGCTGCACTGCTGCTGCTTGGCTTGTGCTTGGGTATTTTTATCCGTGGCTGTGTGAGGCTAGTCATCTGTGTATCTGCGTGTATATGTTTAGATATTCAGTAATTAGCGTGCAGTGGGATGTGGTGCGTCAGCAGTGACTTAGAGGGACAGCAGAATGGAGTGACTTCCTCAGCATGGCCCTCAGCCTGCTGGGGAACCGTCTGGCCCCAAGGTTACAAACTTCACCTTTCCACTGACCCCAGACGCAGAAATGAGGGATGGGAGTGGGCACAGTCTGTTGTCAGAGTCTGTTATCTGTAAAATTGCAAGTTTGGTTTATTAGCATGCCCCTGAACTCATTGTGACTTTGTCATTTTTTTCTCTCACTGGCCATAATCTGGGCTGGCTGCCATGACTCCTCACACTCTCATGCTTTCAAGGATGCTGTTTATTGGGAGCCTGTAATGAGTATGCATAGATAAGCTGAGCTGCTGGGACCTATCCAGGGCTGAAGTCTGATCTGAGTGAGATGAAAGAAACTATTGGTGCGTGTGAATGTGCATGAGTACCCAAAGCTGGTTGCAGACTTGTATAGTGGGGAACAATTCTCCCAAAGGAGAGTGAAATGCCAGTCCCTGTTAGTTCATTTTAAGGGCTAGGTTAAGTTGAGACCAGGTTTTAAGATTTATGTTGTAATTAGTTTGGTTTGAGTTAGAGTAACAGTGAAGTTGTACTTGTAAAAGAGTGCTATGGAAAGAGTGTATTCAAAGAAGAACCTGCATCTGAATAGTGTGTGTGTCTCCGAGTGTACACATATACTGTCAGATATGAGCACACATGCAGGAGTATGTATTTTGTATGCCTATATTAAAAAAAAGAGAGATAGAGGATTCATATGTTATTGAGGTTTCAACTCTCCAATTTGATCTCCACCCTATAAATGTTCCAGGAATAGCCTTTGCTCAGCTGGAGAAAATTGGATTTTCTGGTTAAAGTGGGAGGCGAGTTTATGAAATCACCTTCTATAGGCGGCAGCACATCACGTGCGTGATTTACATATGGCACAAATATCAAAGGCCTCATCTGTTGGCCTAATGAAGGACAGAGTGTGTAAGACAGAGGGAGAGATATATAGTGTGACAGACAGAAAAGGAAATGGTTGAATTCAGTGGCAGTGCTTTTGGATACAGAAGCTGAAAATGTATGTGTACAATATACAGTATGACACCCCGGGGCTAGACACAGTTAAATAAATCATTTGGAAGAGTATATGTGATATTCCTCATCTTTAGGACAGTATGCTAGATTGCTGTTTTTCTCTTCAAGAAGAAGAGAACAAAGAAGCCAACAAGAAAGAGAGCAACAGAGAGACAGAAAGAGACGAGTTTTAAATGCATGCTGGCATTTATGTCTAGCACTTTAATGTTTGACATAAAGTTTTTTTTCCAAATTTACAGAGTAAATATCATATTATTTTATTCAGCCCGATACAGTATGACATTCCCATATAGTTTCCATTTAAAAAATGAAATGTAAATGGCATCCCCAATCATTAACAGCCCTACACCTCCAGGCTATTTCCCAGTTCTGTCCACTATTCAGTGCTGAGCATGTTGTACCACTGCTGCCTGACCTGCATTATCACACTGCACAGACTCTATTCGTCTCTGGTTTCCTACTGTGACCTTCCCATCACAATCAGCTTACACGTCTGTGTTTGTGTGGATTAAACAAATGAGATATAACATGCTAATTTTGAGCTTAAGAGGTGCTCTCAGGTGGATTTTCTTACGTTCTGGCAGAGGCAGGCTACCTGTTTCCGGTCTGTGTGCTAAGCTAAGCTAATGGGTGCTGGCCCTTGTTAGTGTACAGATATAAGAGTGGTATCGATGTTCTAGTCTGACTCTCGACAAAAAAGCAAATGAGGACATTTCCCAAAATGGAAAACTATTCCTTTAAACATGAATGCTCAAAATGTATATATCAGAGGGAATTTTCTTTCTTTTATGGAGCCAGCATCCTTTTCTAGACAAACAGTAAATGATTATTGTTTGTGTACTTATCTTTGTTTAAAGCAGTGAAAAATAATGTAGTGTTTAGTGTTCAAAAAAAGATATTCCATGTTGTATTTGTTAGTGAATTATATTGCAGCCATGATGTCCCACTGAGATGAAGTCATCACAGGGTGTAGATTCAGTGTGGCATCAAAGCCATGCCGAGTGCAGCCAGGGAATTCATTAGTGTCAGTGGCAATATAGGCAACTAGAGGATACTGTTTCCATTATGAAGCAGCAAAGGAGTTTAGCTTATTGAATATTATGACTAACTCAGGAGTACTCAAAACCAATGGAAACATTACCAAAGCTAAATAGCTACTGGGTTGGATCTTTTTGGTTTGCTTGATTAGCACTGTATTTTGGTTTGTTAGGGTATGTGTGTGCATCATCTATATGTATCTAACGATCCATCTATTTACATTAATCAGTACCAATGATTGGGCCTGTGTGTAGACGGCTGTCCATCTACCTGTCTGTCTTCATCAATCCTCACTTAAAAACGCAAACACAGTTTGTAATTTTCTCATTATCTAACAAGGGCTGTGGTGTTATTTTCTCTCCCCATTCCTTTAAAATTCTACACCTAATGAGGGAAATACATTACTGCGCACACACACTGCATGCTCCCTCTCTCTCTTTCTATAATAAAAAACATGCACTCCTGGCAACCGAGGCTTCATTAACTCTCCCCTCTAGAGGCATGCATGCAAATGAACAGTGTTTGCTTTGCACATCAATGAGCCACGTCACACTCAATACAGGATACCAATCCATCTCACACATGTGCACAATAACGTGCACGCACACACACATAGACATAGAGAGTCGCATAAAAGTATATATACAGTACTACATTGGTATAAATAAAGAGAAAAGAAGGACAGAGGAGAAGAAGAATAGCAGTAGAGAGACAGACAGAGCAAAGATAGAGTTGGGGCAGCATGTGCTGTGTCTCCATCCACCATAGTGAGTGTTATGTGGCTCTGAGCTGTCTGGGTGCTCTGTCATTACATACATAATGCCTGTTGCCTCTCACAACACACACAATCAATCACACGCATGCACACATACAAACACACACATTGACACACACACAGGTTAACTGGTGTTTCAGGTAAAATTACACAGTTGAATTTTTGTTAGTTACATTTCTTTGTCAGAAAACCATTCCACAGTATTTTTTACTAAATACCGGTACTGACTGGGCGAGCTGGCCTAATATTTGCTCATGTGTCCCACTGGGTGAGTGGGCTGACACAGAGAAGGTCGGTGTGTGTGAATCTTAATGACTGTGGGAATCTGAGATGTCCACATGTCTTTGACAGTCTACAATGGACTGCTTACCTGCAGCGATACATATTCTTCCATCATTATTGCAGAATACACACAAAGACACATACACATTAGCAGAATAGTGAAAAATCAAGATTTGATAACAGTGATATACTGTCTTTTTGCAAGTATGTACCAGATTTGACCATATTTCTGGTGTATGTTGTCTTTTGAAATGTTTTTGTATGTTTATCTGTGTGGATTTCTAGCCACCATTGTGCTGAATGAGCTGAACTGGACAGAGGCATTGGAGGAAGTGTTTAAAAAGAACAGAGAGGATGATCCAACCCTTCTTTGGCAGGTGTTTGGTAGCGCCACAGGCCTGGCTCGGTACTACCCAGGTAAAAAAAAAACTACCCCAAAACACTTCTCTCCATAATGATAGATTATTCGTTAGTTATTTGTACAAAATAAAGCTGTTTGTTGTTCACACATGACTGAGCAAATAAGCTCAATATAATATCTCCATAGCTCCACTTGCATTGATTTTATATGTGGTGCCATAGTAGTGTCATACTATCTTTAACTGCGGTATTCTAGTGCTGCTCTCTATCAGGACTGTTTTCTCTGCCAAGCTATTTCTATTTATGAGATTCCCCGTCATCATAGACTCGATATAGCTTTATATGAAAAGTTTATGTCTAATATTCATGAATTTTCATTGGCCATGAATTTATTCCTCTTTGTTCTTTTTTTTTTTTTTTTTTTTTACCTCTTAGCATGCATGATAGGCAGTCACACACTCTCATACTGGCTTGTTTTCATGGTGCCCTCACTAATAGCATACAGATAGAAAGCAGCCGACTATTGTCAAAGCAAGTGAATCCAGTGCTTCGAGCTGTGCATCTCAGATGAATATTTTATTTTATTTCCCTTCTGTTTATCTCTTCATGAATAATTTTAGTAAGCATTAAACATATTATAATGGAGATGGTGTAAAATGTGTAAGATTCCATCTAATAAGCTAACTGTCATTATGGCACAAATGCAAGCTTATTTATAAACTCCCAAAACGTGTCCTTTTTTTATCTACACAACATGTCTGACAGAGACTAGATGCTGCTGGGCTGAATATGACACTGCATATTGCTGGATATTTGCAGATCAACACTTCAATCTGACAGTCAGGGGTGTCAGAAAACAAACCAAAATAGAAATTAATGTTTTTTATATCCTGTAATTATGAAAAATCAACACTTCTAATCTTCTCCTAAAGCCTCTCCGTGGATGGATGCTCGCAAGACGCCCAGTAAAATTGACCTGTATGATGTCCGCAGGAGGCCATGGTAAGAACACTGCTAGAAGAACTGTAAGAAGCATAACATTTATTAGGTGGAACTGCACTGTGACAATATAATCATATTGTGTACTCACTGTACAAAATTCTGATCTTTAATTAGTAAGGAATTCAAGTAAATTGAAAAAATAAAATGCACCTAAAAGCTCTGAAAAAGTTTGTAAGTTTTTTGTGATGTTATGCATATCCTTAAATAATTTCAGATATCAGCATATATTATAATATATATTGATATCTGAAAAGTATTTTTTACTAATGTTGTATTCATTTCATGCCCTCTGCATGTATTACTGTAAACATAATAATATTGTATTCAAAGTAAATAAATCATTTGGCTTACTTCTAATGTCTGTTTAGAGTATGTGTGTCTCACCAGCTTGTCTTTCATTCATTGATGTCCATCTAGGTACATTCAAGGAGCTGCCTCACCAAAAGATATGCTAATCCTCGTAGATGCGTGAGTTACCTTATAAATTCATTGATCCATAACCTTCTCACATCAGTCTTGATTTCCTCTGTTTATAATACATGCCTTCCTAGATTTGCCACATAATGTAATGCATATCCCAAGGCAGATAGGTTTTCTAATTACATTCAGTAAAAGCTCACAGGACAAAGACTGAGCTGACAGATTGCAGTGAGAAGCTGTCAGGTAATTTTTTTTCTTGTTCTTGCAGAAGCGGGAGTGTGTCTGGCTTGACTCTCAAACTGATCAGGACCTCTGTCAGTGAGATGCTGGAGACTCTTTCCGATGACGACTACGTCAACGTGGTTTACGTGAGTCCTAACACTCCGTTTTGCAGAAAGTTGGGCGGGCAGTTTGTAAGAGACAACGGAGGGGTGCATTTAGTTATATTTGAGTGAAGATGCACACATGATATTGTGCACACGCCCACACGTACACAACAAATGCCTTTCACACACATTCACATACACACATTGGAGAGAGACAGAGAGATGGATGACAAGTAATGAAATATGGATTTCTCTCAGGTCTGGCCACCCTGAAACAGACTTTTAATGAAATACCCAGTGCTCTATTTGGTGTACAGGATTAAAACTCTGCACTACATGCCCCCAACCCACCTCCATATCCTCAGTGTGTGTGTGTGTGTGTGTACTTGTGCGTACATTCCCACTGCTCCTAAAGGAATTAAAGCTGAACCTCTGACTGGAGCGAACCCTAGGAAACACTCATTCATCACCCTCTAGATCTCTCCATCACTCTTTCCCTTCATCATTGAGTCATGCAATTACTCTCTGCATCTCACCATATACCTCCATTCATCTCTTTGTGTCAGTGCATGATCTCTCTGTACTAGGGAAAACCTCTCTTCTTCTAAATCCAATATCGCAACTTTCTTCCTTGAGCTACACCCACTTTCTTTCCCTTCATTTTTACTTTTCTCACCCACCAATCATTTCCATTGCTCTCCCCCTCCACCTTTTCATTCCCTGACCATCTATTCTAGGCCTTCCACGCTTGTGATTACACTCAGAAAGAGCCAATCAGGAGACTGTGTGATGCATAGATGGGTGCCTGTGGAGGTGTTTATTGAGATGGGTCTTTATAGAGATTGGAGCTGTCTTCGTTTTCCTTGCACAAAGACAGCCATTCTGTTTCCTCTCTCCGGGGACCCTTTGTCTTGGGCACAATGTATTCTGTTTCACGGTGGACCAGTGATTCAGCGAAGATGTGCAATTATCGGAATCTGTCCGGGAGCTCGATGTGTGTGTGCATGTCTGTGTCTACCAACGTGAAACAGAGTGAGAGATTAGACTGAAGAGTGAAGTCCAGCTCAGTTTTGACTTAGAACTTTTTTTGTTTATTTGACTTGTTTTCCTGCTATCCTCTAAAAGTACAGTGCTGTGGGTGTATACATTAGTGGTCCAAGGAAGATGCAAGTCACCCATGAATGTGTTATGGTTCTAAAAAGATCATTGAAGTTTATTACAGTTTGGGTCTTATGTTTGTAGCTTTGGCCAACATTTCTTTGATCTCAGTAATGAATATCTATGGTGAGAAAAAAGTTATTTCATTTTATTGGAAAACATGGAGAGGCAGTTGCTGTATGCAGCAAGGTTATGCAATATCGATCTGATATGGGAAGGCTGGTCATTTGAACTAGAGTTGGAAGTGAAGTGAAGGTGGAGCACATTATATACATGAAGGCAATTTTAAATTTGACTTTAAACCATAACCTGCTGATATGGTACAAGAAGGGCAGGGTACTGTCTAGCCAAGTATTTTTCTGGTATAGCCCTGTCATGGGTGATAACATGACATGGGTGACAGAACTCTTCCTGCTGAACCCCGAAGGTGGCTATCCTTAAGTAAAGTATGAAATGCATTGTGACAGAGACCAATGGCTTAAAGGACTGTGTCGTCAGCATAAAGCTAGATAGATGGACCAAACATGCAATGTCGTTTATATAAAAAGAAAATAGTGTAGGCCTAAGCTTGTTGTGCAACATGCTGCACACTACGTGGGGTAGTTAGAGAATCATGCCAATAGGTGACCAGAGACCCGAGTGCTGCCCAGCCTACCAGTAAGGATAGAGTGGTCAGCAGTGTCAAAGGCCTTAGCTAAATTGACAAAGATTGCTGCACACTATTACAAATAGCAAGCATGTGCAAAACCATAAAAAATAAGACAATAATAAGTAAATCCCTTAAGAACCCCTTAATTTCCTTGCCAAAACCCATTACTCTCTCTTTGTGTATATTACTTAGTTTATCTTTTATTTGTTTAACTTATATTTTAAAGTCTTTATTTATTTTATTATTCTAATATATTATTTATTTTACATTTTATTCTATATTTTTATTTCTTAATCTTTTTTTTCTTGTTGAGTGTCTCTATTCTTGTTGAATATTTTTTAGCATTGTTTGGGGAGCCTGAGATTTAAGAATTTCATTACCAATGATTTCTGATGTAAATTGTTGTCAGTTGACAATAAATTCCTTGAAATCTTGAAATCTTGAAATCTTGTTCAGCTCTTCCTCAATCTGTTTCCTTCTGTCATTGGCTCACTTACTCCTAAACACTCCCACTCACACACATGCACAGCGCCCTATGTCGGACCTTGAGGGTGTTGTAATCTGACACTAAATCATTAATCTCTGATATTACCCATAAATCCCTCCTCATTAATAGTAGCCCAGGGACTAAGTTGGCATTTGGTCATGGAAGATGCTCACACACTTCCTCAACAGCTGCGGTAGGTCAGGAGAATGCTGATGGCTGTTCCTTTCCGCACATTCTTTCCCTCTCTTTCCTCATCCTCGTTTTTTTTTCCTCACTCGGTTTCTCACTTTCCCTCACCGAGCCTCTGTCACTTTTATCCAGCCTGTTCGGCCGTGTTAGCTGGTGTCAGTGCTGTTAGCCAGCGTCAGTCCAGTGGGCAAGCCAGAGTACCAAACCAGAGTAGCAGTGAGTCCAGCGGGATTAGGGCTTGAAGATTAGCCTTCTCTCTTGTGTCATGACTAATCCATTCCCAAGACTTGGATCATCACACACACACACATATACACACACACGTACACACATAGACACAACGGCTGTTGTAATAGGATCACAGGGGAGCAGTAGAAGTTGTAGGAGATTGCGTTCACATTTGTGTGACCAATAACACCATGTTACAAAGCAAGGATGTGTTTTTTTTTTCCAGTAATTACACAGGTTTTCTTTTTCCTTTTTTGACATAATATGCTTATCTATAAAAAAAAATGTGTCTTCGTAATCAGATTAAGATTGATGTGTCACATTCACTACGAGAGCTCATTATTTTCTATGGTATATGAGATACACCCTCTCACTTTTTCTGCTTTTAAATCCTGCATTCACACCTTCCCCTTCTTTTTCTGTCCTTCCTGTCACTTTCTTCCCCTCACCCTCCTACATTCTTGTCTCACCTTCGTCACCACTCCTTTTAATAGATTAGGTGATAAAAGACCCCCGCCTGCTCTGTGGGGGCAATTATGTGAACTTCCATTGTGTTTGGATGTGTGTGTCAGAATGTGCATGTGTTTATGTGCCATCTCCTAGATTTAGTCTTTTTGTCAAACCGCAGCCATTGAGATTTCAGTGCTTTCAGTCCAATAGAGACGTGTATGTCGTTTATTGTCAGTCTGAAAGTAACTTCAAGGCTGTCGGGCTCATCTCACACACACACGCACACTTACATGCCCACGCACACATACGGTCAGGACTCTTTTTGCCTCCTTGCCTGTCTGTGTAGATCAGTGTTTTCAGCATCCCTATTGGCCATCTCACAGAGACACATTGATTAGTTGAGATCGATGAGGTGCAGTATTGTTTTAGAAGAGTTCTGGAACACAATAGATGTGCTTCTTTACTACTCTGCTGTCCCATGTCCTTCATTCACCATTATTAGATATTCCACACTATTACATAATTTATTCTGTCATTTGTATTTATTGTCATTGTGAGCTCTTTCAATCTGTCCTTTGTGGTTTTTCCTGGACAATCCACAAGGTTCAGTTCACGTATTTAACAATGAAAGTGTGAGAAATCTATTAGGCCTGGAGCTCAGTACAGAGGGAGGCTTTTGTTGGGTGGAGTGTGTGGGCATATGTGTGCTCTGGGATGGAAATGAGGAGGTCTCACCTTTAAAAAAAGATGTTGTTGCTGCTTAACCTCGTTCTTATATAGCGGAATCTTGTTTCCATGGGTACCAAATCGTTGAGCTCCGAGGATGTGAAGCAATTAGAGGGGCTTGATAAATGTGTCTGTTTACCATTACCTGATAACAGCCAAGGCCAGGTGGAAGTGTTTGTGTGTGTGTGTGTGTGTGTGTGTGTTTGTGTGTGTGTGTGTGTGCGTGTGCGTGCTGCATTTGTAATTTCCTACATATGCTGCTCACATGTTGTAACTGTATGAATGAATTGCAGGTCGTAACTCGTTGCTCTGTTCCACAGTTTAACACAAGGGTCAAGAAGACGGCGTGTTTCGACCACCTGGTTCAGGCCAACGTGAGAAACAAGAAGCTGCTGAAGGATGCTGTACAGAACATCACGGCTAAAGGAATCACAAACTACACAAAGGGATTTGAGTTTGCTTTCAAGCAGCTCTCTGCAGTAAGATTTCCAAGTTTCCTGTTTTTTTTTAATGAACTTATGTAATTTTGTCTCACTTAAATGTAACTGAGAGCACAAGCGGCCTTTCACAAGTTCTGAATGAACGTTACCTCTGATGCCTTCATGTTCTCAGCAGCAGCTGAGCGTTGTCTTTCGCTGCCATCTGCTGGTTGGATTTGTTACCTCAACCCAAATGTGCAGACAATGAAAGAAATATTAGATTGTTACAGATGAATGACCACCCTGAAGTGGCCAGGCGTTAAAGTAATTTGTGTAATAGTGTGAACTTAACAGAACAGAATTATACTTATATGGAATACAGTTATGATGAATTAGGTAGGATTTGATAAGAACTGTTAGCAAGTCTGAAGCCTTGGTAGCAGTTCCTAGTTGCAGTGTTCATAAGCCCATATTTGGATTGCAATTGGGGTTACAATTGAAGAAAGACGTTTAGTGCATCTTGAAAGGTTGTATCTCTTGGGAACGCAAATGTGTCTGAGACAGAGATAAAAGGACAGTTTTGGAGGTCACTAAAGAAAAGTGGCATCATCCTCTGTGGACCAAGCATATTCACAGCAGGACTTTACTTTTTTTTGATCCCTTAAATGTTAATACGGTGACTTGATGATGACATTAAACACCATCATGAAAACATGAAGTATGCCAAAGTTGACCAAAATGGGAACGACTAGCAGTGTGTTCTCATTATACCTTGTTTCTACTTGGGTGAAAATTGCAATGTGTTCTGAAAAGCCTCATGTTTTCCTTTGTTTAGACCAATGTGACCAGAGCAAACTGTAACAAGATCATCATGCTGTTTACTGATGGAGGAGAGGAACGAGCTCAGGCCATACTGGAGAATTACAATGCTGACAAAAAGGTACATTAATCACACATGCACACACACACACACACACACATCTATGCACACGGATACACACAAACAGGGTGTGTGATACTGCAGCTAGAATTGTTCGCTTTTATCTATGTGGCTGTGCTCCTGTTGTAGTTTTTATTAGACTCAGCTTTTTGGATCTCCCTTTGGGCAGCAACTTCCGCGTGCATATCCTTTCTATCCAAAAGTTTATGCAGAGGCCAGATAGAGTTTTCTGCATATTGTATGAAACTAGGATGTACTTACACACACACATACACACACATACATGTGCGCATGCACAAGGTCGTGCTTATGAGCAGGTTGCACACAAACTTCAACATCTCTGTGAAAACTGCACACAAACTTTTAGACATATTATGACAGCACCATATGTTAAGATAGACATCATTTAGAAGAACATATATTGTCTGTATTAGCTTTTGATTTTTAATGTATCACATGTAAACAATGGATTACATTTAAGTGTATAATTACATTTTATGAGGAGAAGGCAATGATCAATTAACTTAAATGAATTAAATTCATTAATAAATAATCTTTCAATTAATTAATTTAAAATAATACGTTTTTTAACATTGTAAGAGTTTGTTAAATATCGTTGAGTTGAATCTTTTGCTCCAGGTGAGGATCTTCACCTTTTCAGTAGGACAGCACAACTATGATAAAGGACCCATTCAGTGGATGGCCTGTTCCAACAAAGGTACAGCACATAACACACAGTATTGCTTTGAGCTTTGTTATCAGGTTGTTTCAATCCTTGGTTTATTTCAATCCTTGGTTTGTTTTAATCCAACCCTATTATGTTGTGCTGAACAGAAGACAAGATCTTGGTAATGACAAAGTGTTTAAGTGATGATGAACGTCATTTTAGAAACAAATGGGCTTCCCTCAAGTCTCTTTGTCATCTGCCTCGCTGAAATGTCTTTGGCCAAATGTTGAAAATTAGCAGCTCAAACAGTGTTGAGTGCACTCTAATCTCCCTGTGGAGAGAATGCAACTGGATGGAACGTTTTAATAGGTGAAACAGTAAAAGATCCCATCAAACACGCACAGGGAGAAAGGCTGGATGTCAATTTAATTTGTTTTTCTGTGTCTGATAACCCCTCTGATGCTAAGCAAAGAGTCATGAGGGCTGGCAGGGCAGGCTTTATTCTTTCACTCCTTGTTTTGAGGTTGCTTTCTTTTTCCTTTCCTTGATTGCATCTGCTAATTCATCCAGGTTACTTCTATGAGATTCCTTCCATTGGAGCCATCCGAATAAACACACAGGTTAGAGCATGATTTATTATTTCTCACATTCATTAAGCACTTTACACTTTACTGCCAGCATGGAAACATTAATCTGGCAAGTGTTGTTTGTCCAATTTAGGAGTACCTGGATGTCCTGGGAAGACCAATGGTTCTGGCAGACAAGCAGGCCAAACAAGTGCAGTGGACTAATGTATATCTTGATGCTCTGGTATGTCACTTTTTTTGTGCTGCAGTTCATTTTATTTTAAGTTAACTGACGCAGCAGTTTTGGTCCCCAGTTACATACTGTGCTTGTTTGACTCTCCATCAGGAACTGGGCTTGGTCATCACTGGAACACTACCTGTCTTCAATAAAACGAAGACCAGAGATGACAGGAATGGCGAGGTGCAGTAAATAAATGCTTGAACATGTGATGAGTGGACTCAGCAGCAGCAGGATCTGATGAACTTGTTTTTTGTTTTCCCACTTCTTTGCTTTCCTCTCATGTATTCTCTCACTCAGCATCAGAATCAATTGATTCTTGGCGTAATGGGGATTGACGTGTCTCTGGACGACATCAAGAAGCTCACACCACGCTTCACAGTAAGTTCAACACCCACACGTCATCGCATGCAGACAAATACATTTCTCAAACTTGTG
Organism: Scortum barcoo; assembly: GCA_023238725.1. Taxonomy (NCBI): domain Eukaryota; kingdom Metazoa; phylum Chordata; class Actinopteri; order Centrarchiformes; family Terapontidae; genus Scortum; species Scortum barcoo. Next base: position 16,021,277 of record CM041536.1, read on the forward strand.
ACAGTTGGGAGGATTTTGTGTTTGAGTTTTCCCTCCAGTGCAATCACAAGTGATATGATTCCAATTTATTATGCGTTGTTCTTCTCTACAAAATCATACAGCCCCTTTTATTGTATCATAAAGCTTTTATATTTTATTATTTAAGGGCACTGAGGCCCGTCTTTGCACACCTTTTAAAAGCCATCACCAGCTGTCTTGTCTTTATACTGTAAATGCATGCAAATGTGTGTTGTGTAGTTTTCTGGACACAAACACTTAATATTGTTCTCCTCGGTTCAACTTTTCTTTCAGATTGGTCCAAATGGATACTACTTTGCCATTGATCCCAATGGATATGTCCTGCTCCACCCCAATCTCCAGCCAAAGGTATGGCATCTGGCCCTATGCATCACTTTACGTGGCTCAGCAGGTTCATGTCTTGGAGCATTACATTATATTCTGACTATTACACATGGTTATGCAACAACCGTGCAGTGCTCAGTGAATAATATGCAGGCTAGCAGATGGCGCAGGCGCTTATCAAACCTTTCTGTGTGCCTCATCAATCTTCATAAAGAGAGTTCATTCTCCAGTTAGAGTATGACTTGATATCATCAGTCCTCAGATGTCAGCTAGAAGGTCAGTCATTACCATGTGAGATAAAATAGATATGTAGATTTGGCATATATGTTTAAGAATGAAGGCTAAAAAGAGGTACTGTGGTGTGTAGTGGAGATAATGTGTTTCGAAGTGAAAGTAGTACACCCTAGAATATAATTTAATTTGTTCCACTGCAGAAATATCTTGTGTCAGCTATTTGTGTTTTCTTTTTTAAAAAGGCTAGGTTTTGTAAGATAAAAAAACATCTATTTAGAGTCTGTCTGTCACAGAGTTGAAATATGCAGGATATATCCAACATCTTACTGTATCAATTGAATGTGCCTGTTAGACCAAAGGCTCAGTCTTACAGCCCCTCAATTAAATGCAGCACTGCCACTGGCAGGTATTAAGATGCAACCTTGTAAAATTGAGCCACGACCCCACAAGAGGTTCCAACCCAACACCTTCAGCCCGAGGCAAGCGAGGCTCTGACAGGCCGCATGTGCTGCCCAGGACTGAGGTCTGTGTGTGAGGTCATGCTGCTCTGAACCAGCACAGCCTTGAATCCGAAAAAGTGGATCCATGGGGACGCACACTTACATCCCATCCATCAGTCCACAGCTCTCCATCAACCTAATCCATCATGATAAATACTTATGGATCGAATTATTTTAATTCCCAGTTCAGTAGGTTTTATTGGCGGGGTAATTCACATGTTGTCAAAGTAGAGTAAATCAAGTATAAGCACATAGCTATGACTCTGGGCCCCCCTAACATGAAATGAGATGTAACTAGCAGAGAGATGGTGGCCTATAAATATTAACCCTGGTTAAAGCCGTGTATAGAAATATTTTTCAAAATGGTTACTGAGTTGCAGCTGGGAGTGACACAGTGTATTTTTTTTAATGATCTTTCCACACCTCCACTCTGTGAAATTAGAAATACCAAAGTATCACTGTGTATCTTTTCGTAATTTTCCTAGAAAAGGATCCATAACAGGAAGCTCAGACTCAATAATAAGTATGCTGTCACTTTTCATGAGGTGAGACAAAGAAGAAGAATTGCAGAAGTAGTTCTTCGAGGTAGTAATGTAGAGTTTTTTGTGTTGTAGTCCCATAGGTATAATCATTAGATACAGTAGCAGTCACTGTAGGTATTTATTACTTACTCTATAGCATATACCTATTATGTGATCTCTCACTGATCTATTGCTGATCGTGTAACTTCAGGTTTCCTCCTAAATGTATACAAAACAATGTCAGCTGAGAGCAACCTTTGTGTTATAACACAGATGCACACACACACACACACAGCATAGAACTCTATCAGTTTTTATGTAGCATATAAGCAAGATGGCATTGTTATTATAAATTTCCCATCAACCCTCTGTGCTGTGTGTGTGAGTCTTGCGGGGCTGTCTGTCAATCATTCATTGTCTCATTGAATCAGCCAGATGGGAGATGGCATGAGTACTGATGGTGACCTTGGGCCCTTTGAACATTTCCCATCTCTCGCTCAGCGGTGTCTCTTTCTGTATTTGATTATGTTTGTACATTTTCCATATTCATCACACAAATGTTGCAGTAGCATTTTTATTTTGATCTTGCACTCCAGCTCACCTCTACAAATCTCTCGCTGACATACGGTATTCTCTCGCTCTCTCATTCTTTCCTTTTAATCTCATTTCTCTTCCTTTCTCACCCCTTATCCCTCACTTGATCTCTTTCACTCTGCAATTCGCATCATCCGCTGTTCCCATTTTCCTTTCTTTTTCATGGTCTCTCCTGTTTCTCTCCTCTTTCTTGTGTATGTTTGATGTTTCATTCTGTATCACACCCCTTGATCTTTTATTCTTTCTTTTCTCATTTTCATGTTGAGATGCTTCATCTTAATCATCTTCCTTTGCTGCTCCATTTCATTTCACTTACCACCAAATGTAAGGAACTCAACTCATGTCATTTAATTGAGTACTTTGTTTCTGGCTTTTTTTGTTCATACACCGATTTGCACTCACATTTTATTCCTAATTCTGTTTTTTTTCCTTCAAAGTTCAAATTCATATTTATTGATTTTCAGGAACAAACAAGAAACCATCTAGAAAATACTGCATCAACACTATTATGCTTTCAATGCGTCGCCCCACGTTTTGAGTCACAGAGCGACTCTGTGGAGGACAGACTAGTATCATGTTCCATGTACTGCTGTTTTATAGAGAAGCACTAGATTACTACTACCATTTTATACCACTATAAAGCCACTCAGACGTATAGGGTTTTTAAGAGAGGACATTAATAGGGTCCAGTGTCACTTTGTATCAAATCTGATTCAGCTGTGTCTGGTGTCACAGATATGTCGTCAAAACACTGCCATATGGTGCCCTCTGTTTCTTATAAGGTGGATTTGATTATATTCATGTGTTTAGGAAAATGACTGTCATTGCTCCTGAATTGACTGCAAAAGAACACTGCAGCTCAAAGTCCACTAAATGTTATTAAAAACGGCAGTACTAAGATGCAGAGGAATATTCTCTCCATGGCTGATATGGCTAATGACCATAGTAAGAACCCATCTAATAACAATTGTAAAATGATCCACTGCATTTTATAACATTTTACTTTATCAACTCAGTTGGCTTTAGACAGAGTAATATTAAAGTAGGTTATTACATAATAAACTCTGCTTCCAGCCAAATGACTCAGAATAAGTCTAAAGCGTTCTTTGTTTTGTTCACATCTGTCCTGTTATTCTCATTAGGTGTGTGTGTGTAGTGTTTTCAGACTGTGTCACACTTTAGACTAAGATTTCATCCTTTCCACAGAATCCTAAATTCCAGGAACCTGTTACCCTTGACTTCCTGGATGCTGAGCTGGAGAATGACATCAAAGTGGAGGTGGAGTGTGCAGATACATGAAAATACCTCTGTCGTACACATAAACACAACACAAACACACACCTAAAGGCACAGAGGTGCATACATACATAGGCAGGTATTCAGTTACCAGATGTCTTATGTCTACTCATAACGTCATCATGGTCACTCCCTGTAAGTGATTTACTTGTTGTCCCTAACTTGTCTTTGTCTTTTGCTACAGATCAGGAAGATGATGATCGATGGTGAGACAGGGGAACGTACCATTAACACTCTGGTGAAAACTCAGGATGAGGTAAGAGAGAAACATATTACACTGGTATGTTGGGGAACATGTTTTCTGCCTTACTTTTGTTAGAGGTCTCTCATCGTGCTTTTGGTCTGCAGTGATGCTACAGAGATGTTCTTCAGATACTGTAACATAGACAAACTGGGGGTGATATAAGATATTTTCCATCCATTATACAAAGGAAAAGTAAGACTTCTGTTGCAGTAATATAGATTTATCATCCGACATTTGTCCGTGGTTCGTAGCTTTTCACAGATTTGATCAAAACATTTCTAAAATTCATGTTCCTACATTAATACAAGAGGACACTGTTTGCATTAATTAAGGTTATCTTGCACTAAGAATAGCCTAAAATATCCATCTGCTAATACAAAGTGACAAGAAACATAAAGAGAAAATGCAAATTAGATTATGCACCAGATTTAAACAGATGTTTTTAATTGCAATTTTCAGATATGAATTATTTTATTTATTTATATATTATTGTCTGTCATGGATTTTTAGCAAGAAAGAATAAAAATTAGCACTGCAGACATTAACATTACAAAGGAAATCTAAATTCCAGTTCCTATGTATATCATGCTTGGCAGAGGTACATAGATCGAGGCGTCAGGACCTATACGTGGGGACCAGTCAATGGAACAGATTACAGGTGAGACATCTCAGCAATTTTGTATTATTTCTTTATGATTCATGAAGCTGTTTCTATGTCACTGTCACTTCGGTGCTCTTAACTACTAAGAGCACTCCAGTTGATGGAGCACACTCCTTAAGCCAACAGGGGTCACTCTCCTGTTTCTAACATCAGAGTCTGCTTGGTTAGCGCGAAATACATTTAAAAGATAGAAAGCATGTCTTTCTGAAAAACATGTAAACCTCAATTTGGTTACATTGTTTTGTTTTGTTTTTCACCTGATTGATAGAAATCCTTTTGAGAACATTTTGGAAAACATTACATGCTCTGGATGACCTTTGTTTCTTGAAACAAATGATTCACTTAAATGACCTCCGACCACAAACTACTATCAACAGCGTGAGTGTGATTGTCTTTTCCACAGCCTGGCCCTCGTTCTGCCTAGATACAGTGAACACTTCATCCAAGCCAAACTGGGGAACGACATGAAACAAGCTATGTGTGAGTATCGCGTGCACCCTCATGATAAACGGAGTGCAAACAGACTCATCAGATTTAATTTTGCTGGTGCCTCATGACCGACTCCCATGCATACTTTCTCTGGGTTTGTACTGTTGAGTATCTCCACTTGATTTGTATTACTCGCTCCTAGCTGGAACCACGACCACTCCTTTCTATTTGCCGCTGAGATCAGCAAATCCCTGCGGTGCTTTTCTTTTGTAGTGTAACCCACTGGTCAGTCGCCCTACACTCCCACGCACACTCATCCACATGCGTTCCTTCTCCCAGACCCAGCCCAAGCACAAGCGCTTTTGATCTCGTCAACATTTTTGCTCCTCTCGCCGTCTTCACTCCCCTCTCCTGGCCCTCCTGCTAGCTTAGGAGAAGACAAAACCTCCCACACCTCCTCTCCCTGCTCATTATCACCTCTCCTACCAAGCTTTTCCACTTCTGCACTCCACCTTCCTCACTATGTTTCAATGGTCAGCTCCATCTCTCTGCCTCCCTGCCCGTATGTCCATCATTTCTTTCCTGAATCTTTCGTGGGGTAACCAAAGCAGACAGACTTTACCCTGCAGTGCTGTCTGTCTCTTTGTTTTCCCTGTCGTTCTATCCAATCTGTGTGCCTGTCCTCACCTCATTCTCTTTATTCCTCCTGATATTCCTCTCCCCTCCCTCCACATAGTCTTTTTCTTCGGTTTATTTCTTTGCTTCATTTGTGCTCTCAAGGCTGTCTCGCTGCGTGATGCACTCTGGCTGCTTCTCCTCGCCACTCTGAACACAGCCAATAAACCACAAGGACAAAACTCATCAATATACACAAATGCTGAATGCGGAACTCTCACTCTTCATACAGTTCTTACTATTTTTATTCTGATGCAAGTTACTCTGTCCTATCCCGCTTCCACACTGGGATTTTACAGCTTCTTTTTGGGGCAAGTACTCAATCTTCTGTGTCTTCTGTCTTCCTCTTGCCATGCAATGCGCTTCCACTGGATAAGCATGTTTGTCCTCTTTGCATGATTACATATGGATGGAGGGATAGATGGGTGGATGGATGGAGCAAGAATGCTTAATCATGACTTTCAAGATGCATGGGGGGATAGCCGCTTTGATCAAGGGATATAATTAGTAGAAAAATACCGGAATCAGCATATACCCATCTGGCTTTAGTGGGTCTTTCATAACTTTGATGTGACACCACAAAGCATAAACAGCTAATGGTGCAGTTATTCCAACAGATGAGATTTTGACTGAGTGTTTCAGCCTCTGCATCACTCCCTCTCTGCCATAACGAGTCTGTCACTGTGCCATAAAGGCTGTCAGAACGTTTACAGGCCTGTTAAAGAAAGTAACACACCATGCCTTGCTGCCGCAGACTACTCCGATAGGGAGTTTGGGACTCTAAAGTTCCCTGTACAGCCATATAGAGTTTCACGCTGGAGCCAGACCACCAATACCCCGATCCATCTTACCACTCGCCTGCAGTAGGTGGTTCCTGCAGCCACTTGTCCTCCTGATACATTCGGGTCCCTAGCCAGGGGTGTGATGGATGAACATAGATTTATTTTTTTTCATCCATATAGTAGGAATGCAGCACGCACTGAATGGATGACCTAAAGCTGGGGTTGAAGAGATGGTGACAGAGAAGTAAAGAGTAAGAACGAAGAGAAAGAATGTATGGTGTGGAAGGACATACAGACACCCTTCCTAGTCTATAGAGACAGAGGGACAATGAATCTGCCCATTATGTTTTATGTGAAGGACATCGTTTCATCCTGCACCAGATTTCCATGACCCCGAGGAAACTCACTGCTCCGTAATTTTTTTCGCAGACTGCACCACACGACTCGATATATTTTAAAGGCGATGTCCAAAATGTCTTCATTTTAAGAGACCAGTGAATGATGGCCATTGATGCCTGTCATGTCATTTATGAGATGAATTACAAGACAGTATTTTAAATGAAATCCAGAGCCAGGGCAGACAAAGCATAGAGTGGAATGAATTCTCATTATTACTGTTATATTTATGTGTTGTTTGCTTGCATGCTGTAGCTCCCCTCTGCTCCTATCTATCCAATTCTAAAAAGTGCACTTTTTTATATCAAGGTTTGCCTGTTAGATCAAATTTTCTCTCACTGCAGCTTAGTATTTTACTACCTACAGTGGGAAATATTTACAATTTCCAGCTCATTTTCCATGGTATGATATCACTTGTCAGATGATGAATGTCTTTTTATCGCTCTTTGTCTTTCCTACTTTCTCCTGTCCTCATCTCTTTCTCTCTGGGGTCACAACAGGGCAAGAAGGCAAGTATTTCTCACTCAGTTATTCTCCCATGTCTCCCCACAGCACCTCCACCAAAAATCCTCTACCTTTAATCCATCACCTCATACCTGTCCAAGATCTCATGTGTCTGTGCCTATATCTGTGTGTGTGTATTTATGTCTGTGTGTGTCTGTGTGTGTGTGTTGGGGGACTTTCGGCTTGAGTATTTGCACTACTATGTCCATTTATTTATTAAAATTCCATTTGTGATGTGTTTCTGGATTCATATGGTCATCTCAGAGAAAAAATAAAATGCAAAAATATAGTCCACTGCATCAAATCTTTTACAATTACAATATAAATTGTACTATAAACACCTAAATCAGGTGTTCTTTTTTTTCTTCAAAAGCCATGGAAACCATACAGCTGGAGAGGTTTGACGAGTATGGTTACACCTTCATTGCTCCAAGGTGAGTGATCCCGACACTACAGTATAACCCGCTGTCACTATACAAGAGCAAACAAGGATCTGAGTTTGAAACTGATCGATACTGTTTCTTCAGGGAGTACTGCAAAGAGCTGAAGTCGTCACCCAACAACACCCAGTTTCTCCTCGACTTCAGCCAGTACATTGATAGGAACACTCCAGATGCATGTGAGTCATGCATCTTTTTCACTCAACACATTTGCACTGGTTGTGATGTCACTTTGCTGCACTGTTTGTATTCATATGAGTATTGTAATAGCACTGACCCACGCAATGTCACCAGAAATCAATATACATTGTGCCGCACTGTTGCGGAGGTGGATGTCTATGTGTATGTATATAGGCATGGTATATTGTATGTACTGTTAGTCATGCTGGAATTTTCTTCCCTGATATCATGATGGAAGGTCATTCTGTCATTGAGTATGGTCTAAGCAGAGTGACATCAGCTCAATCGACTAAGTTTCCAAGAAGCCTGATGCTGTCATGCTACACAGTGACTCACGATGCTTGATTTGTCATCATCTAATGGATCTCGTATGGCTTACCACCATCATCCAGCTAATGGATCTAGCTATGTCTGATCCATTTTAACCTGAGGTCAAGCCATATACATTGATTCATTGATGCCCTTCTTGTTGCTGTTTGTGCAGCAGGTCCACCCAGTAAGCACCTGAGTCTTGAAAAGTAGTGACTTAAAAACAACACTGTACTAAAACAGTGCGCTAACATTATTCTCTTTTGAAAAGCACTTTTCTTGACAATGGGGCTTAAACTCAATACCTTGGCACCATCTCTCTCCTAAAACCAAGGCAGCCAGTCCTTCACAAAGCACTTCCTGCTGTCTGACTGTCTGATATTCACTCAGAGAAGACCTACAAAAACATGTCTCCCTGCTGGATGATTTCCTGACAAGTGTCATGAGGTCATTTTGTTTTTTTGTTCATTTATCCAGGGAGATTTGGCAGAACACACCTGCTCTTTTTCAGCGCGACTTTCACATGTGTACACATAAGTGGATTGCTCAGTGGCATATAAGTAGTAATTCTTGTGCGAGCCAAAGCATGATGTATTCATCTTCCTTACCCAGATTTGTGAACAATGGGCTGCCATTGCCATATTTCCATACTAAGCACTGTATTTGTGGTCAACATATCTCATTGTCTTTCATCCTCAGGTAATGTGTCCCTGGTGAGTCGACTAATCCTGGATGCAGGTCTGACAGCTGAACTGGTCAAACTTTGGAATGAGCAGACAGTGTGAGTGCCAAACCTTTCTGCTCCTCTCTGTTTTAAGCAAAGCAAAAGTGCAATCTTCTCCACCTCACATTATTTAACTGTTTAAGATTAATAAAAAAAAAAAAGAAAAATCTTCTTATATGGAATACTGTGTGTTGCGTGTGTAGGCTTTTGCTTTGTACTACCATAGCTGTTGCTTATTTCAGGCACAATTTACTGACTAACTGTGCCAGAGTTTTTTTTTTTTACTCTGGGTGATTTGATCAAGTCTAACTAGTGAAATATGATGAAAGCAAAGCACGAAATGCATATCACACCCAACCATGCTGAGCTCTGCCAAGACATGCTGTTTTGAGAGGAAAATAAAATAATTACATCAGTATGTTTTCTTTCATGGTATGCCCACTTGTCTGAAATAATCTGAAAACACACTTGCACACACGCTGCAGGGTATCTGTTTAACATTAGGATATATAGAGACAAGTGACTGTGGGCATATAACAATTTGTGTCATGTCTGCAGCTTGGTTTCACAGTTCACAAACACTTTTTCTAATATTCGCCGGCGCAGCTGACTTTGATGTTTGATTGGCTGTCTTCTTTCCATGTTCTCAGGGATGGGATAGTGGCCAGGTTCGTAGCCACAGATGGAGGAATCACAAGAGTCTACCCGAGGAGGTACTCTCCCCTCTTTCTTCTCAATTTCACCTTGAGCTCTGGCGTTGTGCAACAGTGCGGCAAGCTCGCGCCCAAATATCTGGTGGTGCAAATGTGTGAGATGAAAATGGATACAGACTGTAATTCTCCGAGGTTGAGCGCTTTTGGCTGCTTTGCTCACCTGCTCCACTGGGTTATTTTCCAGAACATAGAGGATTAGACACTTTCGGCTGAACTCCCAGAGCTTGCCAGGCCAGAAAAGGACACGGGTCAAATCCACAGATCCAGCAGCCAAACGCAGCTCATTTTCCTCAATTTCCTTTCTGCTACTTTTGTCTGAACTACACTTGGGGGTTCCTCTTGGTCAGAATATAACATTCCAACTGAAGATGAATGCGTATTCCTCTGACTATAAAACATGAAATACTATCAGTTATTGCTTTTACTGGACCATGCCCTTGACATACATCAACTGAATTGGGTGTGACTCTTGTTTCGATGACTAACATTTGGCTATAGATTAAAATGTAAATTGTTCAGATAGATCAAACACATTTGCTTGGTGTTTTATGCCTATAATGGTCCATATATAATGTTACTTGACTATATTAATGTTTTCAGTGCTGGGGAAGAGTGGACTGAGAATCCAGAGACATATGAGTCCAGCTTCTACAAAAGGACCCTGGACAATGAAATTTATATTTTCACTGCTCCATCTTTCAACGGTAGGTTTGCTGAAAGGTTCGAACATGTGTGTGTGTGTGTGTGTGTGTGTGAGTAAAGTGCACTTCTCTGTGCGTGATGAGCCTCAGTGTGGCCTGGCACCGAGCCCGTCCTGCTCTCTGCCTTTGGAAGTCATCCCAACCCTACTGGCAAAGATCACACTCTCAGGCCTCTGATATCACTCTCTTTATCCTTCTTCTTTTCCTGCTGTGTCTTTCAGCGCTCATCCCCACCATCCCTCCCTCCCTCCTGCTCTGAATACTTCCTGTTATCTCCACTGATCTCTCTAACAGACACTGGGACAGGGAAACGTCAGTGTAATCTAGCTGTTCTTACAGCTATCCTTGACTGGATTAACACATGTACTGGCTCCACAGACTCCACTCACATAAATTACGAGCAGCTAAAAATGTGCGGAATTTCCTACAATGTATGGCACTTATTCCCGCTTAACTGTGATTCACATTCTGCGATGTTCTCTGCCGTGTATTTTTAAACACTATTTAAGTTAAACTGCCATGATTATTGCCTTTCTTCCTTTGTGCACCCTTTCTCAATTACTGCAGAGGGCAGGGACCCGGTTTCCGAGTCAGGTATTCTTGTGAGCAAAGTAGTGGACCTCACGATTGGCGAAGTCACACTCAAACCAGCCGGTCAGTCTCACTAATACCAGATTGATTTCTTCTTGTGATGCAACATGAATGAAGAGATGTAAAAGCCGCTCATCAAAGTTGCACCTTTGCCTGTTTTGTTGTCTGCTTTGTAGTGGTGGGAGTGAAACTCAATGTCTCATTCTGGATGAACAGTTTCATGAATGCTACACTGAAACTGAATGTAAGTTGCGTTAAAGTTTATTTGCATTGCATGCATTAAATCATTTTGTACAGTCATCTGCGGTACTGAATTATTTTCTGCCTTGCTTTTTTCTTCTAGTGTAAAGATGAGATCTGCGGCTGTCTGAGGAATGATATGGTACATCAATGCAGTTTATTGAATCTAATCTCAGTCTTGTTTAAAAATATTGTTTATCACTGTTTTCCCTCACCATGGCTAACAGCCTTGAGTAGGAACTTTATGTTACCTTGTAGGAGAAAACCATCATGATAAGAACTTTTCTTACACTGTATTTATGTTTTTGTTCCTGATTAGTATCTGTTTTTAAAAATATTTTTCAAATGTTTACATTGTTTCCCCTTGGATTTTTTTTACAGTTTTAAACTTTTTATCTTTTCACCCTGCAGCATGTAGACTGTGTGATCCTGGACGATGGGGGATTTCTTCTCATGTCCAATCAGGATGAGTATATCACTCTGGTGAGTTACCAGCAACTTTTATTTTACCTCATAATGACCACGGATGCTTCACTTATCTGTGGTCTTTCCCCAAATGATCAGTAAACCATGACACAATAAAACATCTGTGGTCACATTTAAAAATTCAACATTCATATTTCTTACTTTTCTCTGCCTTTGTACATACCTTTCGATTGTCACAGGACTCCATCAATCTCATATAGAGGTCAAATAAAGGGCTTATGACTCAGCTAAGTTATGAGACTGGCCTGTTAACTCTGAGCTGTTTGAGAGCTCCTGTAGGAAAGCAGTACATCCACGTCTCCGGTGAAGTAAAGCACTAGCCACTGGAGGAGGATCAAAGGGAAGGTTCTGATGGGTTTTAGTCAGTCATGGAAGCTGTAGTGAAGTGAGTCCCCTGTGAATGCAAAAAGTCAGCTCTGCTCTGTTAACTCTACTCCTTCAGGCTGCTTTAGGCTCCTGTCTGTCAGTGGTAGTATATACAGTGGAACTGGAAACATTTCATATCAGTCAGGATAGGACATCTGCTGTCTTTGATCCGGTCTACCGTCACACTGTCAGGCATACATCTCATGGTCTTCAAGCATTTGAATAAGAGCCCCTCTATGTCTTTTTCACATCTTATCTTATTACTGTGAGTTGGGATCATGCAGATTTTTTGTGTTGTAGAACAACAGTTCTGTATTGTAACTATACTGTGTACAGTATAGTTAGTCACTGGAGGCAGTGCCAGTATAGGCTTGTCACTGGAGGCAGTGCCATCTTAACGTGCAGCTCTTGTACCCTTGGTACCCTTGAACAAACTCACTTTATCTTGAATTGTCTATCCAAAAAAATACCTGTTTCAGTTGTTCATCTCTATGACAATGGCTCACTTGATCGCTCATCCCCTGGTGTTCGGTTACTTGTGAAACCACAGAGTGACGCATCCTGACCGCAATCATAGGATTATGATTATATGACCTGCACTTACACCTGCTTCACCTTTAAACTGGTCTTTTGGTTCAGAACAAAATATAAGTGTGACTGACTGTAGAGGCGAAGTGGAAGAGTGACAATATGAGTGCTACCTCTTCACGCGGGCTGCCACAAAACGGTTGAGTGGGCTCATCCTGAGTGACACGTAAATGCATATTTTCAGCGCACTGATGTGCAACGGTGAATGGTTAAGATGAAAATCTCTGTCAGAGGGAAATAGTACACAGTTGTATGTTGTGTTTGCACAAGCAGAGACTTATACTGTTTTTACTGACATTCTGTTTATGTTTTTATGTGTATGTGAACTCGTCTAGATAGGGCAGTTCTTTGGCGAGGTGGATCCTGTGCTGATGATAAACCTGGTCAACACCTCTCTGTACTCCTTCAACAAGACTTATGACTACCAGTCTGTCTGTGACCCGGAGAGAGACAACAAGGCTGCAGCAGGACCCCGCTCTGTCTTTGTGGTTAGCTACTGCCAGACAGCAATCACTCCCTCTTATATAATTACTGTTTACATAGTCACATTGGAACGCTCAACATGCCGGTAGGGATGGGACCTACTTGTTACTGTTAATTCAGAGCAAGTCTTTGTAACAGTAATATAAAATGAGCAAAGAAAACATGACTGAATTGATTTTTTCCTTGCCTATCTGCTTTGTTTTGGAATTTACTCTCCATGACTTTCCTTCCCTGTGCTTCTCCAGCCTACCATTGCAGACTTGCTGAGCATCGGCTGGTGGGCCTCCAGTGCTGCCTGGTGAGTGTGCAAGTTGTGTGTTTGTTTTCCTGTGTTTTTGTATCTTCCACTTTTTGTCTTTGTTTGCGTGTGCGTTTTAGAGTGGGAGTACATTTGTACTTTAGGGTAGGAGTTTGTATGGGAGTGGGCTCATATGTTTTTGAGCTCGGTGGGTCAGTGTAGGCCAAGGGCAGTTACGCAACATTTGACTGCATCACCATCCGTATGACTGTCCAACTGCAATATAACCAGATTTTAAAATAGAATGAGTGATACCTCCCATGACATTTACATCACCAATGACTGCAGCCTTAGACATATGTGTGGCTGTTATTAAACAGTTTGCTCAACACAAATAAGTTAAAGATGCTCTAATGACTCATTCATGTGACTCAGTTTTTTTTTGTTTTGTTTTTTTTCCTCTGCGCCAACAGGTCGATACTCCAGCAGCTCTTCTTTGGGCTCATGTTCCCCAACCTTCTGGAGGCAGGTGAGCAACAAATGCTGCGACTGTGTAAAAAGACACCGTCAGCCTTATTGTGTATTAGGCAACCTACCTCTTCATATAATAAATTTAATCCCACCATTTTCTCCCTAATCCTTTACCCTGTTTTTCCTTTATTAAATCTCTCTCTCATTTCCAGCGGAGTCAGCAGATGAGGACATTCCAGATGCCATGTTTAAGGAAAGCTGCATCACAGAGCAGACTCAGTACTTCTTCGATAATGATGAAACATCCTACTCAGGTGTCCTGGACTGTGGAAACTGTTCCAGGTATGTGGGTTTTTCTTCATGTGAGCATCTATACAAAGCTGTAAGTGCTCCCACTTCAGTGGCTCTGTCCACTTGTGCTGTAAATAGCTTGCATTATTAAAGACTTTCCACCCCTTGCTGCATTGTCTTCCTGTCTTCTGTTTAGGGGTCTGCAGGGATGAGTCCAGAATAGTGTTAGTTTCCTGGCCTATTTCTGTTGCCCAGTCTGATTTCAGGCAGCTGTTTTCTGATGAGTTTTGATCAGACACAGATTACCTTGATCTGTCAGTGACCGGAATTGCAGAGGGAAGCACAAAAGCTCTTTTATCTGTTTTTCTTCCTTCGCTCTCTGGCTGCACTTCAAACTCACTAATACAGACACTCACGGACCACTGCACATTCACTTTGCTCTATCCTCCTTTTGTGTCAATTTGAGCTGTCAGAGGGGGTTAAATATGGCTGTAATTACTGGATGTTATGAGTCCCACGTGTCTGGTGCTTTACTCCCCAATGTTAACGACTGTAGACACAGAAACTTTCATGACTACCATAAAAATCCAATCCCAAGAGGAGGAGGGAAGAGGCATGAATGTGTACATATGTGCACAACTCCACATTTACCTGTGTATATGCACTATATAATGTATACTTTATGCAAATTCAATCTATTGTAGACAATTTTTTGATGCATGTAAATGCTATGTAACTGTATGAATACTGTATAGGCTTTACCAATGTGTGTGTGGCCTTGTGTGCTTTTTAGGATGTATCGTGCCGAGAAACTGCCAAACACCAACCTAGTGTTCCTGATCACTGATGCCAAGGCAACATGTTTGTCGTGTGACCCTAGACTGCTACGACAGGCCGAACAACCCTGTATCCTTTCACTCAACTCGTAAAAATCAAACATAGAGTTACACTTCCTTTTTACTTTCAAGCCCTCCATCCATCACCCTTATGAAAGCGGGGCTTTAAACCCTCAATACAAGGACACACACCTAAGGAGTTTGCAGTAGGTCCCCCCTGAATGTTCACGGGTGAACAGTAAACCAGATGCATGGCATATGAAAGCCTGTCTCACATTACCCCCTAGATTAGATTTCTTTGTTTAAATTCACCTGGGCTGCATGCTGCCATCAGGTTGAATTAAAGTTAGGAGCAGAGGTGTGTGTAGTATATGAGAATACACCGTATATAGTACATGCACACACACACACACACACACACACACACATTTCTGTTTAACATATGTGTCTTAAATGTAGCTTCCTGCGGGTGTAGCAGTACAGGTGTCCTCATCAGAGGTCACCATGGGGTCACAACACAGGCCTCTGGATGCTAATAAGAGCACCATTCAATGCACACATGCTGTTGTAGCAAACTAAACATACACAAGTGGACAAAATTGTTGGTACCCCTCCATTAAAGAAAGAAAAATGAATTTGCTGAACCACAATTCAAAAGCAGTGTATGATTTTCATTAGTTAATTTACAGTAAATTTGTGTTTATTATTACTTTTGTTAATGTTAAGTTATTTCAGTGACCTTTGTGGGTTTTTCTTTCTTTAACCAGAAGGAGTACCAACAATTTTGTCCATGTGTGTATACACACAAAAGGCACAGCTTCATAATGAAGATTCATTTAAATGTTTTTAATGACTTACAATCACTGCCTTCATAATACTTCTTGACCACATAAATAGTATATATAGCCTAATTACTTGTAGGACTGCCTTTCTGAATTCTTTTATTTCAGTGTCTCTTAGATTTGAGTAGAAGATCAGCAATTATCTGGAGGAAAAACAATCCAGGAAATCCAGGTTCCAGCCAAGGCTGATGAGTTGGAACTACATGAGGCCTTTTGGCAGGGAAATGAAGAGTCAGCACATCATTTAATTGTTGTTGTTAAAAGTGTTAAATGTGCACTGCTGATGGTAAATCGCTTTTTTCCTGAGAGTGTCTGTTCAGCTGAAGGTCCAGATCCATGCGAGCTGGCTCAGAATCCCAGATACCGCAAAGGGCCGGACGTGTGTTTCGACAACAATGAAAACGTAAGACACAACCGCACATGTGCTTTTGTGCACAGAACATCACTGGAAAGAGCTCTATTAGTGATGCTTCACAGTTGGCCTGTCAATTTCTGTCTGGTTTTCATCAGCATTCTGCAGAGATTTAAAGTACTGTTGGCTGCCTGCTCTTCCACTCTGATCCGTACTTGATTTATTCATTCAGTTCTTTTTTTTGTCAATTTATTATTGTTTTTATCACATGAATCTTGCATGCAATTATCACTTTTTTATTTCCCATGCTTAATATGATCTTGTCACTCATCATCTGTCATTCTTTTTATGATTCTGCATCCCAATGGTTGCTGCTCTTGTCTGCTAGGATGAGCCGCTGTGCCCAATCAGCAGAGGTTCTACGTTGTGCCTCACACCTCTCTTTTTGTTTCTGGTGCTGAGTTCGGGGTCAGTGTCCTCACACAGCTTCATGCAGCTTCATTTCTGACTTATTAGCGCTATAATCTTTACTTTCCTTGGGCCATCACAATGTGCCTGGTAAGGGCAAATCAGGCACAACAATGGCATGACAATCCTTACATTGTTTTTTATGTATTATAATGTAAATTTAATATTTAGATTTTTATGTAATATTTACTAAATTATATCTGGGCCATCTATCATCTATTTTACAAACGTTTAAGCTCCTCCAAACAGTGTCATGGCCTCCACAGTATAACTGACCTGTGACGATGTTACGGGTGTTTACTCAGGCTGATCTATCTGAATCACACTCTCACAAACACATAGATGGACGTGAATTTCCACATTATTTCCACATGTTCGTGTCTTTTATGTTGGATTTTTGATTTTCCTCATACACATTAAAATAATTTGAGGACGAGCCCCACTAGGATAAGTAAATAACACTGTAATAACAAACAGTTGGGCTTTATTTCTCTGTTGCATGCCTGTATCCCTAACAGAATGCTACATCTTTCTTTGGCATCTAGTTTTCTTGTTTTTTTTTTTTTTTTTTACCACAACAGATGGAGAGCAGATTGAATCTTGGCAGTTTAAAGTGTTAAATCAATTCGATACAATAGCACCACACCACCACCATTCAATAATAGCAGCGCAAATTTGTGTATAAATATATCTGCAGATATTACCTTTTATTTGGCATTGCTAAATGCTTTGTCGACCAAGAACATGTGGATGTGTTTTGCCTCAAATTGAGAAGCTCTTAAAGGTTTCAAGGATTGCAATGCAGTATTCAGACCTTGATACAGGATAAAGTGCACTAATGTACATTCCCTTGAAAAGACCTGATGGAAGCTCATGTATTGTACCATTTGAGCTAAATCAGTAAAACAAAGGAGTAAGGTGGATACATAATGTGTGAGATCATGGCATCACCACCCAACTTTGAAAAGTTTATACGACGTCTAAATATTTGGAAAAATTATTTCCCATATCTTTGTGAACTCAGCCTGTCTTTGTGTTCTAAAGGCGTAGATCACACACATAACAGACCACTAATTCATGTCTCCACATGTTTATATTGTGGAGAGGCTGTGCTGGGAAGCAAAAGGGGAAGGGGAGGAATGGCTGAGGAAGTAGATGAACAGTGTTAAAGTAGGACGTGTCCCCTTTCCTTTTTCCATCTGTCCCATTACCATAGGCTCCACTCCTCATAGGAAGGCAGTTTGTATCCACGCCAGTCCATTTGCTCACTGGTGTAAACAGAGGAAGCTCCACGTGGCTTTCCTGCCCTTTGAGTACAGAAGACTCCCACCTCTTATCCTAAGCCTTTGGCTTGCACGGATATCCTGAATACTCCCATCAAATACAAAAAAGCCACACACTGTCGTAGGCAGGTACATGTGCATACACACACATGCACGGAGAGCAGAATGAGGTGACACTTTCATAACTGCAGCGGAGCATTTAAAATAATAGTTCATTTTGGTAAACCACTTTCACTGTACAGCAGATGTAAAGTTGCCACTTAACTGGATAAAGACTGGAAGCAGGGGAACAGCTAGCTTTGCTCTGCAACCCGCCAAAACATTGTCCAGAACATAGTCTCTTTAAAACCATAAATTGTTGTTTGCACATTTCGTTTTTTTGTAGAGATGAAACAGATTTTATGTAACACGTCAATGTGTGTGATTTTCAGGTGCTAGTAGGCGGATTTTGTCACCTTTGAAGAGAGCCAGCCTAGCTCAGTGTTTTCAGCCTTTGTGCTAAGCTAAGCTAAGCTCATCCCCTGGTTCCAGCCATATTAATAACAAATGAGATGACTGATATGAGAGTAATACTCTCATATCATATCAGTAAAACTCTCAGCAAGAGAGGAAGACGCATATTTCCTAAAATGGCAAACTACGCCTTTAGCCCTTTAACGCCAAGTATATAATATTAGATACATGGATTTTTGAGACCTCTCTATATAAAATTATACAAATTAAAAATCATATATGCAAATTGATTTTTTTTTTCAGAAGGTTCAACAAACACTCCAGTTTAAAAAATATGTCTGGCAATTATTTCATGGTTCCGGCTTTACAGGGTTAATAAGTAGGTAGGCCGAGGTGTGTGATATGCTACAACACGGCATGATATAAGATGAGAAGATACCATAGTATACAGCACGATCACAAAGATTATCATTAGTAGCAGTATATGATGGTGCTGGACGTGTTAGGAGTTCATCTAATATACTGACGACTGATTTGTCCAACAGGAGGATGATTCTGATTGTGGAGGAGGGACTTGCCTAAGCCCGCGTCTTTGGCCCATACTTGGGCTCCAACTACTGCTGCTGTGGCTCATCACATCTTTACAACACTCATGACCCCTACACACACACGCACCCACACACACTCACTTACATGCTGATCATCATCTCATTTCACAAGAGGCCAGAAGACACTCCAGTTATGCCATCCAAGATGTATGCAGAGTATCTGTAACAAGACATTTTTATCAGCATACCCATATTCCAATGCCAAAGGGTGCTCATCCATTTCCTCCTTGTCATTTTCAAAAATAGAGACACACTTACTGTGCTCTGCTGCACTCATTTCCTTGATATACTTCTTAATACTCTACTATGGTGCAAGAGTAAGAGCTAACCAAACCCTTTAATTCTGCCTCATTTGTTTCTCGGATTTATTTAGCAGAGGTTGAAGAGTTGTCCCACTATGCCAACTAAATATCGTTCAAAGACTGTATGTTCACTGACAGCATTGATTTGTGTAGTTGTCAATATTGTTTGTTGCTTATTATATTTACGGCGTATGAACCATTATGCAGTAATGATTGTTTATTTTGGCTAACAGTGCAACTATGAAGAATATCCCTTTTGTTTGAGTGTTTTTTAAATGTACCGTACCTATCTATTTATCTATATTTTTTTTTGTACCCAAAATCAACTAACATTTTCGTGACTAGATAGGTGTTGTATTGTAGCAGCATGTGCTCAGTACAGAGCTAAAGACAACACCAGTACTCTGACACCAAAGCTCCACACAGTACCAAGGACACACAAGCCTACTACAGAGAATCCGCAGGCTAGTTTATTTTCAGAGACTCCTCAGATGTGGGTGTACATCAGTCCTCAAGTTACAACATTACAACGATAGATAGATAGATAGATAGATAGATAGATAGATAGATAGATAGATAGATAGATAGATAGATAGATAGATAGATAGATAGATAGATAGATAGATAGATAGATAGATAGATAGATAGATAGATAGATAGATAGATAGATATCTTCAGTACTTTACTGAGAAGTGAGTGAGGTCAGAGAGCACCCATGTGAATCAAAATCTATTAGAATATTACAATTTCAATTATGTTTGTACTTGGTCTGACAGCTGTGGTTGTCTTCAGTTTGATGCATCAAATTCCCAGTGCCTACATAGTAGCTCAAACAGTCTGTAACCTGAATGAAGCAATGCATCAGAGTTGTATTCTTACCATGTATGCTTCTATGCTAATGCTTGCTGCAGAGAGGAGAGCCCTTGCTGTGTTGTGTTGTTAAAATGGGCCAAATCTGCTGCAGTTATCCTATTGTATGTGGCCCAGACAACAGTAGAAACAACCAATGATTTTGATTATGGGAGTAAAATATCGCTTTCCTCCATTGGTAAAACAAACCTAAACCAGACTTGAGCTTGCGTTCCAACACCTCTCTTTATTAAGTCCTGTTTCTGTTACCTTTCTGGTTCACCAGACTCAGGAGCCAAGATGACTTGTGAATGAGATCAGCATATCGAAATGACTGTTCCTTTGTTTTCTCCTCCTTGCTGTTCTCCTCCTTATGCTTGTTCCCTTTTTGTGTTGCTCTATAAGTGCTGTGAAGCAGATGCTGAGGGCTCAGTGTCGAAACGCTGCAATGTCATGGGATTAGCTTGTTCTGTGTTTGAACGCTGTCTATGCCCATGGTCAGCATCAGGGCTGGTTGGAGAGAACTTTGAGAATACACTACTACCAGTGGTAATTTTGCATTGCCTTACTTTACCATAAGTCATAAAGATCACACGAGTGTTATAGTTTTTCCTTTTTATTATACTATTAAAGTTGTGTTCTCTCCACCTCGCCTTCGTGTTGACCTGCTGGTGTTCAGGTTATGCCTGTCTATCAAAGTCGCGTGTTGACTTGTGTTTTACCCCGGGGGTCCCGTGTCTATGTGCAGGCATGTGCGTGTCCCTCCGATATCTGATTGTGCTTTAATACTGTACATGAATTATTCTTTTGTGGAACTTAACTAGCCTGAATAAATTTTGTATACATTTGTACACTAATACTATTTACTGTATAAAAGAGAAAATGAAAGAAAAGAAAAATGTTTATAATATGGTGTTGATTATTGTGCAAATATAATATATTCACAATAAAAGTGTTGTATTGTTATGACTTGGGGCGCTCCTTTTTTTATTCTGTCACATCTGACCAGCTGCTTTGGTTCCACTGGGAGCGTACCAAACATGTCATCCTTCCTGCAGAGAGACACAGCTGTTGCCAAAGGGAAGCGCATCCGCATCTGTGCTTCACTGTAAGTAAGTGTTGGCGATTACTACTTTGTAAAACACCTCTGCACATTTTGATAATTTCTTCACTCCCTTACAACAAATCATTAATAAAAATCAAAAGTAACCTAACACCAGGTTGAATAGCAGTGTTTCATTACCCTCTGTGGCTGAAAGTTTTCCAACCTATTTTATGTCCCACTCAAAAGGTGGGATTAATGATTAGGTGTTGTCAATGGTGTGAGAAAAGGCAATGCCCAGTAGTGATTTCAAGGTGTGCTGACACACTCAAGCGTACACCTCTACATCACTGCAGGAAGGTGAGAAGTTAAACCAAAGAAGTGACCCTTCAAGGGATAGTTCAGATTCTTTGAGTGGGGTTATATGAGGTATGGCAGTCAGGGCATTCTTAGTTTGGAGAAGCAGGTTAGAGTGCTGGTGTCTCCATCAATATGTGTTTATCTTTACCTGCACCCAACCATATCCCTAACTCCAAGCAGTCATCCTCTGAGGTGCTTAACTTGACATCAACCTTACTTTCAGCCCAACCAGTTAACCTTTGCTACGCCTAACCATAAACATTAGTTTCAATCCTAACTAGGACTACATTTCTCAGCCGTAGAACTTCCATTGGTGGGCTTTTTTAGGGGGCTGAAATAAGTTTTGCTGCTGCCCCCATCCACAGTCATATATTGCTTAGCTTCTGAGCTTCTGAGTTTCCAAATTCCTCAATACCTTGAGGTAGGTATTCATATACTTCTACATCTGCATACTGTAATAAATATATAATAAATTTATTTATTTAGAGCCCAAAATCACAAACATTCGTTTGCCTCGGAGGGCTTTACAATCTGTACAGTTGTGACACCCTCTGTCCTTAGACCCTCGAACCGAGTCAGGAAAAACTTCAAAAAACCCTTTATGGGAAAAAGAAGAAACCTGAGGAAGAGCCACAGATGACGGATCCCTCTCCCTGGGACTGGACAGACATGCAATAGATGCCACATGATATCTGTGAAGGGTTAATGAAATTAGAGAGAAATGTGAAACTGTTTCACAGAAGCTGCTTATTTATATTTATTTCTTTAGTCCTATACTATATAATGTCAAATTTCAGTCCAATAAATTTTAATCTTGCTTAATGAAGTTGTTTTAAATTCCAATTTCAGCATAAAACACACTATTAACTATATATTATATGAACATATGAGTGAATATAGTAGAGAGACACATTAATGTACACTAGAAATGGCCACCTAATTGAATTCCTAATTGTTCTTTTAAAAAATACATGAACCACTCCACTTATTCTCTGTCTCCAGTCTGGAGGACAAACTGGTACAAATACACACACATACACACGCATTTTCAAATGAATACCAGAGTGAGAAGGATGGCAGAAGCTCCTGCCGAAAGAAAAAAAGCTTAACTGTGTGTGTAATGACACAGCGTGGCAGAGTGTGTCCCAGTGAGCTCTGACTGAGGTCTTATCCCTGTGTTTCTAATTTTGGGATGCCTCTGCCAACATTATTGACAGAGACAGCTCTGCCACCTCCAGCCTGGAGCAGCAGTAGAAAGCCAGATGCTAACACCAGAGTTACAGAGTGGTTGGACATTATGCGCTTTATGCTTTTCTTGACGGTATTTGTGTTTATCTGATGGTAATCTAAGAATCAGTCTACCCACAGTTTGGAGTGCAGCGTATAAAAACGTTTGTTTTTCTTGGAGATGTGTCAGACTGGGAGGTCCTCGTATGTGTGCTATATGGTGATATCTAGAAGGGAGGTTGTAACGGGATACTCTTGTAAATGAGGACGAGGTCGTACCCTTTAACATGCCTGGCTTAAGAAGTTACAGACGCAGGAAAAGCAACGACAAGTTCTACATCTCTTTTCAATTTGTGATTTGGTAGACTTCATGAGTCAAAAGAACCACAATAGGAGAATTTAAGTCCACTTAAAATGAAAGTAATATAAAATGAAAGTTCAAGTTCTTTTCTTTTCTTTTGTTTTACAACTTGCATCTTATTTTTGCAGTTGTGGTATCAATCCTTTTAATCATCACAACTTACAAACTTCATTGCTGCCATATACTGACGCGTAACTGAGTCAGTTCAGAACATGCAACACCTTCCCCTTTTTTCTCTGTTGTGTTTTCTTAATTTTTTTTTACCAGAGAGTTGACAGTAAAATGTTACAGGGGACATGGTTGGAGAGCAAGAAGGGATGAAATATACTAAAGGTTGCAGGCCAAAATCGAACCGTGGGATCGCAGTTATGGCATGTGTCTTGGACTTCTGGCCAAACACAAAACCATAAACCAAGTTCACATTTTACCATGTTATTTAAACCACTTGTTTGGAAAAGAAAATTATAATCAGTCTGTTACACATTCTTGATTTTTATTTTCCCACACTCACAGTAAAGCAAACATGTGCATATGTAGCTTTATATTCCAAGCATGATTATAATGGACAGTTTTGTTTCATCCTTGTCTTTGCATCCAAATGAAAGGTTTAGATAACTGGGTTAAATTAGCAATTTGTTTGAGTCTTGTCGGATCGGAAAACTGCTTTCTGACTTGTCTTTTTCAATCAAGATGTTGATGCGATTGTTCTGGCATTGTTGAGCTGTCAAACAGAATAATGGCTCAGACAATAGAGGAACTCAAATTTGAGTGATGGGTATTTTTAACCTATTTTTTACCCTCATTACCAAATACCACTTTCTGAACAGTTTTGATGTTTTGTTTTTTTTCTGCCCATCAGCGTTTCTTTTTTCCTGCTGATCCAACATCCAACAGAACAGTATTAGTGTTGGATTCCCCTAGAAAGGACATTTCACCCGATCTAAAGCCTCCTAAGCTGGAAGTGTGTGACTCATTGGTGGTTAAGTCAAACTCTGAGTGGCTTTTGGGTTTGTTCCACTAATTGCAGGAAGTGACACATGAGATCGATGCTGCATCAACAACATGACCCGTGACTGGATCTGCAAGGATCCACATGTCGTTAGTAAACCCCACTGAAGGTCATTAACATTATTTTGATAGTAATATAACATCAATGTGCGTAATGTTTTACCAGAAATGGCTATTTTTGGAACATCAATGACACACTGATTGTACCATTAGCACTATGTTTAGCCACAACACTCTCAGCAACCTCTGGGTCATGACATGTCCAGGGCAATCAACCCAAGTCTGAATAAACTTCCCTCAATCTGGTAACCATAATGTGGTTTACATTAGCTGCAAGATGTTTAATTGGCACTATTTGTTTCTTTTCTAATTATGAAAAAAGTGTACGCTTCCTCCTAGCAGCAACAGAGAGGTCATAGTTTTCCGTCACCATAAAACAGCAGGGCAGGGGCATCAGGGTCACCAAGGTTCTGTGGTCATCCAGTAATGTCAGTGACTGCGGCCTGACTGAGTGCTTGGGTACATCTACTGTGTATTTTCCTGTATGAGACACAGTCTCTCTCCACAGACCTGGATCAAATAGTATTTGTAGATAAATATTTGTGTTTTTCCTAACTATTATGGAACTCCAAATGGGTTTTGCCACAAAAGGTAAATACAGATAGCGTCAAATAAGTTTTTAATCACAGAAAAAGGATCCCAAATAGGCTTCAGAATTTTTCCTGTGATTGTTCAAACTTTTTGGCACCTGTTCTTACAAACCACCGCCTAATCTGGCAACAGCGTGGGCCAAAGAAAACCGTAAAATATATTTGCAAAATGGAGAGAGAGAGGGAGAGAGAGAGAGAGAGAAAAAGATGGTGTTAGACAAACGGAGGATGGGAAAGAACACCAAACAGAGACTTGGCGTGGATTATCAGGAAATGCCACAGGCTTTTCCAAACCCATAAACATGACACACAATTGTCTGTTCTCACTACCTTGGTTTTTCTCTCTACTCTTCTCTCAGGTTGTGAGCATGCTGTGTGAGCGTCTGAGTGTGTGTGCTCACCGTGATTGGCAGGCAGAACACTGGAAAACTCTGTCCAGGTGAACGGTATCAACGGGACACATTCCTCTCCGGTCCACATTGGGGATTTGATTTGTGGATTTGCTCTGTGTTTGGAGTCTGGCCAAACATACATTAACTGGTAACATGAGGTGTTATATTTGTGGGGGACGAGGTTAAACAGTACATTCTCTTCAGAAGATCAGGTATTTTGTTAAGTTTCTGTAATGATAGGTTTTGGCGAATATCACATTGAAGAGTGAGGAGTTTTAAAGACGGAGAAATGTTCTTGTGAGTCAGTCCACATTTTGTTTGTATCGCGCACACACGGGCCAACTGAGGAAAGGGAGAAGAAGACTGCAAGCTTGTAAATATGCATGTAAACAACATGGGCCAAACAACTGGCTTTACAAATCTTTTACGAGGAAGGAAATGCACTCAACACATTTGTTAGGCTTTAAAGCAGCTGTGATCTGTACTTCAGTAATGACAATGTGAAAACAATGTGACAATGTGAAATGGCTTGTTTGTTGTGATAAACCTACGTCACATTTTTGCATTTTTGGCTGAAGGCAGCTGTTTTTAGTAAAACTTAAAAACCCACTTTACTCTACCTTCACAGCATCAAACAGCTGACAGAGACAGTAAGTGTCTAGCTGGTGAACACAGAGGAGCGTTGATGGGAACGTCAGTATTTCTGCAGGTATTTAAACCAAAATACTGGATGATGGTACTTGATGAAAAGTAATAGGATCGCCAGAGTCTTTGATATTCATCTTCTGGTGATCATGAATGTCTCTATTAGATTTTGTCCCAGACCATTTAGTAGATTTCAAGATATTTTATAAGAGAAAACTTTGGCCATTTGTGCACTAAGGTAAGTCAGAGGGTCACTAAAATAATTGAGATTCATTCTCATTATAGAGAAAAAGTCTTTGTTTATTTTCATGTTTGTTCCATTACACAAAAAATGCACACAAAACTAAAAAAAAAATAAGTGGGAAAAACATGATAGAAAAGCCTGGTTGTGTGGTGAGTGTTGTCCCACTGGCAACTTTGCTATGCAGGCCTTCTACTAAGAGGGGTGGAGTGGTAAAACTTTAGCAGCTGGCTCCCAAAGATCCCACAGAACATATTTATATGTTTCCATGCTTCAAGTTACCTAGGTGCATCTGGCGAATCACTCAGGTGGGCTCTGAAAACCCAGGCCGCACGCTGTCCTTCTCGCCCTATGCCGATGTTCACCATCCACACGTTAATTACAGGTATGAGGTCTGACACAGACACATGTGGGATGAAATGTACCTGCCGCCCCAGAGCAGCTTTTTTCCCCCTTCTATGTTCTTTAATTTTACCGACCACCCTCCCTCCCCCGCGTGTCTCCAGTTCTGCGTGAGTCATGCGGGGGTAAATTAGCAGTGAGCAGAAGACAAGACAAGCTGACTGTTAGCAGATGTGTAAGAAATGAGGAAACACAAGTTTAGGCACTATTTTAAGACCCGCTCTCCGCTTTCCCCTTGTCCTCAGGCAGTGTATCGTTTCCTATCTTGGCTTTATTTTGTGACCATGCGGTAGCTATTTTTTTGTAGTGATAGATGGAATTTCACTTCAAGTGTTTCACTTGAACTGTTTCACTTGAAGCCAGATTCCCTATTTTGCATAAACACTCTGCTATACTGGATATCGTAAGCAATTACACAATTCATCAGTTAGTTACAAAGTCTGATTTAAATCATTCTAATTGAATGTTAAGCTGTAATTAACAAGTTTCAAAGGGAAGTATGGGTAATATTATAGACCAATGTGTTCAGTAAGGTTGTATTTAGAAATAAACATTTGCATCTGAGAGCAAGACAATTGTACAAAATAGTCCTTCCTTTACAATATAGCTTGTGTATGTAAACATGACCTATTTGTGTGAGCTTTCCAGTTTGTTAAAGTGTTGTGCGCTTTTGAGTGACTGACATCTTCTGTCAAAGGGCCGGAACAATAGAGTGCGTGTGGGATGTTGATGTGTTTGTGCGACACACTTCATGTTGTACCATGCTAAAGGATGTGTCATTTAAACAGTTATGGCTTGTGTGGATATACAAACTCACCAAGCCATTTTGTTGATGAATTGTTTCAAGGTTCAGTCTCAAACGTTCACATCAACACCCATAAACACAGGAGGGGGGACAGACAAAAGGCTGGATAAGAACTGCAGTCTGTGAACTGGATGTGTTCTGTTAGAATTGAAAAGGTTGGTGTGTCAGCATCTCTCGACAGAAGAAATGAGTTGTAAAAGTTTGCAAGTTTCAAAAGTTGCTGTCTACAAGGGAAAGAATAAATGGAAAATTTGCAAAAAAAAAAGAGAGAGATCTGCAATTTCCAAGACAAATCTGCAGACATGACGATTTGTTAAATTTTAAATGATTCAGCACATCGAGATGAGTCATTTGTAAAACTTTGCTCTTTCTTGATCAATAAAGAATGTCTCAGTGACGACAACGACAGCAGTCGTTGCTGGCAGAGGGCAAACTTATTTGAAAGAAAAATCAATTGCATATTGAGTAGTTTACATCTGTTATGTTCCTCGGATTCTCTTAAAAGCTATTTCCAGGGATGTGTTGGTGATTCAGTCTGCTAATGTGCATGATAATGAACTGATGTGTTAAAACTCCAGTTTTGCATTTTTGCGTGCTGCCCACACTCTCCATGGCTTTTATTTGCACTGTCGCAATCTGAAAAATGAAATGGAAATTAGCTTCGAAGGCAGACCACAGGGCTTTGATGAGAAAAAAGAAAAAGTCTGGTTTTACACACTTTTATCTGAGAAGCCATATTTTTAAACTGTTTGTATGGACAGATTTTGTGTGTGTGTAGTTTATTTGTGTTACCCGAAACTGTCAGCAGATCTCAATTACGAGCAGTGACTACAATTGCAGGCACTGACAACAGGAAGTGTGTGTTTGTTTAAAGGAGGATCTCTTGACACAGTATCTGTGTTTACAGCATCTAGGCCCGCCACTGTCATCACTAACCCCAACACACACACACACACACACATACACACACACAAGCCCTAAATGCCTTTTCTCATTAGGGTGAAGTACCTGAGCCACGACTGCTCTGTGCTCCCTCAGTCTGCCTTTCCACTTTACTTATCTTTCCCTGTCTCACTCAAACTGTCTCACTGTCTGTCCCCCTGGTCCTGTCATCCCTTCTTTAATTTTTCCAGTCCACTCTATCTCTCGTACATAAGGTCACACAGCTGAAATCTGGACGAGAGGCCTGTACGGGTAGAGGTCACAACACGGTATGACCAATCTGCTGCAAACGAAAACTCTTGCACATGTGGATACATTCACATGCTCACAGCAGAGAAATAATGGTATACGGCGCATGACTCACACAATGCACACAAAACTCCAAAACAAGTCTGCAGGAAGTCTATTAATACTCCACACACTCCACAAATATGCACTCAGATAGACCAGGCCAGAGCACACTGGTCTGCTTTGTACCACGGTCAATCCCTTTGCTCTCACATTGCTCTTCATCTACGCTCTCTCAGTATCAACTTCTTCTTCATTCTCCATATCATCTCCATCTCCCACCGCACTTCCTCCCTCCATTACCAGCTGCATGAAGATATGACGTTTCTGGCAATAACCAGCCACAGATGTGAGGAGTCTCGAACGGTGACGGCACACACACACTCACGGGCGAGCAGTGGGGCTACTGGGTCTCTCTCATTTCCATCATCTAGCTGCAGCCGTGGCTCTCAAAACACAGCGAAAACACCCACTAGATTCTTGCTTGGAGAGTCAGTAATGAGATTGTGGTGATGAGGGCTCTTTGTTGCGAGCTCAAACCGGTGAAGGTTATCCAGTCATCTGCAGCTTGTTACTGACGGGGAGCGCGTGTTTGTGAGTGCGAGGGGCATGACAGAAGGGGAAAAAAAAAGTCTGAATGCATGTTAATACTGCGTGTGTTCGCGTGGCATATCTATCTACGTAAGGGAAGGTGGAGAGAGACAAAGAAAGAGAGAAAACGGGGAGACTGGCGCTCTGCTCCAGTGAAAGTATCTGACTCATGGCTGATTGTTTATTATTGCGAATGACTCTGTGGTCCTCTCAGAAAGCCGCAGGAGCATTACTCATTAGTCCAGAGAGGAGATAGAGATGGAGTCTGCCTCCTCCTACATATTTATCCATCTATTCCTCTGTTTTGTTTTGCACACATGTTGTGAATTTAAAGAAAATACCGGGAATCCCCAGGATGCAGCAACTCTCAATCAGCACTGGGATAACTAATGTGATTTCTATTTACCAGGCACCCCGCCGGACTGTCAGCGGAGGACAGGGCCGCCCCATCAGAGCTGGTTAGAGAAAATGCAGGGGCCGGCTGGGTGTCACGTCTCCTATCTCGTGCTGTCATCGCTGGAAATAGAGATGACACCCAGGAGATGGATTGGGACGTCTTGTCCTCATCCAGCCCCCCACCAGTAACTTCACTCACTTGTTATCTGACACAGGGGGAAGAAGGAAAGTAGCATAAACAACCCCACACACTCACCCCCTCCCCTCCACTAGTCCACTCCTCCACTCCTGTTTCCTCACTGAGCTCCCTTGTCGCCTGCCAATATGTGTTTCATTTTGAACACCATGATGCTTGGTTATCTTTGGGGGGGGGGGAAACTGATACGAGAAGATGATGGAGTGGGGTGCCGCTGTGTGACAGAGAAGGATGACAACAGAATTGGACAAATGAATACAGTTATGATTTTAGCCCTCGTATTTTTTCCACAGGAATTCATAGTGTGCCTCCGTCATGAGGACATCTGTAATAACTTAATTGTGTTTCTGTGCTTCTGATGTAATGAAGAAGGCCCCTGACCAAAAGCCTACCTCAATAAATATATATTGCACAAATCACCATGTCTAGATTCTTTATATGCTTTTATATTTATATATTTTATATTGACACTATAAGACTTTCTGCCTTATTACCTGTACTGTCATGTTTTCTTTTGGTTTTGAACAGAATGGATGTGAGGATACGAAGGCGGGGAAAACAAAGAGTTAGACAAGAAACACAATCTTTTTGTAATAAGTTGATCTTGGTGCTTGAGCGGGGACATCCATGGTAACACACAATAACCTCATGGCACACACACACACACACACACACTCACACACACAGTTAAATACAGAAAAGGCTGGTAAGAAAATGATCGATGCCATATTCAGCACTGTGACTGAAGCTCTGGAGATATTGTTTGTGACTTTCCAGCCAATAAAGGGCACTGGGTTGAAAATGAAAGGGTCGAACAGAGAGAGAGAGAGAGAGAGAGAGAGAGAGAGGGAGAGAGATAAAGATCATAGTCATACACACACGCACACACACGGGGAGGGAGCGAGGAGGAGGGAGGGAGCGAGGGAGGCGAGGAAGTACTTAGAGGGGAGACGCATCATCTGTGCAGAGGTGGAAGCAACATCTCCTGGTCGCAGCTCGGCAATTCCCACTTTCTTTCCCAAAGTGTTGCAAAGTGTTGCTGCTGCTGCTGCTGCTGCTGTTGTTGTTGTTGTTTGGTTTTTTTCGGGGCGATGTGGATTTACAAGCTCGTGTTTGGACTCTTCGTCATCTCCTGCTCCGGTAAGTTTGGCGAAAGGCTGGAGCTGATGCTGAACAAACGCGAGTTCAGAGAGGTGTAACTTTGTCACCCCCTGCCCTGTGTAATAACCCGACGATCGCTCTGCTTAGATGTTGCACTTTTACGCGCAGACTTTCGTCCGTTTCCACACTTCTGTCCCATTATTCCGTCTAATTCTAACGAGACTGTACAGTTACTCAGAGTCAGACCGCGGCGCTTCTTAAATCTGCTGTTCCTGGAAGAAGCAGCCAGCTAATGGACAGAGATAAGAAGAAAAAAAAAAAAAAAACACGATGCTTTTTCCATTATAGACGCTCCGGCAGGGTTTTTTTATTTCATCTCAACCGGGTCGTGTCAGTGTAAAGTCTCGCTCCGTGCCAGCGCCGCATAGGTACGCATCGAGACTCCCATTATCCGCAATAAACAACTGGTGTGATAAAAGTGAGCAGATTCGACCCTCCATCCCTTTCGAGATGACCCGTATTAAAAATGAATTAGCGGCCCGGTGATAAAGAGGTCCTAAAGAGTGGCAGAGGGGGGCGATTTCGCTCTCACAGACACTCCGGCAGAGAAAGTGGCTGTGAGGATGAACTCAAGTTGAGGATCCGACAAACAAACAAACAAACAAACAAATAAATAAATCCAATAAATGACGCCCCTGGTCCTCTGTGATCCTCAGGTTGCTCACCACAACCCCTAAACAAACAAACAAACAAACAACAAACTGACCGTCAGAGAGAGCAGATGTGCTGTCTTTCTGCTGCGCGCACGATGCGTAATCCCAGCAGATCGACAGCTCTTCGGCCCCCTAGAAACAAAAACGGCAGATGTTTAAGTTTTCTCTTTGTCGATAAAAAAAAGGCAGAGAGCCGGGATGGATAAGGAGGGAGAAGGAGGAGGTGGCACGAGGAGTTTGGTGTCCACATGTAAATGCGTAATTGGAGCTCTGATTTTGCAGAGATGCCAACAACTGAGGCGACACACAGACACAGCTGATTGTGTGTGAGAGCGTGTGTGTGTGTGTGTCAGCCTTGGTCTCATTGGGAGCGGTGATAAATGACTGTGCATCCTGTTATGTCCTGTAGATTGACAACAGATAAGGCAGACTAATTCACACATTGTAATGCTCTTGTTGTCCTGTGTTCTCGGTCTGGCTGTGCTTGTTAGCACCACAGAGCCTTCCGGACCAGAGATGGGTTTGCCAGTGTGCTTGTGTGCATGTTAAATTATATATATATTATATAAAATAATAACGATAATAAACCTTGCATGGCATCTTTCAACTAAGATGCAGTCATAAAATATACAAATAAAACGGCCATGGTCTGCAATCTCAAATTTACAGTAAGTGTAGATGAGTGTGAGCTGAACCTCTGAAATGTAAATACTGCTGAATGGTCTTGGACATGTTATGTAACTGTGTATCAGAGGGCAGAAGAAATGCGCTCCAGGACTACCAGAAGACTGATGG
Organism: Scortum barcoo; assembly: GCA_023238725.1. Taxonomy (NCBI): domain Eukaryota; kingdom Metazoa; phylum Chordata; class Actinopteri; order Centrarchiformes; family Terapontidae; genus Scortum; species Scortum barcoo. Next base: position 16,053,424 of record CM041536.1, read on the forward strand.
TACACGACTGATCGTCCCATCTCCCGATTCCCTCCCCCTGACCAAAAGCAAGAGCGTGAGCATGGCCAATGGCCAAGTGTGCCAAAGCCTGCAGCCGCAACAGAAGACTCCCCTTCACCTGCAGGTATGTCTCCTCTCTGAGCAGCACTGTTTCGTTGTAGCTGCAGGGTGTTTTTAGTAATGTGGTTAAGTCTCCCACGACTTGAATGGCTGTCAACGCAGATAAAGAGTAAAGAGAGAATGCGAGGAAAGCGGTGGTTTCTCAAGCTCCATAATTATACTTTTCACCGGTGTGATGCATTGTTGTCAGTCTAGTTTAGCAGGCCTCCTATCTGTATGTATGCTCGTGTGACAGCCGTGTAATTGTCCCAAGTCACCTTTCGCTTCAAGAAGAAAACTGACCATTATGTACTTCACTCTCCCCCTGTTTGCTCTTCCTGCTTTCCTTTCCTCCTTATTCTCCAGAGCATTCCTCTATGATCATAAAAACAGGAAATGCCAGTGGCTGTCGTTCGACAAGAACTCACCAGGAGCTCAAATTCAACAGGACTTCAACTACCAACTCTATCAAAAGAAAGGTGCCCTCTACTGTTTCATCTTTCCCCTTTTTAAGAAGCTGATACTGAAGTGATTATCTCCCCCGTCACAGTATCTTTGCATCAGAAAACTTCACTTCCAATTACACCCATTGCTTTAGTAGACTCCCTCGTGTTTTGAAATATGAAGGAGAATTTTATTACCCCATAAATACCTATTTAGAAAGTGATTCTAGCTTTGTAGTGATGGTATCGCTCAAGAGGAGGACAAGGAAGGGCTAGGACCCTTGTCGTGTTTATTGTGACGCAGCACATTATGGTTCATTATCTGTCATTAAGCAGTGTTTGTGTAAACGGTGGAAACCCCCACCCCATTCGACTCTGACTGACCACAACAGCGAACATGCAAGCTGTGTAGCCTACTTTAGTGGATCCAAATGTTTTGCAGAAGATTAGAAAAACAGATTTGGCTTTCTGGCATTGTCACGTCCTTGTTAAGCTCAGCGCTGTAGTCGAACATCTCCTTCTGTCTGTTTTCTTCATCATCCACACTGGCTCTGTGCGCGCAACACTGCGATCAGGTCGTTGGCGCATCCCACTTACTCGCTCTCTTTCACTGTCCTTTTTCTCTCCCCTCGTCCTCTTTCTTTCAGACTATGTTCGGGAGTGCATTGTGGGTACAGGTCAGAGCTACAGGGGGCGGAGGTCGGTGACAGTAAGCGGGATCCTGTGCCAGGCCTGGGCCTCTCCCATTCCTCATGAGCACAAGTAAGACTTTGATGGACTTTTCACCACAATGTCAAACAAAGTAGTGTCAAAGTTGCTTCTTACTGTTAGCGTGGCCTGTTAGTGATGCAATTAGCAAGTAGCTCGGGGCTACTCTGTATGTGTGTGTGTGTGTATGTGTATGTGTATATGAGCATGATATATTAGGGGTTGATTAGACTCCTGGGATCAGTCACTCATCAGAACTGACCTCATTGTAACGCTTTACAGAGTCACAGATCATTTCCTGCTGTGGCCCTACTGTTTATCTAGGTGTGTATGTGCATGTGTATGTGCATGTGTGGGTGTGTGTGCATGTGTGTTTTACTGGGATTAGGATCATATCTAATATGCAGCCTGTGGTTAAGCTTTCGGTGCATCTCCCAGCTAAATTTCCAGATTTATTTAATATGCAGGCATACTTCCTGATACAATGTAGATCCCAACAGATAAAACAAAGAGCCAGTTAAGTGGATTTAAAACAAAAGATGCAAGTGAAGCAATGTGCATCTATAGGATTATAAATATTAAACTAGCACTGATGTTTATAAATTGGCTGGTAAGCAACAAGATAACAGCATTTACAGTATGCAAAAAGACTAAAAATAAGTATTTACCACTGTCTCATATTCAGTCTACTATCATAATATACAGGGCATCATCCTTGTTAAAACAAAAAAAGACTCACTTCTAAGGTGGCTATGAAATGCATTAGTTTGTGTTGAGGGAGGACAAAACACAGATGAGAATAAAGGAGAAAATACCAGTAAAATAAGGGATAATGTTTTTATGCGCAAGATATTAATAACCATCAGAGAAAGTTAAACACGACACATACACCCCATCTTAGATCTCTATCATCTTTGAACTTTATGTGAGCTCCTTCCTTTTCCACTCCCCTCAACTCAGAGGTATTAAATGACTTTGAAAGGCTTTGTAGTAAGTTGTCGCTGCAGCAGACGAATCAAAGGGGGCAATGTACATTTGTACCTCCAGTGAACCTGCTTTATCAGACTGCTATTAACATCTCTGTAGATCAGATAATTAAAGCCAGGCGCTTTGTATGTTTTATCAGTCAGCTTACAGGCAAGGGAAACTCTCTCTCTCTCTCACACACACACACACATACACAAGAACAAATTGCATTTTTATCAGCGAAAGGTTTCTCCTCTTTTCTGATTGCCCAGAAAAGGCCTCCTCATTTCTGTACCTATCATAGTCCACTCAACTGAAAGGCTACTTCAGAACTATATCTTTTCATCATCATGTGGAAAAACACAGCTTGACTCAAAGACTACAGCGTGTCCATCATCGCAACTGGTGGCCACGGCCATGTGCTTGCCTGATGTAGAAGACGTGAGTAATCTGTCAGTGTGTTTACGCTACATTCAGGACCAGCCTCATGGAAAACTAACATTGCTTCTACATATTGATGTGTTTTCACTTATTAAAAACATCATGTCATCTGCAGTTTGATCCCTCAGTTTTACCATCGATGACTTTCACACTTGGTCATTTCCCCCGGTCCTGCTTGCAGTCAGGATTCAGACATGAATGAGTACCGGATTCGTCATTCTGCCACAGATGCAGAAAGACAAGAGAAACTGTGGCCTTTCAAAATGAGGCTGCTCTGCATGCTGGCTGAAACATTTGGCAATCGCTTTTGGTACATGTGTCTATGTGTGTAACTGCGGCTCTGCTCCCAACAGATTCATGTCCAAGAGGTTCAGGAAGAAGGACCTCAGAGAAAACTACTGTCGCAACCCAGACAACTCCACCGTTGGCCCGTGGTGCTTTACCACTGACCCCAGGCCACACCTCAGACACCAGGAGTGTGGCATACCACAGTGTTCACAGGGTAGGCTGCACACACACACACACACACACACACACAACACACACAAAATAAGTCTGTACACATCTGAGCAGACATTCATCTTAAAATAATGCCCATTTCACGTTGCAAATTGCCTCACCAATTGAAGCTGGATAGTCTGAAATGAGCTGTAGCAAATTAGGCAATCACACAGTACCTTGGACTTAAGCAACGCTGGCTGTAACTGCGCTTTGCTCTGCATCTGCGTGTGTGTATGTGTGTGGGGCGCAGGTTTTCTGTATTTGCCGGGGCCAGCTGCAGTGGTTTCCAGGTGTGTGGTTCAGTTTATGCTGTCTTCTCTCATTCCATCAGGTTCAGGTTTTGTAAATGGTATGGTATGGTGAACCTAAAGAGGCTGGTGCTGGAATGTTAGAGTATATTAATCTCCTGTCGTTTCCTGTAGATAAAATGTTAACCATTTCATCCATGTGTAGAGGGAAACTGTTCGAGTTATGAGTCTGTATGAGTAAAACTTTAAGATTTATCCGGTCTTGATTAAAAAGAAATACTTTCCCACCGTTGTTTCAGCCTCTACATTATATCACACAATATTACTGTCAGGCACTGATGTCTCCCTGAAGAAAGGGATGATAATGACCTCTGTTATCTAATCCCTGGGGATTCGTGCTGTCAGAGAGGTTGTTTCCTCTGCATGTATGACACTGGATCAAGTTAATGAGGAACCAGGCTGTGGTTCGATAAGACAGGATGGGAATCTCTCCAGCTCACATATGGTGTCCCGCTGGGTTATCACAACTTGTACAACAGAGGCAGGTTTTTAGTTTGATAGAAACCCTGCCTACATTCAGAAGAAAATGACTGGAAGGGTTTCTCCAAAAATTAGCTGTCCCTAATAGGAAACACACACACAGACACGCAAACATGACGTGCGCAAACACACATACACCCACAGCCAGTGGTATTAAATGTGCTCCATCATAACAGCAGTGGACTCATAAACATCTGTTTCTCATCTGCATGCTCTCTGTTGTTTACACTAGACAGTGTGCACTGCTCACCAGGCAACAAATGGTGCCTTCTCTACATCAAAGAAACTAGAGCCGTCATTAGTGTGACACTTAATATACGTGTCCAAACATTAAGTGTGTGTATATAGTGTCTGAACTTAAGGGAGATCTCCTGAGTATTTATGAAGGGTTTTATTGCTAAATGTTGCATAACAATTTAGGGGCAGAAAAGCATGACTTAAAATATATTAAAATGGTCAGTCCTCTGTGTTCAAAGTTATTGCTTTGTCAAGCTATTACTACTAAAAGTTCCATAATTTATTGTCATACTGCACTCCAAATAAATTGTTTGGAAGTTGTTTTTTGTCAAGTGGTAAGTGTCTCATTGTGAAAGCAAAGAGGGGATATTGACTTTCTGATTCTGTTCCTCTAACCTGTTCTGTTCTGTGCGTGTTTGTGAATGTGTGTGTCATTGCTGCATAGTTGAGTGTATGAACTGTAATGGGGAAGATTACAGAGGACCCATGGACCACACAGAAAGTGGAAGGGAATGCCAGCGCTGGGACCTGGATGAGCCCCACAAACACCTGTACCATCCTAAGAGGTAAAAACACAAAACACACACAGTGACACACATGTGCATCCGCATCACTCAGCATTGCACTAAATAGTGCATGCTCAATCACACTCAAGCCCACACACATGGACACATAATTTAACAGCAAAAAGAATGAGAATGCTTTATGTAATAGTAAGCTCAAACGGTAATTCCATGTGGCCGTGGTACACTAACTCTGGAGATGAAGTGATCTGGAGTCAGCCAGTGTGCCTTTCCCCAAAGGAACGCCATCAGAATGGATGTAATTGTGTGTTTTTTGCAGCACTATGCTGGGCAAATTCTTCATTCTGACTTAATTGGCTCAAATTCCTTTAAGCTCTCTGTAGATTATAAAGCTCTCTGTGTCCGGCTATAAGATAAGCTTACACCTATATTATTTTAGTTTGTATTGGTTTCCCTTACATGATCTTTGTTTGTCTATGTGTGCGTGCGTGGCTGCTGTGTGTGCGTGCGTCTGTGTCCAGAGAACGTTCCAGCTAGTTGGATGGCAGGTGGTCTGGATTAGTGGGGACCCGTTAACACATCCTTAATCATCCCAGTGTTTGTGTAAACGAGGCCCCAGACTGCTCATAGCACTAATGTAATGAGAGGGTCCCACAGCCTGATACTGCACGCCTGGAGGCTGGAGGCATGGAGAGATGTGGGACTTTGGGATGACTTACTGCAGAACACCTGTAGTGGTGCAGCCTATTATCTTCCTCACTCCCCTGAGCTCTGAGCAGATTCACAGATGGAGTCCTTGCACAGTTCCAGTTATTAATGTTTCAGTTGCGTGCAACGGTGAAACGTCTCTCCATTTATTCTCTGTTCTCATCAGGATTCAGAGGAAAAAAAAAATAGGAGTCTCTTTTCTGGTACCTCTGGGCTTTAAGAATAATGTGACAATTAGTGTTTTGGGCCATCATAGTCTCACTTTAGGTCAGAAGAGTTGTGCTATGGCTCATGCAAAAGTGTGACAGTTGTTCTGTGCACTGCTTTTCACTCTTGTATAGTTTTTTCCCCTATATACTAAGGTTTTATATGGTATGTTTTGTGTTAGGTACCCTGACAATGGCCTGGATGATAACTACTGCAGGAACCCAGATGGACGCCACAGACCATGGTGCTTTACCACGGACCCAAACACACCCTGGGAGTACTGCGACATCAAAGTTTGTGGTAAGCATGCATGCATGTTTGTTTGTGTGTGGTTGAATGCATTAGCATTTATCATGCATGTTACATAAAAAGTCTATGCTTGTCCGTACGTGAGTGTGTTCGGGTGTCGTACAGGCCCGTGAATTTAAAGCTTCCTGTACCTTTCATTTTACCACGCCTTTCCCTCTCATTGGCTGATACTATGGAATACACACAAACACACACACACTCACATAGTTCCCCTCTTAGATTTGGCTCTCTGTTATGTCTTCTCTAATAGCCAGAGTGTTTATTTTTCCTCTGCGCCATGGGCCTGCTGTTTATTGTTCTATGCCAGCTCTTATATGTGGTGGTCAAACTGCACAGGGCTCAGTTAACCTCCTGTTACACATACAGACACAACACTAGGGTCATACACACTGCGCTACTAGCAGATCGCTTTCATTACACCTCGTACATTTGCCGTAAGCAGTGTCACTGATGTGTTAAGAGCGAGGTGCATGTGTCACATCTGGCTTTGTGCTTTGTGTGTATATACACTTGTAGTAAAGCAGCAGATACTGCATGCTCTTAGTTGACCTATAATCAGCGACGAGTCACCGAAACAGCCACTGTGGTCCTCAGAACATAAAACAGAGAGAGCACTGGTGTTTTTGTTGGGCTGAGCCTCTCTCTCCTGAGTCTGCGACTGGCCTGTTTGCCTGCTAGAATCATCAGCAGTCCTGGCACCATGTTTACTAGATGGCACTCCTCCATGTGGACCCAGTGATTCACTGTTCCCCCCCTGTTTTTTTTTCCCTTCTAAAAGCTGTCTCCCCCTCTGCACTGTCTCCATCTCATTCTCTCTGTCTCTCACTCTCTCTCCCTCTCTGATATGGGAGTTTGTTGGGAACAGACCAAGTTTACGACCCAGTTAGTCTTAATCAAAACAAGGCAGAGAGGAGAGCGCAAGAGACAGAGACAAAGTGTTCTTTTGTTGAGGCCTGCTCTTTTGTTTACTGTCACAACTGGTGCATATCTATTTTTGGACATATTGTATGCACAGAAATTGTCTGTTTTAGAGTCTTGAAGATTTGCAGCTTTACACACTGTTGGTTATAAACATGCACAATGTTCAGGCTAATGAACTGGGTATGCGTAGTGAGCAACTCCACTATAAAGAAAAGTAGAGCAGATAAGATTTCATGCCTTGGTTTTTGGGTTGTTTTGTTTTTTTGTTTTTTTTCCCAGTTTTGGCCATGTCAGCCTCATTACACTGTTTTCTAAACCCGCAGAGAGAGCAACTCTGTGGAAAGGCAGGTGGTCAAGACATTGAAGCTGTTCAGCTATTTATCCTGTCACACTGAATATCTCCTCAGTGCTAAATCATTTTCTATTCATCATTGCTTAAAATTGTTTATACATGTACAATATCAACAACCTGATTATAACACTTAAAGATCTGAAGGTAAAAGACACCAGAATCTTTGGGCGACTGATGAGGAGATAAATCCTGCATCATGTGATTTTACCTTCTGCAATGGGGACCCCCACATCACGCGTGCGAGTTGAGGAAACAATAATAGACGCGCAGGCAAAGAACAATGGAGAAGAAATGTGCAGTGCACCATGCGTGTCAGAGTATAATTATATTATAATCTATGGTCCGGTTCATCAAGGTTTCAGTGCCCTGCCACAGTTCATCTGAAGTTCACCCGGCTCTAACTCTCACTGCAATCCACGTTTCCAACATCTCTGCATCCACCATTTCAACTAAAGCGGGCTTTCATCCATGTTTCTGCCTTTCCCATGCAAGCCTGGAAATTAGCAAGAGAAATTATTTTTGATTAATGTCCTTTTCCATTACAGTCACTATTAAAATTAATGCTGACCTGGAATTTTAGAGATTTCCTATTGTGACACACCTGTAATCAGAGATCACCTGTTGTTTAGTTTACTTAGTCATTCAGTTTTTGTGTATGTTGAAGTAAATAAGTCATAAGGTGGTGGGTGTTTAGTTTTTGAGGGTTTTAATAATCTTAAAGAGCTTTTCCCAGCTTAATGTTTTCACGGTTGACTTATACATAAATTGCCATTTTAATGCCTCTTTCCATTTATACCATATGCCTTACACTGACTCTCAGCTTTTTAATTCTGAACATGTCCTTCAAAGACCAATGAGTCGACGTATTTGAGAAGAGCGGTCTGTTTTGTAAATGTGGAAATACAATGTTTGTTATTTGGAGTTCTGTTGAAACGCCTTTCATGTTTCAGCTATAATGCCACAAGATTTAGAGCCTTGACTACTTAACTTGTTTTTTTATTGGCTTGTAAAACCTTTATACAGTTGGGTTGTTTGAAAAGGCTGAAGAACTATGTTAAGACCTTAATCAAAATATTTCCCCAATCTTGGTAGCTGTTTGAATGAATACACACATGGTATATGTTGACCAGTCTTAATGTGTTTTTGCTCTTTTGCAGAAACACCCCCTAAAAGTAATGTGGTGGAAACAACTGAGTGTTACCACGGCAGAGGAGAGGGTTATAGGGGGACAGTAGACATTTTGCCCACCGGACTTACGTGTCAGCGCTGGGACTCTCAGTATCCACATAACCACACATTTATACCTCAAGCCTACCCCTGCAAGTGAGTCACACTCTCACATACAGCAAGACACGCATCCACTCACTCACCCACCTGCATGCACTTAAAACCGAGCAGATTACTGGATGACTTTCCCCGTGTTTTCCAGGGACCTGAGAGAAAACTACTGTCGGAATCCAGATGGCCAAGAATTCCCCTGGTGCTTCACTACGGACCCAAGAGTCCGCACAATGTTCTGCACCAACATCCCTCAGTGCGGCACGCAAAACAAGCCTGTCAGTGGTGAGAGGCTCAACAGCTTTATCTGACTTTCGAAACAGCAAGGGGGAAAAAAATTATTTTCTCTGCATCTGAAGCAGAGAAAAGTTCTACATTTTAATATTTTGTGGACCGCAGAGTTCACATCAGCCCCTGTAACCACACGTATTGGCTCGTAACCATGTTTTCTCCGTCCCTACGGAGATCTGCAGCCCTATAGGACTGTGGGAAGGAGTGACCACCTCGCCTCACATAAACGAACTCTGACAGCAGCTCAGGATCGTCAGGTCTCACTGGACAGTGAAAGATGGAGTAGAAGGATTAGTGCTGGATGGGATTCTTTCTGGGATAGCAAGAGATTTGGAAGTAAAAGACGAAGATCTATGGCTGAGTACACAAATGCAAATTTCCCAGGGGATTTTAGGGATATGTGACCTTGCATTGGGATTATAAACCCTCTCTGAGGTTGTGCTGTGGTCTACCCCTGAGGGTTGAATACGTTCCCATATAGAAATGAGATGCAGGGTGGTAGACAGCTTCAAAACCTCATTTATGGCCCCTGTTTTTTCTAAGGCATCAATACGGATGACGTCTTTGTGTTCCCAGCTCTGCATTCTAGATCCAGTGACAACCACGATGGCTCACAAACAAGGGGTTGTGTTTATTCATGTGTGTATCATTGACTAGTCCACTTTATTTAAATAGTTTCCAGTCCAATAATACTGTATGGCACAAAAAACTATTGTTGTGGTGATGAAGGTTTATGAAAGTTTGGTAATGCCGTCTACTGCCTATTGTGCCTCTTTTTTTGTTCAAAGCTGTTTGGTTGCACAGTTATGAAGTATGTGTCTAGAATGTCTGTCTCATTTTATTTCTTCTCTGTGTCCAAATACAGACTGCTATGAAGGCTTTGGGGAGAATTACCAAGGAGAGCAGTCAAGGACTAGATCAAAACTTCCCTGTGCTCCCTGGAGAGACCACAGCAACAGGTCGGCCCACTGGATCCCCGCAACTTTCTAACCTAATAACTTTCCCAAACTCCACTCTGATGTGCAAAACAGACGCACACCATCAATAAGCTGCAGACAGGTGTCTCTGCCTAAAATAGAGATCAAGATGCCACACGGCTTAGTACACGTACCCCCAAGAGAGGGAGTCTAACATAGTGTATAAGTTTTTTTAAAAGCTCGGTGGGATCAAAGGAAACTACTGATAATCGGCAGAAAGTATGCAAATTTCACGGGCTTCAACAGGAGAAAGAGAAATTGTGAAGCTTGTGCATGGCAGCCTCGGTGTGCAGGGGAAATGCGTCTGTCTTTTTCGAGAACCATGTGTGCGAACCTGAGACGTGGTGGTGAGTGCCCTATTATTGACCTCTGGTTAAGTCTTATTGTTGTTAGCGAACCAAGTGAGGCCTCTTGTGTCTCAGCGGAGAAAACGGCTCCTGCGGGTGCCGTGACTAGCCTCTCCAGCATCTTCTAATGGCTAGAGAAGTGTTTCCCTGAAGATGACCTAACTCAGCAGGAATGACTCCCAGTGATAACTTGGCTGGGGGATATACACTTCACTCCTCACCTTTGACCCCAAGCCCCTCCTTTGTAGGAACACTTCAAAGCCAATCGGCTCTGCCGCTTTGCTCCTGCACAGGGGTCAAAAGTCAGGGTTAGGGAGTCACAGTGAGAGCTGGCTGTTATGCTAGCTGCTTGAAGGACAGCACACACAAAACATAGATTTGAATCGTTGTGACTCAGTACCCAGCATCCCTGTCCTTATTCTCCCTTTTCCCCTTACAATTCTCCACCTCTCGTTCAAGTAATTCAGTATGGGAAAGAATTCTGTTTGTGGTTTTACAATTCTTATGAGAATACCCTCGTGTGGGATAGGTCTGCATGAACATGTAGTAGATATGTGAGTGTAGGTGGATGCATACTCTCTCAGTGAGTAATTCCTTTGCAGATCACCTTTTTATCTTGTCCGGGGGGACAGAGCCTACACAGCTGTGTAGTTTGACTGTCCAGATCCTATCGGGCTAAATTCGTTCAGCTTTTATACTAATGGTTATAAATCACCTGGAAATCCTTTTTAGTTTCATCAAAGAATTATCTGGTTAAAGGGGAAAAAAAGCTTTCCCTTGTTTTGAAAACTGTCTTGGGGGCTTACTGGATGTTGATGAAAGATAAGTTATTGGAGCTTTTTGTGTTTGTGTGTTTGTCCAGTGGCGAGAGGGGCATGCTGATGGCTGCCCTCGAGGGAAACTACTGCAGAAACCCTGATAAAGACAAACACGGTCCATGGTGTTACACCAACAACTCTGCCATTCCCTGGGACTACTGCAATGTAAAGCCTTGTGAGTGTACAATACCTTCACACAATCACACAGACACACACACAACCAGGGAAAACAATCTGTGAGACTGTGTGAAATTGAAAGTTTGTCATACATCATTCTGGATCTAAGACAAAGACAACTTAGACTTGTTTGCACACTGACTGTCTCACACACACACACACACACACTTTATCTGCAGTGTGTAGATCTGTCTACAATCGCAGGTCAGTGTGTGTCAAAGGAGATTCACAACTCATCAGGAAGACAAGGGAGGGCTATTCCCACATTAAACTTAATGTTAACTATGATGGATTACATAACATTTGCAGGTCATGTTAGAGTGCTAATTTGTTTTCTGTGTGGAAAGAATGGACCTGGAAGTAAGTATATAGAAACATGTTGGTCTTGCTTTTTTTTAATGGTCAGCAGAAACACTAAAAAGCTAGAAGTTGCAAAAATAAATAGTGTGGTCTTTTAAGGCTTGGCTTACATCCAATCAAAGCTCTCCAGATAAAAAAATAAAATAAAATATTGTGACATGACAGATATACACCAGGGATCTGATGGCTGATATTTACACCCGTGTGAGGTCGCTCCTTATCTTGTATCAGTTAATACTCCTTGATCCCTTATTTGTCTCCTCTCCTCTCTGCAGGTGATGCTTCGCAGAACACCATTCCACTGGGTGAGAGCCTCTGTCAGCTCGTCTGTCTGTCTGTGTTTGCGAGTGGCTCAGCTGTTGATCTGTACTTGATAGCCTCTAAGTCAAGCAGTGGTGGTTTCAGAACCTGATGGAGGCCTTTATTTATGTCCAGCCATTATGGTGCATGATGCAGAACATTATGTTGACACCTTGGAATCTGTTTCTATTTTGTTGTATGTACTTACAGGAGTCTGTGTGTATGTCTGTCTATGTGACTCATTCTGTTGCGCACAATAACTCAAGAACAGGGGATGAGGCCGTCACTGTCTTGATATATAGAGTTCAAAATTAAACCTGTGTGTCACATGAACATATTCAACAATCATCTTAATTAATGGCCTCATCTGTGCAACTGGTTATGTTTCATATATAATTATGATTACGGTGGATCATTAGGCAGCTCATGTGCCTGCTGCATTACAAATGTGTAAACAATATGTTAAACTTGATTACAGTATTTATGTCTTAAAATTAAATGCATGTTGTTTAACCTGTGGTATATTGAACTCTTTGCGTGTTTGTGTGCTCGTGTGTGTGCGCCTCTGATTTTCTAGGTGAGCTGTCCTCTGTGGGGTGTTTTGTCCATAAAAGAACCAGGATTGTGGGAGGAGGTCCGGTGGGCATATCAGACGGTAGCTGGATGGTCAGCATACAGAAAGGGTACGGCGGTGCATTTGATATTCCACACATTTTTCTTCTACCACTGAAGAGGAACAGTAGGCCATTCTGCCCCGGACCACTCTTGAATTCATAAAAGTTTCAGGAGAATTGTTTTGTCCTTTTCTTTTTGTTTACACTTGAGAGTTCAAATGCAGTTTTAGAGGCCTTTCCGCTATGCTCAGAAACATATACAAACATGAGCAAATGGGTGTTTTAGATTTAGATTTTAGCATTTATGACATTTGTAATCCATCAGTTGTAGAGTAATTGAAGGAAGCCAATTACTTGTCATAAAGGGCCATTTTGAGTGGTAATAAGCCCATAATGACAGTACCGCTTTTAGTAGGAAATGTATAAAACTCCAATAAGCCCTTCAGATCACAATTCTACAATCCACTCATCTAAAAGTTAGCATGGCTGTGTGTTAATGATATACATTATGATAAATTATACCCATTATTAATTGTATATATTTTGGGAACAGCTGAATTTCTGTGATGTTTGACAGTTTTTCACAATGACAGAATGAGTTCATACGTAGTGTTTCACAGCTCATGATGTCTTAAATCAAATCAGAGGCCTTCATGTGCCATTCGTATTTGTGCTCTTTTCAGCTCCGTGCACTGGTGTGGAGGTTCACTGATACGAGAGGAGTGGGTCCTCACTGACAGACAGTGCTTCTCCTCATGGTAACTTCAATGCTCGCTGTCTGTTAATCTCATTTCTTTGTTTTTGCTTGAGCCTCGAACTGCCCGCGCATTTTTCTTTCATACCCTCAGTGTATTAAGGGCAAGATTTATGTGTTCAGTTCGTATGTATTTCTCCCTTACTCTCTTTCAGTTGCTACTGTCTCTCCTGATCAGTCTGCGCTTGTAGAAAATATAAATGTGAAATGTTTTATTAAGTCTTAACTCTGTCTTCTGCCTGTCCAGTGTTCCAGACCTTAGTGAGTATCGAGTGTGGCTGGGAGTCTCAGATATTGGAGAGGATGCTGCCGACTTGTCCAAGAGGCAGGAAGTTCGCATAGCTCATGTGATATGTGGCCCTGAGGGCTCCAGTTTAGCCCTCATAAGGCTGTCTAAGTAAGTACCTGGAAAACTAATCTCAGAGATATATTGATATATATGTGTATGCCTGTGTGTGATGTTGATCATGCTTTGTGCTTTCTGTGTGCATTACATTTGTCAAGGCCGGCCCTTCCTGCAGACAATGTCCATACAATTCAGCTCCCTGTGGCTGGATGCTCTATCCCAGAAGGAACAGTGTGTAAAATGTATGGATGGGGAGAGACCAAAGGTACTGATATCTTGTATTCTACCTTCACTACAACTGCTGCATACATTTCTACCAGGTCTCCCAGTTTTGCAATGTATTGCATTTATATTGCATTTCTCCTGCAGTAGTCCTGGGATGTTGTCAATCATCTCTTTTTTAATATGGTATAAGCCAGAGGTAGGCAAACGTATACTATAACACAGTCCTTTAAAAAATAACTAGTTACTGTATACGTTAGGCCATGCATTTCTCAACTCTGGGTCAGTGCTGCTCATTGGGTGACTTATATTAAATCATTATATATTATATGCTGATACAATGTCAGATATACATACGGTATAACGGATGATTGATATTTTTAATAAATGTTCAAATGTGTTATGATTGCTATATAAACCACTAAGACCTTCTGTGCTCTTGAAAATAGATATTTGCTAAATATGATATAACATGATATATCACATTTATGTTATATTACAAGATCATGCCAAAAAAGGTAAGCGTTCCACACTACAGTGAAGATTCAAGATTTATTATTACCATATGCATAATGATTACATGGAGTAGATGCTGGCAATGAATTCTTGAGTCTCTGGCTTAAACAATGCTTAATCAATGAAGAGAAAGAGAGACAATACATGCAAAAGAAAAATAGATATAGAACTAAAATAAAAAAATCTTAGCAATAAAATAAAATAGACCTAAATTAAAAATAATATGACTAAATATAATATACAACTAAAAATATACACAATAGAGTACAGAAATATTGTCGAATTACAAAGGTGCAAGAATTCAATAGTGCACTTAAGTGGAATTTAACAGACTTACTGCTTGGGGGATGAAGCTGTCCCTGAGCCTGCTGGTGCGGGCTTGAATGCTGCGGTACTGTCGGCCAGACAGCAGCAGGAAAAACAGTCAGTGACTGATTGATTGGGGTCTTTTATTTTGGCCTTCTTCCTACACTGCTGGGTGTAGAGGTCCTCCATGGACAGCAGCTCCATCCTGGTGATGTGCTGCACAGTCTTCTCCACCCTTTGTAGAGCCTTACGGTTGAGGGCGGTAAACAGTCAGGATCCTCTCTATGAGTCACCTGTAGAAGCTGCAGAGTATCCTTGAGTCCATGTTGAGCCTCCACAGCCTGCGGAGGAAGAAGAGCCATGCTGTCTGGCTGACTTTGTGACAAAGTCAGTGTGGTGAGTCCAGGTCAGGTCCTCGCTGATGTGAACCCCAAGGAACCTGAAGCTGCTGATTCTCTCCATTGTCCCATTGATGGAGAGGGGTGGCATGTTCCTCTCTCTGCCTCTTCCTTAAGTCTGGAGGTTGTTGTCCCGGCACCAAGATGTCAGGGCTCTGACCTTTTTGTAGACTATCTCATTGTCGCCAGTGATCAGGCCGATGATGGTGTTGTTGTCAGCAAATTTGATGATGGTGTTGGAGTTCTGGGTGGCCCACACAGTCATGCGTGAACAGGGAGTAAAGCAGAGGGCTGAGCACACAGCCCTGAAGGGTCACCTGGTGTTCAGAGTCAGGGTGGAGAATGTGATGCTGCGTATCCGCACAGCCTGGGGTCTCCCTGTCAGGAAGTTCAGGATCCAGTCACAGAGGGTGGTGTTGAGCCCGAGGTCTCTGAGCTTGGTGACAAGCTTGGAGGGCACGATGGTGTTGAATGCTGAACTGTAGTCAATAAACAACATTCTCTCATATGTGTCCCTCTGGTTCCAGGATGGGAAAAGGGCAGTGTGGAGGGTGAAGGCGATGGCATCTTCACTTGACCTATCGGGACCTATCTTGACCTGTAGGCAAAGTGAAGTGGGTCCAGTGAGTCTGGGAGGGAGAAGGTGATGAATGATTTGACTAACCGTTCAAAGCACTTCATGATGGTGGAGGCAAGTGCTACTGGACGGTAGTCAGGCAATGGATTTTGCCTGGGAACAAGGACAATGATGGTCTTCTTGAAGCATGAGGGGACTGCAAACTGGAGCAATGACATGTTGAAATTGTCTGCAAAGATGTCTGCCAACTGATCTGCACACACCTTGAGAGCTCGGCCTGGGATGCCATCATGTCCAGGAGCCTTAGTCATGGTATTTGCGATGCATATGCTCCAAAAGAACAGAGGAAATGAAATTCGATCTTTTTACTCTTTCAGGCACCGGCTATGATGACGTACTGAAGGCGGTCAACTTGCCCATTGTCACTAATGAGAGGTGTAGAGAGATGCACAGAGGGAACCTCCACATCACCAACACCAAGATCTGCGCAGGAGGCAAGAGGAACGAGGGAGTGTGTGAGGTAAACTGTTACTTGTTCATATTCTCTTCCTAGTGAGGTGTTTTTAAATTTAAATGTGAGGCTAAATGTGAGGCTAAATAACAGTTTCAGTGATCAGATGGAAAACTCCACGCTAGAATTCATATGGCGTGCTCAGTCCTTATTGCTACATCAGAACAGACGTTTAGACCTTTGGATACTAATTATTCCCAGTGTGCATTTTCGAAAATATTAGCACCTTGGATCAACACACAACTTTTAGTTTGATCCACATCTCAAACAAATGTTCTTTGAATCTGTCGGCTTAGCGCTCAGTCTGTTGTAAATAGAGCAGCTGGAGCCTGTTGCACCAAATTTCATCAGCGATCAAAGCCTTGCTTTTGTGGTTTCCAGCTTTGGAAGAGAGCTGTCCATGTTCACGATTACTGGTGGCACGCTCTGTCACCGATACTCTCAAAACACACTTTGCTGTCATTTATCCCTGTCAAGAATTTTTCAACCAGTGACGTAGAAAAAATTTGCTATCTATTTCTTCTTTTTGCAGAGGGATTATGGCGGCCCTCTTGTGTGTCAGGATGGTGAGATCAAGGTTATTGTGGGAGTGAGTGTCCATGGCAGAGGCTGCGCTCGGGCCAACCAGCCTGGCATCTTCATTAACGTGCCCTTCTACACGCAGTGGATCTACAAGGTCTTCAAATATTACCCCAACCCTGAGAGCATCTAGAGACTCAGTAAAAAAGAAAAAAAAGGTCAAGTAGAAAAAAGTCCAGCAGTGCACTCACGACACCTGGTTTCTATGTTGCTCTCACCTGCATAGCCCACAGGATGCACTCTTAGTAGATGACTAAGTGGGAAACACTGTGATGTAAGATTTTAACGCATCATAAAATATACCATACTGTCATTCTCTTATTGAGGATAATTATGAAGAGCAAAATTTGATACTGTTCATATCTTACATAGAAAATGGACTGCTAAAGCAGCTAATAACAGTAACAAAAGAAGGATGTGTTTGGTTTGGATTGGGAGCAGACCTATATTCATTTTCATCCATATGTCACGGTTTTCTTTTCGTAGCAAAATCCACCAGAGTGGTATGCGTGCATGTGAATACTCTTGATTCCTGGCATTACTTGAATATTTTAAACACCAAAGTGCAGTGGTCCCTCTCTAGAGTACATGAATGGGCCACTTAGAAAACTATCTAGTGGTAGGGCAGTGTTAAGGGCACTCTTACCAAGCTCCATGCATCCCCAGGTGCTCAGAAAAAGTGGTCCTTACTGTACATAGTATTTTAATGAGTGTATTTGTGACACTCTAAAGGTGATTTGGGTCTTATAGATCTATGACATGAGGAATGAATGTCGTCGTAGGCAGTTAAATCATGTACAGTGTGTTATCTACATTTCAGCTTTCAGTCACGGTTTGTCAGCTATAAGGAAACGTCCAAATAAACTCCATTTCCAGTATTTCTGTTATCTCGAAGCCACTGACTGTATATATGTACATGGTCTTTGCATTCTGTGTAGATGACAGGAAACTATAGCTGGTCAGCCTATATAGGATTTGGATAAAAAGAGCAGAAAATGTAACATTCATGTGTACACACAAGCTCTCCGTATGTGTTAATTAATTGCGAGTGTGTGCACTTGTTTTTGTATTATTTTTTTCTGCAGAGGTGTCAATATGCAAAAATGAAACTGCAGAAGGAGTGTGTGTATGTGTGTGTTTGTGTGTGTGAGAGAGAGAGTCTGAGGCAGAGCTGAATGAATTATCCTCTCCCCACACTCAGACCTTGGCAGACCTCCAATTCCAATCCACTCTGGATATTAGCGTCACAAAGTCTGTCACTTCAAACTTTTCATGGAAAAGATGGGAAGGTCTTTGTAACTGCATTGTCTGTAATGGATGCTTCACTGAGATGACTGAATGGCCCTTGAAACAAATTAACACATCTCTTTTAGTGGTGCAAATGATTGAGATGGCTTTATATTATAACTACATTATGTTTGTATAAGAGTGAGAAAATGGTTGTGTGTGTGTGTTTGTTTGTGGGTGTGTGTGCACTGAAAGATGCTGCAAGCTGCTACATTCTACAGGTTGTACAGTACTGTCTCATGTTCTCTGTATAATGTACATTCACTATAAATTCCATGTCATCTATTCCAATATGCTAAATGTTAAAGCCAATGTCAGCCATTATTTGAAATGTTTTATGATGTCTGTCACTATATTAAAAAAAAATTTTAATCTAAGTGTCGCCTCCGTGTCATGATCTAAATGTCGCATTTTTTGAATGCCCTATTTGAGTGTTCTGAATGCAAATGTGTATTGTCTGAGCCCTTTCTCCTGCTTGCTAATTAAGTCAAGGTTGTTGTGCTTCCCAACCAGAAGATGGCACCACAGTAGCACAGAGACTATAAAGACATGTCAGTAATGTTGCTAATCTATCTCTCTCTCTCTCTCTCTCTCTCTCCAACATATATGGTCCCAATCCTCTTACATGCACACAGAAGCACATACCTGCTGTACACACAGCATCCATCTCAACATTGTAGCTATACTTGATCAAATACTACAAATAACAGGAAGGCAGTACTGTGCTGTAACCCTATTCAGAGTTTAATAGACAGAGAGTAAAAGCTAGACATGAGTGGCATGAGAGCGTAGCTGTAGATGTGTGTGTGTTTGTGTGTGTGTGTGTGTGTGAGGGGGTGTGAAGCAAAGAGAGTGAAGCTGAAAGAGTGCAGGAGAGCAGGGACTGAGAGCTGGAGATTAATTGTGAATCCATTGATGCTGTATTAAGGAACCTATGGAGCAAGCAGAAAATATACAGGGATTGACATTTTCTGTTGCTATGCACACTGTGTGTGCTGATGCTGACACACACACACATACAGTACACACACACACACACACACGTATACAGTACACACACACACACACACATCACGCCAACAGAGTGCCCTGTGATAACAGATACTGTAGAAGCATCAAAGGGAGATGAAGTGTAAGAAGTTTGCTTTCATCTGCAGGTTAGCTGGATGGACAGAAAGACACAAAATGTAGATGTAACCAAGGAGACTGACAGAAGGACAACTGTGCATGCACACACGCGCGCACACACCCACATATGTATACAGACTGAGTGGTGGACTTGACCCTGGCTCAGTGCACCATGAGATCTACAGCATACATGAGGCTAATGATCCAGAGAACATGGCCTGTGTCAGGGCTGTTCAGGCTGGCGTGAAAGCATTTGAGTGTGTGTGTGTGTGTGTGTATGCGCGTGTGAGTGTTTGACAGAGAACAGACTGAAAAAGGCATATTCACTCATACACCAAAAGGCTTTGTTTTTCAGTGTGTAACCTAATTCAGCCAGGTTTTGTGGTTAAAAATATGTTCAAGTTTATATACGAGCATATAATTGACTGATAAAACAGTCAAATGTATCATATCAGGATTAACCCATTTAGATGTATCATTGCTTATTGGAGGGGGTCCCAAAATAATAATTATGGCATCAATGATTCTGGAGAGCCATGATCATCTAACTCCATTTAGAAAACATTTTAGAAAATTCTCACTTAATGTCTTGCAGAAAGACATGGATTCATACTTTTACAAAGAATGGCATTATACTGCCATCATGTAGTTATTTCAGCATAATTTTGATCGATTTATTGTAATTAAACACAACAAAATGTGTTATTTTGGGATCATACCGCTGTGGTAAACCAGACTGATTCAGCTGACGTGTGACTTGCTAGATATAGTGAATATTTATTGATTTTGACATGCCAATTGGGAAACTACCACTCACCAGAGACAAATAGAGAGGTAAATATTTGCAGGATGTGTTTAAATGTGAATAAACACAAGTGATTCCGCAGGTTAAACTCACACAAATAACAAATAGCATCCATGTTATCCTGTGCATGATCACAAGTTGTTTAGCTCGGTCTGATCCACTCTGTTTCTTTCCAATTTACAGAGCCAGGGCTGTGTACGAACACCACTTTTCTTTCAGCGCACACACACAACGGTCAGCTAGCAGACAGTGAGGAGATATTCACTGAATTTGACAAAAAGTGTATTGGATTAAAAGTATGTACAAGTATGTATTCTTTCTGACCTCCATCTTATTTAGCACTTATTGTCAAATTTTGCAAGGGCCAAATTGAGAGAAGGGAGACAGGTACAGATGTTTTGTATAACGTCACAGCTGTTATTTTTCAGAATGCTGAAAGGTTGTTTTTTTTCTTCCTCTCATAAACCTGTAATGTGGTTTGTTACACACAGGGGACGAGCACAGCTTGTACCCTTTTCTGCTGTTCATGTAAGGGTGCATTCGGACCGTGGTGGGGTTATGGATAAATGTGGCATTTTCTGATAAATTTCAAACTAAATCTCTCGCTGGCTGGCAATTGAAATTCAAACAAAGTAGCAGGGCACTCTCACATGCTGCCACAGTTGGCTGATGACTGCATGCGGGGATCTAAGTGCGACTGGTGGTGTCTCAATCCCTTCATATGTGTGTGTTACCTGTGTGTGAGTGAGTGAGTGCTTGAGAGAGAAAGAGGGGAAATAAGCGCGAGAGAGAGAGACTGATTATTCCATGGAAAGGCTTTTATAAGCCACAGGACTCCTATTACAGATTATTGAGTTTCAGACTTAGTTAAGAATATCTTTCATAATCTAATTGGGTTGTCTTTGTAATGTCATTTAACCTGTTTTTAGGCACTCCCCTCTCTGTGGACTCTTCATACTCTTTGTGTGTGTGTGTGTGCACATACCTCCATGTGGCACGTGTGCGATTACTACAGCTGAGGCAGAAGAGTGTGTGGGTTAATAGTAAAGCTTTTAAAATGGTCCTTCCCGTATCGGCATATCATCCAGTAACCTGACACACCATCCTACCCTCACAAGATGATTCTCACTTTTCTTAGTATGTTCAGTTAAAAAGCACCGCACACGTCCCACCCAACAAACAGAAGATATGGGTATTGGCATTTTACACACTTCTAAAAGGAAAGAGTCTGTTTGCCTCTGACAATAACATCAGCTATATTAAATTGTAGCCTTTCTCTGGGGACTTATGAATGTGTAAGACATTTTTTCTCACTGCCTATTATGCACTTGCAGACTGTTGTGTCTGTTATTAAGATTCCAACCAACTTATGAAATAAGACTTTATTGAGCTTGCCAGAAATTGTAACTCAGAAACTCAGGGGAGGTACTCAACATACACAATGGAGCGCAATGCTCATTAAAATTAACTATCCAAATCAAACCGAGTGTTCAATAAACTTTTGGACTTCTAGAGACTGACTGACTGATTAACTGCCTCGATGACGTCTCCTTGTAGAAATGCTCATGCATGAGATGAGGCGTGCAGCAAGCAAACTCTAGGAGAAAATGCGCAGCAATTTATCATCGCTCAGGTGTAGTGAAATGAGTTCCTTTAAGCTGTTTTCGTTAACTTTTCCTTTGCAGTGGTGCATGATGTTGTTAGACTGTATAGTATTTGTTTTAGTCATTTCTGACGTGGATTATCTACAGCATGTTTGGGTTCATCCAGTGGGAACAGTTTTTTTGTTTTCCTATAGGTGCTGTTTTTTTTTGGTTTTTTTTTTATTAGCAATGGATGAAATAACAATGAATAGCTCAGTCACAGTGAACAACTGTCAGCAGTTGCTCTCAGCTCTACAGAGTGTTTTAGCACTCAACTCAACTGTTTTGGTTTTCAGGCTCACAGCTTCACCATTTTGGTCACCGCTCTCATCAACAATGTTTCAAGATACAGCAGGAGGACTTTTCAGCAGAAGAGCTCCACTCCACCTTACCACCACCAAATGGCACACAGACAAAACTGGAGTCTGGTGGTGAAAACAGCTGAGCATTTAGCAGCTAAAAAAGAGACAGACAGACAGACAGATAATATCCCCAGCAATATGTGGAGGTCAAAACAGAGCTACGAGTATAGCAGAATTATATCCCCCAGATGGCCAGACATACTACTTACAATGGATGCTAATGTGTGCCAAGTGTCTGCTGCTAAATGTACAAAAAGGCAGCTGTTTTTTTTAACATGCTCACCATGAAAACTTTATAAGTCATAATGTCACATAATGTGAATATTGTGTTCACAGCTTGTTGTGTTGATCCCAAGCGGCTAAAATAAAGCAGGCAAAATGCAGGCTGATAAATGAGGAGTTGTGCGTGATGAGCAGAGTCTGATGTCTTAAAATAGTCCCTGTACAGAGGGCAGATCCTTTTGATGAGGTAATAACATGACCTTTTCTCTGGCAAATTGTTTAGGCAGAAGTAGCAATTTAGATCTATGACGGGCAAAGCTGTCAAAGTTATCCATTCCAAGATTTTCTGGTGTGTAATGGGTATTTGATCTTCATGAGGGCACTCATGGCAATAGATATTTAGCACTGTTAGTGTTTTTTAAATTTGTTAAGAAGGGGTTGAAAATCTTGTGGTTGGAGAGTTTGAGCAAACAGAAAGCTGTGTCCTTGAATACACCTTGGAGATGTTCGCCGTTGACTAATATTTTCTTACTTTATACAACAGTGTAGAAAATATTTGATATTGATATTTGATTGTAAGGCAGGCAGGGAGGAGAAAGAGATAGGACAAGGCAGAGTCAATTATATCTGCAGAGCTGAAAAGTGAGCAATGATTTGTTTACAACCATCAGATGTGCAGTCACAAACATTAAGCCTCCATCATATTTGTGGGCACACATGCTTTTCAATACTGTAGCAGCTTGCTTTCCAATCACGCAACTAGATTGAACCAGACTTGCCAAGCGCTGTTTTATATTTCACATGAAAATCCAATTTTTAAGTTTATCATGACTCAGTCCCAGTTCTGGATCTTTTAGGAACAGTGATGAGTTACCTCGGCTTGGCTGGCTCCTGACACTTAGAAAAGTTAACTTGTATGCAAAAAGTCTCCGCTTCATATTTCTTCGTTCAGAAAATCAGGCAGAAAGAAGAACAAGTAAAGTGCTCTATCTTTGCTTAGCAACTGCTTTGCCAACACCCAGGAGAAACGCAGTTAATCCCCAACTGTTCAAATGAAGCTGCTGACCAGCCAGCAAATTGACATTATATTCATACTGGGCAGCAACCAGCTGTGGATACACATAAAATCCTGGACTTAGACTTAATTTTTCATAATACATCTGGTTAAATAAAGAATTTGATTTCTGGGGACTGGGATTGAAAAGTTCTGTCTCGGGCAGTATTTTTCACCAGCGCACACAGAATTTTGGTTGTCAAGCTCAGATAATTTAGTTTCACAAAACCTTGCCTGCGGTTTAATCTCCGTCCTTTTTTCATGACATCTCAAGGTCTGGATCAATGGGTGCGGTAAATCAGTCGCCGTGGCAGTGGCTGTGTTGATATTAATCATTAGTTATTCAATCAAGACCCTGGGAGGCAGCACAACAGACTGAGAGACAGGCAGGCAGGCAGGCAGGCAGACACACAGCAGGGTGAATCATCAGAAGGGGGGAGAAAGCTGGGGGACATTTAACAGTGTAGTCGGGGAGATCACTGAGTCTCAAAGTGACAACCAACTTCCAAGTTTATGCCCAGAAGTTATCCAAACAAAACTGTAAATTTTATGCATCTGGATTTTCTTCACACACATGTTGACACTGTTTTCAGACTTGATACAACACACTTGAAACTTCTGCACTCACAGCCGCTGTAGTTGGGTGTTTTGATTTCTGCTCGGACATCGTGCCACCAACGCCTGCGCCGTCTGTCATACGGTGCAACTTTTGCTGCGAGGGTTTCGCCAAATGACACGCTCTGCATAATCTTATCCATTATGCTGTAACATGCATTTTTAAAAGGAAGTGATCAGCCATTCCACCCATCTTTAGTCTGTCAATCTGTCTGACAGGTTTTCTGCCTCTTTCCCTTTCACCTTGCCACTATCTGTCTGAGTCTTTCTATCAGAGACGCAGGGATGTTTTATCTGGGTAAAGTACACCACAGTGCAGTAATATCTCCCGAGACAGCCAGGGAGCTGATAGGTATCACTCTACAAACAGGCTGTTCCTCCCAGGACTCCACACAGAGATAATGTGCTGCTTTCTCTTCCTCCTGTTTCCCTTTTTGTCTGTCTCTGTCTTTCACTCTATATCAGACCCGTCTTTTCCTTTATTCTTTCTGTCTGTCTCTCTCCGCCACTCTCTGTATGTATCTTTCTCTCTCTCTCTCCCTCTCTCTGTCTCCATCCTTCTATCTATCTCTTTCCGTCAGGATGATCTCATGGGGATAAAGGTGTGTTACCTCTCCCAGTTGGAGATTCTGCAGATATTAGCCTTCTGTGTTCTCTCTAACCCAGGATGGAATTAGAAACACCACCCCCTGCGTGAGCGCGATGTTGGCGCTGCACTCAGGTACAGTGGAGTTGCGCTGGTGCGTGTGGGAATAGGTGCGTTTGCGTGCGTTCGTATTGGGTGCCAGCCGTCCTGCAGTGTGTGTGTGTCTAGTGCGTCACCCTGCTTTCTCTGGCCCAGGTTCCCAGCTGTGTACGGCATATGGTAACCATGGGATACAGGCTACAGATAAGGATATGTATGCCACCAACTACCCTTTGACGTCATAGACCTCCTCTCTTCTCCGCCTTTCCTCATATATAAACATTGTTTTTTTTCTTTAACCCTCTTAAAGGATGCTGAGAAATAAAAACTGACTCTTAAATAAATTCACAAACAGTCAAGTAATCAGTGCAAGATGGTAAAATTTAATTCTGGCTTTGCTGAGAATTTGGAGATGAGAGATCCTTTTGATAAATCCACTATATTTACAGCTATTTGATGAAGATTTCTTTTTTTTTCAATTTTCAATTTCTTTAAATACTTTAAATGACATCTTTTAATTATTCTTTGATCAGACTTAGTCACTGATAACAACATTATTTAATATTCATCGGGTGTACAGACAAAACTAAATGTCATGTGTTTCAAGTAAATTTCATTTGATAGATATCTGTATAAATATGCGTGTGTGCTTCCACAGTTGTGTGCCTGTGCTCTCAATGGACACATTTTGAACTCTACTCACTAATCGCTGCTTTTAGATAAGGTCAAAGAGTGCTGGCCCAGCGCTGCCCTTTGAATTGGCTCACGGCAACATACTTAAAGTAATTTGTGTTCTGCTCATTTATCGAACGGTGGCACAGAAAACGTTTCCTCTCGCTCCCTTCTCCTCCTCTCTCTTTCTCTCTCTGTCTTTCGGTGACTCTGACTGAAACCCTTATCCCATGTGAATAATGTTGCATGGTGGCCTTTGAACTTGAGTAAAGAGAACGGTGCTCTGTGACGACAGAGTCTCCTCCCAACCACTTCATACAGCACAGGCCCCTCTCCTCAAGCAGAGACTGGGCAAGCTAACATGAGACCTTGGAGTAAAGTGCTGGGCTGAAGGAAAGACAAGAATGACACTGCAGGGTCTTACGGTCACATAGTCACATCTCCAACTAAAGCAAAGGGGACAAGCTATGGATCCAACTGCTTAAAGCCATTATGCACCTTGTCCATCCCCACGGCCTCAGCAAAAATGAGCTGAATGATTTTAGCTGTTAATATGATAATCAATTATACACGTGTCAGAACTAATGGCCCCAGCCAACACAAAAGGACATCAATGTTGAACTGAAAGACCAAAGGAATTATTAGAGGAAGCATTATTTCCCTAGGATACTAGAGAGGATTAAACTCCAGGGCTTGTGGGAGACTGGAATTGTTTTTCCTCTCCCTGGGGTTATCTCAGGTAACAACTATTCAAGTATTATTAAAGAGCTAAAAATGGCCCATACAGTTATAGCAACCTGAATTCAGGTGCCAAGGGGTATTTGCCTGTGTGTGTGGGCGGTGTGTGTGTGTGAATGTGTGTACGTGCATATGCCATGGTTGTGCGTGTGCCTTTGCATGCGTGTGTGAGAATGCCCTTGGAGACGTACGTGCACGTGTGTGTGTGGTGTTGTGTGTGCTGACCGAGGCAGTTGGTTAGCCGGGATATGTGTCTAAGAAGAAATCAGGGTGAGAAGACCTCCTTAAATGTGCACAGCTCGGCAGAAAACAACTTTGGCATTTGTGCTGGAGCACAGCAAATAAGCACCGATAAGTAGGTCTATTTTGTCACTGCAAACACTGCACATATTCCACTGTGTTGAGCAGTATTTTTTCAATGATTTTGTTGTGCATTTGAAATGCACAATCTGCTCCAAATGTGGTTCGTGTCTGTCACAGCACATGTTATCAAATCAAGTCTTTTATCTCTCCCTCTACAGTTTTTTTCCCCACCAGTCTTGCTAATGGCATTACCATGCTACGTCTTTATGTTGAAATGCTGGATTTAACAGACATGTATCTACACACACAGACAAACTCACACATAAGCGACAGCTCTCCACCACAGGGCACGTACACCCAGAATGCCTCCCTTCATGTGGATTGACCTCTTTCTTTTCGACTCCTCTCTGCTCTCTCTTTTACAAGCCCCCGCTTTCATTCAGCCATTCAGCCTTTTATTATAGCATTGACTGTGCTCTCTTTAAATGTAAACAAGATTTAATGTCTTCTCATGTAAGTTCATGTGTGGTGACACTGAGAGGCTGAGAGCTCTTTGGACATGGGGGAAAATCAGGTCAATCACCAATACTGCTCATTATCCTGCAGTATAATGGCAGACATCCACAGACATGGATGACATTTATTGCTACTCTGGTGATAGTTAGAGAGCAGAGCAGCAGCTGCGTCTTTGTGTCTGCTGAAGCTCGCAAGATCTATTAAGTATCTCTTTACATCGATGGTTGCCTCCTTGTGGACACACTGTACAGTGAATACAACCGTACAGTACATGTGTGAGTGTGTCCTTCAATCCCTTTTGGGCTGGTTTGAGTGAGCATGTGTCTACTGTATGTGTCTCCATGCATACATATGTACATGTGCATCTTCCTCTTCAGACCAGATCCTCTGTAATCTCGTCCTTACTGATCTGATGCGGGCTGAGTGCCGGCGACCTTGTGGAGCCTCACTGGTTCTTGATGCCAAACACACCACTGGCTTCACTCAGATCTCAGGCTGCTTAACTTCCCAGGTCTGCTTCTTGTCTTCCTTCCAAGGTGTCAGCACGAGGAGGACAATACAGCATTTGTTGCATGTCAGCTGATTAGCCCACCACTGTTGCAAAAGCCTTGCATCTTGGTAGAAGAAAGTGCAGATGTTTGTTTTAAATAAAATGTTGAATTATTTATAATAACAAATATCTCTAAGCTAACCAAAACACACTTTATTATGTGCTTTATTCTCTCTTATTAATCATGGCCCCTCTTCTGAGGCAGGAGGCAGACATGTGTCTCACTGAGTGCTGACTATGTGTGACTAAAGTTGATGTGAGTATTACTAGACAGCTCCACGGCTACCTGTGTTCTTGTCCCTCTTCCCTGGCCCGTTCCCCGGTGAGAGCCACTGAGTTCACCTGAAGTTCGCTGCACTCTGTGAAATCTTGTCTGTTGGCGTTTGTGTTGCGATTAGCCTGCCAGGCAGCAGAAAGCTGCAGGCCCTTGAGTACATGACTGATACTTTCTAACCCCCCCCCCCCTCCCATCCTTATATACTCCACTTCTCCCTGTAATGTTAGTTCTGGTTCCATTTTTTCACGGTCTGTTTGTTTGCAGGAGCGTCTTTTTGCCCCAGTGAGACTGTCAGTTTAGTTCATACCACTGATGGATTGGAGGAATGCCCAGTTATTTATCTCTCTTAGGGAATGGGTGGGGAGAACGGAGGCAAGATAAGCAAACATTGCTTACACCTGATCATTCTCATGCAAATCAGACCTGCAGAGATGTTATCTCTGAGGAGGAAATAAATGGCTGCATCTTTATTTATTTGGCATCATGTATTCAGCATCATTCATGATGGCATGTCTTGAGTGTCAGTGCCGCTTAATATGGATTTGGAGGCAAGTGACTACTATATAACATTGTGGTGTCCCGTAGTATCGTGGCATTTCTAATTGCATAATTTGAGGCACACTATCTGCTTAAATTTGTCTTTCCACTCTAATTTTCACAGAGACAGCAGGACCATACTTTGAGACCAAAACTGTGTTCATTATAATAATGTCAGGGACCCGTGCTTATGAATTTATAAAGAGTCTTGAATAAAACTTGGTGTCATTTCTTCATTTTGAACAACCACAGAGAAAAGCATCCCAACAGACAACCAAGGCTATGCAGTGTAATTCTAATATTAGGAAGCCCTCTAACAAGTTCTGTACAACAAGACAGGCCAGCCAATCCCTCTTGATGTCAGTAAAATAAAGTTAAATGGTCGCCGTGGGACAAATGTAAGGCACCACTCTCACACGCTTGTACAGTTGTGCAAGCTACATGCAACCCAAATGTTCTTATGTAACAGGCCACTGTGTAAACCAAGAAACACCGCCATCTTGCATGAGGATTTCAGGATACGGGTAGTAGTCACCGTCACCACAGATCAGGCTGACCGTAAGTAGAGTAAGTATAGTAAGTATAGTAAGTATAGTAAGAATAGTGAGTATAGTAAGTATAGTAAGGATAGTGAGTATGGTATACTGTTCACCCCAGTAAACTTTTTTTTAACCATTACAGGCATCTCTAAAACTTTAAAAACATGGACTGAGCCATCACAAGTCTCATCACCTGGTGGTGATGGAGTGGACACCTGTCTTATTTCATGAAAAAAGAAAGGAATAGCAATGAAGGGCCTTCAAGATGACTCCGAATCAGCTAACAGACATATGAAATGGCCATGTGTGGCCCCTGAGCGAGTCTTTGTTCAGACACCTTACTTTCTGTCACTGAAACAAACAAGCATTTCCTCTGAGTGTCTTAAAGAGGTTGGCTGCTCCACATAGCATGTTCTACATTGCTTATCTGTCATTTTAGGGTCAAGTGTGGATATGCAGAGATGTGATCTCGCAAAATCCATTTTTAGAAGAGAAATTTTAGAAACAGCTCAAACATCCCAACAACGTTATCACAGCCTCTTGGAGCACTGTATATCTTAAAATGAAAATGCCCAGCACAACCTTGGCAAAGTGTTTTTGCTTATTTAAACTATACACAGGGGCCAAAACTAGAATGAGAATATGGGTGATCTAATAGATCCATTTACACACCATGCTCTGATGCATACCTGTAATGTCCCTGAAAGGCTGAATGTTCCTCTGAAGGCATGCTGTGCCTTCTGTTTGTCCTTTGAGTCACAAGAATCTCTTTATTTGAGCAAGTGCATGTGTGTGTTTGTGTATTTGGCTGTGTATGTATGTATGTCTCTGCCTTTGTACACTATTGATTGGGCTTGGGCAGTTCTCACCGTTTCTGTTTATCATAGTTTTGTTTGAAGAGTCACATTGGCCCACTTCTCTCCTCTGACCAGCCTGCACCCTGTTGACCATTTGCCTTTCATGTTGTCTCTGCCTCTCAAAATAAGCCAGTGCTCTCTCCAGATAAGTGAGAATGTAATGTGTTATACAATATCTGCAAAAAAAGAAGAGAGAGAGAGAAACTGACCTTCAAAAACAGCTAAACAGAGTGGGACATGGTTGTACATGAGATAAAGAGATAGAGAAAAGGAAATATTAATAATACATATCTATTTGTCTTCTTTCAAGGTAAGGCATTGTGGCAATAGACAACTTTTCGACTCCACTACCTAGTGGTATTATTGGCACCGCTTTTGCAAAGACAATTCAATTCAAACTTTACCTCAGACTCACAAGAAGGCCCTTAGTAATCAAAAATTACATGAAAAATAGAATATATAAAACAAAGCCAACTGGACTGCTCTCCATTTTCCTCAGAGATTAAGCAAAGACCAACAACGCTGCACTTTTAAAATTTCTGTCTAAAAATGATCAATACCACTTTGGGAATAAGAGACAATGAAGAAGCATATTCACTCAAGAAGTAAAGTGAAACAGTCATAATGAGTATTCTTCATGGAAAAAAGTAACTGGGGCAGGGGTTGGTGTCATCAATGGACACATGAAAGCTATTTTTTTAGTATGTGTTGGAGACAGTGATGACATATTTTCTGTCTGTTGATTTTAAGTAGATCGATATGTTGGGCTGTAAGGCTGGTAGCTCACAGAAAGAAAACCATTCATAAATCAAAAGACAAGTTGATTTGGGTACTCAATGCAACTAAAATGTAGCGTACACAGATAAAAGCATCGTGCCA
This sequence comes from Scortum barcoo, assembly GCA_023238725.1. Classification (NCBI taxonomy): domain Eukaryota; kingdom Metazoa; phylum Chordata; class Actinopteri; order Centrarchiformes; family Terapontidae; genus Scortum; species Scortum barcoo. The sequence continues at coordinate 16,083,668 of CM041536.1, forward strand.
TCAGTTTGCCAGTGCAATATTCTATGTTTATCACACAGCAACAACACCAGGAGGTTGGCCAACTAACATATTACTGTGAGATGTATCCTGATAAGCTACACAATGTAAAAGTGTCAGCATTTCGTATTACAATAATAAACTTCCTTTGTGTCGTAAATCAAGCCTTCATTTTCTCAGGAGATCATACCCAGTGGGAGATGGAATTGCACAGTGAAAGCGAGGCTTAAATGGAACGGATCGAAACACTAGTGGTGTGATTATTCTGTAGTCATTATATTGTGCAATCAACATTAACTTCATAATGATAACTTAAAGCAAAAAATATATTGCCACTTTAAACAATAACATATAGCGTTTAGAGAGAGTGTAATTCTTTTAGGTGTCCTCATTTATTTGAATGAGGAACGTTATCCGGCAAGAATATCAAATACACTTCTGGTGTAACTTCTGGCTTAAGTCACATCATCATCTTAGATAAAAGATAAAATAACTTCCGCTGATGTCCCAGAGTAGTAAAATCTTGTCTCATTCTATCATAAAGCTACTATGACGTGTTTTGGTATCTTGCATTTTAAAAGAGTAATGGTTTTGGTGTGAACTGAAGCTCAGGTGAAAATAAAAAAACAAACAAAAAAAAAAAAACCAGTCAGATGTTGCACAAATAATTCAGAAATATAGCATCTTACATATCTTCATAACTCCCAGATCCAGAAATAAAGCAAGCAGAGCTGTTTCAAATGGACGGCAAACTCACGGTGTCAACGTGTGAGAACAATGAGACCAAATGTTTGATGATGTCCCTAATGAAACTTAATTCTGTAAATTAAACTATTTGAGGAAATTAGAGGTGAGAATACATTAACACGCACACACACACAGATACACGCGCGCGTGGGTGCAGCAGTACTGTCATTTTTGTCAGCCCTTGAGGCATGTGATTGGGTTGGATACAAGGCTGGCTACAGCAGTTGCCTAGTAACAGTGTGTGTGTGCTGGTGGGGTGTGGTCGAGGCAAGCTGGGGGTCAGGTTATAGAGATAATGAGTGTGCTCAATAGTCTTTACTTTATCGGTCAATTCTTGTCAATTACCCATTATCTGTGCTTCAGCGCTGTGTGATAGAACATTTCTATTGAACCACAGAGATATGACTGAAATTTCTGGAGGACATAATTGAATTTCTCTTACAGAACATCAAAAACATCTCTTTATACACATTGAGGGCATGCTTACTGTTGATAGCATCTAATCAGCTGATAAAAGTTATTAAATTGCCGCTATAACACTGTGGTGACAATGACTCCACAGAAATATGAGAAATTGTCAACTGTATCGATGACATTTTCAGTCAACTTGCCAAAAAGGCAATAGAGCAACCCTATATTTCTAAATATCGTCTCAAATGGTCTAGCCAAAGGATCCACAAATATCTGCTCAATAAACATCCTTCCAAACAAAACCATTCTAATCTATTTTTAAATAATAAAATAAAATATGCATTCACTGTAAAGACACACAATGCAAAAAAACTGATAGACTAACAAAAATGTTTGTTTTCTACAGAGCAACAACTGATCTAATAAGCAAACCATATCAACAACACGTAACCAGTCAGATTATCAAAAAGGCAGTCACCTCAATAAGTGACTGTTTTTGCTTGCCTTGCTTAGAGGAAAAGGTCAGCGTCACTCAAACATTTGTGGCTGAAAAAGTGAAGAAAGAAAAATGCGACTTGCGCTCCAATGAATTGTCATGTTAGGTCAGAGTATCAGTTTCAGTCGTGTTTGTTTTTTGTCCTTCTTGTGCTTGGCTGTGAACTGCTGGCAAGCTCAGAGGTGTTCAAAGCAGGATTATGAAGCCAGATAACTGCAAAAACAATTATACGACTGATAATGTTGTACATCTTGGTGCTCCTGATTTGCATCTGCAACACAAAATGTGAATATTAGCTTTATGATTCATGCATACTGATGGATGATAATAATAATCTTGCGTTGTGAAATGGTCCCTTGGGGATGCTTTTTGTTTTTGATAAGTGTGGTTTCTCTGGATAGGCTCAATGTTTTGTTTTTGTACGCTGCTTTAGCTTTGATGGCTTCACGCTTTCATGAGACTCCTTGCAATTGCAATGCAAAAATAAATGCACTCTACTCTTTTTCTAACAGAAGAAAAAGCATTTTTGTTCTATTTCACACATGCTTCGCCCTCTGACAGACTCCACAAAGGCTTGACCTTGCATGTGCATGAACTGTACATGTACAGCTGATCAGGATAAGCCTTTCAAGCCTACAAGGGCTGTACCCATAAAAGCGCACTGGTGACCTCATTCTTAATTTGGTCTTTCTCAACAACACCAACATAATGGACAACTGGCCCTAAAATGTCAGGATTGGAGGGATCTGGTGGGTGTCTGCTCTCCCTGGATGGATCGTTTGGTGCCTTTATCTCATACTCCATTCACTGATGCCAAAGGCTGGAGCTGGATTCCGCACAGCTGTGGCACCATCTTCCCCTCACAGCAAGGCGTTGTATCTCCTCTCCAGATACTAGTACAATGAAATCACATGGCATCGATGGAGAGAGAGAGAGGAGGCACAGAATCCTGTATTTGGCTGTGCCACGCGCTGAGGTTTCCAATCCACCTCATCTGGCTGAGAGTCCACCCCGAGTGCGATGAGGGTGGCAGGGACAATGACCACGACAACTGAGAGGACCCAGAGACCTCATCACCACCTTACCTCACACATCTAGGGTTCTTCCTAACCCCAAATGTTGATTGCAAGATATGTAGAGACCTAGATGAAGCCTCTTTCTGGAAGCCCCTTCACCACGTCAGCATTATCATCTGATTGGGTGAGCTATGCTCGTGGTCCATCTGTTGACCCATGGTTTGAATCATCAAATGTCAGAGGTCAGCAGGAGAGAGGAAGTAGTGAGCCAGCTGCTGTAAGGACTTGATCCTATTTGATGCAGTTAAAACAGTTGTCTGGTGTTGTGACTTATGGCTCATTAAAGCTATGACAGCTATGCTGCAGACCATGACCAAGGCACTGACGCTTGCAAACAAAGTGATTTGCCAGCAGAGCCACCTCAAAATAGATCCAGTCATACTTTACTGTAAGGTACTTCAGATTAAAGCGTCCTCTAAATGGCTTGCATTATCATAATCATCCTTCTTTTATTATTTATCTCTCTTTGTTAGTGAATAATGGGAACACATAAAAGAGTATTTGTTTTCTGTGATCAAACACTTTATTCTTTAACAAAAGCTACAAAGTGTCTTCAGATATTAAGAATGTTCAGGGTGTCTTTCTGATTTTAACTGCTGCACACAGCCAGTCATTTTTAAAGCAAACTCTGAGATGCTAAAAGGCCACCTGGATCAGAGTAACTACACTCCTCTGTATCTATATGTCCTTCACTCTGTCTCATCTCTTGTGTGGGTGTGGGCGTGTGTGTGTGCGCGCAATGAGTGTGTGCCCCTCAAAAGCCTATTGACCTGACACTGCTATAAACACTGTCTACAACCTTTAGTGTTTGTGAGGGTGGAAATGTTTGTGCTTGAGATGGCGAGCATGTGTGCGTGTGCGTGTGTATGTCATTGGCAGAGGTCGTGTCAGAGAGGTGATCTTTATCGACTTGTGCGCCTGCCTGATCGTGTCCACTAGTCTCGGTCGCCGTGTCACAATTCCAGATAGCGCCTCTCAGAGTGGAGGGAGACAATGTGGCTTTGGGCCGCATTCGTGGATCAGAAAGCAGAGGACACTTTAGATTTATCAAGATTTAAACATTTTGCATAAGCCAGCGTTTAACCTTGTTACATCTTGACATGACACAACCAGGGCCAGAGGCAGGAGAGACGTTTTAGAGTTAGAGCTCAGACAGTGTATCACTGCCGGGAACACACACATGCACGACCCAACAGCAACGACAGCCGTCCCTTTTTGGAGGTGTGCCTGCGTGTGTGTCTCTGTCACAGGAGTTCTCATGCCCTTGTTACGAGTAATGAAGAGTTATGAGTGTGTGAGTGGCAGTAATGACTAGCCTACAAACATGAATGTGCTATTAGGCCACGTCCAAGTCTAATATGAATACAAATACAGCCATCAGCCCCTTGTTGCTACAGTGTTATGATAATAATCACATTACTACTATATTAAAGAGACAGCAAGCTGCCCTGTCTTCATCAAGCAACCGCTGACTGGATCTCGATGACCAATGTGTGCGGAGGAGAGCTCATTATTATTCATAAAAGGAGAGGCCAGCCGGGGCCACAAAACACACATAGATGGTGAGAGTGGGTGGAGGGACAGAGACTGAGAGGAAGAGAGAGGGAATATTTTGAATGAAACTGAAAAGCTGAATTGCAACTGAGCCTTAGAGACTGGTGAGTCACATATCGAGACAAATACAGTGAGAGAAATGAACAGAGGGGGTGGGAGGGTGGAGGTGGTTTAAGGGAGGAAAGTACCCTATGGAGCAGGTTTTTCCTTTGGGCAGCATACTGTAGTGCTAATCTTTTTACACATCCAAATGGAGAAAGCAGTGAAAGAAATAAGAAGCATGTGATGAAGTTCTCTCTCTCCAGCCAGCACCTGTTAGAACCACTGGATAAAATATGATATCTGTTCTCTGTGTTTGTTCACTTGTCACAACTACACTCATATCTGGATTTTCTCAGATTATTCATGCAAACAAGGACCGCACAGAAACATATGGAACAGCCTTCCCTCCCATTTGACAAATAAAAATAATAATTAACAGTTATCTACATTTCATTGTGTGTGTTTTTTTTCTCCCTTTCCCACCACACAGCCAAAATACACTCACACAACTCTGGCAGATAAAAGGATCAGGCCTACAGCTCGGTCGAGGCTGTTAGAACAAATTCTCTTAAGTTGTTCTGACCAAGCAGCTGGATTTATAGTGCTGGAAGCACACCGAGTAGAGGTAAAGTGAGGGAAAACCATCAAGTGTTTATTAGATCCACAAACAGAACAAAGGACACTGGTTTGAAATAAATTTTAATACATGGCAATTCAAGGTGAAAACGAGGGACCGGCAATGATTCCAGTAGTTGGATCATGACAGGTAGTTAAAAAGCTTTGCAGAAGTAAGTAGATACACTGTTCCAGGATGTGGGTCAAAATTGTTAGGTCATATGATTTTAGTACATAAAGTTTGTTACATTCATAAATTTTGCATAAATCGAGTCTGTGTAAAACAATAACGTGACTAACAAAGACAAAAACTGACAAATTAAATGACTCAATCACCAATATTCATTTCAGGTTTCCTGTAGATCACCATGATTTCTGCAATAAAACTTATGAAACTCTGCGAAAAGTTTGTGGAGTTTCACGGTAGATTGAGATGTACCTCTGTCGGAGGAGGAAGAGAGAACAAGATAATTACATTGACATTGCCAGTGAACATTGTTTAAAATTTTACAAATGGTGAAATTTGCAAATCAATTGCTTCAGTTTCTCCCATGTGGCAGTTCGACCGGCAGTCTTGTTTGTCAAGAAGATGTTGATACTAATAATGATCTTAGAATTAAAGCCATTTTGTATCATGTTCAAATCTCACAAACGTATATTTATAATAGAACATCTTTGGTTTATAGTGAGTGTGCAGGCATTTCTTTTTTTCATCACATTTCCAGTGATTCTGCACCAAACACAGCCATACAACTTCTGGCCTTAAAGGTCTTTCTCATTTAATGTTTACATTATTTATGCGTAAACACCAATATGGCTGAACACATTTCCCAGTTTAATCACACTTTTAAAATTGCTGTGTGTCAGTCTCACTGTCAGCGTTGGAGGAGGAACAAAGCGACAACGGAAAAGGAAGGTGATTTATTTCTAAGAGGAAGAACTGCATAATTGCATAGTGAGCAAATGATTAAATAAACACACTAAAACATCTGTCATTATTGTTAATGATATTCAAATCTTAAATTGTTTGTGTAGAAGAAATCGTGTTATGTATTCGTACTTGATACAAACTAATTTTTAATCTAAAGTTCAGATTGAGTTTGCAGCTGACACAAAGACTGTAATGAAGAACCACACAATGACTGAAATAATAGCTGGAGAGTGGTATTTCTATAGTTCTTTGCTATGCTATCGACGATTTACTTTCATTAACCATATAACCTTGGGACCAGACAAACTGCTACATTGTTATTCCCTTCATCTACTCTGGCTTTCACATTTCAACTCCACCTATTTTTACACTTGGCAACACAGCTGCAGTACAACTCAGACAGGCTGAGATATCCTTTATAGATCTGGGCTGAAATATTCATTTGAAAATTTTATCCTGTGAGTCCAACTTCCAGACAGCTAGCACCGAAAGGCAAAATGTCCTAGTATAACTTGGTGTGTGCGTACGTGTGTGTGAGAGAGAAAGAGGGAGATACCATACTACTGTAACTTAGGAAGGTTGGGCTACGTGGTTGGACAAATAGAAATTCAAGCCTCACCCAGATATACAAGTGATACATGGGTAAGAGTTACTTTGTGCTCCCCATCTCTCTCTCTCTCTCTCTCTCTCTCTCTCTCTCTCTCTCTCTCCTAGTGATCGTGACTGTACTGACAAAAGCACTCATCTGGGGAAGTTGGTTGCTCTCCATGTGCAGACACCCTGGTTGCCGGGGAAACCAGTCTAAAGTTGTGAGCAAGAGGCGGCGCAGGCCTCTGCAGTGCAGCAGAAAAACAGCAGCACAAGCCTGAACTTGGAGTGACGGCATACACAGCAGCGCTCATCACGATACACACAAACCGTAGCACAGTTCTCCAAACTCGTCTCTCTCTCTCTCTCTTTCTCTCTCTCACTCTCTCTCCCCCTCTCTGGCTCACCTGAGGAAATACATCACACATGCTCAACAGCTCTAGATAGTGTGTAGGAGGGTTGCACTGTGGCTGGAGCTGTTTGCTGGTTAACATCAACAAGTCACTTGGAAATCAGAGAGGAACTCCCGGAGTAAACACTTGATGTTTGCTGCTCAGTGTGTAGCTGGAGCGAAAAAATGTGCCACTACACAGGAGCTAAGCCAGACAAATATACAGGAGAGCAGAGAAATATATTTTTCCAAGGAAAACTGGGCAGCGCACAAGAGCAAGTGTGAGTTACTTGCTCCGCCAAAGACCACACTCATGCTTCCCGACTGCATTTATTCACACTTTACAGGGAGCCAAATGAGAGAACTCACACGACCACCTGTCTGATGTCTAAAGCTCCGCTGAGAAGCGTTCAGACAGCTTGTGTCATGTAATGCATCGTTTAAGAAAAAAGTGTCATCATATATACATTTCTGGAGGTGTTAGGAGGCCTAGAGTGTAGATTTTCTGCTCATCACCCATCTGTCTTTGGTCTTACAACCAACAGGTCTGACAATCTACTTCATACAATCACAATAGTAAGAATCTGCAGCCAACAATGTTAACATATTTATACTTAATGGGTACAATGTTCTCTGGGTACTCCAGCTTCCTCCCAACAATCCAAAAGACATGCAGGTTAGGTTAATTGGCAACTCCTAAATTGCCCCTAGGTATGAATGTGAGTGTGAGTGGTTGTCTGTCTTCTCTATGTCAGCCCTGTGACTGACTGGCATCCAGTCCAGGGTGTACCCTGCATCTCACCCAAGATAGCTGAGATAGGCTCCAGCACACCCTGCGACCCTGTGTGTCTGGATAAAGCGGAAATAGAAAATGGATGGATGGATGGATGGGTACAATGTTCACCACGTTAACCATCTTTACTTGGCATGTTAGCAAGCTAACATTTGCTCATCACCTCTAAACACATGAAGTGATGGGGATGCCATAGGTTTTGCAGGAATTTTGTCATAACACAACAGGTACAACAGGTACAATGTAAAAGTACCATCTAGTTTGATAGAGGGCATTTTATAGCAATCCATCCATTAGTTGACAAGACGTTGCACTAAAAGCTTCAAATGTCAGCCTTACAGCAGCACTAGACTGACTCCAGTAGATGTCGAGATATTTCACCACATAAGTGGACTATTTGCCCAGTCGATTCCGCAAGAGGAAAGGTCACCGCCACTGACAAAGAAAAAATATTTATGTTCCTGTAACTTTGCCGTGTCGCTCTGATTGGCAGCAAACACATTCCCCATTTTGACCCTCGCCAAATATCAGAGCACATTTATTTTAGAAATTCTCAGAAACACGCACATTTGTGGTTGTTGGTTGATTTATCCATCCTTGCAGAAAAAGAAAAAACCCTCTCCTAACATTCTATCACATCTATCACACTGATCTTTTTCTCTATTTCAATACCAATGCCACTTCACACCCTGCTGTAATGTGTGAATACAGAATATGTATAGAGCTGATATTATGTTGGCTTTGACCTCTACACTGACCACCTCAGCAGAGATGGATACAGAGGAGAACCGGAGGATACGGGTGGATGATAAGATGAAGTATGGAGGGATTTATGAATGCAAGTACTGTCAGCTTTAACAGACGTCCTTATTGCATGTTAATATTGTTACAGTTGTTTCAAGCCATCTGTCTGAACTGCCCTTGCAGGCTTTGGTCTGTTTATTGCTATTTGACTGGACACACTGCGTACACACAAACGCTGTTAATCTCTCCTCACAGAGTTTGATGGCAGCGGTGATTTTTCATAGAATCACATTTAATTACATGCAATAAACAGCTTGATGTGTGAAAAGTGAAAATGTGACTGTGCGACTCTTAGGTTCAGCCAGATGAGCCTTACGATCCTGTGCAGTCATGAAGAATCTAAATGTCCTACTTAGCATTTTCTCAGGTTCCCAGGTTAATTTTAGCTTCTCGGAACGTAATGTACTCCAACCAATTGATGCAACGCTATCTCTAAGCAGAAAAGTACTATTTGAGAGAAAACGTGGGACGCAGTAGTTCTGACTGCTTGTTTATTGCAATGTGGTACACATGCAGCGTGTCTCAAATGTAAATTTCTCCTCTGCGTGTCACCACCAGAGTCTTTAGTCAGTTTAATTTTTGCCTATTGTCAAACATTTGGAAACTACTGTCTGCCATGGGGAGAGAGAAAATAACTCATTGCAGGAGTCATCATCTGTCCTGTCAGCAGTGCATCTGTGGTGATGTTCAAGTCCCTATTATAAACCAGGGATATTTCTGAAAATAAAAAAAAGATTTCCGTTACAGTAGCTTAGAGACATTGTGTCAGACTCTCGGCCTTCTCTCCTCTGCTCTCTTCAGCTCTCCTCCTAATTTCTCCTCCCTCCCTGCCTCTGTGTGTGTACATTGTATTGGGCTTTATGATGCTGACGGGCAGAATGAGAGCAGAGGGAAGCTCAAAAAATGAGAGAGAGAGAGAGAGAGGAGAGACAGAAAGGAAGAGAAGGGGAAGAGGATGCTGGGGGGGCCGGGTCGCCTGTCAGTCAGAGCCCGAACCTTATCATTTACAACATAACAAAAAATAGTGAGGAAAAAAAGAGCGTGTGTGTGTGTGTGTGTGTGTAAGTAGGTGAGAGGAAAATTAATAACAAGAAAACAGAGTTGCATCTAAATTAAGTCTATTTGTCAGCAAATGCCAGTCATTGTGTGTGGCCCCTGGCACTGTTATTGTGAGGAGCGTTGCCTTGCATATTTTAGCAGAGACTGATATTGTTTGTGGTGATTGAGATACATGAGCCTTGTTAGCAAGGTTGTCTACGGTACATGTGGTGTGAGGTTTTCCTCCGTCTCCCCTTTCCTGTCTCTTTACACGATCATTCATCCAGACAATGAGGAATAAAAATCAGAGAGGAAAAGCGAAAACTACAGGAGTGATAAGATAAGAGCTGCTCTAAGCTGGTTTTAATAAGTTGGGTGTGTGCTTTGATTAATGGATCAGGAAACTCAAGACATGTATCAGCACTTTCCATTAAACAGGCAAAGCCATACACACACACACACACACACACACACCTCACGATGTTGTTTGCACCGACTGAAACTCACACTCAAAAAGCTCATCAAACCATTCGTGTGTCGTGCCGAGCTTTCTTTGCGTCTACGTGCCCTACAAAATCTTTCCGCTGCCTGGCTCCTGTTAGCAACTGTCGCCTGTCTGCGAAAGGTGGCTTGTGGCCTAAGCAGGACACGTGTGGCTGTCCTTGACCTTTTCTTGCCATTAGCATCCTCTCCTCCTCCCATTAAGAGCAGGGGAACGAGATGGAAGAAAGAGCAGCTCGAGGGATGAGAGGTTGAGGTGTGGGTGAGTGTGAAATGGGAGAGGGAATCAGTGTGTGTGTGTGTGTGTGTGCGCGCGCGTCCTGCTGATCAGCAGTGTTCACTCTGTAGGAGTCCAAAGTGAACGGCGTTGCCTTCAGGAGAAGAGTAATATATTCAGCTGATGAGCTCTGCTGTGCACTGTAAAGTATTCCCTCCAACGTGCTCCTGTGAGCTCTCCCAGGGTGCTACATGAATAAACACTCTCAGAGCTCCCATGACTCTTCCTTGCAGAGGCTGAATATTTTACATTGTGTTTTTAGGGGGGGATAAAATGCTAATCTGATCAGTGCAGTTTTAGAACAATAAATACTGAACGTGATAACTCATTCATAATAAGTGGGTGAATTGAGTGTTGGCTGTATGGACGTGTGTGTGTGTGTGTGTTTGAGGAACAGACAGACAGACAGACAGATGGACAGACGGACAGAGGAGGGTACAAAGGGCTGGCTGTGTTTCATGAGTTGGTCCTTATTTCCTGAATGTGGCAGCAACTTGGAATATCAATGACGCTTCATTCCCCCACAGCAAAGACTGCAAAGAGAATGAGTTTGTGTGTGTATATATATAAATATATATATTTATATATGACTGTGTGTGTGTAGTGTAGTACACTGTACATTATTCAGCTCTAGCCTGCAGTCTCTGCCCAGCTGCAGCCATAGGCCAAACACCAGTTTACAGTTTATAAACAAAATTACACACATACACACTCTCGCTTGGGGCGAGCTCTTAAATTGGATTGAGACTACAAACTGATCAAAGCAGTTTGTAGCAGGATTGATGCTACTGGGAGTCCTAACCTGCTTATAAGAAGGCTTCCCAAACCAAACTCCCCATCCCACCCTCCACCCCCCTCCCCAAGCACACACACACACACACGCACACACACACAGAGTTTGCTAGAATGTTCTTTTCAGGACTGTGCTGGCATGTGATTCATACACCGTCTGAGCAAAGACTCACAGCTAAACGAAGAGGGGGGTGAGTCTGATAATGCTGTGCATGTGAGTGTGAGTGCTCGGCCATGGTAGTGATTAATACTCAAATCAAGCTTGCTGATGTCTGACGCCTTGGGTGTGTGTAGGCTTTTGGCTCCATACATCGGTACACATGTTCCTGATAGATTGTGTTTACATCTATTAGGCTAATGCTTATCTAATGAGGTTGTCTGCTCAGTCGATAAGTTAAGAGAGTGAAACCGTCATTTAAATCAAATGTTAATGCTGGATAATTGTGTATATCACAGACAAAAATAACATCAGCCTCAAGTATAAATACATCTTTATTTTTAACAGCAGCAGATACACACAGGTATGCACATTGGGCACACACACAAAATCTCTCTTTTGTTCATCAAAAATAAACCAGCAATATTGCCATGGAGATGGCAAGTTTTATCTCCGACTGCCCACACGGACAGCTGTTTACATCTGAGCAGTCATCGTGTAATAAGCTGCTGTGAGGACTCTTCTGGTGAAAATCCTCAAGCCCACATACAGTATATAACGATGACACAGAGTGCTGGGTATACTGTATAATTTTATAACAGTCTCTGAAGTGATGCCATTGGCCTGATTTCCAGTCTAATTCTAACAGGCCCAACCCAGCGTCTCCCCAGAGAAACCTGGCCGGATCAGCCATGAGAGCATGAGCAACAGAGTTAGCCTCTGTGGCATATTGTGTGATTCACTGCTAAAGACTCCAGCTCAGCTGCACAGGATTAGGAATTATGTCAGTGTGCGTATAGTAACACTTGACATGTTGTTTAGGCTTAATGATTCAAATTTTACCATTCAAACAGCGAGGGCAAAACAGGGCGCGTCCCTTCTGACCAGTGCCACCAGGAAATCCACAAGAAATAGAGATGAGGCACAATGCAGGGACAGTCAGCCATTTGTCCATTTGTCCGTCCTTCCTTGTGGCCGGTTTGTACTTTTCTGTTAAAGAATAAGTAACCAAAATAGGGGGCAGTGTTTTCATCTCCAGCACTTAACAACACCACAGGATCTCATTGTCTCCAGTGTAACATTCATGTGCTTTGTATGCCACCATCCCACCCGACCACCACCGACCACCTAGGTAGCTATTATGTTTCCCTTCAAAGCGTAGTTAGGAAAACAGGATTTGTACATTTGGGGCCAGTTTCATAAATATATTTCAGACTGGTCTGCAGTGCTAGGCGAATCTGAATTTCTCTTAATTTAGTTCTCCCACATTAACTCTAACTAACTTCCATGGTAACAATGATTGCTAAGCAATGGCGCCAAATGACAAAAAACAGGAAAATATGGTTCTAATTGTGGTCTGCTAACACTGCTGTGGAGTGAGCAAAGAGAAAGGAATGAGGCTTTGGATAGCTCAGTAACTTGTTGGAAAGCAGTAAGGAACGTTGTCAGTCATTTTTGTTTGAGCAAAGAAACTATCCTGAGCCAGACTGATGGGTTGGCAGCGGTATTGACCTCTATCATATTACCAAACCACAGCAGTTCAGCTCTGTTTGCGGTGTGCACTGTGATGAGATTTTTTAGTACTAAAGTTTTACTGTGACTGAAGTTTTTTGTTGTTTTTGTTTCATTGTAAAATGTCCTGTTTGTTGAATTCTTCCACATGGCAAACATTTTCTGCTGGAGTAAAAGGAGCTGAGTGGTTTTATGTGGTTACCTGGTCAGGCATGTTTTTTTAACTGGAAAAAAGTCCCAATTAACAAAAAAAAACCATCAAGAAATAGACTGCTTGTAGCAATGGATGAATTCAGACTGTCAGTCTGTCTGAAGCCTGACTATCACTTTGATATGAGTCATAGTCAAAGTCTAACTTTGTGAAACCTGCCCCAGGTCTCCTCAGGTCTCCATACTTGCTCATCAACTCTTACTGCCCAGGGGAGGTCAGGTGTCTGCAGGCTCTCAACTATTACTTCACCTTGTTAAAGGACTGGTCCCCAAATAAGTAGGGCCCGCTGGGTGATGATGAACTCATTTCAGATGTGTCACCTCTAGGATGGTCCATGTAGGTATCAATCCTTCCACACTAGTTTCACCTTTCCCTAACTGCAGCAGTCTCTGTAATGTGATTTTCATATAAACTAAGGCCAACATGTGATACAGTTATTCCACATAATTGTACAGATTGTACAAGGTATTTGAATAAAGTCTCAGTATTTTTAGCTACACTTGGAGGCCTGCAGTCCGATCTATTTTGCAATTGCTCTTGTTTTTTATTTTGTTTTATTTGTAAACACAAACCAATTTATATTATTCTTGGATGGTAGTCTGGCATGGACTAAATGGAGTGCTTTTAACACTGGCCTGTTTGGCAGTCTTGCAATTAGCTAAAGACTGTATTAATGAAATACTTAAAGTACAAAAGTTGGGAAAAGTTGGGTTCCTGATAATTGTTGTTTTTTCTTTTTCTAATTTTCACTGAAATGTACCTAGACATTTTAGAAGGCGCCCATTGCTTTAAACAATTTTTTTCCTAATTTATGTCGGAATACATCCACAGCGTCCCTTCCCTGTTGCAAGATGCGCTGGGCGCTTTACAGTATACAGTGTGTTCCTCCGACAAGCAAAGAAAATGCAAATGAGCAGCTGGTTATGCGCCAGAGACCTTCTATTTAAATATGTACCATATAGAAAATAAATAAATGGTTAAACAGCAGAGCGGCTGCATAGAAAATGATGGTGTGCGGTATTTTTATTTTCTTTATAATCTAAAATAAAAACGAATAAATTCCCATATTTTTCTTAATAAAGACTGAAAATAATGAACCCTGTCTCCAGCAGACTGGGGCTGACTGAAGGGTCTCATAACTTCCTGGTAAATAAATAAAAATCTCTCCCTCTTATTTTTAGCCCATCTCTTCTTATTGATTCTAGACTGATGATCCCTGATTGAGGATGGAAGCAAGCACGCAGCCAAACACAAAGACATTCATGGGTGCACACCATGAAAAGGAGCGTGTGGTGGTATGTAGCCAGCAGTGATGTGTATAGTTAATGTGATTTACTCAGCGCTTACCACCCAGAGACATTTTATCTGATTCTGCGACTTAGAGCACTGCATACTAACACGTTATCACACAGTGCACCCCATTGCCTCCATTTAAGGTCCTGATCTGATGTCATTTAACATCCAGGTGCGTATGCTATGGAAAATTTTGCAAAGTTTCCTGTCTTGACTGTCAAAGTAACTCAAGAACACTGAGACTGTTCTGTCAATTAAGCGAGTGCCCAGCCACCCACACACACACACACACACACACACACACACCATTCCTCCTTTAACTCTCGCTCTCTCGCTCCCCTGCTCTGTGTTAGACAGATGCGTCAGTGGGACAATAATGGAGCGCAGAGGCATATGAGTGAGTCCTGAGATGACAGAGAGGCTGGCGTCCCCAAATCCCCCTCTACTGCACCATGGCTCTTTGTCACGGTATAATCCTTCCTCGCTCGCTGAGAGAGGCCAAGAAGGAGAGAGAGGGAGAGGCAAGGGGGAAGGCGAGGAATAAAATAACACATCTAACGGATATGTAGTTATAGCTGATCAACAAATGGCAGAGGTGGTTAAAGGAGGAGTGGAGAATGGACTTAAAGGAGGTGAGCTCTGCCACTGGAAGAAAACAGCTTGAAGGAAAGGGTATGACTCAGCTGCATAGGCAATTAGGACAAGGTGCAATTCTTAGACAGAATCCAAATTAAAGAAAGGCATTTAGCGGGAGAGCAAGGGACAGAGAGAGGATAGAGGGAGAGAGAGTCAGCGGCCGTTGTGTGTGGGTAGAAGGCGAGAGAAAGGAAGAGAGGGAGGGAGGGAGCCAAAATGAAAATAAGAACAAGTGAAAGACTAAGGCAATTAGCTCATTTGAGTTGACAGAGCCGAACCAGAGTGTTTGGAAGTGATAAGGTGGTGAATGTGCAGCACAGGCAGAAGGCGAAACAACTGCATCTTCTCATCCCCCTATTAATACCACTGACACGCCATTGAACACTCTTGTTTCCAACTTAGTAATTTCTAAGCAAATACGCACATACACACATGCGGAACGCACACACTGGCCTGGAGCACATTTGCTGGTGCTAATGGTCTGCGTAATTCAAACACAACAGAATTAGCGTTGGAATAAAAACACATTTATGCCCTCCATGTTTACCAGCAGTTTATTTCCATGATGATAGTTTGAATTTGTGGGAGTGATTTTGAAGGTAATCTTCTGTGTATTAAGATGAATATTTCCCAGAAGAATGCCTAATTTTACCGCTTGTTGTGTAAAACCTGCACTGAGACTTGTAACCTCTCACTCACTCTTTGTCTGTTCTGTGAATAAATTGAGCCTCTACGTGTAGTCAGTTACATGGTGTACATAATTGCCATTTGCGGGTCTCCAGACTGCAACCATTTATTCTCATTTTATGACCATTTCTGGAGACAGCTACTAAATTTTGTAACTAAGAGCACCATTGCGACCCGTTTTTTTGTTTTTGTTTTGTTTTTTTAACATCATTATCATATATTATGTGAAACACCAGGGGGAGCGAGAATTTTTGTATGTGTGTTTGTGTATATCAGCAGGTGCTCTCACACTGAAAAAGGCAAAGACCTACTCTGTCTAACGTTAAGCACGCTAAGGTGAGGTACTGCAAAGAAAGAAACGCCATGTATTGTATGTGCTACTCTCAGCGTGGCCCAACATTTGTGGGGAAACTGTGTTTGCTGACTCAGCTGCACACTTTAAAACAACAGCATGAAGCACAGAGCATAGATTATGTAGGAACAGATGCACTGATGGAATCACAGCACCTCAGCCAACAGCATGCAAAGGCAGGGAACTACTAATCGGTATATTCAATTGTAAAAAAAGGATTGTGGTCAGGTGAATTCGACATACAGCAGCATGTGCAGTTCATTTAAGTTATCATAGATTAACTGAAAAGGAAGACCGGTGGAGAGATTACTAATTCCACTAATATGATTGATGAGGACACGAATGTGTCAGTCAAAGAATGCAAAGCACTCCATGTGTGGATTTCAAATGAAGCGAGGCTGGCAAGTGAATTGGACTGATTGGACAAGTCCAACATGCGAATGCTCAAGGTTGTTATTTGTATTACTTTTTAATAGTTATTCGCAATGCCTACCATCAGGTTGGATGTTTTTGTGGACAAAATAGAGCCAGGGTTTACTTTGGCTAAATCTGAGTTGCTTCAGCTGCTAATAGCAGCCACTCCTTCTCCTCTAGGCAAAGTAATCTCCTCTCAGCAGGGAAGGAAGTGAAGGAAATCTAAGTAATCTAAGATTAAGTGAAACACTACAGTTCTTGGTCCACAGGGACTGCCAAAATCAACACAAAATAAAAAATTCTATTTAGCTACTTTAAGCTAAATATATGCAGTGCCACTGTGTAGAGTATACACTTGGTCGACTATATTAAATTTAAAAATTAGAATACGACTTTCACCCACTGCTGGAAAATCATTCTGGCCTCACCCCTAGCACAGTGAATAAAAGAAATAAATAATTTAAAAAGAGTAATGTGTTGCATGGCAATTTAGGTGGTGCTCCTAAATTTTGTGCTGGTCTGCCAAAATACCAGTGCAACTAGTGGAAAAAGTTTAGAGCCCTGATTTACCATGGTTTCACTCAGACTGTGTGATTAAGTGTCTTTATTGGTTTGCTGTCAGAATACACACCGACAAACATGCATACAAACGTGTGTACTGCAAAGTGCTGATAACCATTTGTTCTGTTGCCATACCGACTGAACAAGTTTACTGTCAGGGTTTGGGGATGCTCTGTTTATGTGACGCATACGTTGCAATTATTCATAACAGATGACACTGACCTGTGGTGAACAATGCCCCTGCACAGACAAAGAGTTACCCTTCACTTTGTTCAGCTCCACTTGGCTCATTGTGTCTCATTTTGAGCAATGAGCTGCTCATGCTATTCACACATGATCTGCTGTCAAGGCAGCACACCCAATCTAACAGCTGTCAGAGTAACAACAAATTATCTGTAGCATGATGGGTGAGTAATCTGCTAGCTAGCTTATTGAAATAGTCTGTAGAAGGTCAGAGATGTACAAAATGATGATGTTCTCCGTACATGTGGCATCTATTGCACCTCTGTCCCTCATCTGTGGCTCTTCCTCAGGTTTCTTCTTTTTCCCATAAAGCGTTTTTTTGAAGTTTTTCCTGACCTGGTTCAAGGGTCTAAGGACAGAGGGTGTCACAACTGTACAGATTGTAAAGCCCTCCAGAGGCTGAGGCAAACGATGTTTGTGATTTTGGGCTTTAAATAAATAAATTAAATTTTTTGAATTTGATCAAAGCAGCTAAAAGCAAGAATACGCAGCCTTAACAAGGTAGGTTTTATCAGTTACCAGTTCTGCCTTTAGAAAATAAAAGATTGCTGGTCATACAGTTCAGGTCAGATGCTAGTGTCTCCTCGTTCCTGTTTTCATAGACTCCCACACTGTCCCCACAGAAAAAAGGCAGAGGCAGATAAAGGTCAAAATTACAGGACAGGCATGAGTGTCAGCAGCTTGTCAAAGCAAGCACTTTGTTGTGAGTGCTACAGCATACATATCTGGTCTTCAAATCACATGTTGATGAAAAAATTGGAACTAAAAAGGGAAAATGGATAATTTGTATTCTTTGTTTTCATGAAACCTACATAATCTGTCATAGTAAAAAAATCTCCTTTCCGAATTTACAGACAAGAACACATGTAATGTTACAAACTTTAGCTTGTTGAATGAGGCAACAAGTATCCGCCGGGGAATTGTGCACTAACATCACTTTGCAGCCTAGACAGCTTATTAGCTGCTCAGCTGCAGCACATTAAACTCCATGTAAACGTGCCTGCGAATAGCACTTGAGTGTGTTCAGACGATGCTGTGCTCTTTACTCTTTAATACAAGTGCCAACTAGTGCTAGCCTAGTTGGCAGTGGTAATGAAGTGTCCCGCATCTGCACTGGTACGTACTGTCTCCAGGAAATAGACGTATGCTCACACTCTTGTGTCCAACATAGACAGAGGTCTTTGCTTTCTCCTGATTATTTGGTGTCTATGTTTCCAAACTAACTGCCAGCCACATAAATGGAAGCATTACAACCTTAAACATTACAGTCCTTTTAACAGTGCGGGTGGTGACTGTCTGACTTACACAGAGAGTTGTGTTGGGGGGCTCCAGTCTTAGGTTGCTTCAGTATAGCTGTGTCTAGGCCCCTAAATGTAATATGTAGATTGCGTTTCAATGGAAATTGACTTACATGGAGACAATAAGATTGTTAAAATAAAAAAAAAACAAAACTATTACAGGCAACAAAAGCTGTAATAACTATTAAGCAAAGTAGAGACATGACGTTGACAAATTTTACAGACTGCCAGAAATCTAGAGGCTAACAGGCTGACGAACATTAAGTATACTGTGATTCCAGTAAATGTGGCTTCTTAGTGGCACTAACGTTTAACATTAAAATGTGGCTATACATTGGAGCATAAAACTTTGCAGGTATCTTGGCCTAATGAAGTCAATGAACACTGCTTTGGCTACTATTATCTGACACAATTAAGCTACTGTTTAATAGTCTTTATTTGCCTCAGCTGAGAAGAGCATTCATTTGAGAAAGGTTTGCATCAGGCCTGTATTTCACATTTCATCTGTTTAAATGATATGTGATCATGTTTTTGGTAAGAGCCCCTTATGCTCTAGCATCTGTTCCAATTGTGCTAATTTGCTGTTGCTCATGTCTGTCACTAATGCAAAGTCATCACCTGCTGTTTAACATTAAAAGCCTTCCAATGGTTCAGGAGGTATAATCCCTTCTTTAGGAGACTTTTATTGTGAAATGTCTGCAGGGCATTTTATTTTTCATTAACATCAACTTCACAGAGAAGGCAATTGATCCAAATAATAATAAAATCTGTGTATTTATTGAAATTTTGTAGAAAAGGGAAAAATGGTACACAGAGGAATGAGTACTATATTACTGATGAAATTATATGTAAGCATAAGTCATTATAAGATAATGATGGTCAAAATTTGATTATTGGCTTTAATTTGAGAAATAATCATAGTTTATATTTCCTATCGAGAAACTTTCAGTTAACAAAAGATCAGCCATACTGTTAGTTGGAATGACAAAAGGATTGGACTCACATTTGGTCTCCTTTTATTTGGAACCTGCCATTTATGTCTGGTAGTGAAGCAAACCATTGTAGATGGTGTTTTATAGTTTTTTTTTATTCCAGTGTGCCTTTTGGCAAGGGACATGAAATGAAAATGAACCTTTTCTGTAGACTAGCTCATTTAGTATTTAGTATATCTATTGACCAATGGGTTGACCCTGGATAAAATAAATTAAACTAAATTACACCAAACATTATTTGATTCTGTATCTTTGTCCATGTTGATATCATAGGAAAGAGTAGGATATGTGAAAAAAATAGCATGTATGTTGCATGTTTTTTAGGTACTCTTAATCACTAAAATGTTGCAGCATACATCTCACCTGCTACTGATTGTTGCCTGTTGGCTGCTACTATGCATGACCAAAGTAATCTTCTTTAGGGTGAATCTTTACACATTTTGTGCACTAGAGATGAGCTCATGATCTCAACCATAATCCTATTTTCTTTGTTGCACTGTATGAAAAGCAATCTCTGATTCAGAGGTGACAAATTCACTATATCCACCAGTGCCTCTGTGTTTGGCCAGTTGCAAGGATCTGGAAATTGGAGAGCATTTTCAACCAATTGTCTAATTTTTGTAGAGAAGAGAGGATAAGGACTAACCAATGTGTTTGGCGTGTATCTCATGTAAACCCTTACTTCCCCTACTCCAGTAAGCAGCTGCTACCCTAATACTGCCATAGTGAGGGTGCCAGTGAACTGGGTTAGCCTCTACAGTATTACTGGATCCCTTTTTCAGCTCAAAGCTTTGAAGATTAAAAATACCAAACATCTGATTCTACTGGGATTCAGATGATGCTAATGCTAAAGGCTTTTTTTAAAAACATTTATCTTTATTGTTACCTGAGTGAAAAAATATAAAACATAAAATCCTGCAAAATCCCTCCTTGCATTCCTATCAAGGGTGGTGGCTGAGCGTGCTCCTCTCAGCGCTCACTGGTTGATGTCACTGAAACATCTTAAAGAGGCTGTCAGTGGGGGGACTATAGCACACACAGACACATTCTCACTGACATTCACACACAAGTAATTTGAAGTCCGCGGCTCACATGGTCAGCTTGTGTTTTGACTGTAAAAGAAAACTGAGGCACCCAGAGGAAACACGAACACGAACAGTGCATGAAGACTTCACACAGAAATGACAAGGGCGAAGGCAGAGATTCACACTGAGGCCTTTTTTTGCCGTGAGAAGACTACGACCGTGCTGTTTAACAGCATCTTCTCCAAAGGCAAGGTTTAATATTCAGAATACCAATACTCTTTTTTTAAATGAAAGAAGGTGTAAAACAGGGCTCTGGCTAGCCTGTTTAACACCTCTCAGTATAGTCTCAGGTCACTTTGTTGGAACACATTGTTTATTGTTCCCACAATACAAAGAAAATGCTGTGGCATCATTTGATTAGGTTATATTGTGAGCATAACACAGTCTAAACTGCTTGTTTTTTTAGTCAGTATTTCAATGTTGAATGTGTTTTCTTTGAATGGTTACATGTCTGTCTCTAAATCTTTTAAGCATAATTTTTAAGACTTATTAACATGAATCTTAATCTTGAGTAAAGTGAATAAAGATGATGATGAACATGAAAAATACTTCATGGTTATAAAGTGGCTGTCAAACTAGAAACCAGCAGATGACCAGTATGTGTAGCCCCACAAATTATTTGTAATAACTGTAACTGTAAAAATCACCACAATTAGTAGTACTAGTGGTTAGTCTTGTCAAATGTGACACACTGATTAATTTGAATCCATTTGATCTCATTATGCATAGCTATTGTATGTTGCAAGACTGACATTCTTTCAGGGCGCCTCCACTGCCTCGTTGAGTGATAAGCTAACATTGCTGTAAGACAGTTGCACTTGACAAAGTTAGGTAACAGCTTTACCTTTAGCCACGACTTTTAAATATCAAATCCAAAAGTTTCTTCTCATGACTTTTTTTATGGTTTGGTGTTATGCCATTAAGCACAGCTTTGGGAAGCAGTTACCTAGTTTAAGTATAGGTGAAGGTAAAAATTTATCCTTTGCTTTTTTTGGTACTTCAGATTTAGATAGTAGAAGTAGGTGTCATGCTAAATACCCAGTTTCACCTATTGTGTTATATACAATTTCCAATATTTCTCAGAAAGCCTTTAGACACCAGAGAAGTGTCTAAAGAATGCTGCATTCAACTTTTGATTACTTCAAAAAGGTCTTTGTTTTCCTCTTTAGCCCACAGTCTGGAAAGAATTACTAATGAACTGAGACACAAAAATCTATGTTTGCTAGTACATGTTCAAATGCATTTTTTTCTTAGCGGTGCTCTGTAAATATCTTTTATGTCATCTATACTTGGCCACTCACCGGTGTGTGAATGAAAACAATTCACCACCACACAGATACCATGAACACGTACATGAAATTGTACCGTACAGTGTCTTACCATGGATTTCCCCACTTTAGTATTACTTTATTAAGTAATTAAATTTGGTATGCTGGATAAATTGCTTCATCATAATAAAGTGTTG
Source organism: Scortum barcoo (assembly GCA_023238725.1). Lineage (NCBI taxonomy): Eukaryota > Metazoa > Chordata > Actinopteri > Centrarchiformes > Terapontidae > Scortum > Scortum barcoo. The sequence goes on from CM041536.1 coordinate 16,105,627, forward strand.
CGAAGCATTACAGCTCTACTTGATTTGTGAGGCTGCATAAATGGTTACTTTTTCTCAAAATTGTCGTCTATCTGCCACAGCATGATCTCAACACATGCTCACCAGTGAAGAGACCGATTGAGGTTTATTTGGAGTGGCTGTCTAACCAAGGCCTTCAAAGTAAATATGAATACAGTACACTCTGTCAGGGTCACAGTAAGCTCCCTATTCACACAGCTCCATGTCTACCACAATTTCCGCAACAGCCAATCACCACTGCACTGGAATCCAGGGAAACCATAGCAACCGTGAGGCCTTGGATGTTATTGGCAGGGTCAATTGAATGAAAGAGAAAAGAGACGGAAGTCAAGTTTAACGAAAAAAAAACAAAAAACAACTGAATCTATGCAACTGCCAAAACTGGCACTGAACTGTGGAGATTTGACAGTGAGCCTGTTGATGAACCTACCATGAGCTCAAAGAGAGACTGTTTTAATGGCTTATTGGCTTGATGCAGCTCACAAGGTCCCTATGTACTGTTTAAAATGTCTCAATTGTCTGTGTCCGTCCATCGCTCTCACACTCCCTCCATATGTCTGGGCTGGTTGGTGGTGAGTCACCCATCTTGCTCGTTCTGAGAGAAGGAGATTGGTGCCAGGTACGTGAATGATAGAGTGTGATGTGTTTGAAGATGTGCTGCCTTTGCTGCTTTTGTGTTTACAGTTTTGTTTTCTTCAGAGAGGGAGATAAAGACTGTGATAGACTTGCTGCTAATAAGCCTGATAAAGCATGAGTGCAACTACAAGAAGCAGCCATAATAACCATATATATATATATATGTGTGTGTGTGTGTGTGTGTGTGTGTGTGTGTGTGTATATATATATATTAACACCCTTTTTTATACAATACAGTCCAATAGAACAGTGCTCTTAACGACAGCCTCAAAACTAAAATCTATGACATATCACAAAAACGAAACAAACACAACACAACAAACAACTGAGATCTTAATTTCAAATCACAAGTATATCTCTCTCTGACCTTCAATATTCATGCCTGAACCAGAACCAAACCTAAACTAATACATTCATAGGAGTTTAACACTTATTTAACGCTAATTTGTTGAATCAGCACTGTATGGGTGTGGTTTGGTCAGGTTTAAATGTCAGTGATTTGTATTTAAGAATTACTGTATTTAAAATTCCGATCCGTGAAAATGCATGGCAATGTCTTTTTCCAACAGAGAACTGCCCACTTCCAACCAGTTATCAAGCCACAGACAAAAACCCAAAGGCTATGCCTGAAATCACTCCCTATGTACAGTATAGTGCACTGTAATTACCATCCATTGTTTTATGAGTGTCCACATTATGAGTGTTATGCCCTCATAAAGTGTTCATGGCATGCACATGTACTCTATGCTGACAATAATGCAATATGCATTTTGTAGATGCACAGATTTCTACTGTGTGCCACTACATCTGTCAGTAATAATGCAAAATGATAATGTCACGTAAGTGTCAAAAATCTCAATTTACTGCTCATTATCGAGTAAACCACTGAATTGTCTGTCACATAAGGAGTACTTAAGGAGTAAACGATTTTGGACACAGCCAGATACAGAAGACTCCCTATTTAAATAACCAGAATGATTCTAACTTTGTTGATGTAGGACTACATCACTTTCATTAAGAGGGTGATTAAGTAACTTCACAACGTATAATTTATTACAGGGCTTTGCCACTAGATTTTAAAGGTGTTTCTGTTCTTGCATGAACTGCTAGTACAAGCTTTCGTCTTTCCTTTTGCATTATTTCCTCCTGCTTTGTTCTTGTTTTCGCTTGCGTATCGGCGAGTGTTCATGCGTGCGTTCGGCTTTAACCTTCGCCAGCAGTGAGTGGGAGAGGTTAAAATGACAGAACAGTGGCTGTCACTGCCATGGAGGACACTCTATTTTGCACACACACACATACACACAAACGCAATACAAACACAAGATAGAGAGAGACAGACAGACTGACTGACAGAGAAGAGACCTCCAGGAACAACCTCCAGCTGCCACCCCTTATACAGAGCTGCACTGGTCCAAAGAGAGCACACTGGCCTACATTACAATGACAATGACATACACTGTACAGTGGTATATAGACTGTGTGTCTGCTTTAAGACAGAATAATAATATATATATAAAAAAAAACTCCATAGGAAATGGTAGGTGGACATACATGTGAGAGAGGGCTTTTCATGTTTATGTTTTGACCTGCAGTGAATCAGAGCACAGGTGAGTGGCTCGGAGTGAACGTCCTTCCATATTAAAGTAAAGGGAGGTCAGTCTCATCCCTTTTCCAGAAAGCAACAGAAAACAGGCATCAGCTATAATATGTTTGTACTCTCGAAGGAATAATGTTCTGACATCATTATTTTTTTTTTAGAAAAGCTCACTCTCCTGGTTCACAAGGCCATGTTGAGGAATTAAGTCCCACCATGTGTCTGAGCTGTGATTTACAAAATGTAGAAGTCTATTTTTCCTCTCACTATATTTGGCTAACGTGATTCAAAGGATTGTTTTGAAGTAATCAGATGCAATGTCTTTGTTCTCTATCTTAATGTGCGTACAATATTTTCTTTGTCAATTATGGAGAAGAAGTGTTTGGGAAATTACATACAAAAAAAAGCATTGCAACCGCAATGACTGAAATCTGAACTAGTTAGAGCTGGTAATTAATTCTGTAGACTATTTATAGATTTTAGATTTGTGAGTGTTTACATGTGCATGTTGTTGTAGATGTGAGTGAGACCAGCGGTTGCCTCTTCTTTCCCATTTATCTCCTGCATTTGTCCTATTGACCCCACAACCAAGGACCAGTCTAGTTGAAAAACATGCACGACACAATTTGTTTTGAGGCCTTGATTTAAGCTTACTAATGTCATTCAAATGGATTTTTACATCCAATTATTCTTGTAAAAAACAAATCTGGGTTTATTTTATTATTTGATTTAACTTTTATGAACTGCTAAAATTCCAGGATTGTTTTACAACATGACAACTAAAAACAATCCTAATTCTTGAAATGAAAAGAAAATGAATTTATCATAGGTTTTACAGTAGACGCTAAGACATTTAAGTAGGTAGACGTTTAATAGTGCGAGCATAGACTCAGGTCAGACCAGAGTATAGCACTATGGTAAAAGAGTGCAGTCAGGTGTAGGCTGACTAATCAAGCGTTGAGAGAGGGATGTGAATTGAGTCTAGGCTGTTTCTCACTTCGGAGAGGACCATGGATCATTTTTTACAATCCCTTTGTGGGCACCGAAAGGCATCAGTCAGTGGGGAAACTGTGACAGAACGACTGCGGCCTGCCACCTGACCAACACCTCTTACTGCCAGGGACTTCATTAACAGATATGGATCTTGAGGCTCAAGGACTTGTTCCCAACAAACCCTTAACCTCATAGAACGCCAGCCGTAGAGCCTTATCCCAGCCTCTTTCCTGTTGTCTCTCTGCAGATGCTATCTAGCCAGAGTGAGACAAACTATATAGTGGTAGCTTAGCCATTCGTTTCACCTCTTCCATCCCCTGCCAATATGGATAGCATGAGCCTCTGACACACTCCTTACTTCAAAAAGATGCATCACGTCTTTGGCTGAAGCTTTTTCACAGTAGTCCATTGGCTGAAAATCAATAGGAGGGGAAAAAAGTAAAAAAAAAAAAACAGGTGGACATCAGTGAGCATGCTCCAAAAGACTATGCAAATTTGTGACAGTTCCTGTGCCAAACAGATAACACAAGAAAGAGAACGAGAGGGGGGAGGTAGAGAGAAATACGAGGCCGCCTTAAAACACAACCTATCCGAGATATATTGAGGGGGTTTTCAGTTGATGAAGTCAATTAGCGAGTGATAAAAGGAAGGGGACAGAGAGAGGGAGACGGCAGCAGTTATGACAAGACATCTTCACAGCTCATTTGCAACAAGGCAACATACAGCCAAATTCAAAGCATACGACTGACTCAGCTGCTGGAGATAAGACGGCAGCACCCCCAGAGAAAAGATTCATATTAACCCTGCTGATGTTGTCAGGGAAGGACTATTGACTGGGCTCTTGTTTTCAGGATTTAACACAATGGCCATTCCACTCCAGCCCTCACCCTCTACACCCTCGACACTGGTGCTGCAAACTTGAATCATCTGAATGGTTGATAGTATTATGTTAAATCCGGACCTGCCTCCCCTTTTGCTGTTAACACTAAGAGGAGGAGGAGAAGGAAGAAAAAAAGAAGAAAGGAAGTAGCTGTCAGTTTTCCTCTATGTGGCTGGTTATCAGGCACATTAAAGGCTTTACAAACAGCCAATAGCCTCTTATGAAGTCGTTAGCGTGGCCAGAGCCACGCTGTGCCGTGGAAATAATAAGAGTCTGCTCTTTTCCTTCCCACACATACTGTAACAACCAAGAACATTCTGTTTTGTCAAAGCAAAGAGCAGCCATCACATTTCTGGTGGTGACTGAATTTTCAGCAGTGAGTCTCACATTTTGAAGAAAACGAAGAAACACTTGACAGAGTCATAGGAGTTCCATCTGCTTGTTGAGGCCCACCTGTACTCACACACTGCCAGGTGTGCTGGCAGAAAACACTAGCACCTCTCCATCCATCCATTCAGAGCTGAGGAAACCTCCTAAATGAAAATATCATCAGAGGAATTTCCTTTACGCCTGCAATGTGTTAAATGACTTCATTTGTTTATATGTACACTGTATCCTATTTAATCATGCATGTATTTAAAAAATAAAACAAACTCTTGAGAAAACTGACTCCCACTCAACCTGTATTCCAGACTGTTACATAATTTCTGCCCCTGTTTTGTTTTACTGCACCAGAAAAGTACCTACTGTAACGGCGTCATTTTATTGTTAATGTCAGAGGAAATGTGCATATATACATATAGTAACACAATGTAAGTCAGTGCCTCAAAGCACATTATTATCCGTCTCTTAATGGTACAGGATTTTTATCCTGGAGGTTTTAAATGAAGGTTTGGTGTTCCTGTCAACTCACCATGCTCCATAATTACCACAGGGGTCATACTGCAATTTCCTCTTTATCCCCACATAGGCTCAGCAGGAGCACTTTTGTATTTCAACATAAATGTTTTAGATGACCAATAACCTTCAGGGTTGAATAGCATTTGTGGAAATGGGCACAACTATAAGGAGAACTGGTGAGTAGTTGCATGAAGGGCAACAGTATAAGGTCATAGGTAAGGCGTTTCAGTCACCACAGAGACTAGGCACACTTATTTATGGTATCTGACCTTCTAACTGTATGACATCAAGATAATTCAGATTGCTCAGAATTGCACTGACACACAGCATCTGCAACAAATAAATAATAAAAATCAGTCTGCTTTCCCATTGTTAGGTGATATATTTAGATTGCATTCTGGAAATACTTGCTTTGCTGATGTAGGCTTATGTTGTAACTCACATCATGATGAACCACTCCCAACTGTTTTTCTTCTCATTAGAAACACAATTTACAGGTTTTTCTTCACTTGGTATATGTCAGATTCAGAGAGGAACTAGAACCTGCAGATGAGCATGTAAGGAAAAGAAACCCATAAACTGTAGAACTGTGGGATACATGTATTTTTCCCCTTCACAGTCACTGAGAAATCAATGTTAAGAACTAAGCTGAGGCATCAAAGACCAACAGCCTATCTGACCTGCATAGAGCCCCACTGTGGGGTATAATGCAGCATTGTACACCAGTTACTTAAAGACCCATTCATGCAGACACTAAGTAAATGCATAGGACCGTAAGATGGGGGGTTTGGGGTAAGATACGATATACAATACTGCCTCCAGCCTTTACGATTAAACAACTTACACACATGTGGAAATATATTCATAGAGAAGAAAAAACATCAGATGAAAGTGTTTCTGATTAGAGAAATACAAACCAAAGGTTTTTATTTTTCATAGCCTCCTTTGTCTCTCCATAAAAATAGTGTTGCTCAAAATAAACTGTTAAAAGAAAAAGAAAAACAAAGTCATGTTTCAATGTAGTCCATGGAAAAGCCCCAGTATCAGACATTCATTTGTTTCACTTCAATCCTCTGTTTTCTTTTTTTTTCTCTCCAAAAGCAGAATGGTCAGCAAAGCTCTGTATCACTGCACCACATGTCTGTTCCTTTGAAAAATTAGCATCGGAATGAGCCCTTGCAGAGACAAGTCAGGCAACTGCTGTAATGCATTATTAAATTAGCCCTAAACACTACACAAGCCATTAAGAAGCATGTAAAACCTAAGGGAAAAGAAATAATTCAAAATGCAACCAATAACAGAACAAAATATTTGCAACAACTGTTATTAGCCTGCACTTCATCTTTGCCAGTTAAACCAGTGGGGAATCATGTGCACACTAAATAAACATGTTTAGATACGCTACAACGAAGAAGCACTGGCACTGTCAAATAAACGCAGCTTAGCTCCAGCGAACAGAGGGTTAAACCTTAGCTGCAGAAATTCACTGCAGTCCAAAAGCATTTGGCTGATAGCTACTGAACAGCACATTCTATCTGTGCCATTACACTGCTATCCTTGGACAAATGTTTCTATCTATCTAGATTTTGCTTGTGTGTCTTTTTGTGTTCCTAAGTCTGGAAATACCATTTTATTGCATATAATATTTGGCACAGTAAAAACTGGAGCTTACATTTGGGGCTGTATTTAGAAACTGGTGCCTGTATAAAGAGTTTTTTTTTTTTTTTTTTTACTGCATCCTAAATATGGTCAAAAAACAAACTAAATGCCTCTTTTCCTACAATAGACAGTACAACCTTCTATCCGCAGTCACAAATGCAATTCGGTTTCTTTGTCTTTTTTAAATAGAAGTCACCAGTTATTAGAAAATAGTTTCAAATTACTTTCTTTTCTAATATAATCTGCATGTCTCACCACTGCTCCCATGATAGTTTCATTTATATATATTTGTATTTTTTCATATTTATATACTTATGTATAGGCATGTACAAGAAACAAAAAACTGTCTCTGTTTTGCACTTCTGTACAAAAGAAAGTTACCGTTTTGTTCTTTGTGCATTCTATTGCATGGACTGGTGAGCAGAAGGGTGAAGAGGAGAGGTTGGGGCAGAGTCAGAGAATAGATCCATAGGGAGCATTACTCAGATTTGGGTCTCTTGAACCTTCTCCTTGCCGTGACTAGTCTTAATGACGTAGGGATCAGCAATGGTGCTGATGTGGCTGTGATGCTGTCTGACTGAGCGATGAAGAGAGTTGTTCTGGGTCCAGTGGGCTCCGTAGCCCCCTTGGCGGGATGAGGAGGAGGAGGACACGTACCCAGGCTTAAAGGTGTTGCTGTTGTGTTCCACTAACGTAGGCAGTACCAACCCTGTGTCATCAGAGCCACTAGATCCGGAGGTGGGTGGTGGAACAGGAGGAACTTCTTCCTCCATCTGTATGATTTCTATGGTCCTGGCTGCTGCCACCGTGCTCCTCTGTTGATGCCGCTTACGTAATTTATAGAATGCTATCAACATGGCAGCTGCCAGCAAGGTAACAGCAACAAAACAGCCAATGATGATTTTGGTGGTTTTCATCATCTCATCCAGGCTGGCGGCTGGCCCACTAGGGACTCTGGCAGTGGGGATCGACACCTGCCTTGGAGTCTGAGTGTTTTGGAACAGGACGGTTGGTGTGGAGATGAAGACAGGCTGAAAGACAGAGGGTGAGGCAGGAATAGTAGGCTTGGGTTTAGGGGTCTCCTCCACTGTGGGCTCCAAAACTTCAACTGTTACGGTGGTAAAATAGGACAGATTAGACGTGTTGAGTTCAGCATTGCTGACGTTTAGGTAGGCTGATGCATTTGAATTTCCTGCCATGTTGCTCACCATGCAGGTGTAGACCCCTGTGTCTGACGGGAGCACGTTGGAGAAGTTGAGTGTCCCGTCGTTCAGGACAGATATCCGTGGGTGGGCTGAGCCATGGGTCAACACAGTCCCATTGGGAAGAAGCCATCGGACTGAACTCATGGCAGCTGTGCGACACTTCAGTTCTGCCACCCTCGCTGCTGAGATATTCAGATCTCTAGGAGCATCGAGAATGAATGGTGCTGAACACTGAAAGGTGGTCTGATCAACTTCCACCAGGTATCGTCCTCTCATGTGGGCTGGGGTGTGGCAGCGTCCACAGCAGGTGGAATTTGTGGGAATGTATTCTCTGAGCCACCAGGAGAGCCACACTACATCACAGTCACATCGCCAAGGGTTGTGGTGCAGGTGTAGCTCCACCAGGTACTGTAGAGGGGTGAAGAGGTTATGGGGGAGGGACGACAGGTTATTATGGGCTAAATTCAGCTCTACCAAGGCTGTGATGTCATCAAATGCATTCCTCTCTATGGTGGTGATGGCAGAGTTCATAATCCACAGTTTACGTAAATTCTTAAGCCCACGGAAGGCTCCAGGTTTCAGTTCAGGAAAAACATTCTCTGATATTTCAAGCTCTTCCAGTCCCACCAGTGGTGAAAGATGAGGAAACTCCCTCAGGTTGCACATGCCCAAGTTGAGGTACTTGAGGTTCTGAAGGCCCTCGAAGGCCCCATCAGAGATGTACTCCAACTTCCTCAGTTCTCCCAGGTCCAGTCTCATGAGGGAGGGGACACGGTTAAAGGCATAAGAGGGGATGCTCTCAATGGGATTGTTTCTAAGCCATAACTCTCTCAACTTTGACAGGTACTCAAAAGCTCCACTGGGTATGACCGTCAGTCGGTTGTCAAACAGCTCCAGGGTGTTGAGGCTGGTCAGGCCATTGAAGGCCCCCACTTCAATCTGTCTGATAGCATTTCTGCCCAATTGCAGTACCTCCAGGTGATGCAGGTGCCTGAAAGTATCTGCCTGTATGGTCTCTATGCTGTTTTCCATCAGGTTCAGGTACCTGGTGTTGGCTGGGATGTTCGGAGGGACCCTAATCAGGCCTCTACGGGTACACACCACCTTGCTGAGCTGGTTAGTGCAGGAGCACACACCTGGGCAGTTCTGTGGGTTAGCCGAGCCCGACGCAGGGCCTGTGGACTGGCACATACTAAGAGCAGGCACCATGAGGGAGAGCACGGCGAGCAGGGCTGCGTTCCAGGTAGGCTGCACACTAACCTGGCCCAAAGGACTCATGGTGTGGAGGGCTCATTATTCTGCATGGTGGGGGGAGATGGCACACACCAGAGGACAGACCACCCTAGCCTGGCTGGAGCACCTCAAGGCTCCCAAGTTCCATCGACAGTGCAGGGAGATGCTAAATCAGAATTGATGCATGTGAGAAAATGGAAAAAAGGACAGAGAGAGAGAGACGGAGTAAGAGAGATTAATACAAGAGAAGTGGCAGAGGAAAAGTAGTGCAGTAATGTAAGAAAAAATGTTGAATAACAGTATCAATGACGTACCTCATTAGTTTGGAAGTGGTCCTTTTTGCCTCTTTCCAAATGTTAAAAGCAACAATCATGCATCATGGTCATTTATAATTCCCTTCCATGGAAATGCATGAGATTGATGTTTTCTTGTTTTCCCTCTCTGAAAAAGTGAGGTGGCCCTCTATTAGCCAAGGGTACAAAATGGCTCCTGGTATTAAAGACTGGAAGCAGCATGAAAAACACTCACAGGCAGAGGTAAGGCCATGAAGGCTTGGCAGGTGCCTGGATCCCTTCTGCCCCCACTAACTGCCCCCCTGCTAGGCTGCAGACTCCAAAATGCAGCTCCACTGTGGAAAAATCACAATGATCCATAACGCAGTTAAACACGACAGAGGAGGAAAGAAGAAGTGACCAACTGAAATAAATAAAAAATCCCAGTTCTGTCAGCTCCTGATACATGTGTTGGCTCGTCGGCTGGTCGCCTGTTTGGTGGAGAGACCTCCCTCCCTGTGACTTTGCCAAGGGCTAGTTGGTCGCTGATTAGCCCCGTTGTGACAGAGACTGAGAGACAGAAAAAGGCTAAAGAACTCCCGGCACAGTCATCCCCCTCTCCTCTCCTCTGTGTTCCTCTTGCTTCCTCCCAACGTTGGGCTGGCCCTGGTCAGAGCAGCTGCAGGCTGCCGTGTGCACAGTTAGCAGTAATCCGTCTATTCCTCCTGGGGAGGAGGGGGTTGGGGTGGTGGGAGAGATGGTGGCGCTGGGTGGGGGGTGGAGAAGGGATGCGCTGCACTGTTGGAGCTTTGCAAAAGGCTGTCGGAAGAGAGAGGAGAGAGAGAGAGAGAGAGAGAGCTCTTGTCCTCTTCTGCAATGAGAGAAAAGAAAGAGGATAACGCTGGGAGGATGTTTGTGGAAGTGGGCTCCGTATCTGTATCCAAAAACAGAGAAAGGTATTGAGGATTCTTCTCTCCACTCGCTGTCTGTCCCCCAGGCAGTCTCCCGCAGTGTTCTTCTGCTTGCTTATTTGTTAGTTTTTCTCCAGGGCTGAGGTAGTAAGTTGTGGCAGTTAGCCATGTGTGTGGCTGTCAGACTTGCGGCTGGCTGGTGGACTACTGCAGTAGTAGCCAGAGTAGAACAGAGAGAGAGTGAGAGAGAGAGAGAGAGAGGGAGGAAACAGAGGCAGAAAGAGAGGGATTGAGAGAGAGAACCACTGACAGATCAAGAGCAAGAGAAAGACAGAGTGCGCGAAGGAGAGAGTGTGTGAGAGAGAGAGAGATGGAGAGGAGGAGGCACGCGAGCACTCAAACAGGCAGCCCACCGTCACAGAAGCAGCAGGAGCAGCATTCTAATCCACATCTCCTCTTCTTGTTTATTCTCCAATCTCTCTCTTTTCTCTATTCCCCCCTCCGTGTCGGTGTTGCAGGCAGCTAAGATGCTCGCTCTGCCCCCTCCCTTTGTCCTTCAGTGGGAACGTGAATGTACTGCTGACGCACTCCTCTCAGCTGCTCAGCCAGCCTCAGAGCAGTGCATTGGTTTGATGCAGTGTTCCTGTGTATTAACACATTCAACCTCCCCTCCTCCCGTATCCCTCCTTCTCCCTCCCCTCACTGTAACTATCTTCTCCTCTCTTTCTCTCTCTCCTTCTGTCTCTGTTTCTCACGTGTTCTGTCCCTCGCCTCCTTTCTTCGCGCTCACTCTCCAGATCACTTTACCTGTGCCGATCTTCTCTCTCGTCTCCACACCACCTTCCCCCAACCTACTGTTAAAATTAAAAGCCTCCCATTCCAATGTATCACACAGAGACAAGAGGTCAGACTTTCTACTCCAACTCCGGAGTGGTTTGGTGCTCTCTGTCTCTGTCTGGTGAGCGCAGCAGTGCGCCAGTGTTTTCCAGTGGAGATGCGGTTTGCTGCTATTCCTTACCTCTTGTAAGGCACAGTTTGGTGAGTGTTTCCCTCATGCATTATAACCATAAGGGACATCAGACAGAGTTGTTTGTTGTTTGGGTTCCTTATTTTGTTGGTTGAAGAGGATTTATTATGTGTGTGTGTTTTGGAGGTGGGAGCTGGGGGGGCTGGGTCGGGGGGTCCGTGACATCATAGAGGACTGAAATGCTGAGTCTGCTTCTCTGTGTCTGCTGGGCAGTCTTCTCTTCAGGGAGGAGAAAGATGAAAGAGCTTGCACACAGTTATCTCTTAGAAAGATGCGAGAGAAAGACGGAGAGATAGAGGAAAAGAGACTTACCGAGAGAGTGGGGGGAGAGAGATGGGGCCGGGTAGGAGGAGATATATCCACGTCCTTGGTGAAATAGGGGAAAGGAGCCTATAGAAGGAAGAGAGAAATGAGATAAATAGGGAAAGAGAAGAAGGATGAGGGAGACAGATGAGGGAACATACTGCATAGTAGCCTCCTCAGTGAAATGGCAGAGAAAAAGAAGAATGAGGAGTCGGGGTGAGGAGTAGGACGGATGAGATGAGTGTTGATAGTGTTGGATTAAGCATCATTTCAATGCAGGAGAAGGAGCCTCCCCCTCTGCCTTAGGTTAATGACCACATTCTCTCCCTCTCCTACTCCTCTCTTCTGTCACATATATATTTGCAATTTGGGTTGTGGTCTATACAAGGAAAAAAAAACCCAAAACAGAATACATACAGGCAAAAATAAATGTGCCACTGTCGATTCCCATTTTAATTCCAATTTATGAAATAAATAGGACATGACTACAATTTTGCATTCCACTATGTAAAGATGTTATTGAAAAATTCATGCTCCATGTCCACATAGAACCATAAAGAGGATTAAGTGATAGTAAAGCTAATCTAAATGGAGGCAAGGTAGAGTTTACAGAAGAAGAGCAAGAGGACTAATGCATTTGTGTTACTGTAGGTGATTCCTTGTTTGTGTGAACATATATAAATATAAATAAAATATCATACTAAATAAATGATAATGCTCAGTATTATCTTCTGGACACTTTTTTTTAAATAAAGCAGTAAAAATGTTACCCTGTGCATTTGACTTGCAACATTCATTTTAATCCTGTTACATTCTTGCCACCAGTCAAAAACAATAATCTCCTCCTTGTCAGAAAACAGTAGCAACATGGACATAATATGCTTGACAAGATATAGAAGAAACACAATATTTCTTTTCTTTTACCCTTCAGTCTACCAAAGTGATTGAGATGCACTGGACCCCTAATGTGCTTTCTTACTATATCGTGTAAATTTTAAAGTAATGCTCTGCTGTGCATACTGCGATGACAACTGTGTGCACACGCGTATTTTACACTGCATAAGGTTTATATCTAATGTGGCATGGCTTGGCAGCATAGGTTTGCCTTCGTGTTCATACAAACAGGAGGGGGCTGTGTTGTTTAAAATTGCAACAGAGAAAGAAACTGGTGATATTGATGATGTTTATTTGAAATTAATTATAAGTTATTTTGCTAACCAACACAGTCATTAAAACCAGCTCTTCAAAGCAAATAAAAATAACAGTTAAACATAAGACAAAAGCTGTGTGTGAAATGGGGGATGTGGCTTTGAATTGAAGAAGAATGCAGTGTGCCCTTCGTTGTCCTTCAGTATTTTGGAGCAATACCGCTGTGTGAGCAACAAAGGCAATGAATGAAACTTTGTTTTATGCATCAAAGAATGACTTTAAGAGGGCTGAAATAATAGATGAAAAACAAAAAAATGAACAAAAGAAACTCACAAACATCTCATTTCTGAGAGGTAACATCCCAGGGAGGCCGGAAAAACATAAAAAAAAACATGCCAAGTGCAGCACTATTCCAATTAGATATGGTGCTTTAAAGTGAGGAGTGGAGGAGAGGAAGGAAGTGTGACAAAGGAAGAGCATGACAGGGAGGGAAGGGGGGTGAGAGAAGGGTGAAGGGGAGATAACTATTAGTTAAGGTGACGCAGGCAGGGTTGGTCAGATAATTGATGGCCATGGTTGTAGCTGCTGTGTTAATGCTATTACGGGGGGCATGCGCATGAAAAGGTCAGTTAGCACACTGAATATATGACGTTTCCTCCTGCTGTCTTTATGGCCATCCCCCTCTCCTCACCTCTCTCTCTTCCTCTCTCCATCCTTTTTCTGGTTACATGGATCCATAGGGCATCAGAGTAAGGAATAATCTGCTACAGCCTCTCTGTAGTCCGGTTCTCCCTTTAAATATATGAAATGAGGCTCGGGGTGAGGATTTATCACCATCTGAAAATTAATATATGGTGTGTGGTAAATCATACGCAGTTTTATGGAATTACTCTGTAGTATGATATAGCATCTTGTGTGTCAATGATGTCAATGTGAGTGTGTGAATTCTGCAACATTAATAAATTTCAAAAATCTGCCGGGTCTTTCAAAGTGACATATATTTTGAGTTGGGTGGGTTATCTGTTTAGCTAATTTCTGTGTTTGGGTCCTGCGTATTAAATGATAAATAACGTCAACGGCCACACCAGGCAAATAAGCAGCCAGACTGATTTGGCTGATCAAAATATGCCAGAAATCAATCAATCATTTTCACTGATAATTGAAGCATTGCGCCAGAGCATTAATTTACGCTGTCTTTCATCAAGAATATGAAAAAATGACATTGTCATTATTCTGTCAAATGACAGCCTCTATTGCTCGACAAGCCTATAAACAACTCAGCTGTCTTTTTTTTTTTTTGTACAAAGACTGCACTTATCCCTGTAAAATACTGAAGTTGAACAAACAAGTGCTGCAGGTATTACAAAACTCTAAAAACATTGCTTAGGAAATAAGACACATCTCACATTTCAACCATGTGAGCCACTTAGTGAGTACCTCTCTCACCTTCAGTAGATGGCAGAACAGATTTAATCAGATCAAATATTGAACTCTGGCCTGACCCGTTCACTCACAGCTGAGCATATCTGAAGCAGTTCCTTGTGGACCTGTTCTGATGTGGTCTGAATTTCTGGATTCGGAGGACAAAGCCCCTGATACACTGTGAGTGTTGGCCAAACCCTCTGCCTTATTGCACCAGCAGTCAGATTTCAAACTCATTTTGTTAGTCTGTGATGGTAACACGCAGCCCCCCCTCACCCCCGTTCCAAAAAGAAGCAAAAATGACAAAACATTAAAAGGCAGACAAGGCTCGGTACAACTAAGGTGCTCTTTACAATCTTTGGGAGGGGGGGTTGTGGGTCATTACGACACTGGGGTGGAGGGGGCTGGTACTGAACATCTAACATCTGTAGGCTCAAAGTGTGGTGCAGGAGAGAGTGAGACTACAGTGGGTCAGGTCAATACTGAGCGAGTGACATCTTGCCCCACAGAGCTGCGTCAGGGTTAGAGGGGAAATTGAATGTTGCAGGAAGTTTAATCTACATGCTGATGTGTGTGTGTGTGTGTGTGTGTGTGTGTGTGACCCAGTTAGCCTGTGTGGGCTGTTACCATCACTGAGGGTTCAACCTATGACGCTAGATGGCTCTGGGACTGCTACCAGTCATCTGTGGTGACGCTGTTGCTTCATAGTCTGCTGCTCTTACACTTGGATGCCCCATAATTTACACATTTTACTGCTTTACCTTCTCTCACACCACCCACTGTCACTGCTAACTACTGACTGGTAACAGCTGCTCTTCCTGGAGTGAGAGAGGGTTAAAAGCTGGAGTCAGGCGTTGCTAGTTGACCCTGTGGACACGGGCCAAAGACATATTCTATTGAGCCATAAGGATCAAGACTCCCATAGGCCGAGACTGATAGTGTTACCACCAGCTGCTTAAGCTAGCACGACCACGGTTACATTATCTCTCGAAGCTATTCAGCTGCAGGGCAGGCAAAGCGGCATCTTCTGCTTACTGTTGGTGACTGTTTCACTGCAGCTTCAGCTGGTACTGTAGTTAGACTTGACGCATGTAATTAGCTGCTAGCATTAGCCATTACCCTGCCTTAGCTACTGCTCCAAGTCTCCTGGCCCCAGCGGATCCCTCGCCACTCAGCCTGTGCTTAGTGTGGCAGGTCAGCAAAGTGCTGGAGCAGCATTTGGCCTGAGCATAGAGGAGTGGATGGTGAGAGAAAGGAGACCGGTGGAAGCAGATCGATGTGGCCTGTATTCATTAACCCTCGCTCACGGCTCCCTTCCCTCCCCAATCACAACCCCGCCATTTTAGGACGGCAGGAGGTGATTTATTAGCTGTCCTGGCTCAGTCAGCACCATCGACCCACAGTCTGAGGAGAGTTGACTCACACCAGGATATACCGATTCCCTCACTGTGGGCTGAACTCACTCAGTGATCCAACACCATTCAAAGAGGAACCATGCTGGAGGAAGCAGGATGATCAACACTTCTTTATTATTACTTGGAAACTTTTTCTCAAAGCTGGAGAGGAGACAGGTGCTACAAGTTGAACCTGTGGTCATGGGCAAAACACACATGCTACTGAGCACCTGTATAAGTGGAGATTACAGTAGACCAGGTTATACAGCTGTGTTCACTTTGAGGCCAACGCAGTTCAGTGGAGAAGTCACAAGTACTTGACTCAATCTAAGATCACTGGGCCTCCTGTAAGCGAGGCTACTGGTAAAGCTAGTACTAAATAACACACATCATGTCTCTTTTACAACTACATGATAGAAAAGGTGGGTCATGAGAACAGGAGTAGAAAAAAGTGTTTCTTACCATTGTCTTGCCAATGCCAAGTCTCTGTGTCCTCCTTGAAACAAAACTCTTGCTGTTAGAACTGAAAATAATCACATACATTTCTGTGCAGTTACATGATACTGTATAAATAAAGTTGTATTTCAATGAAAGAAATGTGAAATTATTAAGATTTATTTGTTGTTCAGCTGTGAGCGAAATCATTTTCATGTTTCATTGTTTTCTGTTTTATTTTTTAACTAAAAATACCTTAAAATACTCTAATACTGTTTTACTCATATTTCATGACCTCCAAACACACACCACCACCACCACTTTTTTCTCTGGCCTTCACCTTCATCTAATAAGTTGGACTTCATTTCAGAACCAGGAGCTGTCCACAGTATGACCCAGTTAGCAGGCTTCTATTCTGATATAAGGAAGTGATAATTAGCTGGTAGATAGTATGACTTTTCCCCATGGGTCCTGTATTTATATGGTTAAATATATATATCTATGTGTAATTATGAAAATGCTGCAAAGGCTGTGTTATTGAAAAGAAAAGGTTTTTCATTTTACTGAAAAATCTGTGTTAGGGGGAACACATTTGTTTCCCTGGCTGCTATTTTCTGGCTCCTAGTAGTTTTTAAAATGTGAAATATATGCATTAAATGTAAATCATATACAGTGCTTTGCAAATGAACATTATCCCATTGTCTGGGACTACTGTACACTACTCTGATGCCCATGCAAACTGTACAAACACTGAGAAAAATGGTTGTTTTTTTTTCTCTTGCTCTGACTTCTGTGGTGTAAATGTATTTTTTTCTTTCCACAAGCTTTTTTACACCACCAGTGTAGAGGCTGACAGCACTTTCACATAAATACAATATGTTTTGAAATGTCCTTATGTTGTGGTGGCTTCACTGTACTAAAATACATATTTTGTTATGTATGGACATCTGAGACACAAATGGGTGCTTCTGCCAATTACAGCCCATGTTGTGTTACCGTGATGTTTCGCTAATCTTCCTTATACACACAAACAGCTGACCTCTTTGTTTTCTAAATCCATCATCCAGAAGTCACATCTCATCAGACGAACAGCTCCGAACAGAAACAATGTAGCTCAATGGATTTTATGGATTTCCCACAACAGAGAACACAGCAGGTATTTGGTAGTTGGGACACAAATGGTCAGTGAATGGCAGTCAGAGCCTAATCTCATTCTGCTTACACAGGGGGAAATCTGCACATTAGGTGAAAAACACAGACATAGATGAATGACATGACCAGAAGTCAGAAAGAAAAACAGTAAAGAATCAGAACTGCACTCTTGTCAAAGAACAATTGTTGTCCATTAGTGAAAGGAATAGGATGCACACTGTTTATACAATCCTAAAACTCCTTATCAATACACAATTGTTTTATTGCTTTCAATAAATGCCATCAACAATATAGGCTATATTGCTCTTGCATGATCCCTTTGTTTAAAAAAAGTATTATGTTAGGGATGTGAGGAACGCTGATAACAGTGATTATGACAGTAAACACTATTAATCAGAGCCGCATGCTTCTGTGGAAAATAAATAAAGTAAAGCTCTTCAGGAAATTAGCCTTCAACAGGTTGCGGTATTTATCTATTTTTGTTTTCACGTCTCGATGCTCAAACCCAATTAATTATATCTGTGTATCCCATTAGTGCTGTGATTGGGGGTTGAAATAAAACGTGCCCATCCTTACTTCCCATGTGCAAAGACTGCATTTCTGGACAGAGCTCCCATTGTCTGCAGACTGATGACCTTCATCACACACTCATTTGTACTTGTGTGTGCACATGTTGCACCTTGTCTTTAAAACTGCAAATTGATAATAAAGTAAAATATAGTTACAGCAGGATGACCTTGGTCATTAGCTGTCGTATTTATTACGCAGAGCCCAAAGGAAGGGATGAGCAACGTGTTGCTCATTCAGATTTTGAAAGGCTGGTGAGCCACACTGGTTTAAATGCTCAAATATTCAGAAGTAAAGCCTCGTACACCGGTCCACAAGCCTCAACCAAAAACTGTTGCTCACCATGCAGAACCGAGAAATTACATTTATTTCCCATAAAAGATTTAACAGTCCGATGTACTCTGCTGGAAATATTTGTACTGGTTTGAAGAAAGTGAAGTTGGTCCCTCACACATTGTATTTTAGAGGCCAAAAAAAGAAGAAAGACCACTTTTACAAATTTTTGCCAGTCCCCCTTTTTTTTGTGACAAACGTACACTCAAGCGTGCACACAGATACACATCCCACTATGCTGGAGATGTATGAAGGCAGTGTGTTGGATGGACTCCCTCACCTCTCATATGCAAATAACTTTCCCCCACGCAGCTCTGTGATTGGCTTGCTGTTATTAATATTCTGCCAGCGTGTGACTTCGTGTTAGCCCAGAGTTACTGTGCCAACAGGCAGCACTAAAAAGAGACTTTGTCAATGTTTGATGTCTCGTGAAGTGATGCAGTGTGTGTGTGTGTGTGTGTGTGTGTGTGTGTTTCTGTTTTCTAAGGAGATTCAAATTTGGGCAGTGGGAGACACTATTCCCCACTAACATCAAATTGAGGAGGAAGTGGCTATCTGCTTCTGAATATGATTGTAATAAAATTCTCTGTATGAACACCCAGTTTGTTTTTTCTATCTCTCTATTGTAGCCAGGGCCGGCTCCTTCCTGTCTCTCAAATCACGAGGTCTAAATAGAGGTTTAGCTTATGGACTCTGTCAAGGCGAAATCTCAACCTATTGCTTTTCATCCATTTAAGCCTGGGCCGCTGCCAAGCATGTCTGCGCTTGTAAACAAAACAACAACCATCTTTAGTTGAATCACACAAGCCAAACTAAACCAAGTACAGGGATGTGACGACGCGAAGCCTAAACTAGCAGTGACATATTTGCCTGTGGCCAGCCTTCAGTCACCCTTCGTCACACTAAGTCGCTCTGTCACTGCCGTATTTCAACAATGACAGCATGAGCAGTGTGTTCACAACACAGATCATAGGGTTTGTCATGACAAGTGTTGAAGGGCCTCTCTGCTGTGTGTGTGTGTGTGTGTGTACAGGTGTGCTGTATGTGTGTGTGTGTGTGTTTGTGTGAGAGGGTACAGTAAATCCCCTAAACTGGAGCTTGTGACCCTCAGTAATACATTTCCTTTGGCAGAGCAGTTCTGGATTTCCCCCTAATTTGCCCCGGGGTTTCGTGCAGAGAAAAGTGTAGGGCAGCATTTTCTAAATTGAAGTCAATACCAATCGGCCATTTATCTACAAGCACCCCGACGCTAAGGGCATCTAAAAGCGCTCGAACACACACATAGAAATACACCCACATGGTTGAGTTTTCATTCCAGAGGCAGAATACATGATTTACAGCCAACAATAATCTTAAAATGAAACTAATTTTCTTAATCCTAACTCATTCAAATATTGCCTTACGCCTCTAAAAGACTCCTATTGTTTGTGGGCCTGTTTGTATCAAGCTCCCAGGGCCAAATTTCTTAGGAAAGGGATTGTTTCTTAGGAAACAAGAGGATTTTACAATACAGAAACTAATTACTCCTCTTCACCCTTGAATTGCACAGACTATTGGAACTACAGCAATAAAGGGGCACATTATGCATACAGAGGCACTCAGCTTTCATACATCTTTGTACGCCATACATCCTGAAGATGTTGAGTCATCGTGATGGAGCTCTCTCTCCCTCTCTCTCTTTCTCTCTCCCTTATATTAGACCGTTTATGATGCAACTGGTTTACCTAGTCTGTCTAATTAGAGACAATTTTCCATTCATAGCTTGTTCTGAATGAATAAATGTAACATGAATGAATCATTTTAGCGCAAATCTTTTTTTCTAAGTTATGTGTGTCTTTCATTTTTCCATCTTCTTATTCATCTAACTTATTCAACTAAACCCTTTGTCCTTGCTCTTTCTATGGCTGAAGATTTAAAAGATTTCAGCAATTTTATGCGTTGAGTTTCGGAGCTTGTGGTGTTTAGAAGGGAAGGTTTTGTTTCCCTGGCTTTTAAATGAAAGATATTATAAATCACAGAAGATTTTCAGTCAATTAAATGCCAAAACACACTCAGACCCATTGTGGCCACCTATGATACAAATGTGTGTGCTTATGTTGTGAGGATTTATAAGCTTAAAGAAAACAAATGCTGAATTGAAAAGAATGTGATGAAATAAAGAGAGAGGTTTCATGTTAACATCAATAAATAAGACAACATCACTGAAGAAGAGGAAACAAGGGCACTGTATTTATCCTCGTCTCTGAAAATTATATCATATAGTCAATCTGATTTCCTTGTCTTGCACTGACTTTTCAGTTCAGTTCAGCTGTAGCGTTTGTATTTTGGCAACACGCTGTGCTGCTATATAACAGGTAGTCTGTCAGCAGATAGCTTAAATGCCTAAAAGACCTCAGACCTGGTACCTAGTATACTGTATTTGTCACCATAACTCCCTGCAGCAATCTGGTATTTTCCACATGCCTCATTTAAAATATTGTGTACTGTTTACCTCATTCCATCATGGCTTTCAAATATCCGCCTAAATGTGAGCACACATTCACCTGATTTTCTCGCCATATGCTGTTAGCTAAATTCCTGCACGATGCTCTCCAACCAAATAAATAGTAAGACAGCTGTCATTGCCAGAGACTAGGCTATTAAATACCAAGGAAACAAAAATAAAACCAGAATGTACAGGCAAAAAATAACCAATGAAACTAAAAAACAAAAATAAAAGGAGATCTTATTAAAAACGAATGAACGGGCAGATTAAGACAGAACCTGATCCAGACAGTCAGAATTGTATACATTACTGTATTTCTCGATGACAGTGTCTCACTAACCACATGCTAAAACTGTCGTTCTAACCACATTGCACTTGTCAGACGAGTGTAAATGAACCGTTTTGCAAAAGAATGACTATCGATTGTATAACTGTATTCTGTGGGTTTGTCCCGCGTGGTTCTGCAGAGTGCAGCTGCTTCTGTTGTTCAATTTCTCCATGAGCTCCTTAATTATGAGAGGTGCTCTGCATGTTCTCCACTGATCTACATTCAGGGCCTAACGCTGCTCTTTGTGATGGGGATTATGCGCTCTAGAGGCAGGGTAATTTGATATCCATTGATTGAGTCAAGAGCCAATCTGAAATTGAAGAATTGTAGTTATTGTTATTGATTTTAATAACTAGGCTGTTACAGTTCATTCAGTGCGGCTCTAGTCGATACAGAGAGTGAACCGTTTCCCCTCTTGTGAGAAAAGTGCTTGATCCAATGGTATTGTGAAAAATTCTTTCATGCAGCTATAACACTGCGCCCTGCTATTGTTCACTGCAGTATGTTGTGACATGGTAACTAATGTTAATGATAGTGACAGCAATTATAGACAATGAAACATTAACACCATTTACAAATCACGGTATGTGAAATGTGCTATTATGCGTAATATTAATGGATGTGGTGTGTACGTTTGAGCCATTATCGCTCCCTCCGCATGCATACTCTGTAGTGCTTCACATATTCTGTATCCAGCCCTTTCAATAACCCCACAAAGCCTGTTACTTTACTTCAGTCCATGGAGACCTTCACTCAAAGTTTTTACTGATCCATATTTAACTAGTTATTGGTTTAATTCTCCCTTAGGAGGTAGTATTCATTACAGATTTCAGTCTCGAACTACAGACCACAGGTACCTCTTGAAACTGACTGTAAATTATATTCCAGGACCATGTTTATACCATGATGTTTTAATTTAAGTGAAAGTTAATTGTGCTTTAACTGATTTGTGTCATATACCTCTTCATTAAATTCACTACGTTTACAAAAAACAAAAAACTAATGCAAGACCCATTAAAAATATGTATCATTGTCCATTGTTGCTGTCAATAATCATCAGAATCCTCTTAGTTCCAGTGGTAAGACGGGTATTTTCTAGTATTCAAGTATTTTCCACCTTTATCTTTAAAGTATATTTCCAATATGGTATGTTTCCCAGGTCCAGGGGAGCAGTGGGAGTCTGAGCCTTAGGCAAGAAACTTTGGGCCGACATTAAGGTGTAAGGCTGAATACATGGTGGAGATATTGATGCCAGTGTTGACTTGGTTTTCAATATTTTTTGTAACAGTGCAAGAAACATTTGACAGGGTGAGACAGGCAGAGACGAGAAAGAGACATCAGAGGCAAAAGAAAATATATCAAGTAGGATTGTTTAGAATAATCTTACAGTCAAAAACATTAACCCATCATATTTTGTGCACGTGTTTGTCAATTCTTTATCTTGCCCTCTGTGCATATAGATTAGCCGTTAGTAAAGTCTGTGTTGCATGAACGACCTTTCAATTGTTGCTGTATTTATTCATTTCTAATCAGGAATTAGATACATACATAAAATTACCTACTAGGACTTGGAGTCCATACAATAGATTGTATATGAAGATGGACAACATGACAGCTCCCCAAAACGGAAGCCAAAACACTTTGATCGCCCCCTGGTGGCTGGCTGCAGTACAGGTCATAAACGCTGCCTACTTCATGTTAGCAGATGGAACACGGCAAACTAAAAAAACATCAAAAAACACGCTGAATAAACTTTTTCCCGAAAATGCGTTCTGTTATTTTTGGTCTAATTCATTTCATGTTTCATTGTTAATTTTCTGATACGATTTAGTTTGTTTTAGTTTTACTGGTATTACATCTGACATCTTGATGGATACCTATGAATTACAGTTGTTCACAGTTAAAATAGTTCCAGAGACACCTGCAGACGTCTTTTAGGAATTGAACATAAGAGTAGTAACATCAAGAGAGGATGTAACTTTTTTACTTTCTCGTCTTTCAAACTGACAAAATGATTTGTTCTACATTAAACTAACTGGCCTGAGGGAGTTATTTTTCAGTGATTTAAATTTGTGGCTTGTAAATTAATCAGTAAATTAATGCTGTGGGTCAATAGCTAAGACAAGTCAAGCAGTCTTATGTTAGCTATGTGGAAAAAAGCTGGTGATTGGTCGCTAGCAGTTACTAATTATCTGTCATTACTATTATCTATGACATGTGTGGGCAGGTCTTCAATACTGCGGCTCCATCCCCCACATCACTAGTGCCCAGACTGTGACTCAAAATGACTGCACCAGTACCTGTCCTGGATATTTCTGCTTAATTTTCATAGAGCTGTCCATCTTTATATACAGTTTATGGTCTGTACTGATGTTTTACAGGTATAATGTTTCTTATTCTGTGTGTCATAATGCTAATGTTGCCAAGTGGCAGCAAACATGTAGGACAGCTGAGGCTGATGGGAACTGACTTTCAACACATGAAGTTCTAAATTGTCTAAATTAAAACATTTGCAACACAAGACAGAAAACGTAACCCAAAGGTTTTAGTTTCAGCTAAAAAAAATAAAAATAAATAAATAATCCCCATAGTCTCTATTTGAATAAAGTAACCCCAGTTCAATTTAGAGTTAAGAATTATTTTAACACAATGATAAATATGTAAATCGTAAAAGAGGAAATTCTGAAAAAGGGAGGACTTTTCCATATTTGTAATGCTATAATTCCAGCTTTTACCCCAACGAAAAACACATAATCATGTTTTTTTTCCCACCATCATGATGTTTAATGATGATACGAACATTGGTAATTACCACACAGTTGACGACAGTCGGTGCAGGAAAGATAATGCTGTTAAGGAGAATTGTGACAGTGGCTGTATTCATTGTGGTGGCAACAATGTTGATTGATGATGATGAAAGGTGATGATTTATGTAAAGCTCCATATTTAAATGACTACTGCCATACATACTATCTGTCTAACGCTGAACCTGTGTGTCGTCTCTTTCCAACAACATATCATATCTGAACATATGAACATATCTTTGACCGCCTTACTTTGAGGCTTGGAAACCGTATGCATGTGTAATGAGAAGATGGTCATTGTTGGCTGCTCTGCACGGAGCAATGCAGAGCCTGTGGTTGAGCAGTGAGAGGCAATCCCTGCTAAACAGACGAAGCGTGGCTGTTGCAGCTCTAAGTGGGAATGAATGGAGGGCTAATTTGGTGGGAGCCACTTTTCTCTCCACCACATTTAAAACCCCATTACACTAACATCCACTGTGAATACCCCACTGGTCCTTTTTGCAGTGAGCTGCATAGGTCACACACTGATACAAATGCATACAGTGTGTATGCTGCAGTTTACCTCAGCAAGCAGTGTTGAAAAAAACCGGGCCATAGAAATTACAGTATAGTAAATGTACCATGGCATCATGGTTACCAGACCATGAACAATTCTGAGCCTTTCAAAGGTTATAACATACACACACAGTCTCCCTCTCTTCCTCCCTGTCTTTTATCTTCTCTCTGTCACTCTCTCACACACACACACACACACACACACACACCTGTCACTGAGGCCCATTAGCACCCCTGCTGAGGTTCTGTTTGGCTTTTAGACTCAGGCACACAAGACCCCCCGTAAAGAGAGGGATTGGCACTGTCTCTTGCTGCCTCCCCTCCTCAACTGTAAACAGCAAGTGGAACGGCACACAAGGAGACACTACTGTACCACATATATTGTAACACAGAAAAATGTGAGAAGTTACTAGAGAATGAGTGATTATTAATGAACCATTGCAGAGGTGCTGTTTTTTGAGCTATAAACCCCACAGCATGACTGTACTGTGATGAAGACATATTAATGCTGTTGTTAATATTGACACTTCTTTGGAAATCTATAAAAATCTGCATTTCATGGGATGTAAACCACTCAACACTCACTTCCTGGCTTTGCAAGGCCCATGATGAGTGAGAGCCGACCTTGTGGGACAGTACAACATATGCTGTCTAACCTAACTGAACTACTGTTAACGTTACCGCTGAGGGATTCATTGATTATAGTGGGAGCGTAGTGCAGCAGCCGGTCCACATATGTTAATGTGTTCAGTATGTCAGGGGCCTCATTGCCTCGACTCTGAGAACTCCGGCTTCAGGCCTCATTGGGGCCAGAGCCAACAGCTCGAATTGATACGGGTCAGGAACACTACGGTCCTCCACCACACTAATGTTCGCTTCAGGTGATTTGTGTCGCCCTCCATTTTTCTCTGGCCAGGGGAATCCCCTGATGCGATATCACTGAGCAACTCCTGCGTCACACATCCACAACTCCCTCCCCATACATACGTTGTACTTTGTAGACTTTTTCAAATGTATACAGTAGGTGGACTTGGGTTTAGACCTGGGGGCAAAGTTACACTTTAATAAGCGGCTCCCAAATAACTAAGCGGACTATATAGCAGATAATAACCGGTTCCTAGAGTAAAGACTGCACAACACTTTGTTAATCAGTCACTAGGTAATGATTACTTCATTAATATCTGGGCATCAAAATAATGATCATTTTCATTCCTGATTAACTCTGAACCAGCTGCTGAGTGGCACTAACTACTAATGACTCAGTCATTACTTTTTACTTCGTCATTATTTACTTTTTGGTGCACTGCCTAGTAAAGTGATACATCATACTGAGAAGTTTCTAAGTAGTCTCTCCCTATGTCATAATTACAACAAGTAGCTTGTGAGTTTTTTTACTGCGCAATTTACAGGTAGTTCCACAACAAAGACAGCAGGATGTGGTAACAGAAAGATTTGATGACTTATTCAAAATCTACTTATAAACAATTAATTAATTATGAAGTCATTCCTGATTCGTTCCTCAGTAACTACTTACCTTTTTTTAATCTCATTTTGGAAAGTCTCACCACAAACACAGTTTAACACAAGCATGTATTTGCGTACACACACTCACAGAGAGCAGCTGCTAGCGGCCCTGCAGTCTGGGCTCACCTTCACAGGATTAGAACAGGTTGGATTTTCATGTGGCGCACACAGACCACGTGGTGATTGATTCCACAGAATTAGGAGTGGCAGAAGTGTGGATGCACAAATGGATTGCTCGCACATGCGTGTGTTTCTGCACACGTATGCCTGTGTGTGTCTGTGTGAGATCTATTGTGTAGGTGTATGTGGAGAGGGAAAATATCAATATGTTACGGGATTGTTTTTTTTTTCACCGCTGTTATCTTTGCTTTCCCACCTCCATTACACCCCATCAACCTTGGTAGGATTAAATCAGCAATAAAGACCTCCATCCATGTCTCTGTAAAAGACATGAGACACATTAGCAGCACGCACACTTTTAATGAGCACTCCTGTATCCAGAGACAGATTTTACAGCATCTATATTTGTTCTGCCTGCTGTTTTGTTGTGCTCATCTTTAGGTGTACATGTTTGTGTTCTCGTAACTGCATCCATGCGTTTGTGTACATAGAAAAAACTAACATGTAGCAGGAGAGACAAGGGAAATGTGTTAGTCACAGCACCTTGGGCAGTGCACATTCAGATGTCGGGCAAATGATTAGAAATGGTTTTTATTGACATTGTAAATGTGTTTTACACAGGCAATAGGCTGCCAAGGGGATAAAAGACTTGTGCTATCAAAGCCACGTGTGGCGGGCCTCCCACATCGCAGGACAGCGTGTGTGCGCCAGTATGCGTGTGTGCCTGTTTGAGTGTTTTTCAGAGCTTTTCTTTTAATTACCCCCCTTGCGAATTAGCTGAGAAATGGGAGACCAGCTATGCAATGTAAAGTATCTTTGGCTGGGAATTATCTGTTTAGTCTGTCCCATTTGATCTTCAGGAATAAGTCATTAGTTTGCAAGCAATCTGCTCCCTCTCTCCATCCCTCCATTTTTTACTCCCTTTCTCTTTTTTTTGCTCCTCCCTTGCGTAGCGTCTTTATTTAGGCAGCTTCTTTGGAGCAGGGTGACTCAAGTTTCCCAGTTACATAACAGGAAAAGAAGGTAAGGAGATGTTGCGAAAAGAAGGGGAGGGTTTGGTAAGGATGTGGTAACAGAAAAGATAGAGAGAAGGAGTGAAAGATGGAGGATGTGAATCTTTACTTCCAGCTGATCGGGGAAATGAAGGGGTTCATTGTACAGTACATTGCACATGGTGAGAGGAGGCCGCTTCTTCTAGCTGCAAGGCAGGAGCAAAGATTAAAAGTGTGTGTGTCTGTGTGCGCGTGTGTGTGCTTGTGTGTGGTGCACAGACAGGGTGCAGATAAGAAGATTGTTAACACTGGATGAAGAGCAACCATTAGATGGTAATTGGCTGACCAGATGCTCTTCTCGCTGTATACAAATTACAGTCTTTAACTTCCCCATGCCTCTGGCTTACTCCCTGCCATTACTGGTTAGTGTATATACAATTGGAGCCTTCACTCACGGGTGAGATCCCACTGTTTTCAGGAAGCACACTGTACCCCGTCGTCCTAGACCCCAACAATCTTTGTGTTTATGTTTTTTATCTTTCTGTTTAACTGTGACAGTGAAGTGTCTATCAGTGATTTTGTCCTCTCTGTTTTGGAGATTTTGTTATCCAGCACTTAAAGAAATGTTTCAGTACATCATTTAAAGTGAGAGTCTGTCTCTCTCCCTGTTACTCTGGTCTGTTTGCTTGGTGTTTCAGGGTTACTCAGAGCACTTTTTCTCAGAGTCTTTTTCAGACAGGGTGCCAAACTGTGTCAATGCCAAGAGAAGCATTAGCGGACCCTGTGCAGTCCCCCCCACCCAAATGGATATTAATAAACCCTGCTCCATCTAGCATCTACTCTGCTACCAATCCCACTTTTTCTCTCTCTCCATTCCCTTTAATCCCCCCCCCCCATCTCACACCACTCCATCCTCTTTTTTTTTCATTTTCTGTCTCCAGTCCTTTTCCCCTTAAGTGTCAATAACTCTTGCTTGCACACACACACACACACACAGACACACAGCCAGTAGTTGCAGTGTCAGGCTTTCCACAGGGGCTGGTATAGTTATATAGTAGACTCTGTGGGTTTAGTAAAATCCTCATTAGGACTCGGTGTAGGTGTGAGCATCCCTGCTGCTGTCTCACAACAAACTGCTTACCTCAACAGAATACTCACAAACACAAACACACACACAGCTGCACATGGACCAAAGAAAGAGGAGAGTCAGACGCCGATACACGGCAGGAAACATCCAAGTCCATGCATTTGCACGCTCTCACACAATGTATGTTTATTATACTAATGTATGCCCCCACCCGTTTTCCAATATCTCAAACACACACTCGCTAACAAACTAACAAAAGTGTTTGGCGCTGTTGTGTGGTGACATTTTAATGGAGGATGACGTCTCCCCCTAATTAATGTCAGTCAGGATGGAAAAGTATTCAAAAATAACTCTTTGAGTAAGGCCTAGCACACTGCAGTGCCATCACCCCAGTAAACCAATTATAACATTCAAAATATCAAGCATCATTTTTAATCTGACAGCTATTTGACCTGGACGGTACTGACGAGGTAATTTGTGTATTTAAATATCTAAGCTAGAGATGTCAAATCTGTCATTCCAGTTTAAAGGACAGGAATTAACCTTGTGCAATGTTGTACAGTTGCCATGTCTGCTGCCATTTTCCAAAACACGGGATGTATCATAGGTATCATGTGTTAGCGGGAGTTAGCTGCATGGTGTGTGTGTGAACTGAGTGGTGGTGGTGGGGGAGTGAAGCAAGTACAGTATGTTACTGGCATTATTCAGCGAGCATATTCCATCGCCATTTGTACAATTAGAAACTTGAAACAGGCGGCGTGCTGCAAGTTGAGGACAGGGAGCCAAGTGACACTAGGTTCATCGTCTTATTGAAGGGAAGATGAGACACATTCAGACTCCTTAAAGCGGTTCTGTACAGATCACCACAGCAATCCAAAACCTTGGTGTGGATAATATTCTTGAAAAGAGCTGCAGAGAGTTAAACGTATTTCAGGACAGAAAAAAAAAATGTCAGCCATTGTAGTCTAACATGATGAATAGGCAAAAAGTAAGTATTGGACATTTTCCATATATAATGATTTCCAAAGGTTTTCTGTGTCTACTGTGCTTCCAGTTAAGGATATTTTCTGCCCTGCTCAGCATGCTATTGTGTCACTGAGTCCCCTGCTGCTTCTGATGTGTGAAAGGTCCAGCCATTTAAATAACTGTTTAAAGACTTGATGGCTATTAAACATCAGTTGCATGCTGAATTTGATTTTCTAAACTATAAAAAAAGATTATCACATTAAACGCTCTCTAGAGCTATATTTTTCAATTCATTGATTAATTAAAATGTGTTTTTGTTTTACTGACACAGTTGAACAAAAATATGTGCACAATTTCTTTTTGCTAGTAGGAATAAGAGAACTGCTTTAGGATTTATCTTTAAAGGTCAGCTTTGTGTGGAATTACATGTTTTCTTTTCCTTTTTGTTCATTTTGTTCCTTTTCCTCATTTTCGATACCACTGCACATGTACATTATGTAATATAAATCAGTATTACTGTCAGTTCTGCTTGTTGGTTCACATTAATTAAAACCATATTCATCATGTCCTTTTCAAAGTACTCTCTGGGATTAAAGCAGAAGTGGGTTCCTAAAGTCAACACAGACTTTGCATTACTACTGTGGGACGTTGCACAAACACAAGATCCAGCCTGCAGCAGGAAACTAGTGTTACCTCCTACAAACCACTGTTACCACCTACAGGTCTAGTCTTCACGACCAAAACATCAGAGCTACAGGAATATTTGTGATCATATGTGAAATTTTAATATAATTGGCCAAAATGGTGTAAAGCATGTGTGATGAGCATCTACCTGATTACGGCTGATAGCTCCACATGAAAGAATGCGTTGTGCATGTCAGCAGAGTGCCGTGACTAATGATGTCTCCATCTATTCTAGAGAATAGCTGCAGATGTTTAGTTACATTTGACAAGTAAAACATTTACTGTACGTTCATGGGCGTAGCATCTCTAAGGCTGATTGCTCTCTGTGATTGATTGTGAAGAACACCGGGCAACACGTTGTGAAAGGCTGAGACAGGACGAGCATGCGCACAGAAAAATTAGCACTTAAATGCACTTGTGCAAGCTCTTTTCTCTGTATCTCTCTCAAACTTACACACACACACACACACTTACACTTGAAGGGCTGCTCATTTGGCTAACAGACCTCATTACACGGGTGGATGGATCATCGACCCCTTGGTGGAGGAATTAAAGAAATCTCCCTTTTCTTCTGTTCCATCCAGAATGTGTGACATGATGTCCTGGAGTTATTTACCTGCTCTCTGTAGCATGACAGCTAATCTCACCTGCAGCCCCAAGACCTTGCACATGACAGCTAAAATGTCTGCAACAAAATTAGGTGGACAGACGAAAATCCTTCTGGGATTTTGGAAAGTAAAAATGTCACCATTTTTATAAAGACAATGAGCTTCCTAATGATATATAATACTCTATATGATGTCTACTTAATAAAACAGACAGGTTTTGCTGTAGGTTAAATCATTCTGCTCTTTGAACTGTGTTTAACGGGACACTTCACCAGTTTTACATGTCAAGGTCAATTTACTAGCGACATAGTCTATGAAAACAGTTGCACATAGACAGAGCTTTGTAACATGGGACAGAGCTTTGTCACATGGGAGGGTTTTGATGCTATCAAGCTGCATTAAAGGAAGTGCAGACTCCAGTGTTTTTTAAGTCTGAGGGACTTATAGTTGGTATATGTTGGCCTCCACTGCATCTTTATTTTGTTTTCCTAATCTGTGTCTTGCAAGTCCTCCAACTTCATGGATGTGCAATACTAAATCACAGTAGAGACACTTTAATTGTATATTTCTGGAAAATATATATATACATATACACATATACATACACACATATATACACATATATACACATACATATATATATATATACATATATATATATATATATATATATATATATATATATACACACATATATATATATATATATATATATATATGTATATATATATATATATATATATATATATATGTGTATATAGTATTCATGCTGGAAAGCGAATAAACATGTTATCATCATCAGAGATGCAGCAGGCTGTGTGATCAAAGTGCTGAAATGTGTTTGCTGGCCAGCACATCCAATAACTATTCAGAGCCCCCCACTTGAGCACCTCAGAGCATGTGCTGTATGGTTCATATATAAACCCCTCCACACGTACATCAATTCACACCTGAGCGACACACGTGTGCACATGTGACACGGTATGCTAATTTCACCCCATATCTTAAAGGGCCAATATAGATATTATTTAGATTTGGCAATTCAAGCCTGATGACTGTGTTACCTCTATTTATTATAATTGTAAGGCAATCAGGGGTTCCAGATGTGTCCTGAAGACTGCAGGCCTGTTATGCAATCTGCGGCCACAGCTATGGAGACTCAAATTATCATGACAACACTAATTAACATGATGACAACCAGTTTAAATCCCCACCACAGCTGGGCTCTGGTCAACATGGTAACACATCACAGCCAAGTGTTCTTGACATCCTTTCCAGAACATTGGGCATAGTGTCCCACACAAACGCTCCGTCTCACACACCCACACGCACACCCTGCTAACTGCGCACCATGAACACACACACACACTCGCACAGAGATATACTGTATACACAATGAACACACACACAAACAACACACACACACACACAACTATAGCCCTTAGGAGGTGTATATGTGTGACTGGATTTTGGAACAGCTTGAAGTCATGTCTCATCTTTTGTGACCTCCCAGCTGCAGGCCAGTAAAGAAAAAAAAAAAACAATCAAATCAGTGAAGCTCGGCAAGGCAATGGTGTTTGTGTGTGTGACTGTGCGAATCTATATCACAGCCGCACATGTGACCATCAGATGCCTCGGGATAGGGGAATTACTCACTTTCCTCTCCCTTCAGTCATCCTCTCAGCTTCTCTCCATTATTGAGAAATCTCTAAGACTTTGAGGTCACTTTTGGGCACTCCCTCATCACGACCTCCCTCCCTCCCCCTCCCCCTCCTGCTCCTTCTCCTCTCTCATCTACTTCTGCTCATATATTGCATCCCTCAACCTCCCACCCCAAAGCTCCCCATATCCAGTAAAGATGTCAGACAATGGTTTCACACTGATCAAATGAGGCAGTGTGTCAGTTCCATCACAGGCCACAGGGAACAGTAGGAGCAAGTGAAAAAGTTTGTGTGTGCATGTGTGTGATAGAGAGTGAGAGCCTCCGTGTGCATGTGTGGGGCATACGTCTGGGGATGCACTGTGCGTGTGTGTGTGTGTGTGTGTGTGTGCAAAGCATGGGCATATAAAACTGCGACGGTCCAGATGTGTGCGTGTCTGTCTGTGTTGTTATGACGTCAAGATATTGCCTCAGAGAGCGAGGAGGGGAGGAGGAGAGGAAGTGAAGGAAGGATGTGCTGGGAGAAGGTACATCAAGCAGAATGAAAAGTGTCTATACCACAGTATAACTGTTGTTGGCATACGCAATTCACACACTGTCTGTCTTGCCATTGTTGCGATATTCTGTATTTTCCCTCCAAAGAATAGCTCATAATTCTTGTCTAGCTTTTTTGCAATGACTATCATAAAATATATTAGAGAAGGTCGCCAATAATCTAATTTCAAAAGCTACAAATAGGGGCTTTAATGAACCTGGTAGTTATAATAGCCTATTCTGCATTATCCCCACAGTAAATTATATAGCTTTCGACTGCTGATTATATGATAACCTGTACCTTTTATTTTAGCAGGCTAATTGTTTCTCATAATCTACAGCTCCTATTGGACACCATGAACACTACCTCAATTTTCCTTAGGTGCTTTTGTTTCTTTGTGCTGGATTTGCTGATGTAGGCCTCTAAAGTCCACTGAGACGCTGCATGTGACATAGAAAAAAAACTTGATATGAGTTGTTCACCGGATTTCTCTAGTTAAAGGGGAATATATGCAACAACCCTGTCACAGCACATTCATTTTTAATTACACCTGTTTGATGCTAGACTGCTACCTATTTGTAGCCATGCCTCCTTCACTAATCTTTGA
Organism: Scortum barcoo; assembly: GCA_023238725.1. NCBI lineage: Eukaryota > Metazoa > Chordata > Actinopteri > Centrarchiformes > Terapontidae > Scortum > Scortum barcoo. Next base: position 16,138,665 of record CM041536.1, read on the forward strand.
AAGGTGGGAACATGCACGGTGCAGCGAGCAAACCATAATTCCCCTGTTAAGAGAATCTTGGCACAACTTCAAACCCTGTTTCACATTTACAGTAAGATCATGTGTTTTCTGCATGTTTTCCCTCTCTGTCCATTTCGAGCCAAAGCTTCCTTTATGCTTAAGTTTTTGGAATAAAAAGGTCTTCACTGCTTTATATGAACATAATTTTGGCAGCACTTGGAGCTAACAATTTATTTATTTATTTGGTTTTTTTTGTTTTTTTACCAAAGTTGGGACTTCAGTGATCCGCTGTGGTAACATAAACATGTGCACAACATGTTGCACAGAGAGGGCCAACTCGAGAGATAATACGAACAGCAGGCTGGAAATCACCAAGCTTTATGAGTCATAACCCTGGAAAATTACTAAAATTGCATCTGTTATTGGTTGTTAATTGGGGTATGTTGTTTTAAGTCAATATGTGTCATGAGATTTATGCAATGACTTACCATGTTTGATTTTACTCACTGTTGGGATGCTGAGATAAAGCCTCGTCTTAACTTCACAACCTGTGCCAAAGGACTGAATTGACCAGAGGAATGACTGTGACCACAGATAACAGACACGGATGGAGATAGAGGATGAAGATCAAGAAGAAAATGAATAAATTTTCCTGTCAGCATTTTTGTGACCTAGAATTTGATAGCAAAAAGAAATGTCAGTACCTGCTGTACTAGTACTGAACCTTTATTTCATGTAATGTAATTGCATTTTACAAATTACTTCATTATGTCAGAAAGTATACTGTAAGTTATGACACAAACACAAACGAAAGATGGGAAAAGGAATCTGCTGTCTGATTGCTGTCTTCAAATGTAACCCAATTCATTTCGAATTCATTTGCAAGATACACATAGTTGATACATTTGGCACAGACTTTCAGCAGCTTGTGCGATAACTGTTTACATTCTGAGTGGGCCTAAATGAAGGGCTCTTCAATTATTCTGCGTCTGCTGCACCTTGAACAGACTATAATGACATGAGATACACACAGTGCTGTGAGATTTTTTTCCTTTGCACACAGCCACAGTTATCGCTTTTATTACTGTAGTCTCCCAACACAGTTAATGTTATTTCAATGCGGTTTAAACCTCATTGATAAAAACCTGCTTATGAAAGCACACAAAAACCCAGGCTGAGGCATTTAACTTACACTTCCCCTTTTTTTGGCGCGTGATGTTGGCAGTCTCCACTTTCATCGCTTACTTTAACTATTTTAACAAACTCTAAGTAACTCTTTTCATCTGCACTTGCCCTCATTTCTTAACATTTTCCAGCTATCTGGTGGAGTTTTGACTTGCGGTAAAATGTAATATTATGTAAACTCTCAGAGTGCATTAAGTCCAACACCGTGTTCCTCCGTTCAGTTTACTCAGCTTTTAACTCAGTATTTGGATGTTCATACTGTCACTCCCTTTAAAATACACTTCATCAGTTTTCAAACTTTAACACAACCACCATTGAAACAGGCACACGGACACACAAACGCAGCTTCAGCCTTTTTCCTCTGGGTACTGCTGATGTGACAGACAAAACCTGGTCTAATGTAGCAGGGTGAGGATTACAGTTGCAAGCTTTTACATATGCCCACACGCACTCACATACACACACACACACACACACACTATGCAGGCCTTGAGCAGATGGATAAAGTAGGGAGGATGTGACCAGAGGAATGATGCATGACAGGGACAGCTGTGCTAAGCTCACTTCATTCAAGATATACACGCTCAGTCACCGTACACAGGCAGCAGGGCAAAGTGTCGAAGCGAGACACAAGTGCAAACACAACGCTTGCCTGTTACGCAGACTTTTGAAGGAAGAGAAAACATATTGCATATTTCAGAGGAGCAAATAGAGGTGCATCTCAAATGGTGGGGCCAAAACATAAAAGCCGTTGGTATTTTTCACTGTAACTTTACAGAGTTTCCTTTAAACCCCACACCAAGGACATTATCACAATACAGACCACATATGTGGGGCATATGGGAAATTTGGATCAACATACATACATTTGTTGGAATGGTTGTAATTATTGCTGTGCTCACATTTTGAAAGACATAAAACATAAACATAATGGTTGAAAACTATAACATATAGATAGATAGATAGATAGATAGATAGATAGATAGATAGATAGATAGATAGATAGATAGATAGATAGATAGATAGATAGATAGATAGATAGATAGATAGATAGATAGATAGATAGATAGATAGATAGATAGATAGATGATGAAGAAGATGATAGATAGATGATAGATGATAGATAGATAATAGATAGATAGATAGATAGAGATGAATGAATAACTGTGTTACTGTGACCCTTTGATTGCATGTACAATTGTGGTCAGATGTATACAGAAGCAACTGATTTAATCTGTTTAAACAGCAGACTAACAGAGGCACTTTATATATTTATACTACTAATACAAATTGTATAAAATTCAATTATTAAGTCCCCCGAAAGAAATATGAAACTAATGTACTTCATGTGAAAATGCTCGTGTACATATGAGCAATGGGCAGAATGATAAGAACAGGCAAATCTGCGTGTAATTTATCTCTTGCCATATGGTAGCTATGGTAGCTAGCTACCTGACATTATTCATCACAGTTTTTTTATATGGAGCCCTCTTGCTGCTGGCAGGTTGGATTATGCATAAAACATCAAATAAACAAGTTTAAAGACTGCATTTTAGATAAACTACTTGTTAGATCAAATGAAAAATGAGTGTGAACATACTGAATTGCTGACTTATTTCAACATATAGCATATTTTATGTATTGAATCTCATATTACAGGAAGATTAAAAGAGGTTCATGGCTTTAATGAATACACTTATACTATATATATATATATATATATATATATATATATATATATATATATACTCTTGGAGATTCTATCTATCTATCTATCCACACTGACTTGAGGCAGGCCAGTGAAACACCATTCGCTTAGCTTAATATTTCATACATACAAGTGGAAGAATACAGAAGAGAAGAACTCTTCATTTTTAATGACCTAAGGGCAGTTTACTACCAAACTTTGAGTGTGTTCCATAAAAAACAGAGTTTTGCATGTCATGACTATTTATGTTGTTGTCTTTGAGTTGATTTAAAGTATTGTGTATGTTTTGAGAAATGAGAGAAGAAAAAGAACGAGTGAGGAAAAAACAGAGAGATTGTGAGTGATGCTTTGAGTTATTTCTGCTTTTGTCATTTTTGAGTAAAAACCATGATGTCCTGTCCAGCATCTCTGACTGATGGCAAAATGCTTTTAAGATCAGTTTGTTGACAAAATGCACAATATGTAACACAATATGTTACACAATAAGTTCACCGAAGTTAAAGCTGTAGTGAGAGGCATTAAAAACGGTTTGAAGATAGACTGACTGAATCACAACGTCATATTTTTGTCTTCTTCTAGATTATTCCTCCACTGATAACTGAGGAAAATCAGATTCCTGGATAATGTATTTATAACACAATAAAAATACTGCCGTTCTTTTCCTTCAGTGGTGTTTTCCAGTGAGTGTTTGTTGGTTTGTTTAGGATGCTGTAGTCTGTGTAAAAGTAAACAGAGGCTGCAAATCAATACCTTAAAAAACCCTAATATATTGTTATGTCAGGCACAAAGCCTCATCCCCAGAGAACCTAAAGAGCAATAGAGGATCATTCAGCGTGCGTTGTCATCATCCACAGCTATTGAGCTGAACCTCGTAGTCAATACGGGCAAATGGATTTCATTGTGTTTCAATGGTTCCCAAAAGAATAAGGAAGAGTGCGCAAACAATCCACTTTCAGATGATTGCTGTGTCTCCATGTTCGAGTGTGAGGAAAACTCAGACAATTTTTAGAAACCAGCATTCCTATATATAGCCTTAGCCTATAGCGTATAGCCTTGCAGCATCAAGAGGTGATTTTAAAGGAAGAAGAGATGCCACAGGGGGGGGGATGAGATGGCTATGGATAACTGAGCAACTTCTATAATGAAGACAGCCATTAAATAGCTTCTTAAACTTACATTAAACATTGTGCAGTAAAACCTACAGAGAAGACTTTGTTGTACACCACCAATATCCTTTCACATCTGTGTGTATTTTGTTTATGGTTATTGATGAGATTAGTTTGGAGGATTTTTGTGCACCTGTTCAGATGTTACAATGATGCTGAGGTACTCCACTCTTTGCCGGCTAAATGATTAATTCATCATTCAACTCTGCAGCAAAACAAACAGCTGTTAACATCATCCTCTCGCTCCAGCGTTCACTCATCTTGTGTTCCTGTTGTTTGTCCTTCACTGGCGGAGCTGCTCTTGTTTTAACTTCTTCTCAAGGTCAATTAGAAAATTAGTACAGCCAATTAGTACTGATGAATTATTCTTTATTAATGTGAGACACGGGGACAGTGGGTTGATAGTTTGTGGCTCAACATGAAGTCAATTAGTGAGTGAAAATGTACCACACACACTGAGGCACATAAAAACAAAAATCACTGCTTCAAAATAAAAAAAAAAAAAAAAAAAGATAAAATGTCACATTAACTATAAGATCAAAAACTACATTTCACAAAGAATTTGAACGCTTTTGTGAGTCAAGCCAGACTACGCCTTATGTAAAGAATTCAAGTTTTCCCTGGAGAATGAAGTCTGACAATAATTACCTGAGAATTGAATCAGTCAGGTACAGAACAAATTAATTAGTGAATAAAGTCATTGCAATGTTTTTTTAGTTCAAATGGAAACACAGTCCAGGGTGTGCTTTGCTTGTCCAATCGAGAGTAAGAAGAGTTAAATTAATCCCACAGTTCAGGACAAAACTGTCTAAAAACGCTTGGAAAGACAATTTGAAATGACATTTTTCTCAAGCTATTTGAACCAGGCCCATGTTGGACGACAGCGAACATCGCAGATACTGTGGGACTCCTTTGCTTTCCTAACACAGGACAGAGAATGAGATGCAGGTACTCCACACTCTGCTGAATCCAGCCATACAGAATCTCTAGAATAAAAAGTAAAACAATCACCGGGCAGCAATTTGACTTTCCTCTGGGTCTCTATTCATGCCTCTAGCAATTTATTTTCACCTCCAGTAAGAATGGAAATTATCCCACTAATAGATTTATGCTTAGGTTGAACCTTTGGCTGAAACCCTAGCTGAGCTTTTAAAATAAGGATGAAACTGAGATAATAGCCGAAGGAGCAAAAGGGCCTGCTCTTTTCCTATCGCTCAGAACAGAAAGAGAATTTTTATATTGTTTTTTATATCGCTTTGTCATTCCTGCCACAGAGTGAAGTCCCTGAATCAGTTAGACATTTAACTAGGAATGTACATTCAACAGACTCCCCATGATAGATGAATAATAAAATCGCATATTAGTACCAATTTAAAAAATGAAGAAAGCTACAACTGAAGTTGACTGTTTCATATGTTTCATACTCAAATATTGGGTTTCATTTTAAATCTTGAAAATGAGGAGTACAGGCCCTTTTTAAATAGGACATTTTGTTATTAAATTAATTAATAAACTGAATGATGGCTGATACATTCAGTATCTTCAGATTCAGCATCCTTCTAACACTCATGCTGGCTCACTGTCACACTGTGATGCCTTGTTGAGACAATTGAGTAAATCTGAGTCATTGTTAATGGTATTAGCAACGCCTGTGCTTTTTCTGTTACAAGTTTGTTGTCAGAATGTGCATCATCACTTTCTGTGCATAATCGGTAGCCTCCAAGCGTCCTTTTCGCGAGGTTTTGTTTAGTCTACATAAGAGTTATATGATTTCAAAGTAAAACTTACAGAAGTCAAACTCACCGTCTAGCCACTGCCAACCTGTGTTATAAGTGAGTGGAAAAACTAAAAACCAGGGGTGGGAGGAAGAGCACATTAGCCGTCTCAGGGCAGAGTGAACAGGCTACAGAGTACAGTATGTGGGAGTCGATCAGTATAAGTGCAAATTTCTTGGTCATTACGGAAATATCTCTTGAAACACTCTTGATCAAGCACTCCCCACAAAAGCCATACTGCCTCCCATTAATAAATGTAAAAAAAATTACCAAAAAAAAATACCAGTAAGCTGTTTGATGGTTCTTGCCAATCTCTGCCTCTTTCTCCTAACACCCTCTCATCTTGGGTCATTTACCCTCTCCCCCACATCTCTGCTTCTTGTGGCCTTGGGCTATAGTGTGAGTATTGTGGTGATTTAGAGGCACACATAAAAGTCTGTCATGCGCAGACAGACCAAGACAGACACACCAAAAGACAGAGACAGTGGCAGGGGCAGAGGAATGCATGTGTAAGGAAGAAACTGAAAGCGTGTGGGTATGTGTGTGTTTGCACACGCGGTGCCCATACATTATCACAGATCCCTTTAACCACTGACTGAATTTCATGTCAATCTGCTCAACCAAAGAACACCAATTATTATCAACCTCTGAATCGTGGAAAAAACAGAAATAAATAAATAATATATATCAATTTCCTGAATGCTACCTGCGAGCTCTACACTCCCTTCCCCATGGGAGACATCAAGGAGTGTGGAGCGCAGGCGAAAAACAGGGAGGGAAGCATATATGTAGCTGCGCTGTAAATGGGAGAGATTGATTACTTGTCATGGGCGAGAGGCATGCAGGAAAAGGGTAAAATGTGAAGTACGGAAACAGAGAAGGAAAGAGACACCGAGAGAGGGTGGTGGAGAGAGCAGATAAAAGTCGCAGAGGTAGAGATATGGGGAGTGTGGGATAAGGAGAAGCGGAGAAGACGGCGGGAGAGAGACGGGACTGGAGAGAGAGCAGAGGACGGGGAGGATTTTCAGTGTAAGCCAATAGTCGGTCTAAAAATAGTCTTGATGATATACGTCTGAGAGCATTCAAATGAGTGTTTCTGTGTGTGTGTGTGTGTGGGCAGAGGGAGACCGAGGGGGTGAGTGTGGAGTGAGTGAGTGAGTGACTGTGCCCAACGCTAGACAGAGTGAATTTATTACACTTTATTTACAAAAGTGCAGAATCTCAAGTCCTCTAGATTAATGACTCAAGGCCTGAGCGAGTGAGCGAATGAGTGAGCGAGTGAGCAAGTGAGTGAGTGAGCAAGTGAGCGAGTGAGACTATAAGAGCCTGCCTGAGTTTGTACAAAGGCCAGTCTTCATTTCACTCCATTTTGAGTTTGGTCATTCAGCATGTTTGCCCTCTTCCATATGTTGGCGAGCACGCGTGTGCCTCCTCGTTTCACTTGTGCGTTTCCTATCGGAGTGGCATCTCTCGTCGCACACTCCAAGCGCTAAATGAACAGGGCAACATGCAGAGCAGCTATCTTTGCCGACAGCCCGTGTGTGTGAGTGGCATGATAAGGGCTTTCTCAGGTGACACTCTAAATGTGGGTTACACACATTATTCACTACTGAGAGGAGGATGATAGGAGAGAAGAGACTGAAAAAGAAATCCGGAGGCAGCAGCTTTGGAAAAGAGAGTGCAGCTAGAGAGGATGGCAGACAGACTGAAGTCAACATCGCAGGTAGCTTGCATGTTTCTTTTTCACGGGAACGATGCAGAAAAATGCTTTCCAAGATGGTGTAAATCTGTCAGTAATGATTTGAAAGGTAGTTACAACTGCTCTACAACAACTCTACAACAAGGATGGTAATTTTTAGGTAAAGGCATTGAAATATTTAATAACTAATGTTTTTTATATTATTTTATATATTCAATGTAAGTATTCAAATGAGTTCAAGTCACTTAATATCTGCCTGTAGTAGACTTGTAATTATTGTGTCCATAGTGCCTGAAAGGCAGCAACTAAGAAGAAGGAGAAAATCAGTCTTGTAGAGCGCATTTGCACTGACTGACGAGAGTGATGGAACAATTTTCACTCAGGAAACACACTGAAAAACAGCGTTAAGTGGTGTTGTGTTTGTGTGTGTGTGTGTGTTTGGGACCGTGCCTGCAGTCAGGGTCAGAGTTGTATGTTGGTGCTATAGTAGGCAGACAGGACACACATGTCCTATCCTCCGCCAACGCTCATTAACACTGCGTGGCCCTTTGGACGGCGGTGTTTAGCATTCTATAATGAGTTTCCCTCCGGAGCAGCAGGCTTGAATGTCACTCACAGTCAACTGCAGTTTGAGTTGGGAGGTGTTGATGTGTGTGGGTAGAGCAGTGGGCACCATGTTTGCGTCTGTTTTCTGATGACTGAAGACAAAGTAAACAGACTCTAGACGCCTCTTATGAAAATGAGTGAGGGCAAACAGCGAAGAGGAGAAGACAGAAACGAAGCATTTATAGAGTATTAGAGCTATGTGTTTGGGGAAATGTTCTCAGCATGCTCTAAGGACAGACAAAATGCCAGAATAAATGCCACAGACAGTGTACGTTTTTTCTGTTTTTTTTTTGTTTTGTTTTTTTTTGGGCATGGCCTTTTAGGCTAGACAGAATCTATTATTCAATTAAGAATCTATTATTCAATTAGCCATAGAACCCACTCGCCTTAAATCAGACCCCAAATAGGATCCAAGTTTGCAGGTCCTGCATCGTACAATGAGAGGGAGTGATATTTTTATTGTATAACCTTAAGCTGATGAGGTTCTGCAACACAACAGCCCCATCTTGACATTTGTTAGCAGTGCTGGTGTAAACAAACAGGGTTTAAAACCTCAGAAATCCTTGAGCGCCAGTGCATCTACTTCCATAGGCTAATTAAATAAGAGATGCTGGACAAAAAGCTTGTAAATGCTTAATGGCACAATAGCAGAGGCATATTAGTAGCATTTTGATGCAATTTGATGATTAAAGACACATTCTTAACTTTCATTTAAATTACGTAATTAAAAAACATGTTTGGGCAGGATGCGAAAAGGACAGTCCTCACCAGACAAACAATAGCATTTACATTTTTCCTGACAAAGAAACCATCTCTTGTGGTCATGCAAATAATGACTTTTTCCTATCAGAAGCACAGGTGTAAGTTCAGCTATCAGGGAGGAGTGGGCAGCAATTTAGATGTACAAGAGACCACAGCTTTTACCCACCTCCTACCTCCATCAACAGTCAACAGTTCTGTGAACAATAACCACAATCCTTCCCTAACCTTTCTCCTCGGCAATTGCTCGAGAATCCTTTTTGTGACAGTCTTACGGGTTATTTTGGAAGAGTGATATGGGCTGCAGGATCAGAAAATGCTTATCATTTTGGAAAGCAGTGACCTTTCACAATAAAACCTAGGTATTTTGTGACTTGTTCGACACGAGGCTGCGAGGAATGAGTCAAAAGAGAAAGTTAAGGAGAGAAATGTGCCGGTGTGATAGGATAGGGATAGGGAGTGGGGCAGGATGACTTCAAAGTTGTGACTATGAAATGTGTTGAATCTTTTGTCCAATCCTACTTGTGCAAAGAGCTCACTATTAAAGATTCATTGTTTTCTGGTGTCCATTAAAGAGTCCATTTCAGTGTCTTCATCACTTCAATTTGAAGATTGAATTACCAAACTGAGGATTTTGTCCACGGATGACATTTATATACTCTATGCACAGAGTATATAAGATAAGATAAGTATGCATCTTTTTACGGTACAGTTGAGGAAGACATCTCTTGGTGTCAGGTCTGATTTCTTTCTTTGTGTTTCCAATCTGATCTGCTGTAAGTGATCGTATGCTCATGTGCTTTGTATATGTGCTTGTCTCTATGTTCCACCTACATAAAGTGTGGTCAAGAGTGTGTATCTGTATTCTCGTTAGTAAATGTGGTCAAGCGTGGATTAATTAGCAGTAATGTAATTCACACTGTCACCTCTCATTACTTTCAGTGAGCAGGATCCCCACCCGGCTCGCTGTAGCCCTTTCTCTCCTCTCTCCCCTCCTTTCTCCCTCCCGCATCTTTTTTCCCCCCTCTCCTGTCCCTTTCATGTCACCCTCACCAAACCCACTACGCACTTTCTGCAACACATCAAAACAATCTCAACCTGCCTCTTGTTGTGTCCGGTCCTCCCCGTCTTCCATCGTTTCTCCTCATCCTCCTTTTTTTTTTTTTTTTTTGACAGCGTTACACTGTTACTCCTTCTCACCCTCACATCACCTTTCATCACATCAGCTTTTCTATCTCTCAGCACATTGAGCATTATTGTACCTTCCCCATGGTGGACATTCTCTTGCTTTTTTTAAACCAAAGGGCCTGGGGCAAAACAAATTTGAGATTAATATCAGCAAAATTTCATTTCAATTGAATCGCCTCCATCAGTGGATTCACTTGTAAAGCCAAAGTACGTCTGCCTGGGTCAATTGCAAACTGCCTTAAGAATGCTGACATGGGAGGAAGAGTCCAGTGAGAAAAAACTATATATTTTTATTAGCTGAGCTGGGTTGCAGCATCTAATGTTACATAACCATGCTTTGTGCAGAGTATAAACTGCTCCACAAAAGAGTCACGGTTTGCTATCAGTCATGAGACGCACATCGATGGTACAAATGGAGCTGCAGTGAAACAAGAATCAGCTCCCAAAATAAAAAACGTAGATCAAAATCAAATTGACATTTGGAACAACGCAAATTACTTCACAAAATTCATCCTTGGAACAATACTTTGCTCAACAGTATGTCATGAGGCTTCTGCAATTCCATTTTTCAAGACAGGGATTTTTCATTTTTTTTAATAAAACAATGTAATATTGTGTATTCAATATTTCTGTTTTTTAGTGATCTGTGAGGAACACAATTTCCCAAAAGCCCAAAACCTCAGCAGAAAAGCTTAAATAGCACCAGCTTGACAGAGTGAGTTCATTTCAGCAGTCCCAACTAATCTATACAGACTCCGTGGCTGTAACAACAGCAGGGCAGGGAGGGGCGGACAGCAAAGTTTTTTTGTTGTTGTCGTTGTTTTCTTTTTTCTGTAGAAATTATCCCTAAAAAGTTTTAAAAAATTACTTTAAAAGAGATAGAAATAGCAATATTTTATAGTATGGAATTTTACCAAATGTTGCAGATACTAATAGATATTTGAACATGAACAGTAAATTGCATTACATTTCTTCAGGTAGATATATTAAAGATCCCCTCAAACAGACACCACATGCAGCCCACCTTCCTGAAAGGGAAAGGCTTGGCCAGTAGCACAGGAAAAAAGCTCCTGTCATGCTCATGTCACATAATGCACTCTTAATTGTGAAGCTGTGCATTTCATTACTTTATATTCATGTAACAAGTCTACAAATTCCAATCAGATAGTCATCTGTATGGGAAATAAAGAAAAAGAAAAAAAATCTGATTATAACAATCATCCACTTATTGAAATCCATTTGACCCAGACAAACATAATCACTTAAAGCAGTCTCTCCTGTACATAATGAATTCATATTTCAAATGCAGACAACAATGCAGCAAAGAGTGAGAAGCGTGTTTGCTTTGTGGATTAAATATATATGCAGCCTTTGTTCTGGACCTTGGCTACATCTCTGCCCGTTGTCTCGTCTGATCCAATCCAAATGATGTGTAGCATTCAAGGGAACAGTAATTGGCCCATGTGAAAACCTCCTGTCAGTTACAAGGACATCAGTAAAAGGAGAGTGAGACATGGAGAAAAAATCTCCCTCCGTGCTCCTTGTCTCTTAATGTCGTATAATGAGACACGGAGAGGATCCCCCTCTACCAGCCTCATGCATTATTTCACCTTCATTAGGACGTTACTTGGAGAGCGGAATCGGGCCGAAGAGAGGTATCAGAGGGAACAAGGATAAATTAGTGGATGAGAAATAGAGATCCAGTGGATGGCACAAATTAGGAGAGACATACTGTGCTTTTTCTTGTCAATGTCTCATAAGATTTTAGAACAAAGGGAAGTCATTCAAATGAGTGGTGCATTCAAAAGACAAACAATAGCGTTCAAAATGTTCCACTAGACTGATCGATGGTCTGCCAAACATCAGTCACTGTTCTTTTTTTGCGCAGTCTCACGGTGTGTGTTTGTCCTTTCTGATGGCTGAGGTAGACTGAGGACATGTACGTGACAGACTCTGTAAAGGCAAGTCCAACAATAAGTCATGATTGATTTTGTCCCCTGCCAGTTGGAGGAAGAGACCAACACATTCCCTACGGGGCCTCGTGAGACAGATTGTGTACCAAGAATGCCATTGTTACTGAAAAGCACATTTTCCCTGACAAGGCACCGCTATTTCTCCTCCTCCTCTCCTCCTCTCTCGCTGTGACAAATACTCTTATGCCTGATAGATGGTATTGTTTCCAATCACACATCTCTCTTTCTCTTTGTGTCTCTTTACCCCATGCCAAACACACAAACACATATACAGAAGAGAGGGAGAGTGTTAACAGTGAGTCCACGTATCTCCCTTAATGTTTATCAGTCAGCAGGGGAAAAAAATGTAAGCTCAGCCGGACAGAACCTGATATACCCACAGAAGCTTTTCATTAAGCTTGGAATGGATGTTAAGTCATTTGTTTATAAAAGAGGCGTGTATGTAAAATACAAGGCAATCTTAACACTACCTATATAAAAGAACATACATTTTCTAATCAAACTTTCAATTATCCATCGACCATTTTAAATTGCCTTCTCGTAAGAAAAATGTGAGGATTCTGGGGGAAAAGCATGACAGTGAAACTTTCAAACAAACAAAAAGTGAAACACAACTGTAAGGTATTCAGTTCTGGAGTTCTCCAATCATCGGGCTGATGTGGTTTTGAACAAAAGCTCTGTGGGCACTGTGAGCCACATTGTCACCATGCAGGACACTTGCTGTGTTTTCTCATCTGCCAGTCAGCTCCTGTTGATTACAGCTGGCTGCCGGGAAGAGGAGAATTAATCAGTGGTGTCAGATCACTATGCAGATCATCTGATCAGGCGCGGGAACGCACTCACTGACACACAATTTATGCAGAAAATGCACAGAAAAATCCATCTACTACATTGCCAGACATGCCTCTTTGGAAAGTTGCTTAACCCTCACAAAGTTGCCTTCTGTCGCCAAATGGTGTGTTGACTGGAGCTTAGACTGCAGCTGAGTAAGTGCAGAGCTACCCTTGTCTTGAAAGCAGAAAACAATGTTTGCAGCAAAGAGTCCTTCTGGAATGTGGTTTATTGAGAGTCAATTTAATTCATTTAACTGATTTGGGTATAAGCAAAGTGTTTGCTTTCTGTGGACAATTTTGAGTGAGAATCTTAAAACCGTGGGAGGTTATTATCTCGAACGAAAGGCTAAATTACCACTGGACATGGAGATTAGCAGGTACAATGTTAACTATGTTCACCATTTTGTTTAGCGTGTTAGCATGCTGATATACTAATTAAGTATACTAATTAAACACAAAGTGCAGCTGTGGTTGATTGGAATGTAATTTCCTTTTTATAGGTATTCGTTGGCCAAAGTGTTGGACAAAACATAATTTTTACCAGACATTAGATCACGTGTGTCAAACTCAAGGGCCGTGAGCCGAATCCAGCCCGCCACGTCATTTTATGCGAGGGAGCCGGATCTTACTGCTGTCTAATGGTCATCTTTACAGCGTTGCAAATACAGTGGTGCCTTGACTTACGAGTTTAATTCGTTCCGTGACGGAGCTCGTAACTCAAATTACTCGTATGTCAAATCAGTTTTCCCCATTGAAATTAATTGAAATGCCATTAATCTGTTCCGGACCCCCCAAAAAACACAGCAATTTTTTGTTACGTTTTAAAAAAGAAAATGTACTTATAAATAATGAATATTGTATAAAAACACAATACAATAGAATGTACTGCAATAAACTGGTTTTATTAAGTATAATGCTTCTCCATATTTTCACGGATAGATGTCTGCTGTTTAGAAATTATTTTAACGCCCTTGGCTGGCGTTATAGCCTTCATCAACTCCTTCTGCTTCAGTATGGTGCAGATCGTAGAAGTGCTACGCTCTCGTACTGCTTCGCCAAGCTGACTACGGATATTGCGGCGTTCACTGTGGTGTTGGCTGTGCCAACTAGCAGTGGGGTATCTGAAGCTTGGCTTGTAACCCGAGTTTTAGCTCTCAACTCAAAGCAAAAAATCGGCCGAGAGACGGCGAAACTTGTATCTCGAAAAACTTGTTAGTTGGGACACTCGAAGGTCAAAGTACCATTGTATTGTATTAGAACATGATTAACATGAACAGCCACGATACAAACACTCATTTGGTTCCACACACAACTATTTATTTATCAAAAATAAAAACGTGCAAAATTTATAGGTATAGAAAAACTAGCAGGCTAAGAGCCAGTTTTTATTCCGCTCCTCTCCAGCAGCAGTCCGGTCTGGTCGGTGCAGTCATGTCTCTCAGCCCGACCAGCAAGTCCCAGCATCTGTTTTCCTCTTCGTACATTGGAAAATAACCCCAAAACAGACCACAATAAATACACAACCACAGTATAAAGTTGCAGCATATATGTTCCCAACCATCAACATTATTACACTGTGAACTTTGTACTATAATGTGAACAGTAAGAATAACTATCAAAACAGAGCAGCACTAAGGCAAAGTGGATCACGTTAAATGCTCTCCACCTCAGAGGATTACTGGTGACTGCAGGGGTAAATCATTTTGTATGATTGATTTTACCAACGATCACTTTATACCACTGCATGTACTGTATTACCGGTTAGCATTACACTACTAGCTAACGTTAGCTTTTGGCTCGGGTAATAACAGCATTACATCAGCTGGCGTTATAACATTTGACAAGGATCATGTTGGCCGTGTGTGTGTGACTGTCTGCATACATTTGTTTTGGTAAAATGCCACGTCTGTCACATGTTCTTAGCAGCTCACAGTTATTTGTTGTACCATGGTTCATGGTTGCACCTGCACCTCTCAACTGTGACAAAAAAGTTTTGAACAAAGTTGATGTAATAACTTGAGTTGATGACATTTGTTTTTGTTATTCACTTGAAAAGGTTTGATCTTTGATTGATGAAGTAATGTGGATTTCTTAACCTGACAAAGGGATTTATGTTAGAATAACACAGACAAATGTGATTGCATATATTTTTATATTTATGTAAATGCATTTACAGTATTTGTACACTTGAAAAAATAATATCAAATGCAGACATGTATTTAAAATGTGTTACAGAGTAGTTCCATTTATAGTCTTACAGTTACAACCGGCTCTTTGGGGGCAACCATCATGCTGATGTGGCCCAGGGTGAAAATGAGTTTGACACCCCTGACTTAAATGCATAGTTGGTAGACTTTGTGTGCGTCATTACATAGAGTTCATAGTGAGTAATCATGTAACCTTTTCATCTCATAAATCATCAAATGTGTAATCATGTATTTGTCCTCAAGCTGAAGCTTAAGCAAGCTGAAGCAGGCACGTGCCACTACATCGTCTGGGCTTTGCCCTTATTGGCTGCCCTTCCATCTTTGCCCTCTTTGCCTGCTCTGGCTCCTCTGTTTGATTTGGCTGCCATGCCCTCTTTGCCCTCTTTGGATGTTCTGGCTGTGTTGCCTGTTATGGTAAAGTTGCCTGTTCTGGTGAAGTTGTCTTTTATAGCTGCATTGCCTGTTCTATTGAAGTTGTTTTTTTCTGGTGAAGTTGCCTGTTCTGGCTGTGTTGCCTGTTTTGGTGGAGTTGCCTGCTCTGCGTGCTCAGCCTGCTCTGGCCGCTTTGTGCTTTCACACTTGGTCCTTTCCTCCTCTGGTGCCATGTTGCGCTCAGGCTCTTCTTGCCTGATGCGCCCTAACATGGAGAGCTTTCTGGCTCCATCCCTTTTGGTGTTTTCAAAAGTTAAAATGTTTAAAATCCCTTGAATCTTAAAACCTAATAATTAATTGTCAGAGAAGGAAAGTGATTAAACACCTACCTTTTGTCCTCCTCTTGGGTTCAACTTTCCCATTTCATGCCAGATGTCTCATCCTGGGCATTAGTGGACCTCTTACTGACGGTCCTAGAGTACCTGATCAGACAGACTTTTCTGGTTCTTCTAAAACCCTTGTAGAGGTCGGCACATTGAGGTGCACGCTGCTGTCTCCTTATGGACACTTGTGTCAGGTCAGTCATTTCCTGGTCAACAGGATCATAACCAAACTGACATTCCTAGATAAAGAGAAAGTTTGGATTTTTTCAGTGATCTGCCATTTCAACTTGATATAAATGATATAAAAGCCAAATAAAACAAACAACTACATACACATTTTTTCAGCTGCTAACTGCAAATAAGTGGTGAGCGATGTGAGGCAACCAAGTATCTGCTATCTGATCCACCTGTATGACTACGTAATTTCTGAACGTTTTGCCAATCATATTGCTTTATGTCATTAAATGTGACTGAAATATGAAATAGTTACCTCTGAAAATTGTTTTATATCGTTGTTACAGGTCAAGCAACAGTTCAGGATCACTTGCCTTCGAGACAAACAAACAAAGAAGCCACCAAAATCAGTCATCAAAATAAATAAACAAATAAATCAACATACGTTATCCTCCACTGAGTCGTTGTGGTTAAATCCAAACATGTTTGAAACTCTGAAGATTCAGATAATAAAGGTTTAATAAATAAAAGTTTTTCGAGAGCTCTTTACTTAGTTGGGCAGACAAAATAGTTTTGGTTGGCTTGTGATGAGGACTGATGGAGGATTGGACTACTTTCTGTAGCATTTGCATGCTTTGTTGTTGTAACTGTGGTTTTAGGTTCACCTAATCATACCAACACAACAGAAGACTGCAGGTGCATTGTAGGACCAAAAGCTTTATTTGTCTTCTTGTACTCAGCTACAGAACAAAACTGGGAGGGTGTGACGCTTCTTCTCAACACCATAGGATAAACCTAAAGGTCATTACTGATAACTGTGTTAAATTGTTATTAAAGTAAAATGTAAACCACAGTCAATAGCTGTGGTAAAGTAAGTCTAATAACTTCCTCTTACAGATAAATAGTTCATCAGCTGAAAAACAAAACAAAAATCCTCATCTTAAAAAAAAAAAAATCTGTTCTTTATTTTAGAAGTCCATTGGAGACCACAGAGTCCATGTTCAAATAAATCAAAGTGCAAGAAATTCACATTTCTTATAGTGATAACTACACACAAAATAAACATAATGGTTGCCATTAATGTATATATATAGTCTTTTCCTGTAAAAACGCCTGTTATAACACATTGATACTGATGGGAAGGAAAGCCAAAGTCCCCTGTTGTAAGATGACAAGATAATATTAGACAGTACTTTACAGTACTTTAAAACTCAGTACTATTATTTATTTTTATTTCTTTAATCTTTTTTTTTTGTTTGTTTGAATGTTTCTATTCTTGTTAATATTTTTGAGCACTGTTTGTAGGGAGCAAGAGATGCAAGGACCATGCATGTGCATACCAATTTACACTGTAATCCATCCAGTGGACAAGATACTTTAATAAACACCCCAAATGTCAAGCTAAGGGTGGCACTGGAGGAAAAGTCAGGGGATCACCAAAGTCAGTAACATTCATCGTCTGAGGAGTGCAAATGTCTGTACACATCTCATGGCAATCCATCTCACAGTTATCGAGACAATTCAGCGTGGACCAAAGTGGTGGACCAACCAACACTGCCATCGCTACAGTCAAGCCACTATCGCAGCTACAAACATTAATCATGCTTTAATTGCTACAAGATCACTGGATGGCTAGAGGCAGATATTGTGTGGTAAACTAAACAAATATGTTGTCAGTGTACATTTTTCAGATACATTTTATATCAACATTTTGGCTTGGCAGATATATGTTCATGAAAAGTGTTTCCTATTGATGTTGATAAAAAGGCAACTCAGGAGTCAAGAAGTATTTGCTGTTGCAGATTCAAAGCACATACATTTCTAAGACTTTCTAAGAACTGTTTAGACATCCTGTATAACTTTCCGTCAGCCTATTGTCATTTTCACCCTCTTGAGTCTTGAGTCTTGCTGACCAAGCTTGAGCCTCCGATTACATTTTTTGTTTCACTCATGATATGTCATGGCAATTCTTCTTCCATCATTCAGTTAATCCATGGCATCATTTCCCAACCTATTTCAATAACTTTGGTCTTGTTTTCATTCTCAAAGAACATAATGTCAAATTTTACTGAGAAAATAAGAAAATGTAGATTCTGTTGGGAGAATGACATACTTTGTTAATGAATGTCTCGCAAGTGCCTTTAATGAAAGAATTTTAATGCATGCTGGCAATTTCATTATGATCAAGCTATACAATTTCACAGTATTTAGTTAGATTAATATTGTTGCAGTGCTCCACTAAGATCTTAATGGCTGACCAGCTGATTCTGGTCACATAAAATAAAGTGTAGTATTTATCAGAGGATGCAAACGCAAGGACCTCTGCCTCTCCAAACCACCATATCCATTATCCTGCCACATTTTCTCCAAACCCCAGCTAAATATGGAATATCATTTTTCTTGTTGAGGAAATGTCATGGGAGCATGCCTTTCCCATTCTCTGCCACTCCTGGCTTAATTAGAGTTCTTTAATTACTGGGACTGTAATTTCTGGGTTGAGGAGATGGAATGTGTAGTATGGGTTTCAGAGGATATCCTCGGAGCTTTCATGCAAAGCAATGCTAGACACTTTCTCACTTGCTAGACACTTTCTCTTGGATGCAATCATGTAGAAAGGCTCCCAACAGTCTAATCTCTAAGTGAAGATAAATTGGGGTTGGTTCGTCCCATTATCTAGGCTTATTTTACCATTTTAATCAATAAGGGTGCTGACATTTATAATAACTCAACAGTTTGACCTGCGGTACGCCTCCCGATCATAGAGTCAGGCCGTTATCTGCCAGAAACACTGGCACTTGGCCCGAGTCCAGCCACGCAGATGGGAACAGGTAGAACTATTTTTGATGCTTTATTTTAAGTGCTTAGAGAGGAGTAGGCCAACTCCGAGAAGATAAGCAGATTGTGTATTATGCTGTCAGGCTGACGATGATGCAATCTCAGGCAGCGAACTCTCCCTCTGTTTTTTTTAATTTCCCTCAAGCATCTGTTTCTAAATGGGGGTTTTATCCTTTAAAACTGAGGCACGTTGTAACCTTCAGCTGTTTTATTCTTTTGTAAGTGCTAAGCAGGATAGCCAGAGGGAACAAACTGCTGCCAGAACACCGTACACTCTTCAATACGGGTAATTACCGCTACAATCAGTTCAGCCCATTACTAACTCTGCATTTTATAGGGAGAGGGATGAACATGCATGTGGATTTACAAATCTGTGCCAATATATAGTGCATGCATATCACAATTACTGTTGGCACTGTATGTTGTAGACTCCATTTCAATTTAAATTATTCAAATCCAGCTTTTTTTTTTTTTTTCTTAGTAGGCCTGTGAATGCCTTCGACTAAGCTCTTTCCCCACATCCCTTTTGCTGACTTAGATTTAAAAGCCTTTCACAGAAGTTGTCAATTTATAGTCAGATGCTTGAGTCTCTCTCTCTCTCTCTCTCTCTCTCTCTGTCTCGGTCTCTCCTTCACTCACTCTAAGTGTATTATGTGTTGACAGCTCTTTGAACTATAGGGTTTCATATTTGTGAGCTATTCAAGCAAGCTAAAAGTGATGTGGATCTACTTCAGAGAGAAAGAGAGCGAGAAAATGCAGTCTGCCTGTAAATTGAGTTTTCCTATCCGTATCATTAATTTGTTTTTTTCTATTCTTGCTATTAATATGGGGAATTTCAAGTCCTGATGGGTTTATAAAGTACTCGAGCAAATGAACACAGTGAATGCTAAGATGAAACAGATTTATTTCAGATGCAAAACATGTTGCATGTTTTTTCATGGCTTTTTGAAATTCATTTCATAATTCTTCAAAAGGCTTTTGTATCATGTTTTACTACTTGTAATCCACTAACCCTTGTGTCATTTCAGAGTACGAAAGTTGTAAAAATGAAATTCACATTCTTTGTGCTAAATGGATAAAGATGTAGCAGAGATAGTGATCTCAAATCTCTCCAGACTGGGTCTCGATCCAGGTGAAACAAATTACAGCTCAAAGGCAGGAGCCAAATGTCTCTCTGATGCATCTCGGGTAATCAAATGTGCTCATCTGACCACCGTGCGTGTATTAAAATAATGCAAACACAAACACATTTGCACTAGTCCTACATTTAGGAAGTAGATTGCTGCTGCTATTTTTCCATTCAGCAACTTCCCTCTGGCACAGACTTCAAAAGCTTGTCTGAGGTGTCGGACACAGGTAATTTGAGTTCACTTCACTTCCTTAATTACATTTGCTGTGGCATTGTCAGAGATGTGTAAAACATCCCTACAAGAATTTGATGATATAAAGCAGTTACATATGAGGGCAGAAAGTGACTAGACCTGTCGAATTAGAAGAGGCACGATACTGTGTACACTCTACACAGTAGATACATAATCAACTGTATTCGTTGTAAAACAATTAAGGAATGAATAAATGTACAACAGCCTTTTGATAATGTGTGTAGAGGGCTTTCCATATATGGGCTGCCATTACATAAATATGAAGTTAAATTGCTGTTCTGTAGATTCTGTGAAGTGTTAAGAATATGAAGCTTTGTCCATCAAAGTTTTCCTCCCACTGCATCCAGATTCGATGTCAGCAGTTCTCCTCCCATGCTGTGGACAACCTGGGCGAGGCTTTGCCCTCCTGAGTCATCTGACAGTTTGTCAAAAATGTTCTCTGAGGCAAACTGAAAGTCAACCGCCTTCCCTCTCTTTCATTTTGCTTTCATGTCCACAGAAATCGCACTGTTTGTGGCCAGACGATACCGGGCTGCTGATTCAGGTGTTCCCTGGGTCTGCAGAGCCCTAAAAGACCAGCAGGTTCTGGAGCTGTCACCACGAGAGATCCTGGCATCGTTCTGTTTCTCACAGCCATTCAGTCCCTCTACCTCAACCTGGCCTAAGATGCAGAAAAGGTTTCTCTAGGTCAAGATGTGAAAGATATTGTAGACAGGGGCTTCCCCCAGCTTATGTACCCTGCTCATTTGGATTCACTTGTTAAGTAATCATTATCTTCAGTGGAGACAGCAATGTCAGTATCGACTTTTACAAAAAAGATCTATACATTGAAATGTGACAGTTTTTATTGTTTTCTAAATCAGTCGTGATCCTATTTTGAAAAAAAAGAAAAAGGGACATTGACATTGTGCTAAGATTCACAGATTTCTCTGAGCTGTTTATGGTAAGTGAAATTTACTGTAGCCTCCACTCCGTTCGACCCACAGTTGCTATATGAGTCAGAGGATAGCTAACATTAATAAATGAGCATAGGGTCGACGAGCCATTAAAAAGTGCTTTGAAGCCCCATTTAAGAAAAGACGGCCCTATAACCTGCTCCATGTAATTTAAAAGAGAAATAGGCTGTGTCAGAGGACATTTAAACAAATTAATATGAATGTGGTTTAGAAAAATATTTGTCAGAATAAGGCAGTGGTTATTGTAATTACTGTCACAAGCCATAATTTCACAACACATGCCATCTCTCTCTCTCTCTCTCTCTCTCTCTCTCTGACAGATGAAGGGAAGAGGCAATAATCAGAGAAGTGGTGATGAAGGCAGCAAGGCAGGCGTGAAAGTGGTAAGAAGTTTGTCAGAATGAAAGTGAACCATAAGCCGTGGGAGCTGACGGCACTGTTTTTTCTTGATGGTGTTTATTTATTTATTTTCCCCTCGCACAGCTCTGACAGATCTGAGACAACACTCGGGAGAGGGACGGATGCTGACAAGGATATAGTTAATACATGGCGCGTGGCGAAGTCAGAAGAAAGGAAGTGGCCCAGTGAAGTGGCATAAGCCCTCTAATCGCACAGAAGTCAAAACAAAAGGCCCTTCACAGTGCAGCTCAAAAGGGAGAATGAGGGAAAACACAGGTGGACGCGGAGACGAGAGAGAAAAAGAAAAGTGGGAGATAAAAAGACGATGGGAGATGAAGTGATGTTTCATCCTTCAGGTGTTTGTCTTTAGCTTCAGTGTCATCTACTTCCACAGCATGGCTCCAGGCTTTGCATATTTACATATTTATTTTATTCACATAACTATTTACATAATTACCATAATGAAATGTGCACCCACCCAATGCTTTGTGGTATATGAACCCTCAGTGAACCCAGTGTTTCTGAACGTTGAAACGCGTTGAAAGCGTACAGATGCACGTTAACATACAATATCTCTCTCTCTCTCTCTACCCTCTTACCCATTAACTGTTTTTTTCATTGTCTTCTTTTTGTCCTCTCTCTCTGCCCCCATGCACATCTCCCGCAGCACCAGCATGAAAGGTGCAGGATGTATTACCGACGTGCATGTGTATGTGTGTGTATATGACCCACTGTGCCCCCGCTGAAAGCCCTGAACGCCATAAGGACCTCTCCATCTGATCTGCCCCATCTGCTATCAAGACAGGTAGTGTCTACACCTGGGGGAGAACTCTCTTTCTCCCTTTGTCTTTCTGTCTCTCTCAATCTGTCTCTCCCTCGTCTGTTTCACACGCGCACATGGACGGCTCACACACATGCGCTCGCACATCGCTGGGCCAGGATACAGAGCGCTTGTTATTGAGACATCTGCCAGAGTGTAGGCTGACTGACATCAGTCATCCAGCTGTAACCGATGATGAGGAGCAAGGTCAACGTTCTCCGTCCTGCCCTCTCAAAACCTGGAGGGCCTTTGGCTCTACTTTGCTCTAAACTCTGAGTCTACTCCAGAATAGTACGTGCATTCTCACTAGGTGCAGTAAGCTCTATTTTTGTGCCTCTTGTCTGGGTAAGGGGTTTTTATTCCGGCCCTGGAGGTTAAATGAGTGCATGTTTTCAAAATCGGTTACAGGGTGACTTGATTTTCCTTGGTGACATTTCTACAGAGACATTTCAGCAACTAACACAGTGGCAGAGCACATGCTGACACATATGGCAGAAGCACAGCCAGGACCTTACCATCAGTCCAAATACACTGCAGGACTTATATAAGACAAACTGTGGTATAATCGATCTACAATTTAAAGAAGTGACCTAAAGCCCTTGTGTGAAAATGGCATGTGTAGTGTGTAATCAAAAACAGTCAAGTCAAAGCAAAGTCAAATTTACTTTTACAGTCACTTGTTGAGCCATAATGACACCACTGAAGCGTTTCCACAGAGCTGTGTTGTCTTCTATTTATGTGTACATGAGTGACATACTCTCTGGGAAATGTGCCTCAAAGGGCATTTCTTAGAATTAAGTCAATATGGTGTTGAAATGTCATTTATTCAGCGAATTTCTTTTTGATATGAGAAAATGTACTTAAAAAGCAGTGTCACAGCTTAGCTTTAAAAGAATGACTCTGCCTATGGGGATGGCAAGTAGAGCTTTTTGATTATTAACGACAGTCTGCCGTTAGTTAGTGTGAGAGCCGAGTTTCATTTGGATATTCTACCTACGGGGCATGATGACATTTTGCCACAATCTTATCTGTCAAAGCCAACCAAATCGTAACAGTAAAGCCCTTTATAAGTGTAGCTGTTAGCACAGGCCGGAATATAGTGTTGATTTCTTATATGTGTATATACACTCAAGGCAAACTCGGCAGACAGTCGAAGGCAAAGAGCGGTATGCACTGTTTGCACTGAAGAATATAAACAAACCGGTCTGTTTAAAACGAGATGGCTACAAAATGAGAGACATTGTCCTTGCTGTTGAAAGTACCCGTTAAAGGAAAATAATTGAATGAAAGTGAAAATGTCAAAGTATCCCTTAAGAAAAAATGTGTTGCATCACTGGTTCACATCTCAAATGCACTGAGAGGGAAATAAGTCGAGAGCCTGAGGGACAATGAACACAGGAAGGGAGAAGCATAATATACAACAGATTAAAATTCAGAATGTCAAGGCATCCTTTTACCCGTTCAACAAGTGTCTGTTCCTCCACCACTCTCTCTCTCTCTCTCTCTCTCTCTCTCACTCTCTATATCTGCCCCTCTCTCTCTTTCCATCTCTCCATCCCTCCATCTCTGCCAAGGACACCATCCCTGCTGTTGTTACCATGGAGACAAGCCCAGAAGGGCTGTGGGCGAGACATGTGAGGGACTGTGGGTGACTGTGTGTGTTTGTGTGTGTGTGTGTGTGTGTGTGTGTGTGTGTGTGTGTGCGTGAGAGAGAGAGAAAGAGTGCGCAAGTATGTTTGTGCAAATCTTTGTCCTTGTTTGTTTTTCTCATGATTTTTCAACTTTTCTTCATATTTGTTTTGTTCATAACTGCAGTACCCACCATACATTTGAGTGGTCACCCGCACCACTTCTTCCACGACGATAGGCGCTCAGGGGGTCTGGGCTAATACTTTTATCTGCATCGTATCATTGGCGTTAATATGAACGGTCTCATTTTGCTGGAGATGGCTAATAGAATAAACTAAATGCAACTGGAATGGCGTGAAATCTTTTTAAGGGCGGTTTTGTTCAGGCTCGTATCCCATTTGCTGCTGTCCTTGGCTTTCTGACGCACATGGTGTGGATCAGCATCATATTGTGCTGTAAGATTTCACATGTTTTTGATTTATTTCCCAACAATGTGAGCCTCCAAGGGTATGTGCCTGTGTGTGCGTGCGTCTATGTGTGTGTGAGTGAGAGATGGGATGTGGGGTGGAGGTAATGCATGTGTTGACAGCAATAACTCACCCCATTTAGTGAATGAGAGATGAGAAGAAAGTGTCATTTTCTTGCTCCAGCCACTCTCCCCACTAAGAGATGCTAATGTCTCACTTTCACCATTCTTGTCTAAAAAGCTTAATGGCCCAACATCAAAGTCCTCTTTTTCCTGCCAGCAAACAGAGGTCTGCGGCAGTGATACATGTATTATGTGAGACTTTATGCATAGCATATTATCAGTTTGAGCAGAATGTTGGATGAGGCCTAATTCAATGACAGATTTATGGAGCTGGCTGCAATGTATCATTTATTAATTTGCATTAGATCTCCAGATTTTATTTAAGGTGCTGTGCCGGCAATTTGAAACACCAGTACCTCAGTCAATGGGAAACACTAAAGGGGTAACTGCAATGATACAAGCTAGCTAAACACAACATAAAGCCATACAGCAACAAACACTCCCTGTCTTTACCTCATCAATATCACAGAAAAAGTTGCTACAGAAACAAGAGCCCCCTCCTCGCTCATGAGTTGAGTGATGGTTAGAGGCTTAGAGCACCTTCTCCAAGTGAAATTAATTAAGGCTTCACTCAAACATCAAGCTACATGTGAGGAACACACACACACACACATTCAAGACAGCAAATGGAAATATGATGAAATTCTTACAAAGCATGCAAGCTAAGCTGTCATGCTATCATACAACATGACATTACATGAGAGGGGGCAGACTGCTGTGTTTACTCATGAATCTTCTGGTATATAACCTGCCTTCTGTCATTCATACAGAGCCAACTGTTCTATCGGTATCTCTTATATCTTACACCTATCACGCATATTCAGTCGGGGCCTCGTATGTGATGATTCACTTGCATGTATAAACATCTTGTACCCTCTGATACAAACCACAAGTGTCCCAGGCGATCAGCCATGCTGACTGATATCTCCTCATTTCATAAGCTTTGGATCACCTTGTTATTTTCTTCTTATTTACTCATATCCTCCACCCTGCAATGAATGAACTTCTCAAGGCCCCCATGTTTACACTCTCAGCATAAGAATAGCTTTTGTTTTCATTTAGGTTTTAGGTTTCAGAATTTGCTAAAGACAGCAGGAATAGTCAGGAGTGGGAGCAATGGGCTAATAAGAGAGAAATAAAGACTAATATACTGTAGGTAATTACCCTCATTAAACAGCCATATATTCAGAAAGACAGGAGATCATTTTTATCGTGTGTGTGTCGTTCTCTGTATGTGTATGCTTTATATTGCCTCAGCTCCAGCCCTCTGGCATTGATGGAGCATCATCATTATTACCTGGGCTGATGGTAAAGTGGCTCCTTGGCTAGACCCTGTCAACAGGCACCTTTTGGTGTCACATATTGTGTATGTGTGAAAGTGTGTGTGCATGCCACTGAATGTATTTTGCTGTAGCAGTTTCAGTAATTCTGTGGCCCCGCACTAGCATGGCTTTGCTGGCAGGTCCCTTATGCAAACAAATGGCCTTGGCTGGCAGGTTCAGTGGAGGGTGACGGTTGTATCTGGTTGCATCAGGTCGAGGGAGTGATGGGCACAGCAGATTCAGGGAGAGAAATCGTTTCATTTCACTTGCACTCAGAGTCACCACATGCCCCAATAAAACACACAGTGCCCAGGTCTGGCCTTACACACTCTGACCAAGAGTATCTTGCTCAAGTACCTTTAGTTTAGTAAAACAGGCTGTGTGCACAATTGGCTCTGGAACACTGTTGTTAACTTCTTTGGGGTTTTTTTGAAGGTCAGTTTAACAACAGGCCAACATATCCCAGTATCTCGGCAACATATCTGCATTGATCATGGTCAAGTTAACATGAGGACAGACGGAATAAATGAAATAAACACAATTATTCACGCTGACATCAACAGTGACATGTCTGTCCATTAAATTGCTGATAATACATCTTTATAAGTTTCTTATAAATCTTCAGCAATATTCACTAATGACACTTCAATAGACAGTAAGAAAGACATATTAATCCTGATGTACACTTATTTATCCCCCTTCAACGCATTACCTTCTGTGATCATTATTCTCAAATAACTGTCACAATAACTGTTTTTTGGTTTCAAAGATATTGATATTATTTCCATAGCTATGAAACCTTAGAGGCCAGTTGAGGAGCATTGAAAGTAAAGACATAGAGACATGTGAAGTTTAACCTAATGACAAGAAATGCTAACATTATCAAATGGGATATGTAAGGGTTTCATAATCCCAAAAGGTTTATCAACTCACTGAAGAGCAAAAGAATCTGTTATGTGAACTGATAACAAAACAAAAAACCCCTCAAGTTCGATGTGTTTTTGCACTGATATACAACTTCTTTGACAACACAATGAACACATACATCTGTGATGTGGAGTAGACCTTATTTCTCTGGGTTACATCAGACTACGATTCATCAGACGAGGTAATAGTTTTGTAATCCTTGCCTCGTTTTGTTACAAACTAGAATTCAGAACGCCATATATACACCCACACAAGCACAAACATACAAAACACACCACACGTACGCAGACACTCTAGCACACACGGTTTGTTCCATATTCCCCGAGAGCAACAGGTGTGACAACAGCCTGTGTGAACTCTGTGATTCTTCGCATGGAGAGTGAGTAGGTGTTTGTGTTTTGATGATTAGTTGAGGATGAATACATGCCAACACATTAGGCCTTGTGCAGCCAAAACACACGCATGCTTTTGCCAATGTCCCAAGAGGGGTTTAGCATCTTCTCACCTACGCCCACCACCTGTAAAGTAATTGCCTGAATAACATCTATCCACTGCCTCCCATTACACCAAGAGGCAGAGCCGAGCCCTTTCATGAAAATATGTGTAAATAAAAAGCTTTTTTGAAAACTAGTTAGGAAGATAAGAGTCACTGTCGTGCTCACTATGAGCATATTAGTGTCCATATCAACTGCAGAACTTTATCTTTAGTGGCCAACAACAAAGATATTTTCATACCAACAGTTGGTGGCAATTTTTGGAATCGCAAAATGGTCAGCTAAGTACAGAATTAGATGGAAAATTGGCCCAAAACAAGGAGACTAACTGAGGAATAAAGGAAGATCTTCTCTACATGAATGGTCCTTTTGAAAAAAGTACAAAAAAAAAAAAAAAACTCAGTCTGTGAATAAAGATCAAGTTTTCTTACTATCACAAGATTGAAGTTTGTAGAGTTTTAATATAAACACTGACATTGGTACAGTAATATATGAATAGTATGGCATCAATAGTAATTTGCTTATGTGTTTATTAATTTAATACCTCTGGTTTTGTTAGCCCCTCCTTGAACCGCCACCTTACTGTGGTGGAGGGGTTTGTGTGCCCGAATGATCCTAGGAGCTATGTTGTCGGGGGCATTACGCCCCTGGTAGGGTCTCCCATGGCAAACAGGTCCTAGGTGACGGGCCAGACTAAGAGCAGGTTCACAAGCCCATCATGAACAGAAGAACATCAAGGACCGTTACGTCGCCTCGGATTGGCGTTACCAGGGGCCCCACCCTGGAGCTGCCAGGCCTGGGGTTGGGGCTCGCAGGCGAGCGCCTGGTGGCCGGGTCTTTGCCCACGGGACCCGGCCGGGCTCCGGGCTCAGCCCGGAAATGGCGACGATGGTGACGTGGCCCGCCTTCCAGTAGGCTCACCACCCGCAGGAAGGTCCATGAGGGGCCGGTGCAATGTGGTTTGGGTAGCAGTCGTGGCGGGGGGCCTCGACGACCCAATCCCTGGACCAAAACTCTGGCAATAGGGACATGGAATGTCACCTCGCTGGGGGGGAAGGAGCCTGAGCTCGTGCGGGAGGTTGAGAGGTACCGGCTAGAGATAGTCGGGCTCACCTCCACGCATAGCTTGGGCTCTGGAACCCAGCTCCTTGAGAGGGGCTGGACCCTCCACTACTCTGGAGTTGCCCAGGGTGAGCGGCGGCGAGCTGGTGTGGGCTTGCCTTATAGCTCCCCAGCTCAGCCGCCATGTGTTGGAGTTCACTCCGGTGAACGAGAGGTCGCTTCCCTGCGCCTTCGGGTTGGGGATAGGTCTCTTGCTGTTGTTTGTGCCTACGGGCCACGAACAGCAGTACAGAGTACCAGGCCTTCTTGGAGTCCCTGGGAGGGGTACTTGATAGTAGTGCTCCGACTGGGGACTCCATTGTTCTACTGGGGGACTTCAACGCTCACGTGGGCAACAACAGTGATACCTGGAGGGGCGTGATCGGGAGGAAACGGCCTCCCGATCTGAACTCGAGCGGTGTTCTGTTATTGGACTTCTGTGCTAGTCACAGTTTGTCCATAACGAACACCATGTTCGAAAGCATAAGGGTGTCCATCAGTGCACGTGGTACACAATTAGGACACCCTAGGCCGGAGGTCGATGATCGACTTTGTTGTCGTTTCATCTGATCTCCGGCCGTATGTCTTGGACACTTCGGGTAAAGAGAGGGGCTGAGTTGTCAACCTGATCACCACCTGGTGGTGAGTTGGATCCGCTGGCAGAGGAGGAAGTTGGACAGACCTGGCAGACCCAAACGTATTGTGAGGGTCTGTTGGGAACGTCTGGCCGAGCCCTCTGTCAGGGAGGTCTTCAACTCCCACCTCCGGAAGAGCTTCTCACAGATTCCGAGGGAGGCTGGGGACATTGAGTCCGAGTGGACCATGTTCTCTGCCTCCATTGTCGACGCGGCCGCAGTTCGAAGTTGTGGACGCAAGGTCTCTGGTGCCTGTGTCGTTGGCAACCCCCGAACCCGGTGGTGGACACCGGAAAGTAAGGGATGCCGTCAGGCTGAAGAAGGAAGTCCTCGGAGTCCATCGGACCATGTTGGCCTGTGGGACTCCTGACGCAGAGTTGACAGGTACCGGCAGGCCAAGCAAGCTGCAGCAGCCCGGACGGTCCTGGAGGCAAAAACTCGGGTCTGGGAGGAGTTCGGTGAGGCCATGGAGGAGGACTATCGGTCGGCCTCGAAGAGATTCTGGCAAACCGTCCGGCGCCTCAGAAGGGGGAAGCAGTACTCTGCCAACACTGTTTACAGTGCAGGTGGGGAGCTGTTGACCTCGACTGGGGACATTGTCGGACGGTGGAAGAAATACTTCCGAGGATCTCCTCAATCCCACCGACTTGCCTTCCAATGAGGAAGCGGAGGCTGGGGTCTCTGAGGTGGACTCGTCCATCACCCAAGCCGAAGTCACTGAGGTAGTTCATAAGCTCCTTGCAGTGGCAAGGCGCCTGGGGGTGGATGAGATCCGCCCTGAGTACCTCAAATCTCTGGATGTTGTGGGGCTGTCTTGGCTGACACGCCTTTGCAACATTGCATGGAGGTTGGGGACAGTGCCTCTGGTGTGGCAAACTGGGGTGGTGGTCCCTCTTTTTAAAAAGGGGGACCGGAGAGTGTGTTCCAACTACAGGGGATCACACTTCTCAGCCTCCCCGGGAAGGTCTACATGCCAGGGTACTGGAGAGGAGAATTCGGCCGATAGTCGACCCTCGGATTCAGGAGGAACAATGCGGTTTTTCGTCCTGGTCGTGGAACACTGGACCAGCTCTATACCCTCCACAGGGTGCTTGAGGGTTTATGGGAGTTTGCCCAACCAGTCCACATGTGCTTTGTGGATCTGGAGAAGGCATTCGACCGTGTCCCTCGTGGTATTCTGTGGGGGTGCTCCGCATGAGTATGGGGTCCGGGGAGCCTTTGCTAAGGGCTGTTCGGTCTCTGTACGACACCGGAGCAGGAGCTTGGTTCGCATTGCCGGCAGTAAGTCAGACCTGTTCCCAGTGCATGTTGGACTCCGGCAGGGTTGCCCTTTGTCACCGGTCCTGTTCATAATCTTTATGGACAGGATTTCTAGGCGTAGCCAGGGGCCGGAGGGAGTCCGGTTTGGGAACCACAGGATTTCATCTCTGCTTTTTACTTTTTGCGGATGATGTTGTCCTGATGATGGCTTCATCAGGCCAGGACCTTCAGCATGTACTGGAGCGGTTTGCAGCCGAGTGTGAAGCGGCTGGGATGAGAATCAGCACCTCCAAATCCGAGGCCATGGTTCTCGACCGGAAAAGGGTGGCATGCCCTCTCCAGGTGGGTGGAGAGGTCCTGCCTCAAGTGGAGGAGTTCAAGTATCTCGGGGTCTTGTTCACGAGTGAGGGAAAGATCGAGCGTGAGATTGACAGGCGGATTGGTGCAGCGTCCGCAGTTGCAAGTTATGCGGTCGGTGTACCGGACCGTCGTGGTGAAGAAGGAGCTGAGTCGAAAGGCGAAGCTCTCGATTTACCATCGGTCAATCTACGTTCCCACTACCTCACCTATGGTCATGAACTTTGGGTAATGACCAAATGACCAAAGGACAAGATCGCGGATACAAGCGGCCGAAATGAGTTTCCTCCGCAGGGTGGCTGGGCGCTCCCTTAGAGATAGGGTGAGAAGCTCGGTCACTCGGGAGGAGCTCGGAGTAGAGCCGCTGCTCCTTCGCTTGCATCGAGAGGAGTCAGCTGAGGTGGCTTGGGCATCTGTTTCGGATGCCCCCTGGACGCGCCTCCCTAGGGAGGTGTTCCAGGCAGGCATGTCCCACCGGGAGGAGGCCTCGGGGAAGACCCAGGACACGCTGGAGAAACTATGTCTCTCGGCTGGCCTGGGAAGGGCTGGGAACGCCTCGGGGTCCTCCCCCCGGAAGAGCTGGAGGAAGTGTCTGGGGTGAGGGAAGTCTGGGCATCTCTGCTCAGACTGCTGCCTCCGCGACCCGGTCCCGGACCAAGCGGATGAAGAAGATGAAGATGAAGATGGTTTTGTTAGGTTTTATTTTATTTCTTATATGTTAATCTTTTATGGTTTTCCAGATGGTTTGTTCATCTTACAACATCAACAACATGCAAAAGTTGAATAATAAATTAAAAAATTGTTATTGTCATTATTTACCATAATGTTGAATCATACATATCACAAGAAAACAATATGGAAATTTGAAATGCTGTCATCTCTTTACAAAATAGGCTTTTTTCACAGTTAGGTTGCCAAGTAAGAAAGCCTGCTCTTGAAATAACCTCACAGCGAGTCTCTGAGGTGTCTCATGTGTGGGTGCTATGGGTCAGTGGAGCTGTCCCTTCAGCACCCACAGTCTGCCACAGTTCAGCACCTTGGAAAGCGTTCCTTGGTGTACCAGCAGTGCAAATGACTCCCGAGTGTTTGGGAGCTGTTGAGTTAATTTCAAACTGACTCAGCGTCACCATTTCACAAAAATAAGCCCTGTAACACAGCATGTATAATGTATGTTGCCTGCTGAGGAAAAGGAACCGACACAGACAGACCTGACAGCCCCGGGGAGTCAAATGAGTGAAGGAGAAAAGTTGATTATAAGGCTCTTAACGACTCCGCTAATTACCATTGATGCTAATTATCTGGAGCTCCAAGTTAACTGCACGGAGGGTAATCAGTGTCTGGAACGAGACAGAAGTTAGAGTCAAACTATCATCTCTCAACCCTTCATAGGGCACAGTAAGATGTTATACGCTGCACTGTTATGTCCCATAAATGTTAGCGTGCGTTTTGTGTTGACATCTGACACGCCCTCAAGACAGCAGTAAAAGTTTTAATTGTACACCTGTCATAAGAGCAGTGTTACTTTGATGCTTACAAGAGAAGTCATGGCATCTCTGTAATCTGAGATGTATACGCAAAAATTAATTTTCCACATTTGACCTTCACAGCGAAAGGTTAATGCGATGGTTTCTTTCCCGGTGTGCAGTGTTCATTCATACTGATCAATGCACTATTTCTCATAACACACAACAGCGCACACTCACACACACGTCCATTTAGCTTGACTTATGTGGTCGGTGACTGTTATTTTGTGCTGTAAATCCAGGTTTCTCCCGATGCCGAGATACCAGCTTAATCTTCTCCCAGGCTGTCGGCACCACAACCACTGGGGCTGATTTACTGTGGTCAGCTTCAATTACCAACCCCGAGAGCCAAAGGTATTCCTCAGGGTCCGGATGGCCATACGTTTCAAGGACAATTATTTTTAATGAGACTGCCTTCAATCCATCTGCATGTGGGTCGAGGGACGCTTGACAAATCCGTCCTTCAGAGGGCCTCCTCCTCGCTCTGATCTATGGTTCTGCTTCATTTCCCCTGCCTGTCATGCTGTGTGTAGTGCCGCTATCAGTATGTTTCACCTGGCGCAACGTCTCACCAGTGGAAAGATAGGCCATGTGACTGATATGGCAGTATGGTATTTGTAGTTCTAAACTTGAATTACCGGCACAGTTGTACGTCTACGCCAACCAGTCAAGCTGCAGTTTACACCCACGTTCGTCCAGTCATATATCATATGGAGTAAAGACTTTGAAGGAATTTGCTAAAAATTGTATTAAGTGTATTTTTCTGGCAAAATGGAAGTCATCGCTATACTGACTTGTATGATTCCAGTGAGTACTTTCTGGTGAGAAACACACTGTCTTAACTAAATGACATGACATTTACAAAAGGAGTACAGAGGACTGATCGAGATCTCCATCACATGGTGCAACAACAATGACCTAAATCTCAATAACAGCCAAATCAACAAGCTTATGGTGGAAAACAAGAGGCACAGTGATAGTGAAGAGGGTGTACTCATAGTACCATGGGCTCCATACAATAAAAAACATGATTAGTGTAGGAATTCATGAGTTATAGCCAAACAAGTTTTGTGAGTGACAGTAACATTTGACCACGAAATTCTAAGCAGTTCATCCTTGAGGTCAAGTGGACATTTGTGCCAAATTTGAAGAAATTACCTCAGGACGTTCCTGAGATCCTGCATTCACAAGAATTGGATGGGCGAACCCGACAAACAACCCAACAACATACTGCCTCCAGCCATGGCTATCGCCAGCACAGTGGCATAAAAATTAAGTCAGTCTTATATAGTGTATAATGATGAACGAGTCAAGAAGGCATGTGGGAAAAGATCCAAGACATCTCAGAGAAACTACAGTAAAGAAGCACGTTAGTTACATGGCTGTACCCAGTGTGAGCCCTGGAACCAGAAGGGGTACTGTTGCCACAACAACTTCAAAGGTGATAAAATGCCTGTTTACATGGTAAATCCAGAGTAGAACTTGGCAACAAAGCTACAAAGCAGCTAACTAGCTGCCAGCTGATCATGTGGCCTTTAATGGAGCAACATGAAAGATTCAGGTGGATCTACTGCCAGAAATGGTATATAAAATTCATAAGAATATTTCCAGTATTATATAATCACGTGAAACCTAGAATAAAATGTTTTCCTTAGTTTAGAATGAGCCCTTCATGTCTACATAGGGAGCGGGTCTTCTTTCATAAAGTCTGCCATGTTACACCTCAATGTTTAGGCTTTAGAGAGCGTCTTTTAGCATTTCTACACTGAGGAAACAATGTGAAATAACCCTAATCCTAAATAAATACAATGTTAAAGAGAGAGTAAAGTACCAAAAAAGTACTGTTCTGTTTGGTACTAAGGTCCAAGAACCAGTACAAGATGAAAGTAGCCAGTTGAGGTGGTCCAGGCACATGATCAGGATGCCTTCTGGGCACCCTGTTTTGAAAGTTTTTGGGCACGTTCAACTGGTAGGAGACCCTGGGTCAGACCCAAAACATGTTGGAGGGATGTGGGTAGAGATGCGGCTCGGCACCAATGTTAGCACTTATTCTAGCATAGGTAGCCAGTCCCCAGTAGGCTGCGAGCCGACCGAGTGCAGGGTTAGCATTCAGCTAGCACTACCCCCGGCAGACCCCGAGCAGCCTGGGCGGCTGGGTAACTGTTCGAAGGAGGCATAGATCAAAAAAGAAGTCCACCACAGTTCACCACCAAGCACTTAGCGTTTCTAACAAATTCTCCCCCCTCAGCAACACACCCGCTGACAAATCAACTCTGGTAATTGGCAGCTCCCTAGTCCAAAACGTGAAGTTAGCAACACTGGGGAACATAGTGAAATGCATCCCTGGGGCCAGAGCGGGCGACATCGAGCCAAATTTAAACAATGTCAGACTCCATAGTTTTCTCTGGACCCCTTCCTAATCTGACCAGTGATGACATGTATAGCTGCATGTCGTCATTCCACCGGTGGTTAACGAGGTGGTGTCCTGGCAAATGGCGTGGGCTTTATTAATAATTGGCAGCCTTTTTGGGGGAGATCTGGCCTGATTAGGAGAGATGGTATCCATCCCACTTTGGCTTGGAGCCGCTCTCCTGTCTAGAAATATAGAAATGTTTTATTAGTCCTAATTCATGACATACCAGAGTAGGGACCAGTAAGCAGAGTTGCAGTCCTACACGCTTCTTTGCGCCTCCATTACAGCAGTTGCACACCCAATATAGAATAGAAACTGTATCTGCCCAGAGACCATTTGAAACTCTTAAAACCAAAAAGGGGAGTCATTCAGAAAAATCTAATAAATAATTAACACAACCGCTGTAGCAACTCAGCAACAGCATAATAAGAAAATTAAGTGTGGCCTCTTAAACATCAGATCTCTGGCCTCTAAGGCTGTTCTGATAAATGATTTGATATCAGACTCTGATATAGACCTATTCTGCCTTACTGAGACCTAGCTAGGTCAGGAAGAATTTGTTAGCCTAAATGAATCCACTCCACCGAGTCATTCTAACATTCATGTTCCTCGAGACACTGGACGAGGAGGTGGAGTTGCAGCCATTTTTAATTCAGCCCTATTAATAAATTCTCAGGCCTAAAGAGGGCTACAGCTCATTTGAAAGCCTTATTATTACTCTTTCATCTCCAGCCTGGAGGAGCACAAAGGCAATACTAGTTGCTGTAGTGTACCGCCCCCCAGGCCCATACTCTGAATTTTTTATCTGAATTTTCAGAGTTCTTGTCAAATTTAGTCCTTGAAAATGAGAAGGTAATTATTGTAGGTGATTTTAATATTCATGTGGACATGGATAGTGACAGTCTTAGCACAGCATTCATCTCATTATTGGACTCCATTGGGTTTTCTCAGAGGGTAAATTCTCCAACTCACTGCCACAATCACACCCTTGATTTGGTCCTTCACCTATGGTATTGTATTGAAATTGAGCATTTAATAGTCTCCCCCCAAAACTCCTATATTATCAGACCACTACTTAGTATCATTTGAATTCCTATTACAGGACTATGCACCTCCAACAGCAATTCCAACAGCATTAAAGTCAGTAAGATTTCCTAGTATCTCTGATGACTCTCATGTTTATTTGAACTCCTCCCAAATTGACCAACTTGTTAGTAACACCTAACACTCTATTGCACTCCTAAAAAAATAATTATAAAACAAAAGAGATTGGCATCATGGTTTAACTCTGCAACTCGCAAGTTAAAACAAACAACACGACAATTGGAAAGGATATATGGCGCTCCACCAAAGAGGAAAACTCTCGCCTAGCCTGGAAAGAGAGTCTCAAAACATATAAGAAAGCCCTGTGTAATGCCAGAGCAGCCTACTATTCAGCATTAAGAGAGGAAAATAAGAACTGCCCTAGGTTTCTTTTCAGCACTGTATCCAGGCTGACACAGAGCCATAGCTCCTATTGAACCCCTGCATCCCCTTAAGTTTAAGTAGTAATGATTTCATAAGCTTCTTTAATAACAAAAGATTTGTCAGGATCTGCCCTCGTTAGACTCTGATCTATCTAACTTGCTTTCAGACTCAGGAAATTTAGGAGCACATACATTAAAACCTGACAATTTTAGCATTTTTTTTGCTTAGACAGTTTTATTCCAATTGGCCTTTCTGAATTATCCTTGTTAGTTTCATCATCAAAAGCAACAACTTGTCTCAAAGACCCCATCCCAACTACGCTGCTTAAGGAAGTTTTCCCATTTATTGGCACATCGCTGCTGCATATTATTAATCTGTCTCTGGTGTCAGGCTTTGTACCCAAGTCTTTTAAAGTAGCTGTAATTAAACCATTGATCAAAAAACCTACACTTGATGCACAGATGTGTTAGCCAATTACAGACCAATATCCAACCTCCCCCTTTTTGTCTAAGATCCTAGAGAAAGCCGTTGCCAGCCAGTTATGTAATTATCTCCACAGCATAGTCTTTTTGAAGTTATCTTCAGTCAGGATTTAGAGCTCACCATAGCACTGAAACAGCACTTGTGAAAGTCACTAATGACCTGCTGACAGCATCAGAAAAAGGGTCTTCTGTCTGTACTTGTCCTGTTAGACCTCAGTGCTGCCTTTGATACAGTTGACCATCACATTCTGTTGCTAAGAGAATGGAAAAACTGCTGCTTGGCATTAAAGGGTCTGCATTAAACTGGTCTCAGATCATACTTATCAGATCGGTCTCAGTTTGTCCATATTAATAATGAATCCTCTGTGCATACTAAAGTCTGTCATGGAGTTCCACAAGGTTCAGTGCTAGGTCCAATTCTGTTTATTTTGTATATGCTGCCCCTTGGCAATATCATCAGGAGGCACTCCATAGATTTCCATTGTTATGCTGATGACACCCAATTATATTTATCAATGAGAGCCAGACAAAACCGATTAGCTCCTGAAACTCCAGGCCTGCCTTAAAGATATAAAGTCTCAGATGACAAGAAATGTCCTGCTGTTGAACTCAGATAAAACTGAAGTGATCCTATTAGGTGGGCCCGAAACACCTGAGGAACACGTTTTCTCCTAAGGATAGCCTTGCTGGATGGCATTAACTGGGCCTCCAGCACCACTGTAAGGAACCTCTGATGTTTTAATTTGATCAGGATATGTCCTTCGACACCCATATCAAGCATATTTCAAGGTCTGCCTTTTACCACCTGCGCAACATCGCAAAAATTCAGCACTTTCTGCCCCAAAGCGATGCCGAAAAATTTGTCCATGCATTTGTCTCTTCCAGGCTGCCCAAACAAGTCGTTAAAGACTCTACAGCTGGTCCAGAATGCCTGCTGCTCGGGTGCTGACTAAAACCAGGAAAAGAGACCATATTACTCCAGTATTGGCTT
The DNA here is from genome assembly GCA_023238725.1 of Scortum barcoo. Taxonomy (NCBI): domain Eukaryota; kingdom Metazoa; phylum Chordata; class Actinopteri; order Centrarchiformes; family Terapontidae; genus Scortum; species Scortum barcoo. The sequence goes on from CM041536.1 coordinate 16,176,275, forward strand.
CTCTGCATTGGCTCCCTGTAAAATTTAGAGTGGATTTTAACAATCCTACTCCTCACATATAAGGCTCTACATGGTCTGGCACCATCATATCTTAATGAAATTGATAACTCCTTCATCAACCGACTAGAGTGCTGCGCTCCCAAAACGCAGGCTTACTTGTAGTTCCCAGGGTTTCCAGAAGTAGTCTAGGGGGCAGAGCCTTCAGCTATCAGGCCCCTGTTCTCTGGAACCAGCTCCCAGTCTGGGTCCGAGAGGCAGACACAGTGTCAGTGTTTAAGAATAGACTTAAAACCTTCCTTTTTGATAAAGCTTATAGTTAGGGTGGGAACAGGCTCGCCCTTAGTTATGCTGCTATAGGCTTGAGACTGCCGGGGGGCTCCCATGATGCACCGGGCACCTCTCCCTCTTCCTCTGTCTCTGCTTCCTCTTTCTCTGCTTCCTCTATTCTTATTTCAAAGCCAAAGTCAAAATCTGCTTTTTTTTTGTTCATTTTGGCGGCATGTGCAGCACATGCTGAGGATTGAAAGTATGTTCCTCTAAGACATGGCAATAAAACAAAGACATGGCAAAATCACACAGTGCAAATTGATATAGTAGTAGTGCAAACTGGAGTCAGCTTATAAACTGGTTAAAGTGGCTAAAGTGGTTAAAGTGAATACTCTTAATGTCCTGTAAAGTGCATGTTACTGCCGGAGCCCCAGGTTCCTCCTTTGTTCTTCTCCAGTCTTCTTGCAGGTTCCTCACTGATTCTGGTTGTGGTCCATCTGTCTGAGGTTCACTGGCCTGGTGGTGAAATGATCTGTGTTGTGGAGAGAAGAACGTCGAGTGGCCCAGAGCTCCATATGAGGACTTCTAGAGATGCACCTGGACTCATGGACTCCTTTTCCATTACCTGTGATACCTTCACACATGGACTAAACCCATGAACTCAGTATATTGATGATGATGTTCTCTGTAAATGTGGCATCTATTGCACACGTCTGTCCCGTCCCAGGGAGAGGGATCCCTCATCTGTGGCTCTTCCTCAGGTTTCTTCTTTTTTTTCCCATGAAGGGTTTTTTGAAGTTTTTCCTGACTCGGTTCGAGGGTCTAAGGACAGAGGGTGTCACAACTGTACAGATTGTAAAGCCCTCCGAGGCAAAGCGATGTTTGTGACTTTGGGCTTTAAATAAATTTCTGATTTTTTTATTTGATTTATACATTTTAACTATGGACAGTACAAAAGAAATTAAAAGAAAAAAATAAATAAATAATAAAAATTAAATGAATAAAATAAAGAAATTAAAAAATAATATAAAGACTATCTACCACTACATTGGTAGATAATATGAACAGTATGGCTCAAATGCCTGCTCAAGTTTTTTTTTCTACCAGTCAGACTTTGTTTAATGTTATCACATTCCCAGAATTCAGCAATAACTTTGGTGAATAAAATTAAACCAGTACATATGCTAACCATTACTTGGAAAATAAGACTCATGCTCACATAGTAACAACACAGTTGAGTTGATCCTTAATGACTTATTTAAAACACATTAATTGGACAATGTATTTCAATGCACATTTCAGTATCCTTAACATGCATTATTCACAGCATTAAGTACCAGACAATAACTGCAACATTACAGATTCTGTAAAGGTGCAGCTTTAGCTTTGCTGGTCACCATCCATAGAGCTGAAGAAACAGCTTGGGTTCATTAATCTGATCTATTTTCTCCACCAGACTTTGATCCTCTGCTGCTGCTGAGTGTACATCTCCAAAGGGGCTCTGACTCAAGGGGAGTATCTCCTGCCACGATTCCCAGCAGAGGTCCTGATTGTGGGGTTGTTGGAGCGCCGTGGGCTCGGCAGTATGCTGGTTGTCCAGGCCTTTCATGTCTTATGGGGAACTGGTGTCTACTGGGAAGGCTGTTTGATTTACCAGCTTGACCTTATGACTGTAGGCAGTAAATCACAGTGTGGGGTTCTCATGGTGTTTGTGTGCTCATGTGCACTAGTGTCTGGGAGGAAGAAATTAAAAGTACAAGAGAGGGACGAGGGAGACAAAACATTGGATATAATTTGTGGCATGTGCATCCTACTCCTACTGTGTGTGTATGTGTGTGTTTGTACTGACAACTGTCTGTCCTGGAGTCTTATCCATGTTTTATAGCTTTTGTTCTAAAGCTGCATTACTGTTCTGTCTGATAAACCACTGAACACCATATTCTTAACACCTTTTGTATTACTTTTCGCTGTGACTCTTGCCCCGGGCTGTTGTGTTGCGTTTGTTTACTGCCTCCACCTGTGCGTCTTGTGGTAATTAGATGCATTGCATGTGTCACACCGAGTTTTGTCTCCTGTTAAACTCTGTGACCAGATAGTGATTGAGTTGTAGCACTTTTTTATCTTCGCCACGGCCCCTGATGAAGAGTTCTCCCTGTGGGCCTGGCTCTCTGGCTTAATTCGTTGTGGTAAGAGAGCCTGTAATGTTGCTCTACACGGTAATCACTCAGAGAGGCTCCACAAACACACCGTCGGCACGCAGACACATAGAATTAATGGGAGAATAGCAGCACTGGAAAAAAAATTCTACTTTGCCGCCATCCAAAGAACACAGCACACAATAGATGAAAACCTCAATCTAAATAACAAATCAGCACTAGTGTTGCCCATGGCTGTGATGGTGTCTGCCTTCTGCTGCCCTTTAAATTGCAGAGATAGATTGAATATTGGAGTGAGTGAACTTGTTTATATGGAGTTTTTATTTTTTTTTAAACCTCAAGCTATGCAGCGTGACTAACGCTGGCAAACCCGCAGACACAAGCCGAGTGTTTGATGCCTGTAGGAGGTAACAATGACTGTGAGGGCTGTAGGCAGCTGTGCCTCAAACTATTCATCTGGTCAACCAGCTCCATGGTTGCTGTTCTTTAGCTGAATCTGCACTGTGACCTCCCTGAAGGTGGGTGAGCAGAGGGACCCACAGGGTCAGATAAAGTAACACAAACCCATTTTGAGTGACTGTGTCCTACAAAGTAAGTTAATATATGTATAATACAAGCGATACAGTATGTTGTGTAAAAATGTCTCACATGCATTTTTAAATACCCCAAGTCAAAAGTTATTTTTTAATATTTTTCTTTCTTATACTTTCTCTGCTCTGAGGCTTCCCGCCTCATAAATACATACAAAGAAACAACAAATCACATTTGCGAGAACAAACACACAACAGACATCCTTTGCTTACACACTGAAGATGTCCCCTTAATCCAAATGCCATATTTGGCAAAGCACAAATGTTTTTTCAGTGAAACATTGTGCACAGTATGCCTGTAATCGACAAGAAATACATAGGGCTTTAATTTGTAGGGAATGAAAAAATTGCTTGCTAATTGTTTTAATTAAGCATTTATCATTAGTGAGGCCAATTTTTTGCCTTTTTCTTGTCCCGGCGGGTTTGCTGCTCTGCTCTGCTAATACACAGCAGCTTGTTTGCCTGCTAGTGGATGAAAAATCCCTGTCCTCTGAGCATCTGTTCAGTACAGCGGGAATGTTGTATCTCCCCAATGCCCCAGACTACTTGTCTTCACAAAACACAACTTAAGAGTGATGTGAGCAAAGCTACTGGCTCAAAAACCTCCAAACCCAGTGTAATGAATACAAAACCTGCAATTGTCTGTATACAGAGTAAAAAAAAGTTGTTTTGGCAAAAAAAAAAAAAAAAAAAATCTTTATCCTTTAAATTTAACAAAATTTATTCAGGAAAAACCTGAATAAATGAGACAACAAAATGACTGAAGAACTGCAGAAATGACAGCAGAACAAAAAAATCCAATCATGTTCTATGATGTGTGTAAAAATGCTGCACAAGCTCAGCTGATTCTGTTTTGTGTAGAAACAGCACAAGGAAAAGATATGAGCAACCCAATATTTAAGTTCAGTAGCACAAAACCAACCAGGCACTGGTTAACAGAGATGTGAAAAAAGTGAAATGGTTAGATAAGTCATTCTTCACCATTCTCCACATGTGGACTACTGTATGTGTGGTGCACAACAAGAGAACTGTATGGGTCTGAATGCTTCACCCCCATAGTGAGGGGATCCGGTGGCGCTGTTACACTGGGAGACATTTTGTGTAATTGGTTTGGGTCCACTTGTCCTCTTAGAAGATGGGGTCATTGTAAATCAATACACAGTTGTTCTGCGTGACAACATTTCTATCCAGCTTTGAGCCGTCTCTTTCAGGATTACAATGCCTCCATCCACGGTGCATGAGAGGTTACTGAATAGTTTGACATGAATCATATGTTATGGCTTTCACAGTCGCCAGATACGCACGTGAAAGTGATGATCCTTTTCGTTCTTATCACTGCAGCTTCATACATTATTCCACTGATTTAGCATTGCATTCACATGACGCTGTCAAACCAGATTTTTTTTATTCTACACATTCTTCCTCCACCTTACAACCTGACCACCGGCAGTTCAGTCTTACGTTTTGTTAAGGATGTGTTATGCTAGCAACAGCTAATGCTATGCTGAGACCCAATTCTCTTTTCAAATTTGTAGTCTTCAGCTCCACTGTACGCAGATTCATTTGAGCAATTCATCAGACTTTGTGCCGCTCCCCCGAGAGCCACAGAAGGATTTATACAACTTTTTTCCCCCACATATACAGCAGTACTCCTCAACTGACTAATGAATAAATCAGTGAATTTTCCGAGAACTTGCAAAATCGTTGCGTGTATTCTTGTAAATACTTTTCAGATTTGTAGTCTTGTTGACAACAAAATTAGTTATCTTGACTAACCCATGCATGCTTCTGGTAAGCCTTATAGCTCGCCCCTGATTTCTATTTTATTATTTGCTTGTTCAACTAAATCATCTGTTTGGTTGAACAAAAAAACAAAAAAAAAACACATATAGCATCTTCACACATCCCCAGTGCAAACATGCACGCACACTCTATCTGTGCCACAGCTCAGATGTGACCCACAGTTATGTGTGTCAATTATATAATAATGTTATTACATAATTTGGAGCCAGTTTAAAAGCAGGAAATCTTCCCTAACCACTGTGGGGAAGTCTCTTTCAGCTGTCTACCTCACTCTGCTTCTCACCACTTGCCTGCTTACTGACAGTCTTACATGTTGGCCTCATATTATACAATACAGCACACTGAAGCGTCACCCCATTGAACTTGCTTGTTTAGATTAGCTGCAGCTCTGTAAATGTGTGTTCTATTGGTACAGAGCGGTGCCACTCTTGCTCCTGCTGGTCCGCTAGTGTGAGAAACCATTAGTGGTGCACTAATACAGGTACAAACAATAGACCAATGCACCTTCATGCTGACAACAAGTTTAGAGGCTGTAAAGTCCTGTGGTGCTAAAATGCCAAGGTGTGCACCATCAACAACTGCTGTGCATGGGATAATGCGAAAAGTCATAATATTCAGCAATGTATATAATTCCAATATGCTGCTATTCTCAGACCAGTTAAAGCAGAAGTAGATATTTAACCTTTAAATAACCTTTAGTCATATTTGCTAAAACTGTCACTCTGGCCTGACAGGAGATAATGTGTTAACAAAATCAGGCTAATCGGCTATACTTGCTGCCTCTAAGCCCATTTAGTAAGAATACACCACACCTGGGCCAAAAACAACCAATCAGAATAGAGTATCTGACAGAGTCACTTCTCCTGCACAGGCTGCGCTCCACAAAGCATGTGTTAAATCAGAGATGCTTTAATGGCGGTTAGACAAGAATTTCATAATCTTACCAACTGGAGCTTTCTAACTTTAAGCACTTTAACATAGTAAACACAGCTGTTACCAAAATATCTATCAGATTTCTACAGTTCCACTTTATAGCACTGTGATAGAAAACTGGTTGATTTAGTGGAACAACTTACTTTGTAGGGCTAGTCAACCAAAAAAAATAAATAAATAAATAAAAAATAAAAAAACTTAATCCAGTCAATTGGTTGATGGGAATAAAAAATAAAAAATTCTATGACCTGTCCACATTTATATGAATTCTATGAAAATATAACTATATCAACTTGTGGTCAGAGCACAATAATTGAGGAACAAACTAAATAATTTAAAGGTAATTGTTTTGTCCTATCTAATAATAATGATAACAATAATATTCAGATCCCCACACTTTTCTTCAAGGATGTGCTGTTTATAACTAAGAGGACTATGGCCAGGTAAAAACAACAAATTCATCCATTGTGTGCACATACATGTCCAATCTAATCTGATTCTGAAAGTGATGATCAGTCACATTTTTAGCCACAGCAATGTCGTGGCAATAGTCATGGCAATGTTGCTCTGTTGGTCCCACAGTCAGGAGGCCCAACAATTTAGTGAGATTGTACAGACAATCATGGTGCCCAGAAGATGATGATTCTTACTGCCTTTTGGTGATCCTTTTGTTGATTAGTTTGATTTATTTTTAAAATATCTGGCACTGTATTTTTTTTATGTGCGTGTCATATGTGTTCAATCAAATGATCAATTAAAAAAATGATTATGCAGGATTCAAAATTCTTAGTTAAATGAAAATGCAGTTACTATGCTATTCTTTCTATTCTTATTTTATTTCAATTCTTTCCATTAAAACTTTTAGGTATCTAATGACTGATGACTTTAGCTCTTCATTCCAACACTTTAAGGAAAAGAATGAATCTTTAAATAGTGTTTTCCCAAAGATGAATTATTGTCTTTCCCACAGCCAAAGTGAAAAACGTTCACATTTTGTACAGATAAAAGATAAATGCATCCAGTGTGTCATTTTCCAGACAAAATTGTTGACACATGTCCCCTGTGAAATGGCCTCTGAGAGTCCCTCTCTGTCAGTGTGTGCCATTGATAAGAGACTGCATGTCCTGGCTGTCAATCATTCAATCAGTTAGGAACAGGCTGATTGCGTCAGGTCATAATTTAGCTGGGAGTTCATCAACTGAAGAGATATCACATCATTTCATCACATTCTTTCATCACCCAGACTGTCTTTCAGATATACTGCTGCTGGGGATTTAACCCCGAAACCACAGTTCCTCAGAAGGCCACCTGCTGAACGCATTTTCCAACCACACAGAAACTAATCGGGTATCAAAGGTACTGCAAAACAAGTTTTTACATCATCTTCTCAAGGTAAAAAAAAAAAAAATGTGTTTCACAACATTCCAACCAAAGTAATCTGTGATTTTGTAAGTAAAGATAGAGGACATGTCTGCGACTGAAAATAGGTATTTTTACTTTCCTACACACACACACACACACGCCTGTAAATAAAGCCTCTTTAGTGTGAATAGGCAAATTGACAAGATGCGTGTCTGTGCCCCAGCAGAGAGTGAGCTGGAGTCATCGAGCTGGATTAGCAGGTAAATATGTAAGTCATTGTTCGTCTGGAGGTGAGGGAGCACTGGAGTCATATCAAGAACTGTCACCAGCTGCCATAGCGTTGCATTGAAATTCATGGAGACCGATCCAGTCATTAATATGACAAGGTGGGGATGAGATGCTCATGTATGCGCAAGCACACAACCAAACACACTTAACACAAGAGACACACAACACGCACTTTTAAACACACACACCAGCGCAAACACCCACTTGCCTCCCAGCGGTCGGGATGTAAATGCATTAGGAACTCAGTGTGTGACGTGAGGCAGAAGAGAAAGACTGCCAGCTGACACAGGTGGCACAGAACAGAGATACAACTTATTACAGCCCATACATAGCCCCCGCTGAGGAGGGCTGCTAAGACAACAAACATGAGCAGCGTGTTGGCATGGGAAAGACAGAAGGCGGAGATGGGTTTGAAGACAGGTAGAAAGGAAAGGAGGAAGGGGGGAGAAGAGGGCAGCTAAACACAGAGCACAAAGGCCAGAATGAAAGGGAGAAGAAATTCACAAAGAGATGGCCTAGTGAGAAGAGAAAGTGTGTGTATGTTTGTGAGAAGGCGAGAGAGGGGGAGTGATAACAGAAACAGTTTGGCTGGACCTAAAGGGGCATGTTGGATTAGGACTGTCTATGGAGCCTGTTTTAAAGATTGCCCAGGATCACTATTTATCTCACCTGCATCCACATGATGGCACGGGCTCAAACACACATACACCCCCTCTCACTCACACACGCACGCACGCTATGGATAGCACCCTCTGCAACAAGCAAAAGTGTATGTATTCGTAAGAGAAAGACTTATTGTGCTCCACTGCACCTGTGGCAGGTTTCCAGTATTCAGAGGTAGATAAATGGTCTGCTCTTTTAAGCTGGCCTGCAATCTGACCACTCGACTGTTTATGAGGAGGAGGGGAACAGGAAAGAGAAGGAGGGAGATGGTGAGTGAGAGAAAGAGAGTAGGGAAAGAGATGAGAGGTAGGGAGGTAAGGAGTAAGTGAGGGGTGGAGGATGAATAGGGAAATGCACAGCGGATGATTTGTAACATGACTACCTTCTATTAATCTCCCCTAATGCACTCCTCCACTGCAGAGAGGGAGGGGCGGAGAGCGGTGGGGGATGACAGAGGAGGAGAAAATTAGACACGAGTCAGACACCTGATTTTACAGACAAACATGTATACAATTTGCCTTGAGAGGGTGTAAATTACACGCAGACACGGTCTGAAGTCACAACCTCCCATTTAGCAAATAAGTTTATTGTCCACAGAGAACGGCTCAGCTGGTTTTTCAATCGTCCACTGAACACATGTATGACAGGGGAAAGGTTCCAGGTTTAATCAATCCAGCTGTGTACAAAGGCTGCGTGATGGCTTGTGTTTCACTGATGCTATACATGCATAAACACAAAGCGCATCCTTACACTTCAAGTCTCGTCTTTTACCTTTCACATATTTATCCACAATAATCGTGTGTTGGACTCTGGGCATATCTGACGCCATCATTTGGATTGCAGTGTGTAAAATTTCCAGTAAAAATGTATTAAGGTAAGAAACTGCTGATTTTCTACTCTTTTACATACAAGCAATTATTAAAGCTAATTTGTCTTATCATTAAGGCGCAGATGCAGACAAAGAAACACTGCGAGCCTGTACATGGCTAGTATAACTGTCTCAGCTCTGAAGCTATAAAAACAAAGAAATATTAACTTACAGTTGTGTTTCAGTCTTACAGAGACGGCTGGGTGGTCGAAGAAAAGGAGACTGGTGGTCTTCTTCCTCACGAGTGGCGCCATCTGACCCTGTAAAACACATCTTCACCAGAAGACACACACACACAGGACACACACACACACACACACACACACACACACACACACACACACACACACACAGCTGGCCCAGTCACTAAAGGGTCTAATTTGACCCTGAATCTAGCGTCAACCTCACTATCAGCCGTGGTTCACTTTACCTACTTTTCATACAAGCTAGCTTTTAAAAAATACTTTATGCTAATTCTACCAATGCGCTTAATTAGCAACAGGAAGCTGAACTGTTAGCATTGGTTCTCCCACTAGCTTAGCACCTAATAACTATACATTTTCAGTAACTGTGCAGACACACACAAACACTTACGTTCATTCAGCAGTTATGTAGAGAAAGGTGTGTCTTGGTGTCTCTACCTGCTGTCGATATTTTTCGTTAAATTTAAGGCACTTTGATTTTCCCTCTCTGCGATCTGAATGTGTGCCCCACCCACTCTGATTTTATTTCCTCACCTTCAGCCAATCACAAGAGGCATCAATGACTGACTGCTGAAAATGACCAATGAAAACAAACTAAAGGTGTTTTCCGTGTTTCTTGTTTTAGTTTTTCAGACCTAAACTCAAACTGTTGCCAAAGTGAGAAGACTTCATTCTAAATCCCAATGACATTTGTAATAAAGGGAATCCAATATGATTTATCAAGCAACAAACACCATTTCCCATAAGCCTTATACATTTGACAGCTAAACATCACAAGACCTTATGAGTGATTCAAGGGGTTGGAGTTGGAGTCGGCCAATGGGAAAAATTGGAAGTCTGACTAGTGGCACCAAATCCTGGTCTTATGATACATCCACAGACTGTAATAATAGCAGAACAGAAAGGACTACCTGTTGATTATAATCATTTAATGATTATAAAAGAGTGTTGGTGAGTGTTGTGGATGTGGACAAAACTAACTTACAATGATATAAGTACCACAGCAAGTACCCAGTGCTGCCACACTTAGTTTTTCTAAATGGGAGCTGTAGTTTTTTTCTCTCCTCACAAAGTTTACCAAGTTATATATATTTTTATTACTGTCAAAAAAACACTTCAAATAACCAAAGCCAACAATTCATTGATTCTGACCAGAAACTAATATTAAAATAACAGTGAGCTACACCGTTGTACTGAGTGACTTCTTTATGGCGAACATGTGCACTGTCGTTTATTCTGAGTTGATCCCACATACACCGTCCTGCTGCCAGAACTACTCACTAGCACACCAAATCTGCAGCTAAACATAGTACCCAACAAATGCATACAGTCCCCTGCTGTTTGGGGAATCTACTGAACCTTTTTGATGATTATAGTATTTAATTGTGATCTGTTTTATCCTGCAGCAAGAACCAAGAGCCTGGGGCTGAGAGACGCAGAAAGAGGATGGAAATCAGAAAGCAAGAATGAAAGTATGATACAAACCTATCACTGGCTTTGCTGTACTCATCACATTTGTTGACAGTAACAAAAATCTAAAATTTTGTCCTCGAATTATGATGAGATGATGATGAGAAAATTCTGTGTTGCTCCCTCTCGATCCATTAAATTACAGTCTAGCATGACTGTAGAAAACCACAGCCTTCACTTTGCTCCTTTTTTTTTTTTTCAGCTTTTGATCTTCAGCACCTCTCTGTGTAAGGCAGCCCTTAATGTGCTCATGAAACTCTAACTGACAAGCCTGCCAACAAGCCTGTAAGAGCAAAACACTGCACTGAAGACGAAACTATTAATCTATTATAAATAGATCCAACATCTGTGAAGTTACACGTAGACAGCATTTCTAAGGGGCAAATAATCAGCCATCTTCAGTCTGGATAAAGCTGCATCCTGTAGCTGCTTCACTGTACATAAATGTTACATTGATGACGGGAGGTTGGGGGATTGTGGGGCTGCGTACGTCAAAGCTGTGATGGCGCTCCAAACGGCATTTCCCTGGAGACTCTGTTTCCAGGCCAGATACACATTGCTGATTAAGACACTGATCCTAGTATTGACGCGGCTATAAAATACGAGATACTTCACCACATATCGATCCAGGTCTTAACCCAACCCAACACAAGACACTCACACACACACATACACACACAATAATATGTAGGCTACACTTTCCAGCATATACTAAATGTGCATACACGTATGTACACATACACACACGTACCAAAAAAAAAAAAAAGGGACATTCAAGATTACCTGAGAAAACCATGCACACGTTAACACACATACAACCAATAGATCGGCCTGAACTGTAACCAGCGTGGGTCTCCAGCTGTAGATCGATGAGAGACGAGGCTGGAAGTGACAGTTGTGAGTGAGTGGCCTGAAGGCAAGCAACATTATGGGGTGATTTCCTGTCACAGGGTATAGCCCTTACTGTCCATGTACTTATCATACGAAAGCCCCAACATGCAAGCTGGTACTCCTGTGTGAGTGAGAATATTTCCACTCCGGAAGCTCACACATGCCTGAACACGAGCATGTGCATGATTATTTCGTAATTCAGTTGAAGTGCAGGTCGAGTGGCGGGCAGCGCGTGTGTGTGCTTAAAGAAATGATGGCGATGTTCAGGATTTAATCGTGGCTGTGAGGTCTCTGACTGACTGGTCTTCTGTTCCCTCTTCCTTTCATCCTCTGATTCCGTAATTAGTTGATTGACCTCTGCTGTCAGGGCCTAATTAGACATGGTAATTAAGGATTAGATGGGTCAGGAGGGAGGTACGTGTGTGTGTGTTAGGGTTGGAGGGGAGGGTGGGGGTTAGCATGTGCGCGTGAAGTGGGCTGATAAGGGATTTGAAGGTCGATATGTTGCTTTTAGTTTTAGGGGACAGGGAATTGTCCACTCTCCTTGGCAAGTTGCTGCCTTGTTTGCAAGATCAAAGCAAGATGGATGCTAGATGAATGTAAACAATGTTAATTAAAAAGTATCACTGTACTAAACCTACTCTACTGACATCAATGAGCTGACTAATGCAATACAGTGAAGAACTGCACTGTGTTTTGGGGGTGGTAACTGTTTGGGAAATGCTCAGCTGGCAAAATAAGTGAGGAAGGGATGATGTCCCTCTTAGGAAATGTTACTAAATCCTTTATGCTTGTCACCAGCACATTCTGGGACAAGTAAGTCGAAAAGGACTGTGTATGTGACTGTTAAACACTGTTGAATTATAGCTTGAAAGCAGCACTTAGCTATACTCTTGTACTATTCAAATCAAATTAATTAAACCACATTTTACACTAAAGAAGCAGGTCACAAAGACATTGTGGGAAAAACAGCGAGCACAATACACTGGCAAAGCGATTCAAGTGACAGCAATTACAAAACGACAATAGAATCCGCAGAAAAGAGCCACCCCATGCATAATACAAAACGGGAAACGAGGAGGTAATAAGAATAGCATTGCCCAAACAAAACACCTGACAATAGCGTGGCATACGACAGTTTAAAATAAATCTATAGACTCACATTGTGTTAAATTATGTATTTTCCAAATTGAATAAGGTGCCGCTATCCCATTTAGTACTAGGGAATCAAAGGATGGGACTAGGAGACAAACAGGACTCTAGAGGAAATTCTGGCAGTGACACTAAGGCTGTCACACCGGGCACAGACAGTTTTGCAGCTTATGGAGTGCAAAGAGGGAGTGTGTTGGCACCAGATAGGGTGCAGTGACAGGCAACCCCAGAACCTCGCTCAGAGGGGGCGCCCATCATTCACTGCTGCTGCCCTGTGGGGGGTTGATACACTTTCTTCCCCCGCTCCCTTTCTCTCTCTCTCTCTCTCTCGATGTTTTTGCTATGTCTTTTTCAGAAAAAGTGCATTCTGTTTCGTCATTTGACACATGGCAGTCGACTTCGGAGGAAAAAAATAAATACATGACAAGCACAGATGAAAAGAAAGGGGCAAAGAGAGATAGATAAGGGGAGGGCGGTGTGTGTAGCATTAAACATATTATTGATCAATGTGATTGAGATGTACGAAGGGGAAGGAGGGCAAGGTTGAGAGGGGAGAAGCAAGATGGAGACAAAGAACAAAGAAAGTACGTCAGAGATGAGCTAGTACAGGTGCATCATGGCACAGATGTAGGGAAAAATCCTTGAGCAAATTAAGTATGAGGTGGAGTAGGCTGTGTACATAAAAAGAGACAGGTAGAGAGATGGTGGGTGGTTAACATGGTGGTAAACCGCTCCACCTCTCAGTGCTCTGTGCAGAGTTACTCGCCACAACCGATTTACTCTCATATAAGCCTCAGTGCGGTCTCAAGCTGCAGGGAGCACAAAGTTGTAAGTACAAGCACTGAGTGTGAACCATGAAATACCAAAGAGCAGCTCCTCCAGTGAAACAGAGCAGAGATGCCGATATGGAGATATGGCTTTAGTGTTTCTGGAGTGAGGTGAGAATGGGATGACCTAGTTAGAAAAGAGTGGCAGATAAAAACAGAGTGATGCAGAATTGAGGACAGAGACAAACAAAATGGAGTGATGGGTACAGAAACAATGTTCTGTAGTCCTTGCATCTGTCAAGTGGCTGCATGTTTTCCATTTTTACCGTCTTAGTTTAGTGTTTAAGCATGGTAATATTTGCTGAATAGCAGCACAGTAAATATAAAATAAAGCTGATACTCATGGGAATTTTGACCTCTTGGTGGTGCTGAATGAAAAGTCAATGGATCACCAAAGTTATTACAGTTCATCCTGGGGGGGACATGAACATTTGCATGAAACTCCATGCCAGCAGGAGATTTCCAGACATTTAAATCTTAATCACAAATTCCACCCTGCTGGTGGTGTTAGAGGAAAGGTAAGGGGACCACTGACACTGGTAGGATTCATAATTTTTGGATGAATGTCTGTACAAAGTTTTGTGCCAGCCCATCAAGTATGTGCCAAGATATTTCACTGAATAAGGGGAGAGTTTGATTATTTTGGATGTGCTAGAGGAAAAGTCAAAGTCTTGAATCTTGTTATCCTGGATACCTCTATCAAAGTTCATGACAATCCATCCAGTACTTAAGACAGTTATTTCAATGTGAAACCAAAGTGGGCCAACCGCAAAACTGACATTTCTGTCCCAGGAGTGTGGTTAATCTTATATTTCTCATATTTTGATTCGACATTTATGCATTCAGAGCAGTAAATGTTATTTTCAAATGAACAGAGCACCATGTCTTATGTAACAGTGTGAGCCTGTTGCTTTTGGAGAGTGATGTATTTTGAGTTATTTGTTGCCTTAATGCGGTTAGTTTAGCAAGTTTCTACATGGATGTGGAAGAGCACTGAATAACCAAGTTCCAAGATAGTGACTCATCCTTTCAAATTAACATTGCTCACCACTTTCATACACTGAAGAAAGTTGTTCAGGCTTCCAGCATCCACCCATGGGTGTTATCTGGTTGAGATGGCAGATTATCCCACACTGAAAGCCATGAGAAAAAATCACTAATAAGGCCTGATTTTATTGGATTGAGATTTCCTGTATTCTTGCCTGCATTTCCATTATGGCCAGTCACAATTCCAATTTTCCTCTCATTTTAGTGCAAATGTTTCTCTGTGTCTCTAAATGAAACAAAATCATCATTTCACAGTATTGAGCAATGCAGTGTACATGAAGTGGGGCTACCCAGTTTTCCTGTTGTGTGCACAAAAAGAGTAAATTGAGTTTTCACCTCACAGTTAAACTAGATATAGAGGAAGTTCAAGAAAGGTGAGGAAGGAACACACGTCAAGAAGAGTGAGGAGGAAAAGAATATAAACCTTTGTTAAGACAAGACAGATGAAGACAGAGTGTGTCCTTGTGTTTGTGACAGTATGTGACTGGGTTTCTTTTTGTGACAATTCTGTCATCCTTGGCCTTCCTGACTGTAAAAGACAACCTAACTCAAGAGACTCGGTTTGATAGCATGCTGTATTGCACAGAGCAGTCAGGCCTGTCTCTAAAATGGGCATATTTGATTCCGCTGTGAATTTTTTGAGACTAGCTGCCATGAAAAGTCCCCTGACCTTGTTTTTTTTTTTTTTTTTAAACATATTTGTCAATTCATCTATTTCAGCTTGCACACACAAAAAAACAAGTGTTCCATGAGCTGGACTGAACTCATACATGTAAAATATAGACAATCAAATTCAGCTTTAGAGTGGCGCACCCCCTGACACTGTACACACTGTTCTTCTGTTCTATCTTAGGAGATAAGCGCCGGAGCCCCTTTGTTTGCGGGTGCACAGAGGATCCTAATGCATGCAAATTAGAGAGCTGTGTGAGCATGGGTTCACCGGGGGAGAAGAAAAACAATATTTTAACACACACACACAAACACGTGTGCAAAAAAAGACACTCACATCCATGCAGCATGAGGGAGGCTTATTGTGGAGAGGAGAATAGTAATGAGGCAAAGCTTTGTAATATTCTAAACTTGGCTGCGGGTCTCCCGACGCAGGTAAGTGTTTACATCGCACCCTCTTTCCCCTGCATTCCCTGCTGTGCATTGATGAGTGGAGCTGTCTTATGCTAGATATTTCCCCCTTAAGGCTGCTTCCATTTGGGGTGTTGGGAATAATGTTACACACTCTATTATTTTTATAGGCCTTAGGCATCTCACTCAAATCCATTCATGAATATATTGACTTTCATTTCGCTGCATGATTGAGGCTTGTTTGCCTTGCTGCCGGTAGACGGCTCGGACAACCAGACTGTAAAGGATGAGTAAAGGAAAAACTCTGCCACATAGAAACACACTTCCCAAGCAATGCAGCTGCATTAGCGATGCTTTTTAAACTGCTGTGATTATCTCAGTCCCCTGCAGGATATTTTAAACATTAGGATCTCTCTCTCTCTCTCTCTCTCTCGCTCTCTCTTCTCTCTCTCTCTCTGTAAAGAAATGTAGACTGATGCTCCACAAATGATTAGATTAAGATGGAGAAAATGACAAACGTTTCATCAGTCTTTCTCTGCTTTGTATAACCATAGAAACACCAGAAAGGAGAGAAGAGGGAAGCTGTACGTTTTCAATTAAACATATTTTAAGTAAGCGCAGTGAAAGGTGATATGGTTCACGGACATGTCATTATTATATCTTGAATATTAACTGTGGGCCGATGATAATTGACCTCTGTACCCATCTGCCTATGTGTTTCTTTCTCTGCTTGCTCCCGTCTTCTGTCTCCTGCAACGTTTTATTATTACTGCATCTCCACTTGGCGTGTGTGTGTGTGTGTGATATATTAAGTGTGGAGGCAGGAGGAAGAAAAGTCAACGTGAATTGCCACTCAGCTTGCACTCTGCGCGGATTCATCCAACCACCCCACAAAAATGCCAGAGAGAAAAAGACAGATCACCCACACACCCACAGCATTCTTCCACTTTGTGCTGCTTATCTGGGTCTGAATTGTCGAGCATCCTCCTCCCCAGCCACATCCTCTTGCTCCTCCTGGGGAATCCCGAGGTATTCCCACGCCAGATGGCATATGTAATCCCACCAGCATGTTCTGGGGCTGTATGCCCTGAGTACCTCCACACAGAGGTGCACGGGTGTCATCCTGATTATGTATAAACTACTTCTTTTTGATGCAAAAGGACAGTGGTTTAATATCCAGCTCATTTCAGGCTCACTGTACAAGCTAGGGGTGGTGAAAGAAAACTTATCTCAGCAGCTTGTGTTGTTCATGTGATGACTGAGGTCACTAAAAAATGTGTAATTACAGATCACATTTCTCTCTTTTCCACTGTCAATCCCAACAGTCTCCTTATGTTGCATCCTCAGTCGGAGCCCTCTACCCACCGTGATCCTATCCAGGTACTCCAAGAAGGTCAGGTAATCCAACCTGTGACAACCGATTTGAAGCATGCTGCAAATGAAAGTCGGAGACCAATTAATTACTACGTGCCCATGCTCACATGGTCCCAGATGCAGATGTGCTTTTTTGTTGTGTCGACGTGCACCCGAAATATGCTTTTGCAAATGTTTGTACACGCTGCAGTGCCTATTATTCATTAATGCACATCCTTTTAATTATGGGGATGTTAACAAGCACACTGCCCCTGCTGGTGAGTGGCTTGTCCCCGGACACCCGTTTCCTTATGGGGAGCAAACGCAAATATGTCTTCTCTCGCGTACTGTGACACTGTCATCATTAGTCACATTTATTCAATGTGACACCGAAACCTCTGTAACATCAACTACTGCAGCCTTTATACCCTTGGGTAATGAGTAATTCTGCTAATGATGAGTGGAAGACACAGACACTGTTAAGTTAATGTGTCTGAAAGTGGCACCGTGAATGCAAACAAAGCAACTGAGAGGTAGAGGTGCTCCTGCTATTGCCAGATATTGGTAGAATAATATGTATACATTCAATTAGGCAGTAACTTCTTCTCACTTATCATATTAGCTCATTTTATTACAACACTTTAATAAATGGAAAATGATAAATAAATAAAAAACTCATTTAGATTAGTATTTTCCAATAACTACAAATGGATAGTGGTTTACAAATGTACTTGCACTATGTACACTTTATGTGTCTGAAGTTAGTTAGTGAGTTTTCTAACATCTCTTAGTTTGTTTAAATAGTTCATTTGCATGTCATTGCCTAATAAAAATGAGTGAAATAACCCCTATAGAGACCTCTCCTTTTACAAGTGGGTAGCTTCCACAGGGGCCTTTTCTGCTGAAGGTGATAGAGACCTAATGCATCTTTGTTTAGTAGTGTCCCTGCATACCAGCAGATAAGCATGTTATATGTGTTACCCATTTCTTGCTGGTTATCCAGATTCCAGCGATAGCAGAATGTACGTATGAGCTCTGAGGCCACCTGACAGATGCATTCCCCTGATACACCTGCATCAGCCCCATGGCTTCCTCTCAGCTGGTTAGGGAGAAAAAACCTTCTGTGGAAAATGGGCCTTAAATATCTTACCAAACACCCAAATCACCTTCAGCAAGCTCTGACACAATTGAAGGAGCAGCAGCTCAACACGAAATTCCTCTTAATCAGAATGAAAACCCCAGAAACTGAAAGATTCTGACACAAATATCGCCTACGTGGTAACCGATTACTTTAATTAATGAAGGTTGAAGACATCTTTTAGCTTAAGTTCAACACTGTTATAGGACAAGCAATTAAAGAAAATATCAATGAAAACTCATTAAAAAGAGGAAATTTCTACTTAGTGTATCTTGATTCACTCAAAGGTGTATTTTCACTTTTCTCTCTGCTTATTCCTATTCTTTTTCAAGTGATCCACTTGTTGGCATTTTCAGTTTTAATGGCTAACTTATACCACTGATAGAAACATGGTGGGAATGTTTGTGATTTAAAATAATTTTATAGCAACATTATCACTCTGACACTATTCTGGAGCAAATAAAAAGGAGACAAATGTGTAGGATCAGTGCCAGTTCCCACACTATGGCGGGCTCATTTTCTTGATTGACATGATCTCATTTGAACATCTCTGTAGGCTCCAGCTGCTTGTGAAATTTGGGTTATGTAGCTTTAAGGCTGCTGTTCTCAGGGTGCCTACAGAAGCAAAGCAGAGTGCAAGTGTGAGGACTGCCCCGTGTGATCTTCCTCCCAGGAGAAGGTCGACTGAAAAGAGAATTTACTTAATGGGAATCTGTAACTGGAATAATGAGAATCCCACTTTTAGCTGAATCCCATTAACACTTAAGAACACTTGCTAAGATATTGCTTAAGAACAATTGCAATTGGGAAATCAGTTTTATCACACCAAATTCCCATGACTGCTGTCTTTAGGTGGCTTGAGATTGTGACAGCTAATACATACAATGCGACTGGTCTCATGCCAGACACACAAACTGCACTGCGTACTGTACGCTCATCCTGTTAGAGCTGTGTGAAAGGTTGTGGTTAGACTCTCATTTGAAGTGAAATGTAACTAATTGATGTGACATGCAAATATGCAGTATGACTCACAGGTCTCATGTAACAGGTATGGGGGAGGGAGTATTGGGAGGTGGTAGTCATTTGGTGTTGTACAACAGCACTCCTGTTTCGATGCAGCACTCACAGATAGTCAAAGGAGGACGCACAAGGCACAGGTGACAGGAAGAACAACTCCCTCTGTGACCAAGCTGCTGCTGGCAATTTGCAGTAAATGCAAGAGACACAGGCACACACACAGTTTGGTAACAGAGAGAGGTCCGCACCGTCCTATCAATATTGTGGTGAAGTTTCTTCCAACAGTGTTCAAGCGGACTGACATGAGGGGATCGTGATGATGACCAGGCCTTTGACATAGTTTTATCTGATCAGCTCTGATGCACATTTTGGTCCTGAACCTTAGTCTGCTTTAATGTTAAAATGTGCACTGGTGTCACATCACACAAACACTAATAAATGCAAAAAAAAGTGGTTATTGAACCTCACAACTTTTAAACTTTTGTATATGACAAGCTCAGTAACTGTGTGGCTTCAGTGATGCTCAAATGCCTTTTTTCAAAGTCTGTTAGATCATATTAAAAATTCATTGCTTCTTTTATATCCCACATTATATAAAAACAAATTATCTTCCCATTAACAGGATTCACCTTGAGACCGGACCGGGATGAGTTGATGTGTGCAACGTGTAATGTAATACAGCCTGCTTCCTTACTGCGGGGCCTCTTATTCAGAGCAGCTGCCTCCTGAGAATAACAGGCAAACGGAGCATGAAGGGAAGGCGAGGTCTGGACCAGGGGAAGATAGCATGACTGTCTGACAGGATGTGCTTAGTTACACACTCTCTGTTCCTACCAGGGCCCCGACAGCCCACCAAGGCCACACATGGGAGAAGAGAGGAGGGAGGAGGCTACTGGGCGTGTGAGTGTGTGTGCGTGTGTGCGTCTGACGCAGGAGGAGATATATCGTCCCCTTCTTTTGCCTGGAGAGACTCTGGGACGCATCCAAGATGCCAACAGCAGTGACAGCATCATCAACAAAATGTAGCTGTGGCGCACACACACATGCGCACACACGCACACACGCACACAGATTGCTGCTGAGCCACTTGAGAAAAACACTCCAAATGTGTTTAGGAAACTGCTCTGCCCTGGGAGGGAAAATCACTTTTTTTTTTCTTTTTGTCCCAATCAAACAAACAGCCACACACTTTCCATCTCCACTCCACCAAGTGAAGACTCCCTCTCGGTAGAACAGCCGGCCCAGCGTGAACAAGTCTGTTTTAGGAGGAAACTTTCCCCCTTCGTCATGTCTACTGGCCATTAAGCCAATTACAGCCAAATGAAACTAAGTGGGGCAGGCTTAACAGAGTGTCAGATTGCTCCTGAAGGTCAAACAACACTTGGAGTTGCTTCTGCCTATAAATCCCTCAGGCTGGATGTGTTCCTTGTTGGCATTCAACATTAGCACACCTGTTTATCTGATGAAGCTATTTCCCTATAAAGGAAGACTTTAAATGTCTGGCCGTTTGCCCGGTTTACCTTTATGGGCCATCTCTAGCTCTCATCTCTCTTTCTCTCTCTCTCTCATCTCTTTTTCATTTCCCAAGTGGGTGATTCAGTATCTCGAAGCAGCAGACATTTTTCACTCTTGGAACCACCTGAAAATAACAAGCCAGCGCGGATAAGAACCTAATAAGGACGGGGGAAGATGCAAGGACAGGTGTAGGCATGCAGATGAGGGGAAGTGATGACGAGAGATCTAATGGAGTCGCACGAAACCATTTAAAAAAATCTAAAGTCCATTTGATTCGGATTCTGGTAATTACGGCCCCAATTACTGTTTTGCTTTTGGTTTTTACTATATCAAACCATCGAGTATGTCACTTTAAAAAAATCCTTCTATTTCCACCATGAATACAAAGCAATGAGCCACAGATATTTAAATACATGCAGGCACGTATATGCCAGTGAGGGGGTTAATGGTGCCAAATAGATCTCAGGTGAATAAACCTGCTCATGTAAACAAAACATAATGTGAGAGGATTATTTTTTTTTTTTTAGGTGAGTGACCTGTTTATGCTTCACCAACTGAATGAACGAGTGAATAAATGAATGAATGACTTCTGGAACCTGAATGAGTATGGAGAGACCTTTGACACCACGAGTGGGAGGAATATAGTAACAGAGGAAGCAGCTGAAGCAGAAAAAGAGTGAGTGAGCCAGGGATGAGAGCAGCAACATATGCTAATGATGAGGACTTCCCAAGAAGGATTTTAATATTTCATGTGTCCTAGATTTCCCCCCTGACACACACACACACACAGATCACATACACACACACGCTTTCCCCCCAGGACCAAAAAAAAAAGAAAAAGACTGAGGAGCCAGGGATGAAGAGATGGAGGGAAGGAGAGAAAGAAAGAGTGAGCGATTTAGAAAATGGGAACATGAACACACGGTTGGTGTGAGTTAGAGCATGTACCCTCAGAGGATCAAAGTCATACTACACCAGGTCATTTGTTTTGTAACACCTATGGGAACCTGCGTGCCGGCGAGCGCTCAGCTGAAGCTTGCTGTGTGACGATCGAGACGATAAAGTGAGATTTTACTGTTAAGTTTGACAGTTTACAATAATAGGGATTGCAGGAGGATCTTCAGGGGTTTTCTTTACCTTACTGTGATTTAAAGGAAAGGTTCAGCTTTTTGGGAAACGTCATCAAGATCGATACCACTCTCACATCTGTATGGGAGCTAGATATGAAGGTGCCACTAGTTGATGGTTACCTTAGCTTAGCACAGAAGGCTGGAAACTGGGGGAAACAGGTAGCCTGGCTCTGTCTGAAGGTACCCAAGACCACCTGCCTGCCCCTCTAATGCTCAGAGATGTACTTAAAAGTAGTATCAGTCTTCTCTGTCTTATCTGCAAGAAAGGGAAAAAGCACATTTTCTCCTTGTGTTGCATCCCCAGTTCAAGCCATCTAGTCACTATAACCCCATCAAGGCACTCCAACCTGTTACCACCTTTTTGAAGCATGCTGCAGATTAAAGTCAGAGATCACTTAATTACAACAGGCTCCACAAGTCTTAAACTATTCCATTAACGGGAATGAAAGAAATGATGGAGGAAGATGAATGGGAGCCATCGGCTGAAGACAAAGTGGAAGGAAGAATCGAATAAAATAAAAAAGGAATAGAATAAAACAGCCCTTTTCCTTGCTGACCTTGACGTTGTCGTTCAAAGACGTAGCTGAAACCGTGCTGAGAACAAAAAGCATCAGCGTTTCCCGCTGCACACCAAACATCATTAAGTCGTCTTAGCAGCATTGTGCTATGTACAGTGCGCTGCATATTGTGATTCACAGAGAAAGAGCCACCGGTCGCCTGCCACCTATATTTTTCTCTGCCACTTGATCAGACAGCTAATTAGCATCAAAAGTAATGCTTCTGCCACTCTCGGTGTATTTATGTGTCTGTCAGCCTACCTGTCCACACATTTGTCCATCCGTCTCTGTTTGCGTCTCTATTTGTCTGCGTTTATAACCATGCGTGTGTTTGCTGTGGTCGCTGCGCTTTGCGTATTGCTGGTCTGCTGCTCTGATAACAGTGTCTACTTCAGCAGAGCAGGGGTGCCTGAAGCTTGTGACCCTGCTAATCAGCTCAACCCACAATGACCCTCCGACTGGGATCTTAATTAATCACGTCACACTGGCGGGATGAAGCCTTGCATGTGAACGTTCCACAACAGTAACACGCAAATATTAAGATAATTGTAATTGCCCCCCCGCCCATTGTCTTGCTATTAGATGTCAGTCGCGCCCTTGCCTGTACGAGCCCGTGTGCGGGTATGTGCGCAAGTGCTGATACTGCACCCGTGTTCACCTGCAGCGTGAGTAACACAACCATAAAAAATTATTTAAAGCCGCGGACCTCTCTGCTGGCTGCCACTCTGTGTTATCTTTAGGATTGCCCCGCAACTCGCTTCAAGCCTTTGATTTATTTTAGAGATAATACTCGCCATCCGTACCCACATTCACACGTGGGGGAAAGCACACACACACACAATGACTTACATTCATTGCCTGGAAGCTAATCCTTACCTTACTGTAACTGGAATAATGACAGCATCTGTTTTAGCTTGTGCTGAAGGCCACTGCAGTAAAGTCAAACAAGGAACACTAATTTTGTCTCCAGTTAGACAAGCTGTCCCTCGTCACTGTGTGTGTGTGTGTGATTCAAAATGTGTACCCAGCTGAGACTTAGAAGAGAAACACAACTCTCCCCACTTTTTTTTTAATGTACAGTAGATTCTGTGTTTGTCACTGAAGGCTTTCGGATTAAATCTGGCGCAAACCACCACAAAATTATTATTCCCCTCGTGGAGCTCTGTCTGCTAAATCTGCATGTTTTACATTGCGCAGTCATCTCTTTATGGGACAGCATAATGATGAAGATACTGTTTAGATATTCCCTTATTATCTCCCAGGCTCAGCTTGCAGACAAGTTAAGGCTCCCTGTACTAACCAGAAAACTGGAAATATCTCCGGCTGCCTTTTCTCTTTCTATCACTGGACAATTACAATATTTATGAGAGGGACCCTGTAGTGGAAAAACACAGTTTTATTCTCCAGCTATTTCTTTCTTTCTCAACCCCCCGCCCCACCCCCCTTGTACTGTAGATTTTTTTCCCCCTTTTTTTAATGAATCACTGCCAAGAAAATCACTCAAGCATTTGTCAGTGTAATTGTACAACACAATGCCATGAATGGATATGAAGCTGCCGTTTCAAACTGCTGACAGGCACAGAATAAAACACCTCACACTGAACAGGGGATTAGGGCAGAGGAGTAGAGTCAGTTAGAAAGACAGCAAAGGAGAGATGATGAGAGTGTGTATGTGTGTGCGTTTTTTTTTTCCTTTTCATTTCTATTATTTTCGTCAAGCCTTTATAAAGACGTATTCCATTTTAATTGAGTGGGAATAAAACACTGATTATGCTGACTTTTAACAAATGCCATGGAAATATTTAAAACTAAGAGCAACAAGGTTGCCAGGGATCATCATCCATGCCTCTGCTTACCATCTTAGTTTTAAAAATGTATTTGTTTATGTTATTTTTAATCTGATTATTATATGTATTCATTGTGTTTATTTGTTGTATGATGTCACCTTTATTATTGCATTTTTTGTTATCTTTATATCGAGGGTCATGGGGGTATACTCCACCTTTTTAGAGTTGTGTGTGATTTGATGTTTACAAAACCCGCGAAAGGTGATGGTGGGTTTTTTTTTAATGACTTTTGTGTTCCTCATTAACACTAACTACATGTGGGTTTTGTGTGTGAGTATGCAGTGAATTGACATTTTTGTGGTGAAATCATTCTTGCACTCTTGTGGTGTATATTGGTAATACATCTGTCTTATTGATCGAGGCACCAGGTTCTAGCACAGCATTATAGAAACAACCACAACTGCAATAACAGTATCCAAATCCTCAGCCATAGATCAATCTACAGCCAGACCCTGCAGCTGTAGCTGTGGTCAGAGCCACAGTGGCTGTGCACTGTCAGAGCTTGGCCTTTAGAAAGGAGTAATGAGCAATAAATGCATAATGTATAATAGTGTCAGATAATTTCTCCTCTCAGTGGTATCTGCGGAACATTACCCTAAACTGACAATGTATAATAACTCTCAAAGACTAGGCCAACATACGTCACTGTCGATTACAGCACTATTCCTCGAGATATAAGTGTCATGGAATTGCATGGCTGTTGGTAATCATTTCAGGATTAGAAAGGTAAAGGTTGTGTCACGAAACATGCAGTGGACTGGTGTTGCCTTCACTGACATGAACCACAAGGGCCAAAGAAGGTAGAAGTCAGTTTAATCCTAGTCCCAGCATCCTCTTTCTCTCAAGTCTTCTCTCAAGCCTCTTTCTTTAGTCAAGTAAAGTATCTAGGAGCATTTACACATATACTAACCCTAACCCTTTCTAATGGATTTTATAATAATATTTGTGCATTTCAGAGCTGAATATTGAAATACTGTATTTTTGGTCCACTAAATATATTTGACAGCTGTTGAAACTAGTTACTTTTTAGATTAAGATTTTACATAAGAATATTATAACATGATTACACAACATAATGTATTGTTTAAGACTGAACCAGTGGTTCACAACAGTTTTGTGACCCCATACAGCAAAACAGTGTGCAGTCAGGGGTCCTTGTCACCTTTCAGATGTCTATGAGTTCTATGAAATTCCAAAGTCCCAAAAACTGTAGCAGAACTTTTTCTTTTTCTTCTTTCCTGTGCCTTTAGTCATCTCCCAACCCCTCAGATTTATCTTGTAACCCCACAGAGGGGGCCTAATTCCTGGGTTGGGAACCGCTGGACTGAAATATCTTCTGTAGTACCTGCAGAAACTAGCTTTATCTCAACAAACAACAACAATTAAATGCTGCTTATGCACTGATGCATCATTATTTAGAATCCAATAATGCTTAAACAGTCACAGCGACCATTTTTCTTAAGGCATGATAGTAAAAATTGCTGATGATCTTTCTCTTCTTTTACTTGAGTGAGATTTTGAATGTAGGACTTTTACTTGTAATGGAGTATGCTTGCATTAATGCATCTGTATTTAAGTAATTTAAATACCTCTAATCTGAGATTCTGTATCCTCAGTCCTCATCCTCATCCTCATCACTCTACATGTTCTTCCTCTCATACAGTAACTTCTCATTCCCCACGAAATTATGTTTGTTTCATATGACTCTGTCCATGCTGACAGATGTTCTGGCTCCTCAGGGACTTGTGAGGCTGGAGAGCCAGAGGTCATCTACAGTATAGGAAACTGGAACACGGAGTGGCTGTAAAACAGACCTCAAATGGTCTGCTACACAACAATGCAAGTCTTACTGAAGCATCCTTTTTTAACTCCCAGGACATTTTGCATCCCTGCGTTAACGTTTTCTTACAGTTACTCCAGTTCTGGCTTATCACTGCTAAAAGGGCAGGCTCACTGTGTAATTTGTGTGTTTAATCTATTTCACTGTGCACATGGAGTCTTATATGGGAAGACAGAGAATTCTGCATCACCTGCCCAGGAGCTTATTGCTCTTGATTCATATTTGCATTGGAAAACACGAGGGATCACAACACATTAGCAGACACTGAAATGGGAGAGCATTCTCAGAGAGAGTTGTATATGTGCAGAGTAACTGAATATAAATGTGCCCTTTTTATGAAAGCATGTTTCACAGCCTGACTGGGGATTGAATTTAATCAAGTGAGACTTCTTCCTCTGCTCTGCTCGATAACTCTGGGATTGAAAAGACCGTAACCCGCGCTTCATGCTACATATCACATGTGCCTGTTCTCTATTTTGACCTACCAGGTTCTTCATATATCTTGTGGTGAGTTTTAAAGTCTATGTACACGTTAGTAATAGCTATTTACTTTGTGTAAATGGATGTGTCGCATTGAATTAAGCACCTTCTTTAATTTCATCCCCTTCCCATCAGGGTTCCAAAAGCACACTGCAATTTCCTTTTGATCACTTGTCTGTGACACTGCAGATCAGTGTGCGTGTATGTGTGTGTGTGTGTACATATATACATACAGTATAAGTGAGGCTTTGTGTGCACATGCAGACTGCATGCACTTGGATTTTGTCTGTTGTGACTGTGTGTTTGTGTGTGTGTGTTTCCATGCATTCATCACGCACGAGCTTCGCTGTCAGGGACCAGTTATGACAGCATCCTGCAGTCTATCTCCATCACCATCCAATAAAAAGAGGGGCACATCACACACAATTCACATTCACTCATCCGTACCTGAGTGAATGATGGATTGCACCCATGTTTAAAGTCACCAGTTTAAAGCGAACACGATGCCTGTTCTCTTTGACCTCTCCTACCTCTTGTTGTACAAGCACAAGCACCACTTACCTCACCCTGCCACCCAGAAAATCTAATTTTACATCTGTCAAGAGCTGCCAAAAGCACACAGATTCATTGCTTGAGAGACATTTGTATTTTTATGTAAACGTAAATATTTCAGTGACATATCCTTGAATTAGGAAACATCACTTATTTTTGAGTCAGTTGTTAAATAAGTTATCTATCCACCTCTCTCCGAAAGATGCTAACTTCTTGCCAGACTGTCCTTGTACATATATATATTTTTTTGCTTTGTGACCTGCCTGGAAAATAAAATCTCAATATCTGTGGCTGTAATCTCCCCCCACCATACTTGCGATGGGGAAATGGCTTAGGCAGACAGTATGTTCAGGTTTTTTTTAACCTTGAAATCAATCATCCATCCATAAAGAAGTCATCCTTAGCTATACTTTTTATGACATAAGATACATTTTATTAGCCTCACAAAGCCAGACCACTTGCTTCAATCATTGTGGTCTGACAACACTCAACAGGCATTTCCTTGGAGCAGGCAATTGAGAGAGAGAGAGAGAGAGAGAGAGAGAGAGAGTCACATTCACTGTAGCCAATCTAGAAAGTTTCTTACTGCAGTAGCAAATTTTTTTTTTTTTCGAGTGGTAGCTTCAGCCATAAAGTTATTATTATTAATCTTGTTTGACTCCAGTTTTTTTTAAGTTCAGTAGAAAATGGAAGATAACAACATGATTTTATTTATGCAGCATTATAGATCACAACAACCTTCTTCACTCAGACATCAAAGCCATGTAGCTGCTCATCGTAGTTGCAGTTTTCTAACAAGAAGGACATAGCAGCTGTTCCACCTTATGCTAAATTTCTCTTTAATTTGTCAGGATTTCTCGTGCTAAACACTGCAAATGGTTCTGAATATGTTGACAGGAATAAGCTTTTATTTTAAATCTGTAACGGCTGCTTTAAATTTGGCGACTGGTGTGGGTGCAGTGTCTGCTAAAACTCCTCCAAATCTGTATATCCGATATAGGCCATTCAGTGGCACAGTTAGGCTTCATTTCATATTTATAACACTTAGACTAAATAGTTGTTCACAAGGTTCAGAGGTGCTGAGAAACAGTCGCCTCATCATCAAAACACTCCCCATAGTTTACTAATTGGTTCAGTTTCCAGCTGCTGGGCTCAACTGACTCTCAGTGGATGTTTTTTCAGACTGTGCTCTTACAGAGAGTTTTGAACTTGCATGATGTATTTCTTTTTTACCTAACTAAAAGTGTTGTTGTACTGCCATCTACGTATCTATTACGTACCTATCCAAAGTGATCTCTAGTTTTGTAAAGACACACTGACTACAGCGCTTCGGTGGTTTTGTGAGATGTCTCTTTTAAGAGCAAATGCCACATTTCTCACAGACATGACAACTTTAACTTGAAGCTAATTCGCCATATATGAATCATGACATGGAATGTCACTCCACGTGTGTGCAAAATGGAGATCAGGGCTGTGTAAATTAAAAAGCCATGGTGAATTAACATATGTGTTTTACGGATTTAGGCATCCTTTGCACTTTTGACACTGCCTTCTTTAATCAAAGCCCTTATTGCCAGCTTGGCAAATGTGGGAATCATGTTAATTATATTTGATGAAGATGGTATCCCTTTGGAGTGTTCTTCTTCGTAATCCCTCGCAGCTAAGTCTCTTGCCATCTACAATAAAGGGATGCCATCATGGATCCCAAGGTTCTAAATGAAAGTTAGACTGCTGGTGACAGGGACTGGGATTTCATGGGATTTGAAGGGGAAGCTGGTAAGCCACTTAACATCCCACAAGTCAGAACATGAGGCAGGCTGCCAGCAGCTCACTATTTAGATTTCCAAGAGCTGATTGCAGAGCTCTTGCAAAGTGTGGTATCCCAGATTTCATTTTAAGAGTTCTATACCCACATGTGAGACACACATACACAAACAAATGCAAACCATCTGGCAAACTTCCACAATCTAATCGCACGGTTTTGTGACTTCTGCATCACGAGAACCAACGGGATGTTTTTATGTTTCTGGGCTGTCACAGTGGTTAGCAAAGGTTTCTCTCAGAGTAAATATGTAGTGATGGAGCAGCCTATTGAAACACATTGTAATACTGTTTACCTCAAGACTGCTGTCAGTATTGCAGTAAGTTGCTTCATTCAAGAGGGGGACAGAACAAAGCAGGTTTATAGAAAAACTATAATGGTCTGTGGTGTGTCAACACAGACAACAGGCCATTTTCATGGGGGACATATTGACATGTCATTGAAGTAAGGTAGTAAGAAGATAACGTGTGAGTATCGGTGTGTGTATGTCATGTGCAGGCTGGGTCAAGACCCTCTTAGTAAGCCACAGGACAACAAAATGATAGTCATTAATCAGCCACTCATTATTGAGCTGTGCTGTGAGATTTACACACACATGGACTGAAACGTACACACATGTGGGCAATCAGGGTATGCACACACACACACATGCACCCCAGGCCCCTTCTTATGTCCCACAAACACATAAACCATTAGTCAGCACCTGTGGGGAAAGGGACACAGAAGGGCAGAGGTAAATGAAAAAAAAGCAGATTTACAGTACATATACACTTTAATTATCACCAAACGACAGATCTCATTATTTCCCATACACCACCTTGGCCATTGAGTGAATTTTCAACTGACCTTGAGTGGACCACTTCAAGTCGCCTCATGATTCTATTTACGAGAATACCAAGCCAGCAAGCCAATGAGTTTCACTGTTAAAACATTTGCCGCTTCCGCTTTGGTTAATTAGCTTGCCATATATTTAGCATATCCAAATTACCATTTAATATTTATCATTTTAGTATCAGCTGTCAAGGCTGCAGGTGTTCCTGATTACATGCCCTCAATTTGTGTGTATGCGCGTGTGTGGCCAAAAGACATCATTATGCTCCACCTGTTGGGGCCAGCGGTACTAATGCGTGGCCTGTCACTCATCAAGGGGCCGTTTGGCCAAAGAGAATGGCACTAAAATGCAAGGAGAATATTTCGATGGTCAGTCATTCTGTGATAAGCACTTGAAGGATTGTATGAACGATTTCTCAGAATGGTTTCCATTCACCCCATTACATGGGGACACCATCATATTCTGCGGCTCTTTCCCTCTCCTCCTCAAGGACAGAGTCATATTTATCCTTTAAGCATAGTTTGAGAAAGTGTTCCATGCCCACTCTGTCTTGCCTCAGTGCATCCCTAACCCTATTTCCAATTCTTCAAGCAAAATATTACCATCAATCAACCACACACACATCTGTTCCCACTGTCCTATAAAGGTGTCACAAACAGCCTTCGTCTGTTGGTGTGGGATGAAATCTCTTTGTTACAAACAAGACAAAGATTTATAACAATTCTCAGTCCGTCACCACCTACTCCTCCTTCCCCGTCCACATACTTTATACACCATCGCCATCTGTGTCAGTTTGAAATGAAGACACTTGACTAGCCAGTGATCTACAGTGTCCAGTCTAAATCTGTGTTCAGCATGCTGATCCTAGCGTGTGTCTCAGCGTGTGAACGCATGTGTGTGTGTGCTTTTATGTGTGTCAGTGCTGCAGCAGTGCCAGTCATCACAGGGCTATCATGGAGGAACAGAGGGCTGTATCTCTGCTGCCTCACGCAGGATTAATGCTGTAACTACAGACAGACCCATGTCCTCCATCACATCTAGCACATGTAGAATGAATCTTACACGAGGCGTTCTCCAGTGTCCTTCCCCGTCCCTCAGGAGGGCTGACAGCAGTGGCAGAACTCCAGCTGCTTCTCCACTTACGTACGCCATGCATGAACACTCGGGGAGGCACCCATGAGTGTACACACACACACACACACACACAAATATCCCTCAGACTTCCTGCTGAGGAGGTGGAGAATGAGTGGATCACACTGACATTTTCTCTCCAGGCAGCCCCATCCAGGTGACTGCTGCATTGTTTTGCGTGTGCATGTGTGTGAGAGAGAGAGAGAGAGAGAGAGAGAGAGAGAGAGAGAGAGAGAGAGAGAGAGAGAACCCAGGGAATAAAGATGAGTAAAAAAAGAGAGATAGATAGGAAGGTATAGACGGTAGAGTAAAGTAGCAAGTGGGACATTTTCAACTCTTGGTTGGACATGAAACTCTTGAATCATCAGTACAAACTATGTTTTAAAAAAGTACTGTTTATTGATAAAATGTCAAAAGTATAAGCAAGTACCTATACATAAAATCATTACGAGAAAAGGCAACTATGCGTCCCAAAGAGCACTGCGGTAAGAAAAATCCAATCATTAATCTAAAAATTCTGTTGCCCATGCACCTAGTGGTGAGCTGGCATTAGAGATTAAACTTTGTAGGCTTTGGTAAATGCATTCAGCAGCTTGAATCAGTTTGAGATTCTGAATCCATTTTGGATTAGTTCAGCAACTACGCTGCCATATTTTGTTCCCCACTGCAATGACTTAGTGTCTGAATGCACGACAATCCTTCTGGCTGGTCTCTTCTCCAGTGTGACGACTGCTGACTGCTGATGATGACGTAACACAATCCCTTCCATTCGTGCGTCCCATGGCGGCATGACAGCGAGCCATCATTAAAAACAAAGCAGCTAAATGGAATTCAGCTATCGTTCATTTTAATATTTACACATGTGCTTTTGCTATTGACCTTATCTGCTGCTTTTTTTCCAACCTCATTGTAACTTTGCCTGCTTTTTCTGATTTAAGCATCTACTATCAGAACCATTACAATCATTGTGCAAACAATAATATTGTGTTTTAAGGTTTTTCTGTACTTTTTCTACTCATACAGGCATCCATTGCTTTCCATTAATTCCATTCAATATCAAACTGACATTAGCTGTGTAATCATCACTCTGACAATTAGGTCTGCATTAATTTAGTCAAAGTTACATTACAGTTGTGAAGTAACACAATGCAGACTGTTCACGTAAATCTGCACTAAAACTGCCTGTGCTAAAAATGATTACAGATTTAATGCAGTCTGTGATGGACTGTGTAACCCAAGAAAATTTAATGACTGTTTGGTTTTCATACCATATGGAAAGGAATCAAAAACTATGTCTGCCTGGAACAGGAAACAGCGGCTGTTTATAATCAAAACACAATACATAAAAAATCTGTATGCACTGAAAATAGTCATCAAAAAGGTTAAATAGAGATAATCATAAAACTCAGTTCTGGTATACTGTCTTAGTCTTTTGAGTCACATGGGAGACTTTTTGATTTAATGGTTTAGAAACGCTGAGGGACTCATTAAAACTATAGATCCACAGATAAATTTACAGTTGGAAAAAATACTTGTACAGCTTGTACCTCTGCCAACTCCGCAACTCAATATGGGACATAAACCTCAAAGACTTGAGTGTTATATACAACGTGCTCACTCCAATGTATTGATGGTACTATTACTTACACCAAAGGAAGGACAAAATAAGTGCAAATATTTGATCTTCACATAAGCAAAACATTGAGAAGGGTTTCTGGGGAGCAATAGTGCTGACAGATGTCTTCAAGAAAAAATTACTCATATAGAGTTCCTTCTATTAATATTTGTGGGCATATTCTCAATAGATTTACAGCCAAACAAACAAACACTTCTGATAGAATATCAATCTCCTTCTTCCTTCTCCAGTGGCTGTCCTTTGGGTATTCCAGCAGAGTTTGCTGTTTTGTTTTGTTTGCTCAGTTTTAGTTTTTAGGCCAGCGTTTCATCATCCATCACACTACAAGGCAGAATATAAAATCATTCCATCTGCCACTAGACAAAGAGCTTAATTCTTTTTCTCTTGAATGATGCAACTTTATCAATATTTGCCGAACAGTGGGACAGTGAATACTTATACAAGCAATGATATATGATATTGCTTTAATATTGCTGAGAAGTGAATTACGCTCCCTCGGTGGGTCTACTTTTCTTGTCCTGCTCAGCAGGGAAGCAATGTAGATAATTCAGGTAGAGCTCAGAGGCTGACGACAAACCCTCACTGTAGCTTTCTCTTGGTTTTACCATCCTGTAGCTCGTGTCTAGTAATTACTGAAGTGATCCTGTTAGATGTCCACATTCTGCACCAGTCAATAGCTTTTCTGCTAATTCACTCCCCGAACAATCAGCTCATTTAGACTCCTCTCTCAGGGTAATTAATGGAACTTGGCGCTGATGTGGATTCTCCTGGGCTGAGCCACTCATGGCTAATTCATAGATGTGGTACTGTTGCATCAAAATAGAGCGGCAGTGCGTCACACAGATGTCCTAAGACATGAAATCAACAGATGATGATGGTGCAAGATGAAGAGTCAGAAGCAATCCATCCAATAGCTGTCTAGACATTTCACACAAAACCTTGTGGTGGCGCTACAGGAGAAGTCAAGGGACTAACAAAGTCATCGCAATTCATCCTTTGGGCAACATGGATATATGTTTTATGCAGCTAAGTGGCATTCCCATCTGAAACAGCACGGAAGAACAGCAGTAGTTACACAGTATGTATGATACATGAAACGAGATACTATGAGGGAATACTGAGAATCGTATAGATAATTTAAAATGCATGAATTATACATTAAACATGCATGATTTCTGTACAGTGAAAGCAGGCCACATGCAGTAAAGTGTGCTTCAAAATGTTTCAATCCACTTAGGGAAGCTTCTTGTTCAGGCTGGATGAACGAGTTGTGTTCAGCGTACCATCTCTGACCAGATGGGCACCAAGTACTTTCTGACATTTGAACAAGTTGGGCTCATTTAAACTGCCATTTTCCCATTGATCCCTGCAGCTCTGCGGTACCTGCAATGTAATAACTGCTGGATCTCCATCCACCATCCTGACTTCCACCTTGTTAATCAACAATTTAGGATTGTAGGGCTCTGCATGGTTGTCTGTTTTGAATTTAAGTGTCTATGTATGCTCCCTTTGCTCCCTGTAGATTTCCAGGAAGCATGCTGCAGACTCCACGGTGGGACACCATCAGTGAGCAAAACAGGCACCACCGAATACAACTGCAAAGCTATTCTGCCCATAAATGACTCCGACTGCATGACAAATGTGTATCTACCTGAACACACTGGGGAATTGTGTTTTGGGCTTCAAACTATGGACAAGTGTGTATGTGGGTCGGGTGTGTGATAGCATCTGTGTATCACGTGTACACAGTGCAGGCTCAGCAGATTCCAGCCTTCACAGACTATTGGCTTATACAACAGCATTACTCTCCTCTTTAATATCTTCAGTTAATGCGAGTCTCTGGCTAATTGAAAATGAACTAGTCTATGTCTCCCCGCAGTGCCTTTATAAAGCTGTTAAAGAGACACACACACCCTCTCGATGGAGGACAAACATCAGAAACCTCCTACTGTATGCAAAGAATAGCTTGCTCTGGCGAATAAATCAATAAATTCTTTAGTGCAGAGGCGCTATACCAGGTGAAGCTGTGGTGCTCTTATTCCTTGCCAAAAAGGAACAGCTGATAAATCAGGAATATGTGGAGATAAAACCACACATAAAGTCGGTGCAGAGCGCACGTCTCCAGTGGCAGTGATTTACAGCAGGCTGAGCTAAACTGCTTACCGTCAGGAGCTGTAATGGATGCCAGCGTCTGCTCTTAATTTCTGTGGTTGGGGATAGATATTGCTGCTGTTATTCTCTCCCAAGGCGATTTCACTGATGTATCCCAAGGTACCCTACTGTGTTATATTTGAACCATATGGGCACAAAATGGTGCAATTAAAAAAGACGCCAAAAGCCTGAAATTGATCACTAAGACAGGCAATTCTGCTTCCAATAAGCACTGTAATATACAAAATCTCTACTGTTCCTCCTACTGTGGATCTCATGATGAGTCCTGAGAGCTGAGACGTGAGGAGACAAACATTAGTGAGAGATGAGCTGGAAAATTCACAGTAGGGAAAAAAACAAAACAAAACAGATCTGGTATTAATGATGGAAGTTGTAATTAGCGTGCTGGAATGGAGGGGGTGAGCGCAGGAGAGGAGTGAGTGAGGAAGGAAACTCCCCCTCTCCTGTTTCAATACCCTACACCTGCAATATATATATATAAGATGGCGCCAAGTGAGTGGCAGCCAGTTACAGTAGCTCTGACTTCTTTCTTTGTGTGTTTTTTTTTTTGTCTATTATTTAATGTCTCTTTTACTTTTTTTGAGCTGCTGTAACAGTGGAATTTCCCCACTGTGGGATCAATAAAAGATCTTATCTTATCTTATCTTATCTTAATTAGCATAGCATTGGAATACAAATATGAACAATATGAACAGTCTCTTTCTGTGGCTAAGGATGTGTGAGGCAGCAGTGCCACAGTGAGCATGCATATTCATAAACAGAGTTATTTACAACTTGCAGAGGTTCATGCTTTGGCAGCTTATCAGGGGACAAGAAGGGGGGGAGGGGGCTTACATAAGCTGCACTATACTTTATGGATGTGCTGCAACAGGTTTGCCTCCAGATAGTGTTCCCCCCTGCCACCTGCTGTTTCAGGGAGCCTATTGCAGCTTCTTGAATGTCGCTTATCCTGAACCGGTGCATGCTCTCCTCTGCTCTCATTGTCTGCAGATCTTTGCTTGTCAGAAGAAATCCAGCACTCATACTCAATACATGCAAATTAAAATTAAAAAAAAAAAGAAAAGAAAAGAAAAGAAAAAGGTCATGGTGTCCATTAATCAATTCCCAATTTTCAGTGGAACAGGAGTGGGAAAGAGAGCAGATCATGTCTCCACCCAGCCGCTCCGCCACCAAACACCAGATTAATACCAAACTGCAGCACCAGGTTAGGGAGTGAGAGAGGCTTCCCATCTGTGCTGCTTTAAGGATGATGCAACCCAGATTTCTATTGTATGCAGGTCTCTTAAGTAACCAGTAGATGGCATCAGCAGTTTAAGATTAACACTTGTGGCCAAGCAAGCTCACTACCAACACAGGGTATAATAATAGCTGTTAGATTAGACGTGGCCACTGTAAATACTGCTGGTTTATTTCAGCCCAAACACATCAACATCAAGACTAAAATAACGATACTCAGCCCTTTGGCCATTAAATGGCTGCGAGAAAAGCTAGACAGGAGTGTTATTATTTTGATTTGGGATTTTCTATTTTATGGAAATTACAGCAGTAACAGCACAGGAGCCTGAAAGCAGTGGGAACACACACTCACGGTATCTGTCAGCCACATCTGTCTCAGTTTAAGGCACAAAAGCCAAATTAATACATCCAATATAGACTGCAGTGAAAAGCAGATTTGACCCCCCCCCCAAGTGTGTGTGTGCGTAAAAGTGCGTGTGTGTGCGTGTGTGTGTGTCACACCTCACCTCTGCTCTGTGAGTGAATAATCTGGGGCTTCAAGGGACAGACAAGATGTTGCAGGTTCAGTGTCCAGCTGGTACATTTCAGCTCAGAGTGTCTCAGCCCTGCAGTGGAATCAGCCTCACCCCAGCGAGAGGAATCAGTCTTGATTACAATGAATGAATGAATGAACAGCTGTATGTGTGTGCTTTGTTCTGTAAAATGAATGAATGTAGGGAGGGTGGTCTTCACTGTGACTGGGCTGCTACACTGTGGCTGGGCCTTTCTTTCTCTCTTTCTCTCTTTCTCTCTTTCTGATGGCTGTTAACTAGGTTTAGGGGTCTCGCCTCCTCTCCCACAGCCCACCGCTGGCTATGGCTGGATGACCGCTCTTTTGCTATTTTTATCCCCGTGGTGCTGTTTCTGTTTCTCAGCCAGCCAGCAGAGAGGAGAGCAGAGGTGCGGGCGTCTCTCATCACACCCCCTCTGCCTCTCTCTCTCTCTCTCTCCATCTCTCTCTCTCTCTTTCCAAAAATAGCCATGAGTCGTGATCAGCTCGTCCTTGAGAGAGAGAGAGAGAGAGAGAGAGAGAGGACTGTATTATTGCTTAGAATCAGAGGAGGGGTTATGGATTGATACAAATAGTCACCCCCGCCAAGCCAACCCCGGCGCAGGCTGAATTAATGTGTTGCTATTTTTGGGAGCCCCGTGTTTCCAGGGGAGACCTAATGACGCAATGACGTCAATGCGGGTCAATCGCAGACTGGAGGAATTGAGTGGCTTCCATTTGGGGCTTTTGCAGTATTTCCTACAGAAAGGATGGAAACGAGTACAAAATGGAAGTGTATTTCCTCCTCATCCAGCAACAACAACAACAACAGCAGCAGCGGCAGCGACAAAAAAACGCATCGAAAGTAGAGGTGAATCAAAAATGCAGAAGTGAAAACGATCACAGTGGCATCACGTCGCCCCAACCCTTCGAGCATCAGCGATAGTAAGGGAGGTGTGTATATAAGGATGCTTTTTTTCTCTCTCTCTCTCTCTCTGTCTCTCCTCCTCATCCACAGCGCATCTGTGGGATGTTACCTGCCTTGTGGAATAACATTTTCGAGAACATTTCTTTTTTCGGTGTGTGTGTTTTGATTTGATCTGATGTCAAGGCTACACAGCTGTTTGTTTTCCGTATGATCTCTCTCTCTCTCTCTCTCTCTCTCTCTCTCTCTCTGTACGTATTGTGTTGTTTTCCCTGCGTAACGCTATGTCCGTCTCTCTGCCATCAGCTACATGTGATCAGACCCTGTTTTATTTGCATTGCACTCTCTCTCTTTCCCTCTCTTTTGTTTTATTTTATTTGTACATTCATTCATTTATTTATTTATTTTCGTCTCCCAAGGGCTTCACACAACCCCGACCTATTCCAAGCGCTCGCATCGAGACGCACAGAGGTAACGAGCACCTTCCTTCCCATCATCTCGCAGCATCACCGTGAACCGACGCGGCTGCCGGACGGTTGTTCTCGCTTTTTACGCGGTTCTGCTCGTGTGCCCGGTGTTGTGTCGCCGTTTCTTGGTGGTGGTGGGGGTTGTGTGCGGTGGCAGTGAGCAGAGAGAGGAGGAGAGGGGGGGTAGTGTCAGTCATTGTGGCTGAAGGGATTGTGCGCGTCACGGTCGCTCCTCAGCTCGGCGCACAAGCCAAAACGCTGGCGACGCGCTGGACCTTTCGCCCTGCCCTTCTCCACCCCCCCAAAAAAAAAAAAAAAAACTTTGAATCCGTCTGTGGATCCGTGGCGTGGATCTCCGCGGCGGAAGTTCAGAGTGTTTTGCCGAGCGCCGGAGCCTGCCATCCATTCTTTCATTCATTCATTCATTCATTCATTCATTCATTCAATCCTGCGCGTTTCTTTATCCCACCGCTGATTGCGAGCACATCCATCCATCATTAGTGGTGGCAGTGTGATTTATCTTCTTTCTTTTTTTTTTTTCAGCAAGTGTAGGGTACTTGGCCAGGTGACGTGGTCAGAGGCAGGATGGATTGACAGTGTAACCCCCCTTTGCTACAAGAAAAGAAAAAAAAAAACATGAGAGATTCATGTTGCATGCGGCGAGATGGTGATGTTCCTGCTTAAACACACACACACACACACACACACACACACACACACAGTCGGACACATTCATACAGACAGACAGACAGACAGACGCACAAACAGACGCACACATGCACAGTGTCGTGAGAGGAGGTGGTGGTGGTGGGGAAGGAGGTGGGGGTGGGTTTAGGGCGTTCACCGGCAGGGCTGGTGTGAGGCTTTCAGAACCATGGACAGCTCACATGAGGCTCATCCAGTGTGGTCCTCTCTGCTCTGCCCGCCGCAGCATCAGTGTCTGCCAGTGGCACTCCAGAAAACAGCCCAGATAACTCTGTTAAAAGTGCACATTTTCTAAAAGACTGAAGCTGTTGTTTTATCTTAAAATCAATCATGGGCCCCCACACAGGACATGTTTGAGCCTTTCCTGCTGCCATCAGGTTTTTTTGCTGCTAACACCTGTGTGGTGAAGGCATTGTTAAAAGGCATATATATATATATATATATATATATATATATATATATATATATATATATATATATATATACATCATGTTGTGTTAGGAGTAATATTCAGTTGGATAGATCATCTCACTGAATATTCTTTATTTCGTCTTTACACCAACTTTTCAGCTCTACAGCAGGTCAGTATTGAAGGTCTGACCACCTGATACCTGAATTTCTTTCCGCTCTGGCTTTCTTCACTATCTATAATTTCGATATATGATTTCACAAATAATGTTCAACATGTTCTCCCCAGTTTGACCTTTTTTTTAATTCACAAACATCCTCGTCTCCTATAAGGAGCCCACAAAAGGCTCCAGCATGCTCTGGGGCATTTCAGTCTTATTCACAGGTGCACCAGTTTAATTGAATTCCCTTTATTCATAGTATAGCAAAACGTCTTAAATTCTTTTTTTTTTGTACCTTCTGTTGTGCCAATTGACATTACAGTCCACTGTCAGCTGCTGGCTTTCTGAGGTGTAAAGTGTATGGAAGGTAAATCACCAAGAGGAATTCAGGAAGCTGTGTAGAAAACAGTGTTTCATTCATGTTGCAACTACAATTCCTTCATTTGGGATTATTTCAGATAGATTTGGTTAGTTTGTTCAATATAAAGGCTGGGTAATTTGAGGTCTCTTCCTTTGTACAGTCTTTTGCTTCACTTTTCTCACTCAGCTTCAGCTTCACTGTGGTCATCAGTAAGGATAGATCGAGCATACAATGATCAATGACTTTTTTATGCGTGTTTATGCGTGTTAACATCAATCTGTGACCACACGTATTTGACATATTCTCTCTTTAAGGTCGGACCCAGCCGACAAACACAAAATCGTGCTGAAATCATAAAAGTGTGTAACCATTTGTTTCAAATGTCGAACTTTAAGGTGAAGGAATTCATATTAATCCATTTGTTTTATAGTCTTAAAATCTGTTTTAACACACGTGAGACTAAACAGGAAGAGACGACACATCAAACGTTAATAGTACAAACATTTAGATTACATTGTTCAAGCTGGTGCTGACATATTAACAGTAACCTTTTATTTTAAAAGGGGACTCATCATGTTATTAGTGTATTCACATCCAACTGGACGTGAAGATATTCAGAAAAAAGAAATGTTTTATCAATTCTAAATAACACTGACATTTCTGGGATTGAGGCTTACTGAAATATGTCACACTGAACATGTATGCACTTCAGATTTTTTAATCACATGTATATAGTTTTTATTTGTATTGAATGTTCATTCATAAAAGCTAAATGGGCCAAGTCAGTTGATAATAAGAAAAAAGAGCGCTTGAACCTGATCACTGTTGCTCTTTACAGCTTGTCATTTTGGGCTGTCAAATGTATATCTGAGGCCTTTTTGTCCAACAGAAGGCATAGAAAAAAAACGTGAAATTCAAATGAGAATTTGTTATATGCTCCTAATTTATGTTCACTCTCATGGGTGTGTAACTGTGTGTTTCAGATGCTGGACCGACTGTGTGTGTGATGGTGGCCGTGATTTCAGCCGAGCAGTCTTGTTCTTTTCAGGTCTTTTTGCGGTCTGGGCTTGCTGTCAAATGACTATCCAGGAAGCCCTTACCCCAAAAAGCATCTGCAACGGACCCTTACATCAACAAAGAATTGTATATAATCTCCTCTTGACACTTGACCTCAATTTATATATTGCGAAGCCCTATTTTCTCAATTTGTATATCAATCAGGTGAAACAGTTGTGATATAGCTGACTTTCCTATTAGACAAGAAAAGTGTGTGTGTGGTTTAAGTAGTCGTTTTTTTTTATATAGCAAATGAACAATTGGTCAGTACACAATACAGCAGATAAAAAAAATCATACAGTGGTTTCCAAATTGGCCGTCATTAACCAGAATACAGTGCTGCTTTTCCACCAAATGACGTAACTGGTTTTTGCCTGAGATATAAAATCATTCCACCGGTTCATGGATTAGTTGGTTTGACTGAAACCCAGCAGGTTTCTGTGTCCTGAGGACCAGAATGGAGACCCATTGCTCCAACTTTAAGTGTGTCTGATGCAATTCCTCCAGAAGGTGGCAGCATTGCTCAAGTCTTTTGACGAGGAGAAAATTCAATCCAAATCCACACGCACAAGACACATCCATGCTGTTAAAATGAGGACCGTGATCTTGATGATGGTTTATTCTTGTGTGTAGTTGGTGTTTGTGTAATGTCAAAAGTTAGTAATTACCATATGAATCCATGTCTATAGTGCTTTCTATTTGTTTTTATACATCTGGCTGTAATCCATTAAAACAGTCTGGAGGTTTAAGTTTGTCCATAAGGCAAATGGGAAGCTGTTGTTTCTGCTAAGGCTTCAGTGGCCTACAATGTATTGTAATAGTGAATAAAGCAAATTATGACTACAAGTCAATAAATCACTCCGGCAGAAATTTGTCATTTCCTATTTATTCCTGCTCACTTCTGCAGCAATCGGCATTTCCTGAGCCAAGAGATTCTGTGATATCCAAAACAGGACAAAAGTACAACCAGAAAAACAGGTGGAAATCTCTAGTTTCACCATTTCTGCAGAACAGTGATTCAATTGTGCTTCCAGTAAAGCACACTCAGACACATCATTAACCAATTCTTCATCTGGTGACCATCCTTCTGGTTTCTATTATGGCTAAATTTAGTTGTACAGTTACACTAATCTAGTTTGTTTACTGCGTTTTTCAAACAACAAAAGCAGAACCAAATGACTTTCTCTTATTGTA
Source organism: Scortum barcoo (assembly GCA_023238725.1). NCBI lineage: Eukaryota > Metazoa > Chordata > Actinopteri > Centrarchiformes > Terapontidae > Scortum > Scortum barcoo. The sequence goes on from CM041536.1 coordinate 16,217,939, forward strand.
ATGATGAGAAGATGCTTTGTCTCTCCAACACAACAATGGTGGTGGTTTTTATTTTAACATGGTTCTCGCCCTGTGCTCAGAAATGTGGTTTTCTTATTGTTACTTGACACAGATGTGTGACCTTCAGGATGCAGAATGATGTATGCATTTGCAGAGTTTGACACACTCAGCCGCTGAAAGGGAAAAGTTTCTCTGTTCTATCTTAAATGGCAGTGTAAGGCTTGTACGTATGTTGTGACATCGCTACCACTTTAAAATATGTTGGGCAGGGTTTGTTGGTTGCTGTTTGTGAACCCAAAATTCAAAGTTGGCCCCTCGTCCCCAGCATGAGGCCCGTGTGCTGCTGGTGGTCCCACATGGTTAAAATCTGACGGGGTCTCTGCAGATACAGCCACCACCTTACACCTCTACTGTGTCATAAACGTCGATTCAGAGGATTTCTTTCTGCATGAGTATATACAGTTTTTTTTTTTTGTTTGTTTGTTTTTTTGTTTGTTTGTTTGTTTGTTCGTTTACTCTGAAAACCTATTTGCATATTCATAAACTCTTAATGAGGGTGTGGATGTAATTATCAGAGTTTTTGTTGATGTAATTTTACTGACAATACAGAGATTATTTTTTCAAGCAATGTATTTTTTAATCGCTCTTTAAGTATACAATTTTTAAAAAAATCTGTTAAGCTCTGTGTTCACTTTCATAAGATTTGCAGTTAATAAAACTGTGTCATTATTGTGTGTTGGTCTCATTACCAATTTGAATTTATTGCTGTTTTAAAACATCCTTTCACCATCTCGTCTTAACAGCTTTGAGGTATAAACTCCTAAAAAACTGATTTTCAAAAGGAGGCTTTGTTTCTCAATTTCTTCAGTCTTGAGCGACTCAAGCTAAATCATAACACACTTAGCTTTTAAGGAAAAACAGGTGTTTCCTGTTTTCCCTTCAAGCTCACTTTTCAATAGCGCATATCTGTTATTCTTTACCTTTGATGCAATTTGTTTATTACAATACATTTTATTGTATTATTGGAGTTATTAATTAGTTTGTTCTCTTGGCTAGATCAAGTTGGTTTAATTTAATTACTAGATGATTCTACACTGTAAAGCTAACACAGGTGACACTTCAGATGATGACTTCAGGTGACACAGATGATGGTCTGATGACTGAATGATGTCATTATTTCTATAGGATGCCTTGTGATGTTTGAAAATGTACAAAAAGTTGTTTTCAACGTGTTACTCATGTTTTGTAAAAAATAACAACCAGACCTTGAATACTAACATTACAATGGATGCTGAAATGACTTTTGGGATTCAGTTCTGATTATTACATGCATAGGTTGAAGCAATCCAATGCATTGAACATGTATATTTACATATTTTGATGACCTGCCATTCATTAAGGTGAGCTCTGTGTCCCACCTTAGCCACCCGAGTCAAAATGTCGTGGACACGCTCCTGTTCAAAGATAAATAATATAAGTGGAAACCTGCTGTGGTGTGACCATGTGCTCTGGCGAAGAATCCATGAGCAGGTCTCCAACATGGGTATGCATGTGTGGAACTGGAAGACATATTACTGAATTTTTTTTTTTTTTTTTAAAAAGCCTCTGTAACAGCACATACTTGTTACCTTGATCCTGGAACTGGAACAAAAGTGAGGCTGTTTCTATAACAGAATTACAGAAGTTATTTATTTGACTCTTGCAAGGCCACTGAGAAATCGTGTTGCCTTTATGACATTTTTTTTTTTTTGCTCTCACAGCAAACTTTAATGCTGAATCTTTACTGAAGTATCCACTGTGAGTTTTTCAGTCAAATTCCGTTAGAGATGTGACCTACACATCTGTAATACCAAGGGCAGTATAAAACAACAACAAAACGTGTATCCACTCACCAATGGACAATAAATATGTAAAAAAAAAAATGAAAAGAGTAAAGTCACATTTTCAGTGTGATGACACTTGAACAAATGATCCAATCATTGCATGCTGGGGCTGATGTATGTTTTTCTTTTTTTTATTCTGTTACCACTTAAAGTTGTCAGCCTGGTTAAGTGTAACTGCAGTTGACAGTGTGGGGCAGTGAGAAGTGTTTCAGTTCAACCTGAGAGTAAAGAGATTTTTAGGTTGCTGTTGTCACAACACTGGTGGTGGATTGCAATTGACTGGTTTCAGCTTTGGGAGAATATATTAGTATTCTACTGTACTATATTATACTATACAATTCTATTATTCACCTCTATTACATTATCATTATCATCTGCATTCTATTGTGTATATTTTTAGCTCTATATTTTAGCTGTATATTTTATTTAGTCGTGTTATTTTTATTTTAAGCCTATTTCATTTTATTGCTGAGGTTATTATGCATTTCTTCTATATCTATTTTTCTTATGCACGTGTGACGCACACAAAATGTATGGTCACATTTTTATTTTATTTTGTGTATATTTATATTTCATTTTCGTAATGTGTTGTTGCAGAGGGATTCATGTGGAAAACACAGGCTAAAAGGGCAAAATATTTCCCTTCGGTTCCTCATTTTTTGTGGCGCAAAGCTGCACCTGTTTGTGCAGGTTTGTGTGTCAAAATATTATATTCACGTGCTGGTTACAATTTTAACCTGGTGTGAACTTGATTTGAGGTCGTCAATATATTTAAAGTGTTAATTATTATTAACGAGTAGAGAGTGTAATCTCCAACTGTGGCGCGAACAGCCCAAGATGGCGCCCGCTGTAAACTTTCTTTTTTTTGCTTCCTTGTTTGTATATATCAAAGTAAGATCCAGGTTTGGCTCCAGTACATTTCAGGTTTTGGTATTACTTTATTTATGTTCCAGTTGAAGGTTATTAGCACTTTAGAAAACTCTGCAAGTTGTCAGCTCCTATATGTTTCTCTGTATTAATATAATCTAGCCAGGTGCTAGTTTCTTTTTATGTTGTAATCATATTGCACAGAATTATAAAATATTATTTTAGGTAATGGCTCAGTTAATATACTGAACGGTGTTTGTCTAAGTAGAGAAGTATATACAGTGGATATAAAAAGTCTACACACCCCTGTTCAAATGCCAGGTTTTTGTGATGTAAAAAAATGACACCAAGATAAATAATTTCACAACTTTTTCCACCTTTAATGTGACCTATAACCTGTACAACGTAATTGAAAAACAAACTGAAACCTTTACAGGGGAAAAAAAAATAAAAAATAAAAACTTAAAATAACCTGGTTGCATAAATATGCACACCCTTAAACTAATACTTTGTTGCAGCACCTTTGGCTTTAATTACAGCACTCAGTCTTTTTGGGTAAGAGTCTATCAGCGTGGCACATCTTGATGTGGCAATTATTTGCCCACTCTTCTTTGCAAAACTGCTCCAAATCTGACAGATTGCGAGGGCATCTCCTATGCACAGCCCTCTTCAGATCACCCCACAGATGTTCGATCGGATTCAGGTCTGGACTCTGGCTGGGCTATTCCAAAATCTCTTATTCTTTTCTTAGTCATTCATTCTTTAGTTGATTTGGATTTGTGCTTTGGGTCATTGTCGTGCTGAAAGATGAAGTTCCTCTTCATCTTCAGTTTTCTAACAGAAGTCAGAAGGTTTTGTGCCAACACTGACTGGTATTTGGAACTGTTCATAATTCCCTCCACCCTGACTAAGGCCCCAGCTCCAGCTGAAGAAAAACAACCCCAAAGCATGATGCTCCACCACCATGCTTCACTGTAGGTTTGGTGTTCTTTTGGTGATGAGCAGTGTTGTTTTTGCGCCAAATATACCTTTTGGAATTATGGCCAACAAAAAGTTGAACGTTGGTTTCATCGGACCACAACACATTTTCCCACATGCGTTTGGGAGATTTCAAATGTCTTTTTGCAAAATGAAGCCAGGCTTGGATGTTTTTCTTCGAGAGATAAGGCTTCCGTCTTGCCACCCTTCCCCATAGCCAAGAAACATGAAGAAGACAGGAGATTGTTGTCACATGTGCTACACAGCCAGTACTTGCCTAGAAATTCCTGCAACTCCTTCAATGTTGCTGTCAGCCTCTTGGCAGCCTCCCTTTTCTCCTTGTTTTATCATCACTTGGACAGACATCCTGTTCTGGGTAATGTCACCGTTGTGCCGTATTTTCTCCACTCGATGATGACTGTCTTCACTGTGTTCCATGGTATATTTAATTCCTTGGAAATTCTTTTGTACCCTTCTCCTGACTGATATCTTTGAACAATGAGATCCCTCTGATGCTTTGGAAGCTCTCTGCGGACCATGGCTTGTGCTGGAAGATGTGGCTACAAAAATGTGAAGAAAAGCCTACTAGAACAGCTGAACTTTATTTGGGGTTAATCAGAGGCACTTGTAAATGGTGACAGGTGTGTGCTGACTCCCATTTAACATGAGTTTGAATGAAACTGGTTAAATCCGAACACAGCCATACCCCCAGTTATAAGAGGGTGTGCACACTTGTGCAACCTCATTATCTCAGTTGTTTATTTTTACTTTACCTCCCTAAAAGGATTTCAGTTTGTTTTTCAATTGCATTGTACAGGTTATGGGTCACATTAATAGGTGGAAAAAGTTGTGAAATTATTTATCTTGGTGTCATTTTTTTACATCACAAAAACCTGGCATTTGAACAGGGGTGTGTAGACTTTTTATATCCACTGTATAGTGATTTCTGAGGTGTGTGTGTCATGTATGACAGGTGAAACAATATGCCTCTATGGAAAAAAGAAGACATATTTTGCATATGTGTAAATAAAGATTCTGCGGAGCAAAGCTGCATCAGAGAGAGTGATGCCTGTTTTATTCTTTCTCTTGTTTGTACAGGAAATCTTATCTGTTTATGGGCTCTCGGCTTGAGACCCATAACACATGCATGGTCTCTCTTTTTAGATTATTTTGAACATTGTTTAAGGAGTTTACTCCATGTAATTGTTGTGCATATGATAATAAATTAAATCTTGAATCTTGATCTTGAATCTCTCTATCCCACATACTCTCTGTGTTTTCAAGTCCACTCTTACTGGCGTAGCTTTATACTCACTCAGTTATAAAGTGTGTGGAACAATGAATTATTGAACATTATAAGAAGCAGACACCTAAATCTGATATTCTTTTAGCATGTTAAGGCATATATGAAATTTTACATTAATGTGCCAAATGCTATTTTTGAGTGAAGAATGGCCAATTGCATGATGAGTGTTCAAAAACTTCAATGCACACTCATACTGATATCACAATCAGAGACATTTTGAAGTTTTGTCACACCTCTCAATACCTGAATTTTGATCTGTGAATTTTGGAGATTTGACTGATTTGGAGATTTTTCTGCCTAAAATATTGTTTGAAAGAGGACAACACTGACTTGTCCAATTAAACAGTTTAAGAAGACATTCACTATACTGTCAAACCATATTGTCAACATCCACATCTCATTTATCAAGATGCCACAAGGAAACTATCACTCTGGAGGCTACAGTTCTTCTTTCAGTGTTACACTGATGCGTCAAGGGAAGTGGGTTCATTTCTCCCGAAAAATGCAGATAGGATATGTTCCTACGAAAAACATTTGTCTTGCATCATAGAAGGATTCCAGGAAATACATGACATCAGCCAACCAAGTCTGCTGAAAACTAAATGTAATTTGGTCTCACTTGGAATTTCTGGGGCAGACAGTGTCAATACACACATATGGGTTGTATTTTTCAGGAAACAAAGGAAAGGACAAAAACTAAAATCAAAACTCAAACTTACACTGCCTCATTTGTGTCGCGCACAATGAAGCAGGAAAGGATTGTTTTGCCCAATACTTTCCAATCAGTGTGAGGCAAAGGCACACATTTGCAAGTGCATTATGAACTTAATTAGCAGTATTTGGGATGGCAAATTGCAGAAAAAGCTTTATTTAAGTCAGATCTCTTGCCCTTGGGCCTGACTTCATTGAAGAGGTCAGTCCATAACAAATATAAAACTACTGGTGGTCTGATGATACTGGACTATTTTTAATTTTGAACAAAACAATTTCCTGATTATCCTCATGGGCAAAAATACCATTATCACTCATCACTACCACTCAGGCTTTAGAGCAAACATGTATTTTAAACAATGGTCAAGGAAACCGTGCAACTTCAAAAACATGCTCTACTCTTAATCAAAGACATTCGATCACAATGACCGGATTGCGTAAACACTGGCAGTCTGTTCCCACCATGTGTTAAAAAGGCCACGGATGTCATTTTAATTACCTACTCTTCATCACTCTTCTCTAAAATGACCACTCTAAAATGACCACTATCTGGTCTCTGCAGTCAAGATGGCTCATTTGCTGCAGAGACTTCACAGCTCTGGTGTACAGATGATCTTAAATTTATGGAGGGGGGCTCCTGGAGTGGACCTGTTACGTGTGCTCCCAGACTACTTGCTTCAAGTTATATGGACGGGTTCTTTTTCATAAACAATGTCATCATGTCAGCACACCATCTTACTTCGTTTCAGTGGTTGTCAATACTCGTTAGTAAACTTGAAAGATAGAATGAAAATGAGAAAGTCAATGTAATGTAGCGTATAATGCATTCTGCTTTAACAGTGTGCAATAAATCCTAATATCACAATGATGATATTACACTTTTGCAAGAGAGGAGTTGATTCTAGTTCTAGTTGATTTATGAAAGAGGGGGGCAGACTAAGGGGGCAGACTAAGCACTAGAAACTGAAATACAGTGTAACACACCATTACCAGCCTCCGAAAGGATTAGGGTTGGATCAAGGCCTTTTTGACATGATCATGATGAAAACTGAATATAAGCTTTATAAAGATAATAATTTTGGTTTATCTGTTTTTCAGATTTACTTATGCTGTAAACGTTGCTTTGCTTTGCTCCCCCTTGTCAATCATAGTAAAAAAAATCATTTCACTCACTAAAATAAAATATGATTATAAGATAAATAGCAGGCAAAAAAGGCATATGTTTTATTGTTTCTTTTAATTCCCTCCCACCTTCCTGTCTGGCCTTGCTCTGCTTCTGTGTTATTTTAGTGCCATGCTGGTCAATTCAGGAAATGTTTCAAAAGATCTTAAATTCACTTGCTGTGTTTTGTATTTAAGACCAAGTTGTTAACAGTTGTTCATTTCATTTATACCTTAAATAAACTTTAAATGATTCAATTTCTCTTCTGTGATTGTGATACTGCAAATGATTTCTTTCATTTATGTCATATGAAATGAAAACTTCATCTACTTGTATGCATTATACAACACAGATGGCAAAGCTTACACAGTTAGTTTTGTTTGAAAATGCAGCTGCCAACGATCAACTGACTCCAAATGCAATATTCTGTGTATTTTCTCCAAATACAGAAAATTCGGGCAGCTGGGTCATTTACTGCAGCATATTGGCAGGTATGCCTCATGTAAACTGTAGAATCAATGCACTGTTCCTTTATCGTAAATAACTGTGAATTACAGTAAGGTCACTGTAACAATTTACAGTAACTGACTTGCAACCTTGCTGCATTCCTCACACTCTTTTTATTTTTACATGAACTGCTTCACACAGTATTTCCACTGAACTTCAATCAGTCCCATTAAAATCACAACATAATTCTTACTTGTTTCACACCCTGTGAAACAGACATGACCAAAAATGAGTTTTTTATTTGGTGTGATGCTCTCATGATATATAGAAGAGTCAGTATCTATTAGATTGCTCAGTGTAGTGAATGCATCACTTTTTCATAGAGGCACTGAGACTCACTGGTGGGAACTGGCCTTTGATCACTTGGTATCTGTTCTTTGACTGAAGTTCTGGTGTTGTGTACATTGTCCACCACTTGATGCAGGTTTATGTTGCAGAAGTGAACAACGCTCTGCTCACATGTTACGTAATTAACAGCAACACGACAGCAGACAATATAATATATATATATATATATATATATATATATATATATATATATATATATATATATATATATATATATATATATATATATATATATACACACAACATAATATGCCTTTATAATTGATTTGTAACATATTACATGAACCATCACTGGTGATGGCCTTTTCTCGATCTGGAGTAGGGAGTTTGCTTTATTTGCTGTGTGATGATAAATCCACTCTTACTAGAGAAATAAAATCCAAAGTCTGTGGAGGACTTATTTACAGAAAATCAGACTCGGTACCTTGGCTAAAACTTTTACACTGGTGGGAACTGGCTGGCTGGAACAGAGATCACTGTAAGTGTCTTTCAAATATTTTATTCAACATCCTCATAAATATAAAGCCTCTTGACAATACACTGGTGGGAAAGGGCATCAGCCCGACGAAGCCTAAAATATTTGGGATCTTGCATAACATGTCAGGAGTTATAGTCTTCATGAGTTCACTCTGGTGTTTTCACACTTTTACCAGCTAAATCCTCTGTAACAGGTCACTTCGGTTAGCATTTGCTGTATGTTAAGTATAAAGGACCCGTGTGACCACTGTTGCCTATCATGTTATTTGTTAAAGATATTATTTGTTGTTACTGGACTGTTACAGAGCTCCGACTCATTCTGAAGCACCAACAAGATGATTCAGGAGTTTTCACAATGATTTTACGATGTTAACGTCACACAAGCGTCTGGGGGTGAGAACACTATATCATCCTGAACGGCAGCGCAGGCAGGATCACTGAATTCCCGTCATTCCTGTGACTCATCCAGTAAGATCCTGCTGAGTGGAATTCCTGGTTTCCATGCAGCATCTGGACAAGTAATCTGATACCGTGCAAGGAGCATGTGCCACGAGTGGGAAAAGCCAACCTTAGTCAACCTTTTGGTCTGCACTTCATTATAGTCATCCACAACTAAAGTAATTAAATGCCTCCTCCCAGCCTTAAGGGGTTAATGGATACTGTGCATGCAGTATTACTGTGTGTTCAAGTGTGTATAGTTTGATAAAAGAGGGGCACACACTTCTTCTGAGGATGTGACTCATATGTTCCCATAAGTCACGTGACACAAAGTCCTCATGAATTATTAATGACGCCTTGCAGTGTACCTCTGTCGTTCCACAGGGGCTGACTTCTTGTCCTGCAGGGAGGCAGTCCGATTGCTCGTCGGTGACCCACAAATCTGTGTGTTGCAATTCTGGTTTCTAATGTGGCCACAAAAGAATAAACGTGAACGAACTAATTAGTTCATGCTGAAAACTGTGGGCAAAGTGAACAGATTCATAAACTAACAACCCTGTCTAGCAAAGAGGAAATACTCACACCGGCTGAGGGGAAAAAAAGCATAAACATCTTGAAAATCAGTCTGCCACAGATATGACAGATCGATCTAAGATGTGAAGATAAAGCATGACGGACCAGTTTGTTTACAGATCAGCAACTGAGATGTAATTAATGTGTCTTCCGCTGTGGGGCAAAATATAATAATCAAGTCAATACAGACCACCTTCATCAGCTCTGGATCTTTCCTGTACACTGAGACGTCACATACTGGCAGGCTAAATTCTGATTTAAAAGTGTTTTTAGTAATAGGCAGGTTTCATTCATCCCAGATGTCAGGATAATAGCTCTGTTGCTGGCAAGGAAGCTCCCTAAACTACTGGAGAACGGCTCTGAAGAAACCTTTTTTAAAAAAAATCTGGAAGCTGTCCATCTAATTATTTCACCCATTAAATAATTAGTCAACCATTAAATCTCCTTCCCAGAAATATTTCCATTAGTGTTTCGTTTTCCCAACAAGTTTCAGATCACATCACATCGCTGTTTATTCAGCCCCAAGTATGGCAAAGGCCGTGTGTTAGTAGTTTTGCGAGACCTCTGTGTGCACGTGTGTGTGGGTGTGCATGCCTGTGAGTGTGTTAGCAGTCCTCAGGATTTACTGTAAGTTACCTTGAGAGAAAAGTGAAATTACCCTCATGCTCCTGTTTTGTTCCCCCCTGGATTCAGGCCTCTAACACACAGAGCTTCACTGCCTCTCTGAGAAACAGCACACAGCCACTGCCCTCTTTTTTCACAGACATCTGCTTCCAAAATGGCCACTCTCTGCGCAAAGAATTTATACAACACTTTTACAAAAGAAGATTTAATTAGAGTTCGTGAGAAAATTTGGCCATAATCAAAGGATAGAAAAATGCGCGCTTGAAGATGGGAAGCCTACATTGAGCACATCTGGTATCCATATTGTTTTACCAAAGCTGTTGTTCCTTATTGGAAGACTGAATCCAAGCCTCAAATGTCATTCAGGATTCCTTTGAATGAAACCTTTTGATGTGTGATGTGATGTGCAATTTCTTAAACGTTGTGTTGGATCAGAATGAAAGACAGACATTCGATTCAGGCATTACTTCTCAAATAAACACTGAGGTGCATTCGTGCATGTGTGAGATTAATGCTTTGTGTGTGCTGTAAAACGGAGAAGCTGATTATTAGTTAAACATTGCCACCTACATAAGGTCACATAATTAAACGGTATTACCAAGCACACAACCATCTTTTGGAAATATGTCAACTACAAAACACCTTGTGACTAATCTGTGAAACTGAACTGATCTGAAGGAGGGTGACTGTCTCTGGTTAATGTGAAAATCCGTGAGTTTCCCTCTACGTCTGAGATGTTACATTAGGCTGTACAAAAATGTGATGTGATAAAAGTCTCAGAAATAATTTTTGAGTGTGTGTCTTACCTCAAACACTTATAAAAACCTCACGTAATGTGTCAGTTATATTTGAGCAGGTGTTTTCCCTCTAACTCAGATACCATGTGCATGGCCAAGAGTGTACTGATTGTTAGACCTTTAGCAATTGTTTATTTTTCCCTGACATTTGACACCCAGTCATACAATCTAAAAAAAATAACACAGATGAAGATTTAAAGACGTGACAGAAAACCTGATAGATATTTCCCAAGAATAAACATGAGATCAGTCAGGAGAAGGACTGTGTGACACTGCAATCCTCATATTTGAATGAGCATCTCTTTCATTTCTCTGCTGTTGTTGTTTTTTCGCTGTGTGTTTTTGCTCTTTCTGCTACTGTACAGCTGTGTAGACACACTGTGTGATGGTCCCTAAATAAGCAATGACGTAACAGATCAGGACATCCAGTGGCATTAGGCAATGTTTAAAAAAAAAAAGAGCAGTGCTGCAAAGCGAGCGGCAGGACAGGATATGACATATATGGCATACAGATTGGTCGGGCCGCCCAAAGTTTTCTTCGTAGTCACAAAATGAGACACTGTTGCCATCATCGCCTATCCGTACTGTGCGACTTTGCACAGAGGTGTGGAGGTGTTGTGTAATTGTGGATGCGCTGTGTCCAAAGGCAGTACTTTCCCCCTCCTGTTTAAAAATAAGTGTTGAAATGCCTTTGAGCAAACACTTCTAAACTTCCAGTCTTTCCAAGAGACAGGAAATCTTCATCAGCCGGATCCAAAAACACTTCCTAAAGCCGATCCAGTAGTTGTCACCCTGTGACTCAAACACGTCACAGGGCAGTTACCAAAAATGTGCCTCCCGTCCCCTGCAGTACCACCAGGGGAGTCTGGGGTATGAGATGGAGAGAGGTGACCGGGGGGGTGGAAGACGGGGGAAACTGAGGGGTCGGAGAGAAGTGAGTAAGAGATGAGTCAACAGCCCTCCTCTATAAGATGTCCTGATGGAGCCTACCAGTGGCACACACTCAGACACCAGCCAAGGTAAGGTCAACTCTCCTCTCCGCTGCCTTCACCACCTCCTTCACTTCAACTCTTCCACCTTTGCTTCATTATCTTTGGTGACAGTCACGTCGTGTTTCTCCGTTTATCAGCGCAGCTGTTTGTTTTACGGTTAACAGCTTCCCTCGAAAGGTCTGTGTGCTTGATTTATTTGTAGAACATATGCTGTCATAAAAGAAGTTCATGAAAGGTGACATTTTGGTTTTTTAAGTGAAATTCTTGTTGGTTATACTTTGCGTGTTATGTAGCTGTAGGTTTAATACGAACATGCCCTGCAGTCTACTCACCACAGAGCAAGTAGCAGAGATTTGGAAAACTGGGGGTTGAGAATAATAAGGTTAGCCAGACTCAGTGATCTTTGTACCTGTTACACAGCCAGAAATTCAAAACTGTCTCTTTCACAAATATTTGTTGCCATAATCAAACATGTTGAGCAAATTACTGGAAGGAAGCGTATGTGTGTCTGAAATGATGACATAAGGATGAGAACTCACATCAGTTGTCACAGTGAGATGAGACAATGGTGAGACAGCAGATGAATGATAAATGCCTGCAAACAGCACCAAACAACCTGCAAAATCTTTGATCATGTTCCATTTCATTCTTCTCCTAGAAATACCAGACTTAATCTGAGTACTGTACATTCGGGGAAATACTGAAGATATGGACTACGTTCTGGCCGTACTGCTTTCTCTGCTGCAACTTTTTAATGTGGGCACAACTGCGCCAGTGGAAGTGGTGAAGATGAAATCCAAAGTGAAGTGGATGGCTGAACAGCTGGTGGTTAGGCTGAACAAAGACTTTGAGGTAATATTTTTGATTCCGCTTATAATGATGCAGAATCTGCTCAAGAGTTTCTTTGTTTCTGACTGAAATCCTGCTCCCTCTACTGCTGCAGGTCCCTGCTAACCTCCCCTCCAGTCTGCCCGCTGATGATCTGGATGGGCCATCCTCAGTAGTGGCGATCTTGGAGGGTTACAACAGCCTGATCTCCGACACCCTGAGCGGGGTCTCCCAGATCAAGTACGACATCTCCTCACTGGCAGGTTACCTCGATCACTGGAGGCAGGGGCACTGCACCGAGCAGCGGCCAAAGCCCCCGGTGCCGGGGCCGCTGCAGGAGCTACAGAGTCGCAAAGAGTTCATTCACACTGTGAGCATCGAGGCTCTTGTGAGAGTGAAGGAGTTCCTCAATGTGCTGCTGAAAAATCTGGATCATCTTGAGACTTGCTGAAAGGGGGACCATTATTTGTAAGTTGTAAGACTGATTTTTGGACAAGATTCGTCAAGTCTGCATCAGCAATGTCTGACGTGACATTTTGGCCACATGGAACTTGAGTTTTGAAGGAAATTTATTCTTGAACATGCACTTATTTATATACATATGTATTTATTTATATATTTTATTTAGAAAATATGTATTTTATAACAGGGAAAAGTCATAGTTTTTGCTGGAATGTTTTTATTCACACTGATCTATGCTTTGCACACAAAAATAAATCAGCTCATAGCTTTGTACTGTGACACCAGTGAGCACCGTGTGAAAAATACAGATCTACACATTAGCTTTGAAAGGTCAAAAAAGCAGTAGTGTCACCCTCGGGAAATTCCTGAAAATCATGTTGAGACTTGCCAAGAATAACAGGTTGTGTGTGTGTTTGTATGAGAGCTACAAGGACAGGAAGAATAAATGGCATCTTTGAGTTCAATGCAATATCATCAACTCTTCAAAAATGCCTAATTATATCCATAGATGGTATTTTGTATATTTTTGTACAGTTGACACATTTTCTAACTGTGGGATTAAAACTATGAATAAATATTAAGCAAAACATTGTTTGTAATAAGCAAGTTTGTCAGTGTTGTGTAATGAGTGAAAGATGGGAGAAAGCAGAGTGAAGTGAAAGAGGCAAGTTAAAATATGCCACGTGGGTGTGGGTGTACATCTCTTGCTACACTTGTACATTCAAGGTTCATGAGTGGGAAGTGTTTATCCAGAGCTATCGGCTTATGATTAACTCCTGTTAACTAACATTTAAAAAAAAAAAAAAAAAACAGTGAAAGTGGTGGCAACTGTCATGATGAGCTGCCACATCTGTAAATCCAATAAATATGGATTTAATATAAAACGGTAAGGCTCAAAGATAAGACACATATTAAGGGTTTTTATTTATTTTCATAAAAAGGCATGTACAGAAAAAAAAACTAAAGTTATCCTCATATTATTCTGTTTGTTTTATTCTGTAAAAAAAAAAAAAAAGGACATGAGTGTGAATTATAGAAATTCAGGAGCAGGATGAATGAAGTGAAGTGACAGTAAGAGTTCACACATGAGCATCATGTACTGTACAATTTAACACAAAACTCATTTATGAGGACCACTGCACTTATACTTAAACCAAAGGATGTGGAATATAGAGGGTCTCTGTTGTGGTGCTCTTAAAACACATTTCTCTCTCCCACTCTCTCTCACACACACACACTCTCTCTCACACACACTCTCTCCCACACACACACACTCTCTCTCTCTCACACACACACTCTCTCTCTCTCTCTCTCTCTCACACTCTCTCACACACTCTCTCTCTCTCTCTCTCACACACACACTCTCTCTCTCTCTCTCTCACTCTCTCTCTCACTCTCTCTCTCTCACACACACAGCACTAACTGTCAAACCACTTGTTCCTTTTCATGCCGGTGGTCTTGTCACTGTTTCCCATCAGTTTCTTCTTGTATTGCTCCACCAGGCTGTCAAAGCGGTCTCCATCCCTGTTCCTGAAATTCTTCTTTGCTGTTTTAACGTTCTGGAAAAAAGTAGAAGAAACAAACATAAAGAAAGTCATGAGGTGCGACAGGACAACTCTGAAAAAGTCCCAGCAAACTAAAGCTGTTGCTTCAAAATCTGAGCGTTAAGTAAACTGCTGGCAGAGATAAGTAACTTATACCAACAGTGTAAGTTGTTTTTTAAGTTCCCTCACTTTTACCTTATTCATTAACTTCACATCTCATTCCCTTGTACCTGCATGGATGTATCTACATGTTGTACTGGTACACTGTAAGTTGACACTGTATGCTGTGGGCTGTGCAAAATCAAAATTATTTGTCATATGTATCTCATGACTTCCAATCAAAGTACCTGCAGATTTTAATCAATGCTTTTTCAATTAATGAGCCATATTTCAATAAAAGGAGTCTTGCAATAAAAATACCATTTAGGTCATAAAACTATTTGAATTTTTTCCCTATTGTCAGAAACACAGATTTTGAATATAACTAAATCTGTCTCTTCAAATTTGTTTAATGCCTGGCTGAAAAGGATATGTCTGGAGGAGAGTTGATGATATGTAATGTTAAAATTATTTTACAAATAAAAATATATTACAATAATATTACAACTATTTCACTTGGTGGCGCTAAAGCATTACTGACAGGCATGACTAACCAATCTTCACTGAAGATGGTACACACTGCTTTGATCATCTTCATCTCATACTTGTTTGTACAATACTGATATTGTTACATCATTCAAAAACTTTGACCCTCTACTCTCAGGTTACCAGTAGCTGCCAGTTTTACTTTGTTTTTTTAATTGGATTTTGTAAAGTCTCTTTTCATGCAAGAGTCTTCTCAACTACCTCTTCACTTTGCGGATGCTGGAGCTTTTTTTGGTACTGAAATGTGTCTACATGCCTTTTATTTTAAATTAGGATCAACAAAGCTGCTGTTTTTAGTAGTTAGTTGTAGTAGCAGTAGTTTAGTAATTTCTAACAAATCATTCCTTACTCTTCAAAGGAAGGTGTTGTGTGAATATAACCCAAAATTACAAATAATCATACAAAACAGAACATATATGTACCTGGTTTCTGGGCTGTGTGGGCTTCTCCATCTGCCATCTTTGACGCTCTTTCCTTTTGGATCCGGGCTTTGCTTTTTTGGCTGGTGGGGCCTGTTGCTTTCCTTTGTCACGCATTCTGCAAAACATAACAGTTTTCAATGTGTAAGTTAAGCCTGGTGCCCACTGTTAGGTCGTAGTCGTGTTTTTCATATGGGTTTTTCTTAAGAAATGTTTACCTGACTTTAAGACTTTTTATAAGGGGCTGTTTGTATCTGACAGCTCAATAAAAATAAAAGTTACCCCAGTTGGGAAAGTACTGAGCAATGCACAGTCCATTGTAAACAGGAGGTAGGTAAAGCTCATAAAATCTGTACCTGATCTTAGGTCCCCGATGGGAAGGAAAAGGTAGAACCTTCTTCCTTTTCTTTCCATTCTCCAGATCTACGTGCTCGACCTCAGGGTTGGTCCGGAAGCCGAAATAGTGTCTGTCCTGCTTCTGACCCGGAGGAGGAGCTGATGAACACAGAAAAGTGGAGAGAAAAAAAATCTGAACAAATATTGTAAATAGCAACAGCAAAAATAAAAAGGCCATGATGGGAGAGGTTTGATTACACGTAATAGCAAAAGTGATCTGTGCTACAACAGTATATGACTTTATACATGTTTAATGGAATCAGTACAGCAACCTATTAGACCCTTGTGTACAATATTTTCTGAACAGGAAAAACACATAAAGAAGTAATATTTTCATACCTCTCTCCTTTCCTGTCAGCCCCGATGAGGACTGTGTGACACTTCCACCTTTCCTCTGTCCTTTTCTGTCTCCAGCTGCCTGGGACTGAGGTTTTGCTCCATCTTTAAAAGGACGATTTTGGAAGAAATCCTGAAAAAAAAAAATAAAATCCACACAAGGTTACTTTCCATTTAGATCAATCTAAACATGGGGTTACAAGGTCTAAATATATCACAAACTGACACGCACCCTGTTTTTTTGTTGCCGCATTTCTTTTATTTTGAGTTTTCTTGTATCCTCCAGGGAGAACTCAACGATGGGTCTCTGCAAGATGACATAAAATACACTGTTATGATTCACTAACACAAAATTTCTGTGGACTGGAAAAGGAAATATGTAAATGTTAAAAGCGCAAAGAAATACAGTGACATCATATAAAAAAAACAAAGTTGCTTTTACACACACTGACAATGATTTCAGTACTTAAGTACCTTGAGTGAGCCAAAGATATCAGGGTTGTTGTTAAGGTAACGAAGTGTGCTGAGGGCGTGTTCGTGGTCCTGGAACTGAACGAAGCCATAACCCAACGACTGCCCCACCACCTGACCCTTCTCGGGCTTTCTGTCATACATCACTCGACACTAAAAAAAAAAGGAAAAGAAACAAGAGGTGAACACATGAACAGTGTGAAAGAGATTGACAACAACACCCCCTACTGGGCACACAGACACAGTGTTTTTGATTCCATGACAGCCTAATGCTCATAATTAGCATTCACACAGAACTATTCCCAGGCACGTTTTACAAAGCTGAAAATTATTACTGCTAAAACAATACCACAGTATTTAATGTAATATCTAGCAATGCGCCATGATGTTTCTCACCTCTGTCATGCGGACTCCCTTGCTTCCTTTTACCGCTTGGAGGCAGAGTGCCTTGAGTTTTTTATTGTCCACCAACTTGGGCAGGTTGTGGACACACAGACGAGTCTTTGACACAAACACATTTATGTCCCGAAGCTTGGCCCTCTTTATGTCTTCAAACTGAGGAGCAACAGATGACACCAAATACACACTTCAATATAATTATATTATAGTATCATTTAATGATAAACTGTAGGCACGCAGTGAAAATCATTCTCCAAGTAGAAACGTCTAAAATGGTTCATGAAAACTGAACTCACTCTGGCTCTTTTGATCATGTCTGCTTCAGGAACACCCTCCGCAGCCTTGGTCCCGGCACGGATCACTGGGTGTTGCGGGCAGAGGAGAATAACATACATTTACAGAGTGAGCAACAGTTAAAACTATACAAATACTTAAACGCGGACTTCACGCGACAGACGTGACTTTCTTAGACGCTGAAAGTTAATCGGTATCAATAGATTACTCACATCCCTCTCTGGCCAGGTACAGGTTCCGGGTGCCCGTTTCTACTTTCACCTTGTCCACTTTCAGCTGGGTGGCTTCCTCTCTGCTCACTGCCGCCACCACCAACAGCTTTCTGCCATCTACACGGATGCCGCCATTCTGCATCAAATAAGCCAATTATTCGACATAACACAAAATGGGACGGCATATGATATCATGCCATAACAAAAGGCAGACACAGGAAATGTTTATTGTTAATTTTTGACAATTAAATGTACGTGAGATTTCATATTACCTCTGCCTCATCCTGTGCTGCAGCTATGCATTTGTCTGCCCCTTCTTTAGTCTTGAACTGAGCAAACGCACAACCTGTCAAAATAATAAACCCAAAAATGAGTCGGCCTGTTTTCTTAAACAGCAAAGAGAGAAGTTTTTCACTCAAGCACTGCCGACAACTTACCTTTTGAATGCTCTGTGTCTGAATGGAGAACAATCTTTATGTAGTTAAGCTCTCCGTAACGCAGCAGAACTTCTTCGAGACCCTCTTCGTCTGTGTCGAAGGACACGTTCCTAAATCAGCCAGGGGTAATGATGAACAAATATGGCGATGAGATAATAAATGAGCGTATGGAATTAGTGGGTGAAAAAAGCAAGTGGAAGCAAGTGAAAGATTACGTATCAAGAAGAACTGCAGACCTGATGAAAATTGTTCTGCCCTCTTTCACATCTGACGGAAGAAGTTTCTTCGAGGTTTTCTTTCGAGCTAGAGAGAAAAGTAGTGGACAAGCAGTGTGAAAACAACAACAGATTTTTACGGAATATTATGACGATAACAACTATACTTTAAAATTTGAAAAAAATAGGCAGACATACCTGGTTCGTCCTCTTCGTCGTCGTCCTCATCCTCCTCATCATTTGAATCAAGGCTGCTCTTATCATCATCCTCATCGTCTTCATCGTCGTCATCGTCTCCCTCCTCAGACACAGCATCATCTTCATCATCATCCTCCTCCTCCTCTTCCTCCTGTTCCTCATCACTGTCTTGTTCCTCACTGTCATCTTCATCATCTGATTGGGACGCCTCCACCTTACACACAGCTGGTTTGGAAGTGACTCTGTGGAAAGATGTGGCACAAAATGGATCAGTTAAATTCACCACTTTTTACCTCCTAGTGGAAAGTTAAAAGAGGTATATATATATTTGAGCTTACTTTCTCCTCTCAGGTGTCACTTGCGTCTTTTCTTCATCCTCGTCTTCACTGTCACTCTCTGTGTCCGACTGTTTTGCAGTTGACTTCTCTGCGCTCTTATTTTCTATTAGGTAAAGAAAAAATATTAACAATTACCATTTTTACTTTGGTGTAGATATATCTTTCAATAACTATTAGAAGATAAAAATCTTTCTTTTCATTTCTGATGTGTAGTAGATGACAAAGCAAGAGGTAGTTGTTGGAAAATAAATGCAGAAAATGACCTGCACTTGAGGACTGCTGTGTGGCAATATACTTGTCCTTAGGCACCGCCCAGTCAACTGCCACCTGCCGACCTGTGAATGATAGAATGACATTTAAACATGCATCCCAATAATGGAAACTAATGAAAAGATAATTCACTCACTGACCTTTTATCTCCTTCAGGTTCAGAGCATTAAACGCTCTCACTGCCTGAGACAGATTCTTAAAAAGGACAAACGCGAATCCTCGCATCTTCCCATCTACAACGACGAGTGAAAGAAAGGACACAAGGTAATGCATCATGTTGTTTGGCTTATTTGTACAACCAGCGAGATTTAAAACCATTCTTACCAGGTTTGAGGGGAATTTTGACCTCGAGAACCGTTCCAAACTCTGCACAAACTTCCTTCAGATCACCTTCTGAGCACTGTAACACAAGAGATTATGCACTATAGGTCAGGCAACAGGTGCGCTACTTTAACAGCCGACACATGACTGAAATTCTGTGACTGGATCAGGGCTGCAGCTAACGATTATTTTCATTACTCATTGATCTGTTGTCCAATTGTTTTATTAATCGATTAGTTGTTTGGTCCATAAAAAATACGTGTCACTGTTTCCCAGAGTCCAAGATCACATCTCCAAATGTCTTGTTTTTCCACAAAGATATTCAGATAACTGAAGAGGGGAGGGGACTAAAGAGAACAGTAAATATTCATATTTGAGAGGCTGAAATCAGAGAATTTGGACATTTTAATAGGATTTATTTAATAGTTTACAACTCATCAATTAATTGCAGCTCTGCATTAGATCAAAGTGTGCATGTCAGTTCTTGCATTTCACAACCACGTGTGAGCAGACTGTACCTTAAAACTTAAGTTCCTTATGATGAGTCTGGCTTTCAGTCTGCTTTTCCTCAAGCCTTTGGACTTCTGCTCATTCTCCTTTGGCGCTGCAGCTTGCTCTTTAGGAGCTAAATGAAAGACACGAAGGAAGGTTATCAAGCAGACACACGGCGAGAGCTCTCCCTGGTGCTCGTGTTCGGCCTTTATACACACCTGGTTTCCTTTTGTCTTTAATCTTCTTCCTCGCCACTGACAGAGAAAGCCTCTGTCCGTCGTACTCCTTTATTTCCTTCAAGGCCCGCTGTGCATCTTCCTCCATGGAGAACGTGACATAGCCAAATCCCCGACATTTTTCTGTGCCTGGTTCATAAATAAAAGCAAAATATTTATATCAGCGTTCCCTTTGTAGTTATAAAACAGTCATAAAAACTGTTTCTTCCCAACTGCAGCAGGCCTCATAAACAAACCAGACCCAAACTTACACCGACAGTTTCCCACCCGACCACTATAGCTGTTACATTAACATAAGATCAGTGCTTTGCATTGATGCACATCTTTCAGATGATATTTTATTTATTATTATAATTGTACATGGCAAATATTCTTTAAACTTTAAAATTTAAACTTTGTACTGTTATACTGTGTGGTAAACATTTTGGCACATTCCTGCACAATCTGTACGGTTGTTTCACTGAAATAACAATCATACTACACATTGTATAATAATTTTTTAGAGTCTACATTAGATATTTGTCTATCTTATATTTAACTTACACCTCTGACTTGAAGTACTTGCTTTCTCCCTTTTCTTTTTCCACTTACTGTGTTTCTATTTTTGGCACCAACATAACCAAATAATTTACCTGTATGTGGAAACCTACTTGATAATAAACCTGATTCTGATTTACAGGCTCAGTCTGTGTCATCTAACCGATCTCCACTTGGTTGCATTAGGGTCCAGTTTCTCTTATTAGTAATTTAGTAAAAAAAAAAAAAAAAAGCTCAGAATAAATGACAACGACACCCTCACCTCTCTCTCTGACCACGAAGCATTGCATTGCTTTACCGGACCGATGTCAGAGAAGATCTCCTCCAGTCGTTCATTTGAAGCTGAAGCTGGCAGAGACCCCACGAATAAGGTCTGCGCTGGCATGGCTGCCTGCTGATAGACTCCGTTAGCTCGCCGCTGTTCGCCTCACTGTCTCGGTGAAAATTCGCACTCTGGTGTCTAATTTGTGAACAGTCCAACCTGGGAAGTTAGTGTCAGAGTAGTCGATATCACGCCAGATGAAAACATGCCACAAAAGTATTTAAATTGAACGCCTCTCGCTTCCAGATTAAGTCGCATGTTTACATGTGTGGGCAGCCATCTTGGAAAGTTGGCGGAAATGATCTCGAGCTTTCCGGAAGCAGCTCGGTACTGCCGCCTGCCACCCGGAAGTTCGTTCATTCATATAATAAATATGATCCATTAGTGTATTCATATATTTATTAATTAAATTATGTTTTATTCATACATAGATTCATGTATTTATTCATTCTATTATTAATTAATCCGTTAGTTTATTTTATTCTAGTTTATTATTAAGTTTTATCCATCTATCACATTCTGAATACTTGATTAATCCCAGACTATACACATTATTAGCAAATTAAAAAGTCCAATTCTGAACAATTACCAAAATAATTACTATATCACAATTACTAAAATAAACTGATATCTTTATGTGATGGTTATATGTTGTGATGTAGCATATACATAGTGTAAGAAGATGTTGCTAAAACCTGTACAGTGAGTTGCAGAAATGCAAACAGAATTAATGAATGTGCACTGAGTATAACACATGAATAATTTACACTACGTACATAGATGTTTATCTTAAGAGTCTGAATTGCAAACAAAAGTCACAGGGGATTGGAAAAATCAACAACATCTGACTGTGTGATATGAAAGATGTGAGAAATAAATGCAATAAAAAAAAAATATGTGTGTTCTGTGTGTACATGCAAGGTGGAAATTAATAGGAAACACACATGCACACAATGCTTTGGACTGCCACTGGCACCATAGCACATAAGATATAATAATTCTCCATTTTAATTGATTTTTTAAACATTTCCATAAACAAATAATGTCAAACCTCATACATGATGCCATTTCAAGTTTATTTCCAAGGCACATACAAGGCAAGAGAAAACATTAATAAAAATAATCCACAATATCAGAAGCATCCTTTCATGTTCGGCAACACAAACATTAAAACAATACAAATTCCTAAGCTAACTAACAGTAGACATTAACAGACTTTTACCACTGACACTAGAAATGATGAAGGCACTTGTAAATGACAATGAATGTCACAATGTAAACCACACTTAGGTGTTTCACTTGTACCCTTTTACTTATAATGTCATAAAACACTTCTTTTTTTGCTTTTCTTTTCTGTTCCTTTATACAGATTTACCACCAAGGCTCAATAAGCAACGTCTGTCTCAAGAGGCCACATGAACTTCTGGATGATCACGGTGTCATCGTCATCAACGCTGTGCTTGAAGAAATATTCTTCTAAGCACTAATGGGCCACTAGAAGAATCACAGACCGCTGGTGTTGTTTACATTAGTATAAGAGGTGGTGATGTCTTTGGCTCAGAGAAAGTAGAAAACAGTGCAACTGCAATGGCTTCGGAAAACAACTTGCATTTTCTGCTTCACAATATAGATTCTGGTATATTAAAGAGTAGATACTGCATATCTCCTACCTGACTGTGTACACAAAATCCTCCATAAATAATGGCTATTAACAGAGATCTGCCAAAATAATTTATGTAACACACAGTGCTGTATACCCTGACAGAGGAATGAACGGTACAGTGAACTTTCCCTGGGAAGACACACCAAGAGTAACAGTAAATGTACAAATGTCCTTTGTGAACACTGTCTTCTGTGTTAACTGTATAAAACAGAAAAACAAGAGCGGCAAGTTTCACATATGAAGCACCAGAGTTGGAGCATCTGTATCCCTGCTCCAACATAAAAAACAGGATTTAAACATAAAATTAGGTGAACTTGACTGCTGGAGTGTATTTCTTTTTCAAGCAGCCACTGAGTGACTGTGCTGACTAAAGCTTGCTGAGGCAACAAGACTCTGTGTGAGTAAGCTCACGCAGTCTGATGTTCAAGCTCACCAGGAACTTTATTTGTTTCTCAACATCCACAGAGTCATTCAACTCAAGAAAAAAAATCACTCTAACTAAATGTTTTCAACTCAAACGGATGTGTTTCCTTTAGTTTTTTGATACGTCACTTGTTGCTGTGTGCACCTTTATATAAACACGCTGAGGTTACCTGCACTGAAATGTGCTATATAAATAAAATTTACTTGGCTTAGTTTCATGATGCCTAAAGCAAATGTCTGCTAATCTTTCCACTGAATTTGTTTGCATCTCTAAAAATAGCTTTGAATTGGCAAATATTTAAAACATATTTGATTTGAAAATTGAGGTTGAGGCCATCAAGTTGATGAGAATGAGAATCTAGTCCAACCTAGCTCAGATTTGTACTCTTTTTCTTCACAAGGACATTCATATGAAGCTAGTTTTGTTTGGTTTTGTGAAAATAAGCTAAAAATATGTGAATTATCTATCATTTTTAAGATTGTATTTATTGTTTTACAGGTACATTATTTACATTTTAGTACAGCTGAAATTATTTGTCAACTAAGTCAACTTGTCAATTAGTCAACTAAGAAACTATAAACTGACCTATAACTTATTTTAGTCATTTTTAAGCAAAATTGCAACATTGTCTGGTTCAAGTTTTTTAAATTTATGGATCTGAGGTTTTTGTGATACATGATAGAAAACTGAGTATCTCTGGATTTTGTAAAAATGTAAAAAAACAAGTTTTATAGAGAAAACAATGACTTGATTAATCAAGACAAAATTATTAATAATATTTGATTACAAAAATAATTACTATGCATTTTCTGCTGCATTGCAGAATAATATGCATATTTACTGCAGCACCTCTGCAAGACAAAAAGAGTAGTTTAATTAGAAACACACAGGCTTATTGGACTTCTATTGTACACGTATGAGACTCAAACTGCAAAATCAGTGAGGTCTTACAACACATTGGCCCTAGTCGTGAGCGGCTTCTATAGGCTGCACAATCCACCAGGTGTCACTGTGCTTGCTATGTTTAAAGCCCTAAAGCTTAAAATCTTGTTCTGGCACAAAGACACAGAGAAAGACACAAAGCTTTGTAGTGCTTCATCCGCTCATTACTAAAACATAAACTTATAGTGCTGAAATTATTGATGCAATTGTGATTGCACATTTTATACTACGAGTAAGTTGCATTTGAGCCCAGTTTTTGGAATTAAATTAAAGCGAAGCAAAATTGTGAGCAAACTGTATTGTTACTCCTCCTACATTAAGTAATGTAATTAGTGCACGCGTTAAAGTATTATATTATTGCTACAGTTCGCTGATAGAAATACATCTTAAACACAGAAAACAAGCTAAGGCAAGCTAATGTGGCATTATGACGCAGCCAAACCACCTTACATCTTGGCCTTCAGAGGGGCGATGGAGAGCGAGTGGAGGAAACTGTGTAGGGTGCTCAGATACTCTTGTTGGTGCCTCTTCAGGTGACCTGCATGTGTTGAATCCTCCCACTTCTTTGCTGTGACGTCCACCCCGCGCTCGCGCAAATGCTCAATCAGTTCCTCCGTGGCTCGTGGGTCGCTCAACGGGTCGTTCTCGCAAAAGAAGAACAGTGCAGGAGCGGTGATGGGAGTGTTCCAAAAGGCATCGATGCCTGCGTTGAAGTAGTCCACCGTTTGCCGTTTGAACACACCAAAGTACAGCAGGCTTACGTGTTTCACCAGCATCTCCCAACGTGGAAATACAGTCTTACCTAGGCCTGGGCAGAGAGGAGAAAACCACGCTTCATTCATTTGCACTGAAAAAAAACATTCACTCCTAGTCTTACATGGATAATTTCATGCATACATATCTAACCAGTGTGATTGTACATAATACACACATGAAATTTATCAATGTGTTAAATCCTGTTAATGGTAATAAGCTGACCTGTGGCCATCATCTCCAGAGAGCCCACCACCAAGCTGTCATAGATTTGGCCTCTGATCCTGTGTGTGAGTGCCTGATATTTCTGTGTGTCCTGTGACACATGTACCAGCAGCTGAGCAAATGTGTAGCCACCGATAGAGAAGGCATGGACAAGCAGCGGGCGAGACACGAAGCGTTCACTCTGGAGCAACTCAAGCAGCTTCGTGCTTTCATCCAGCCCCCAGCGAGGCCACAGGAACGTTTGCAGCACCTTGCGTAAAAAAAAAACAAAACAAAAAAAAAAAGCAAGCCAGTGCAGCGCTCATTTGATTATCAGTGAAAAAATGTCACCATGACCTGAGGTAATTTAGGGCATTGCAGCATTACACTCCGGATCAAAAACATACATGTTCCCTCTGAGCGTGTGGAGAGTGTGACTGTGACCTTATAAACACTGAGTGTACATATTTAGATTTCTAGTTTACATTTACAAAACCTAGCTCAACTGCACTGAATTACTATGTTTCAAAGTGCAGTGAATTTAAACACAGTAACAGCTGTTGCAACATGTCAGTGACTGATAAATCACAAAAGAAGGTAAAGGTCGTGTTAAAAAAAGCCCTTGGGTAACAAAATAATCCAAGTGGGACTCAAAGTTGACACAATCAAGCAGCTTTCTGAAACAGATACCTGTGGCATGTTCAACAAACAAATATATATGTTTTCATTCACAAATATATTTGTTTTCAATGTCTCTCACCAAAACAGGTCGACCAAGCGCAATGATTGCTTTTCATTCTGCATAAAACATTTGCACTTTGAGGCACAAGTAGGATGT